>CM029461.1:15176636-16376636 GCA_017140185.1 Eucalyptus polyanthemos subsp. polyanthemos
AAAGAAGATTTGAATGCAATGTACCAGCTTAGGATTTATTTTTAGAACGAGTAAAAAAAAGTTAACTTGGATTCACCCATTGGTTCGGTCTAATTTCTCATATGGAACTGGAAATTTGACCGATTATTTTTTGCTCCAAATTTATGGAACCGGGAACGAGACTGTTTCTTCTTGAAGCCACCCAAAATTAGTTCAGTTCGATTCCCAAGTTAGACCAGGATAAATGCACAATCTTATGAATTATTTTCTCTTTAGGATCAGGAGCAATCAGTGCACTTGGCTTTCTATGTTAGTTGGAGCTTTTATTTGTGCGGCAAAATCTATCCATATCAATCACAAGTCATTTATTATCTACTGCGATTAATATGTTTAGACTAATTATGTGGACTTTGCATGTTGCTAATGCGGAGCTCTAGTTTGTAACTTTGGATTAGCATATGAACGGTAAGAATGCAAATTGGGAGAAATCGTCACCATCATATATCGATTCATAGGGACAATCCATTGTACAGATTTATTTGTGGACAAGCAAGCTCCCATAAAGTGATTTAAGCATGCAGGTTGATAGCTCGTACTACAAACTGGAATTATTTATTTGCCTCATGAACTGATGATTTCAAATTTCATTGTTCTTTATGGTAGATTGGGAGAGCAAGAGGATGCCATCGTTAAAAAATCGAAAGGTTTCTTGACGTCCTCACTTAAATGGTCATTTGCTCTTTTAGGAGCTAAGGATTTACTTTTGACAAAGCAGTAACCTTCATCACGATAGCTATAGCTCTCATCGTGCTCTTCAAATCCATTTGAGAAGAACACAAAGCGATGATGGAAATACATTCATCAATTTCATGTTTCTCATACTAGGATGTCTTGTTACAGGAGTGGCAATTGACTCGATCATACTGAATTCTTACATCAAGTGGGTTATTTATGGGTTGTTCCTTATTATGGTAGCAACAAATCCCAAGTATCAACAAATTTACCGGGAGATGCGGCGGATCTTCAAATCCATGTACCAAGAAATTTCTTTGAGACTCAAAAACTTGTTCATTCAATCACTTGGGATCATCAAAATTTTTAAAAATTATCACCACAAACCAAGAAGAACCATCAATGACTAATAGTGTTGTAACTCGATCTATTGGCGGTGATGGAAGCGGAACCTGGGAGGACATTGTCTAGTTGATCTCGCAATGAAATTGGACACCCTTGATTTCTCGTTTCCCCTTTGTATTTCAAGATGTTTGTACGTTATGTGAAATGAATGTCCGAGCTTTTTTCTTTATATTATTTGTCTGTACAATATGCTAAGCTTTTTTCTTTGTATTATTTGTTTGTATAATATGGAAAAGTGTGGTTAGACGATATGTTAAATTTGCAACTTTTGCATATTTGTCCAAGATTGACTGTGCAATTCTATTTCTTATCAATTTTGTGCCCTATGCTATTCACTTTTATTTTCGTCTTGCTTGTAGTATGAATCCACAATGCCCTTTTCTGGAAAGATTGTGATGAAAAACCCAATCATGTCATGTTTACTGTTTAGGATTATATAGCATCTCATATGACCAAAGGAATCATAAGTCATGCTAGAGTTTTTTTAATAATGAAAGGGTAAAAAAGTCACAATGACCTAGGTTATCATAGAGTCCTACGTCCATTTCAAACTTTTTTGTTCGGGTCATAATTTTTATTACACAAAGGATAATTTTTAGAATTGTCAATTCATTGTTGCAGCTCCACAAAATTACGAGCATTTGGAATCTCTTTCTTGAAAGATTTGCTCCTGCACTATTGTGAGCAAATTCGTACACAGGACTCTCTAAAAAAGTCAAAAAAGACCAAATCCTCTAGCTATGTTCACGTGTTAGAGATCAATATTGTGTTGAAGGTAATCACTTAATCCTTGGAATAGGGAGAAATAATCGGAAAAGAAAAACAAAATCAGCCAGCCTCATATCATGATCGAGAGATTACTTGAGGGTATCTAATAGAAAAAAATGTTAAATTTGATCAAAGATGCAATTTAATAAGAATTTGTAGCTTGAGATTGAGACCCCGCACGTGAATAGCCGGTCTAAGAAAGAATGGAAGATGAAAGGGGGTGACGAAAAAGGAGAAAAAAAAGGAAGCACCCCGGAAACCGCGTACTTCACAGATGTCTTTTCTCTCTCCTCTCCCATGTCTTCTTCGTGGGTCTCTCTCTCTCTCTCTCACGATTCTCTCCTGGACCTCCCCCTTCCCGTTCCTATCTCACTGTCTTTTCTCTTGGACTTCCACGGCCTTTCTCGGTCAACGCCACAGGAGCATGCGTTTGAAACCTGCACAGAAAACAGGTTTTTAATCTATCTTGCAATCTTCGGCCAAAAAACAAAAAAGAGCGATGGAGGGACTGATAATGGAGGTGATGTAGAGAGTGAGAAAGATGAAGAAAGAAGAAAGAAGAAAGAGAGATACAAAAAATAAACAATAATGTTCTTGGACAAAAGTATCCCTAACTGTGAATAAAATTTGAAGTTCAAATCCTTAATTGAGAGTAAGTTAGCCACGATCCTTATTCGAGACAATATCCACTTTAGGTGATTTTTTTAGAAAATAGTTCTACTTGGTCTTTATTTGGGATTTTCACAAAAATCTATCTTGCAATGTTTGTGCAAAAAAATAGAAGAGAAAAAATCTATCTTGCAGTCAGCCTGATTCCCTTCCAAATCCTTCCATTCATGCGATTAACTTTTCCAATTTCAACTGACAAAGTATCTTAAAGAAAATTATCTCAACAACTTCCCATTTTGAATATAGGCGTAACTAACCTACTATTAAGGATATGGCCACTGAGTACAGCAATAATATGAAATCTATCAACAATTTTTTATTAACTCTTTAGAACTTCTTTTTCGTTTTAAATCTATTTAAGAGCAATGGAAGGGAGGTGTTTTGGGAGTAATCCACCTTCTAGTTGGAAAGCAATAATTTTTGTCCGCTTAGCCAATCCTCCTTTGGAATCGAGTGATAGGTTTTAAAGGGCTTGGACAATCTGATTCATGATGGGTGCTTATTTTATAGCGTGAGTCAAAACAAATCCCACAGCTAACGATTAAGGTTAGGAAAAAATGTCTGGTTAGAAATCAGAGTTGATATATCTTTCTTTTTCTTTTTTTTGTCGAAGATAGTGGTTTCATTCATACATAGAAAAGCGAGAATTACAAGGAAAAGATGATGGATAAGTTTCTGAACACAAAATTTCCGAAATGGGTAGAGGAGATGTCACCTAATTTGGAGGGAGAGTTTTGGTCCGGTGGGCTTTGGCGAGCCAATCTGCAACTTGATTAGCCTCTCCGAGCAGTGGGCTAGCTTCGTTGTTTCCAATTGGGCTAAATTCTCTTTACATATTTCCACAATATCCCTCACGTCCCATGGCTTGTTAGCCCGGTCCAGTACACTATCTACCAAAGTCAAGCTATCACTTTCACAAACTCACTTCCTTTGACTCTGTGCGGTTCCCACGTGCAGCTCCTTTTTCCTTCTCAGGTATGCCAAATCGTGCAGTAGAGCTAGGGCTTCTGCTTGCTGGGCAGAGGATGCTCGAACCTCTCGCACGTATCCCTCAATGACCATGCCAAACGAATCTTCTAGATTACCAGCAATCGAACCGAGAAATTCGCCCTGCACCCATGAACAATCGACGTTTAGTTTTAGCTCTCCCTTCTCCGGTGGTGTCCACTTGACCGGTAGGTGCCGTTTTGTGGGTTTTTTCACCCTTTTTCTGAATCTGTCATTTGCTGAAATTCATCGCTTGTGCTTGTGCTGTCTCGACGAGGGAACTAGGATCTGGAGGTTTGGCTCGAAATATGAAGTTGCTGCACGCTTTCCATATATTCCACAGCACTCCATAAACAATAACTCATTTTGGCTACCACCAAGTTTCCGACATCATGATTGTATTCGTTCACATCCGCGTTATCCCACGGGCAGGCCTGAGATAAACGTTCAAGCTCCTGCGTCACAGCGGAGCCCAACGGTGGAGGTCATCGCAGAGTGCGACGGTGCAGCGATGGAGATGGAGATGTTGAAGATGGTTGATGGTAAGAGAAGGGAGTGTCGTGTAGCTATCGCTGTCATCATTTGACACCTGAACTGAAGGTTGCTCTGTTCCGCCCTGCTTTACTGTTAACAGTGCCTGAAGCGCTTTGCGCTCGTTCAATCTCTTTTGCCAGCACGGATCACCAATGACGACCCCTTCCGAACCTTAGTTACCTAGTTTGATCGTTGTCCATAGTCAACGTCGCTCCGCTTTGCCCCTTTTGTTCGATGAGCATAGGGAAAGATGGAGGGGCGATGGTTAGAGGAGGGGCCTTGAGGCTTATTGCAGACAACCCAAAAGTTGATTTGAAGCTTGTAGTGGTCATGGCCGTAGTGGCCTTCGCGCCTGAAGCTCCAGCAGCCACGGCTGCCACGAGCTTCGTGGCTCGAAACTCCAATGGCCATGGCCACCCCGTGAGCCCCAAGCTCGAGCGGCCATAGCCACATCTCTTTCAGTTTTTCTAGACCGAGGCCGCAGCGTCGTGAGGGCAACGGCTGGCAGTGGAGTAAGACGCCTAGCAGGGATGATGGCGATGGCGAACGGTAAAACTAACGGGATGAAGGGTTCTCTGTTTTTTCTTTTCCTTTTCCTTTTATGATGTGTGACGTGACACTTAAATTACATGTCAGCTGTACGCCTAGATGCCACGTCAGATAATAATCGATACTTGGACAGCACTTAAGCGGAGGGCATATTTGAGACTTCAGTGGAAATTGGTGATTTTCTTGAGACAAAATAAGTTCGGGAAAGGATTAAAATTGAATCTAAAGTTTGGAAATTTTCTTTTTTTTTTTATGAAATCAGGCCTAATTTGATAACTTTATCAAGTGGTTTTCAAGTTCTAAATGGATAATAGTAATAAAGCAAGCATCGATTATCATTTATTGACCAGAAAAAAAAAATCATTAGTTCACAACGAAGAGCGACGCCGATGGTGGGCAGGACACGACAGCAGCTGCAACGATGGAGGCACAGGTGCAGCGGCGGCAGCGTAGGGTTGGCGATGAGAGAGAGAGAGAGAGAGGGGAGTTCAGGGAGATTACGGTTTGGATGGAGGTTTTCCGGTGGGGTAAATCCCAAGAAAGTAGGCGCGATTCGGCTTTTTGGGTATAACTGCACATGATTACCTTATGATTTCAAAGGATCTGAATAGAAAGAGACTGGTATTAAAAATACACAAATGCGAAACTTTTGTATGGTGCTCATTTAAGTATTAATTTTTTTTCCACTCACTTAAGTGTCACATTGAACTAAAATCCTCTCACTTAAGTGTTACTTCTGATCAAACATCCAATTTGGATTTTTATTTTTATTTTTACTTTTTATTTTTTATTTTTTTTTGGGACCGGCGAGAGTCAATAGTGATCCTCATTAGCCGTGAAAGCCGTACTCAGATTGGGTGAGGGGCCGCCTTGCCCTTGGTTGAAGGCCCTATGTGAGGTCGTTGGGGCCTCCTTAGCTGCTGGTGAGGTCTGGAGGGCCCTTGCTAGCTTTAGGTGGCCGCGACATCGTTGGCCAAGGCCTTCGCTACGAGGGCCCTTGCTGGCCACTAGTGAGGCCTCAACAACCTCGCCTATGACCTTTGTGGTCAAAGGCGAGGCCGCCCTCGTCTATATTGGGCTAGGATTTTGCGATCGGCCACATCAACAAGTAAAAAGAAAAAGAAAATACTTTAAATATTAAAATAATATTAAAAAATTATCGCACACAAGACATCGAAAACGTCGAGACGATCGGCATTGACGTTGAATTTTTCGATGAGGCAAATATGAATTGACACTCAATTAATTGATTTTTAAAATTTGTGACACTTAATTGAGCGAATTTTTTTTTTTTTTTTGATACTTAAGTGAGTGCCGTATAAAAGATTTGACACTTTTAGTATTCTAAAGGCATGTTTAGGACAATCAAGTAGCCCTCGGATGCAGGGTCGATGTGGTGTTGTTGATATTGGCCTTTTTTTTGGAAGAAAGCCCTTTTCAATCTCTCCCCCGCCCGTCTCCTCCTATATAGAGCCCACCGCTCTCACACTCTCTCTCCCGCTCTCTCTCTGAATGTTACTGGCCTAAAAATTAATAGAGACGGGCAGGACAGCATGCATGGCAAGCCCAAACATCTCTTCTGTCAAAATGGAGCGCCAGCCATAAAAGAAAGGACATGAAGCCTAACGCAATTTGCATTCGCTCCATAAGATGTAAAAACAAAGATTGACTGAATGGAAAAATGAGACATGGGTGGCCACCTTCCCACTTTGAAAAAAAGAGGTTGGCAAGTCGAACTTCTAACTTTCTTTACCCAGAAGGGTTTGGGTAGTTGGGGTCGTGTTATGTGCGAGCGTTACAATCTCCTCCAAGAGGAGGTACGCCCCCGGGGGGGTGGGGTGGACAAAAATAAAGACAAAAAAGAAATTAAATATGGTTCGATAAGATTCACTTTACCCAACTCAAATCCAGGTTTCATAATAGAAGAGGGAATAAGAGTTTATTGATTCTGTCGGCTTTTTCAAGGGGAGGACAGATCCGTAATTCATGGGGAAACAAACCCTTGCAAGCAGGGACAAGAGCTGTGAATATATAAATAATGATTCAGTATGACCCCATTATTTAGTGCTCACCAAATCGGGGAGAAGAAATCGCGAACGTATCTGGCAAGGGGAAAATTGTCCAAGAAGTCCTAAATTTATTACATCTTTACTAATTCAGTTTTAAACTTTTTAATTTTACCAATTGAGTTTAATTTGACAGGAAATTAATAACATGAATTGTCGGTGTTGACGTGATAATTTTTAATAATATTGTGAATTTTTTATGATTCTTTTTCTTTCTTTTACTTTTATAGTCTTTTTTTTTTTTTGAGTTAGGGCCGCGAAAGTGGTTGGCCGACCCTCGCCCGGCCATAGGTGAGGGCCAATGACCCTCACTAACCACAAGCAAGGGCCGGGACACACTCACTTGTGAAAGCGAGGGTGCGTGAGCCCTCGTAAGCAAAAACGAGGGCGCCCGAGCCCTTGCCTAGAATTGGCAAGGGCCACAACGCCCTCACCGGATCTGGTAGGCGAGGGCCCCAAGAGAGGTCGCCTCCCTCTCTTGGCCAGATCCAACAAGGGCGTCACGGCCCTCACCCAAAGTTGAAGAGGGCTGCGACCCCCTCACCTAGGGTTGGCGAGGGTTGGCTAGTCACCCTTGTCGACCTTCTCTTCAAAACCCTCAAAAAAACAATAAATAAAATAAATATAAATGATCATTAAAATGTCATTAAATATTTTTTTAAAAGTGCCATGTCAGCAATGGCTTCTAGCCAAAATTGGTCAAATAAACTTAATTGGCTTTTTACCCAACTCAAATCCAGGTTTCATAATAGAAGAGGGAATAAGAGTTTATTGATTAATCGGCTTTTTCAAGGGGAGGACAGATCCGTAATTCATGGGGAAACAAACCCTTGCAAGCGGGGACAAGAGCTGTGAATATATAAATAATGATTCAGTATGACCCCATTATTTAGTGCTCACCAAATCGGGGAGAAGAAATCGCGAACGTATCTGGCAAGGGAAAATTGTCCAAGAAGTCTTAAATTTATTACATTTTTACTAATTCAGTTTTAAACTTTTTTAATTTTACCAATTGAGTTTAATTTGATAGGAAATTAATAACATGAATTGTCGGTGTTGACGTGATAATTTTTAATAATATTGTGAATTTTTTATGATTCTTTTTCTTTCTTTTACTTTTATAGTCTTTTTTTTTTTTTTTTGAGTTAGGGGCAGCGAAAGTGGTTGGCCGACCCTCGCCAGCCATAGGTGAGGGCCAATGACCCTCACTAACCACAAGCAAGGGCCGGGACACACTCACTTGTGAAAGCGAGGGTGCGTGAGCCCTCGTAAGCAAAAACGAGGGCGCCCGAGCCCTTGCCTAGAATTGGCAAGGGCCACAACGCCCTCACCGGATCTGGTATGCGAGGGCCCCAAGAGAGGTCGCCTCCCTCTCTTGGCCAGATCCAACAAGGGCGTCACGGCCCTCACCCAAAGTTGAAGAGGGCTGCGACCCCCTCACCTAGGGTTGGCGAGGTTGGCTAGTCACCCTTGTCGACCTTCTCTTCAAAACCCTCAAAAACAATAAATAAAATAAATATAAATGATCATTAAAATGTCATTAAATATTTTTTTAAAAGTGCCATGTCAGCAATGGCTTCTAGCCAAAATTGGTCAAATAAACTTAATTGGCAAAAGGTAAAAAGATTTATGACTCAATTGACAAAATTAAAAAGTTTATGACTGAATTGATAAAAGTATAATAGGTTTATGACTTTTTGAACAATTTCCCTATTGATAAAGTTGATCAACATGTGCTCGAGGATAATACTCACCGGAGTACTTTCAGAAGAAAAGACAAATAAAGGATTCTGCCAGTTTCCCTGACTCTCCCCATGGCTTATGTACATGCCCTGCAAAGCCTCCATGGTGAAGCTACGCCCATCAGACAAATCTGCACAAACTCCGAACAGACCGATGCCAGACATCAACTTTTCTATAACTGAAGCTCAAAGGTTAGTTTTGCATTCAAATAGTCGAAAATTACATTGGTTAGTACTCTTTATTGTTTGGCGTCTGTTTATCTCGTTCCTTGCGATTTCAGATTTTGTTGTTCATTTAGATAGTGCCGGAGAACAAGAAGATGTCACTTACGACAAATTGAAAGATTTTTTTAACATCCTCACTTATATGGTTATTTGCTCTACTTGAAGCTAAGGATCTACTTGTAAACATGCAACCAATGTTCGTCGTGATTGTCGTAGTTCTCATCGCACTCTTTGGCATCAGTTCGCAAACAATGCAAAGTGATTGTGGAATGACCTTCATCAATTTTCCATTTCTTGTACTAGGGTGTCTCGTTGTTGGAATAACAATTGACTTGATCGTGTGGAATTCTTGCATCAAGTGGGTCATTTATGGCATGTTCCTTGTTATGGTAGCTGCAAATCTCAATTACCAACAAGTTTTTTGGGAGATGAAATGAATCTTCAAGTCCATGTGCGGAGCAACATCTTTGAGACTCTGCAATTCGTTCATTCAATCACAAGTGATTATTGAAAATCTTTTGAAAATTTTTGTTGAGGACCGAGAAGGGTCATCCGTGGATAACAACTGTCCGGCTCAACCGCTTGGCAGCAATGAATGCGGAGTTGGGGAGGACATCGTCTAGCTGATCTCGTGGAATCTGGCATTCTTTTCAATAGAATGAAGGTACCCATAAAAGAAAACATGGATATGAAGGAGATTTCCCTTCTTTAAACTAATTTAATTATTCAATTCAAGCTTAAAGTTCATTTTTATTACAAATAGACAGTAATTAGCTCTCCAATAAACAATAGCACGTCTCCACCGTTCTTCACTATGTTTGTATTCCTTCACAGTTCACGCGATATTACTGACAGTCCTTATTTGTCTCTTTTGATGGAAAATGAATTCTACGCCAATTGAGTTCTTTTTTATTTCATTTTCGCAGGTAATGTCTGAAGAGTTTAAGAAAGGAAAAACAAAATTTTAAAAAGGGATAAAGACACACGGATTGCTATGGTAGCTACAAATCTCGATTACCAATAATTTTTTTATGGAGATGAAACAAATCATCAAGTCAATTTGTGGAGTGAATTCTTGTAGACACAGAAACTTGTTCATTCAATTACAAGTTTTTACCGAAAATGTTTTGAAAATTAATGTTGCGGTCCGAGAAGAATCTTCGATGAATAACAACCTTGCGTCTCAACCGATTGGCAGTGATAGAGGCGGAATCAGGGAGGACATTGTCTATTCGATTAAGTGATGGTATTCAACACTATATCTCTCTTTTTCCTAGTGTATTATAAGATGCTTGTACGATACGTGAAATGGACGTTTGAGCTGCTTCTTTTGTATTGTGTTTGTACGATATGCAAATATGCAGTTGGATTATACTAGTTCTTCGTTTATACATAAAATTTGCAACTTTGCATATATGCTCCACATTCGTGAAATTTTGATTGGTCACTTGTTTTTTCATAGCAACATCTACAATAATACTGCGTTTTAGGATATGATTTGATTTTGGAAGGTGAAATGTGAGCGTTTGAAGCTGTATTTAATCTATAAGGGGAAAATCCACTTTGATGACCCTTTTTCTTGTTTACATATATAACTTCATTCATTCATTTTTCTTAAATGAATCACCCTGATGACCCTCTTTGTAACCAATCAGATTAACTTCTTTAGATGATGAAAAGACTGTAGTGAGGCAAGTCAATGAAAACGCCAGCTCCCTGTCCTCGATCACTGTTCTATCTCATTTACCAAATTACCCTTACACCGAAAATTCTGTGTGTCTTTGTTCGTTCTGATCCGATTAATTCTCGCTGGAAATGGAGCGGTGAGATCCTAGATATGAGTCTTTTATAAATCTGGACAAGAGACGGTAATGGACGGGGGCACGAGCAGTGCACAAAAATGAGATACGAAATGAAAATGGCAAGTGCTCGATTTAGGACGAGCGATGATTGACTTAGCTTTCTTTCATTGGTATTGGAATCCTTTTAATGATTTGAGCGCGAGGTGTCCAAGCGACGGCAAAGGCAATCTCCGGTAGGGCGACCTCAAGTTGATGAAGCATTCATCTCCTCATATCTGAACATATGTTGGCAAATCTCTCCACTCATTCTGCAACTCCAAGGCTTCATGCCGTAATTCCAACCAGACTTGGTCGTCAGATGGTGGTGGAGATTTGCCAGTCTCTTCCACGAACCTCTGTCTCTCATTTTCAATTTTCGATGCCTTCTCACATCAACCATCCGCACTCTTTTTCCAGAATCCAGCAGCAACTCGTCTTTCCCGAGTTTTCCTGGCTCCACTATTCCCATCATCCCAAAAGGCGGTGACATTGTGGGCGAGCTGATCCTCCTTATATCCGAGGCCTTCTTCCTCGAGTCCTGCTGTGCTTCCATCAGCTCCACAATGGCTTCTGCTCTTGGCCATCGTATTTCGAAACAACTTCAATCCAACCCCAGGTTTACACCCTTCACCGACCTCAAAATGTATTTCTCTTGCAAATCAAAACGCAATTGACATCATCTCTCTTCATAAGGATTTGAGTAACGAAGCCTGCGGCGATATATGAATTGATCCAAGTTAGGAGATCACAAGAGCAACTTTGCGGGCTGGAATAGCAATGATGATCAAGGTTCAAGCACTTCGTGTGGCAGTGGAAGTGGCGAACAGTGATGGTGGCGGCTGGTCTGAGTGGACTGGAGGCGTGGGAGAGGGAAAGTGAACGAGAGAAATTGCTCTGGGAGAGAAAATTCTAGCTGAGCTCTCTGTGCGTGTGAATGTGAATTTTCCAGGCAATAACCTGTGGGGGTTGGTGATGAAGGATGAGCGGCGGCTATCGTTGGTCAGAGATGGAGCGACTGAGAGGGAATGAAGATGGAGAAGACTCTGAAAATCGATTATCCAAGAGATACTCTGTTTTCTGCTCTGAAGAACGCATGAGAGCTGTTGGGGCCCGGCGATGGTGGATCGAAGGTGGCAACTGGTGGACCGAGAGTGACGGAGAAGGAAGATAAAAAAAAATAATAATAATAAATAAATAAATCTAGGAGATTGAAACGAATCACGAAGTCCATCTGCGGAGCAAGCTCTTTGAGACTCGAAAACTCGTTCATCCAATCACAAGTCAATATTGAATTTTTTTTGAAAAGTAGTGTTGTGGACTTAGAAGAATCATCGATGAACAATAACCCAACGACTCGACCAATTGGCATTGATGAGAGCGGAGTTGGGGACGACGATATCTAGTTGATCTAATGATGGTATGCGACATCCTTTTATCTCTTTTTCCATTTGTATTATATGATATTTACACAATATGCGAAACGAATATCCAAGTTTTTTTTTTTTTTGTCAATATTGTGTGCTTGCACGATACACATAAGTGAGATTAGACTATAATTATTGTTCTTTGATACATTAAATCTGCAACTTTGCATATTTGCTCCATCTTCATATTTTTTATGGATCATTTTTTTTTTTCATAGCAGCATTTTCGTTGATGCTGCGTTTAAGGTAATGATTTTGATTTTGGAGGGTGAAATGGTAGGATTTGAAGCTGTAATTAAAAGGGTAAATACTATCAAAAACTCCAAACTGTTTTATATGTGCTAAATTTACCAAAAACCTATTTTTTTTACCACTAAAATTTTCAAATCGATATATTTGTAACAAATTCACATTCCGTAAGTTTCCAATAAAATTTACCTTCAAATTACTGAGTTGGATGGAATGTAATAGTAGACAGGTTACCGGTTTACAATTTTATCTCCTATTCATCACAAATTTACTAGTTTATGATTTTTTGTAATATTAATCCAATATAATAAAAATTGAATAGAGGTAAAATTGTCACATATGTACCAATTTGGAGTTTTTTTTTTATCAAAAAATAGTTTAAGATAAATTTGTTGCATGTATACTAGTTTGGCATTTTTTATGATAAAAAATTATTTTGAAATAAATTTATCACATGTATATTAGTTTTGGGTTTTTCATAATATTAATTCTAATTAAAATATAAGTGAAAAATCCACTTTGATGACCCTAAAGTAAAAGATACATTACAATTGGCAAAAAAACAGCACAAGTGTCAAAACTTAGCATAGGGAGACACTTAAGTGCCAAAATTTACTAAATGTACACTTAATGCCATTTAAAAAAAAAAAAATTGGGACACTTGACTGTCAAGTTTGGAGATGCTAGCGGAAATCCTACGTAGTAATTTTTTTTAATAATATAACTCATCTACATGGCTCGCCAGAGAGCTAAGTCAACAAGTAAGAACAAAAACGATTTCATTTTGCCTTTTTTTTAAAATGTTAATATAAATATTAATTTAGTTAAATTATTTAGTTTGAGAAAAAAAAGGGAAAAGATGAAGATTGCAGAAGTTGAGGGCTTAACCCTTGCTGTTGCCTCCCCATCGTTGCTAGGAAGCACTGCCAATGGTGGGGGAAAGGTTAGCCACGATCACTGGGCCTTGTCCCTAGCCTTTTACAATTTTCATCTCCTTCCTCTTATATATAATTAAAAAAATTTAATTTAATTAAAATTTATATTAATTATCTAGCCACGTCAGCAAAACGACGTCGTTTAGACTTATTTATCCACATCAGCATCCAAAATAATGTTGTTTTTGTATTTGTCTAGCCATGTTAGTATGCAAAACAATGTCGTTTTGAATTTATCTCGTCTGGAAAAACATCATTTTAGTATGTTGGCTGGACTTTCTGGCAATTGGCATTTAACTCATCTATTTTGCTCCAATTTCGACACTTAACTGCATTTTTCGTAACTTTTGGTACTTAAGTGTCTCATTATACTAAATTTTGGCATTCTAGAGATATGGGTCTCCATAATAATCACACATGACTGGATAGTAAACAACCACATATGCACATGCCAACCTGACCATAGCGTTATACCAAATCAGTTATAAAAGATCCTCTAAAATGAAGAGAGAAATTAAGATCCTCTACACTTTTTAGAGGACTGCAAAAGTTCTCTAAAAGTGTAGAGATTCTCTCTTCCCAGAGGAATAGGAGGAGATTAGGAGAGTGAGGTCCTACACACTCATACTCTCTCCTTTCCTTTGTGGTTGATTCCTCCTTTTCTCGCTCTCCATGAAATTCCCCGGCTATTGCGCAAATCAAGGGTGGGGAGAAGACATCGACTTCTCCGTGAAATTCCCCGTATAAAAACCCTACATCAACATATAGGATGCTCATCAAAATTTGCCAACTTTGTTCCTATCGCGCTGAGGTGAAGAAAAATTCGACACTTTCTGTTCCAAAGCTATCACAGATCAACGTCCGACATCAACTTTGCTTCAACTGAAGCTCAGAGATTAGTTTTGCATTTTAACAGCGGAAATTTACATAAATTGGTGCTCTTTATTGTTTGAATATGTACATGGCCTTCCTTATGAACTATGTCCTCCTCCTTGGGTCACGAGCATTTGGTGCACTTGGGTTTCTGTGTTGCTTGAAACTTTTTTTTTTTTGGTAAGGTAAGTAATATATTTTTTTGTTGCTTGAAACTTTTACCTGTACAACTTTCGCAGAATTCATCCATTCCGATCATGAGCCATTAATCAGTGTAAGACTTAATCATACAGAATCTGCATGTCATTAATGCTGAGCTTTTGATTGCTTTTTAGGATTCGTAGTCAACAGGTCGTAATGCAAATTGGGAGAAATTCTTACCATCATCTTTCATATGTACAGTTAATTTTACTGACGGTAAAGTTTTGTTTGCGGATGAGTCAGCTTCCATCAAGCAAGATTTAAGTATATAGGTGGACAGTTCCTGCTATAAGCTCTTCTTATTTACTTGCACCTTAAATGAATGATTTTAGATTTTGTTGTTCTTTCGGTAGACTCGAAGAACAAAAAAATGCCATCTTTGAAAAACTGAGATTTTTTAACATCCTCGCTTAGATAGTCATTTGCTCTTCTCGGAACTAAGAATTTACTTATAAACATGCAAGCGACCTTCATCGAGATTTTGCAGCTCTCATCACGCCCTTCACCATCAGTTCGCAAACAACACGAAGTAATAGTGGAACGACATTCATCAATTTTGCATTTCCAACACTAGGATTTCTTGTAGTTTAAATAAAAATCAACTCAATTGCACAAAATTCTTACATCAAGTGATTTCTCATGGTTATCTATGGTATGTTCCTTGCTAGGATAACTACAAATCCTGATTATGAACAACTTTTCAAGGAGATGAGACAAATCATCAAGTCCATGCATGGTTCAATTTACTTGAGACTCAGGGACTTGTTTATTCAATCACGCATGTTTATTGAAAATCTTTTGAAAATTAATGTTGCAGACCAAAACCATCAATGAATAACACCCCCGCGACTCGACTAGTGGGTGGTGATGGGGTGGAGTCGGGGAGGAAATTGTATTTGTCAAGTTGATTTCGTGACGGAATTGGATAACCTTGACATCTCGTTTTTTCCTTTGCATCATAAGATGTTTGTACAATATGCGAGATGGGTGTTTGAGGTTTGCCCTCTGCGTTATGTGTTTTCGCTCCACCATCATAAAATTTTTATTGATCACTTTCTCTTTTATAGCAACATTTACATTAATGCTGCGTTTAAGGTTGTCATTTTAATTTTGAAGGGTCACATATCTAGGTTTGAAGCATTACTTCATCTACAAGTAGAAAATCCCCTTTGATGACCCTAAAATCAAAGATAGATGGGAATTACAAGGGAAATCCTATAATAAAACAACAACAAATGCTCGGGCACACCTGATCGCGTATATAGTCCCACCTAGGTGGATCCCTAGCCACCCAGAGACGAGGAAGGGAGTAGTAAGTGACGAAATGACATTTACAATGAAATGCAAATTATGAAGATTAATTTGTAGTGATGATCAATCAAATTGTTGGAGATTTGATTGAATCAATTTAGGATTAGAAATATATCACTTAATTATTTCCTTTTATCGTTTATTCATTGTATTATAAGTACATGTAAAGAATACAATTGAATCAGTACAAAACACAAAAATACTGTTGGGAATGACGGATCCCTGAAACCGGATTCGACACTAAATCGAATCTCTAAATCAAATGCGGAAGATAAGTTCGGGAAAATCACGTATCACCGATCCTAAAGCACACCATAGATTCAAGCGTACCTTGTTAGCCACAGATTAAGCACCAATGCCGATAAGAGGAAGAGAATTCGGTCCTGTTCGATTCAATGACGCCAATTCACTTGGAATGGAGGAAAAACTTCGCCTTGTGCATTACTGTTTTCCTTTTTGTTGGAGAGAGAGCGAGGGAGAGGATGTACGTACGTTGATTTCCAAAAAGGTACGTTCTCCCTCTCTCTCCTCCCTTTTATATGTCCCTCCATCCACGGGCCCTATTTCTATGGGCCGGGCTTTTAGGCTCAACATGGGCGGACGGGCCTTAAGCCCATCACTAATAAAACCATCATCTCCCACTCGCACATGGTGGGCTGAACATGATTCTCTTTACCTCTCTTCAACATTCATACCGGTGAATAATTCGCGCGACCAGCATACTTTGAGAGCTCGTTGCTATACATCTGTTAGGAATATATAACAGCTCATAATGGGCATCACATTCTGAGTAGATTTAGTATGCAGTTCCCTAGATCGATCGATCACATTTATATCTCTCTTGATCTCTTTTAAACAATGATATATATATATATATTGTATTCACAATTATGATTATCCCAAAGACAGTCATAATTGGTTAACCGGTGAATACAAAACTACAATGTGATTCTTCAAAATCGATCTTCCTCTTTCCTTTAAACTTCAATTTCAGTTTAGCTTGCTTTTCTAGAAATGTCCAATTAGATCTAATCACTCATGACCATTGGCAACATCCTAAGATAGCAAACACTAAATAGAAATCTTGAGAATAAGTAAGAGTCATGAGGGGACTAAAAATTGAGGAACTCTTTTCCTCAAGAGTCTCACACGACATAAAAGTTGAGATCAAACTTTTGTCACTCTTATTGGTCGTCTCATGCATACGTAGTATGAAATACGTATTACGGTATTAACTCATTTCCCATGGAGCGTATGTCTACACCTTCAATACCGTACATATGATAGTTCAAACATACCCAATGTCTAACTTGAGTTCACGTATCTACTCATTCACAAAATTCATCAAAACTCACATCTAGCATCTTAGATAGATAAAGTAAAATATGTGGGTATTTTATTTTCGGACATAGTAAGTATTATGTCCTCATCTTAACACTCAGTTAATGCGACATACGTATTTTAAGCTTGAGCTCTCGATTATCACCTAGATAATAAGCTTAAAAATAGTCTCATCTCTATTTATCACACAGTAAATAGAGGTGATTATCCGTGTGAGAGGACTAATATTATATTTGTCCGACATACTTTCTCAACTTAAAATAATGTACTGAGCATTAAGATGCATAAAGATCAAACAAAGATTCATAGGCATTAATGATGAAAACACAAATTCATCAAATATGAACACTTAGGAAAATTACAATATTCAATACATCAGCCTCTATGCTATCCTAGAGATTTCATATGGCCACAAAACACATCTCTAGGTATTGGCTTTGTCATAGGATCTGCTACCATTCTATGCATAGTATGTACTTTAAGTTCACATCTTTCCGTGCAATCATATCTTTGACAAAATTATACTTGGTATCTATGTGTTCGGTCTTGCCATGATATTTTGGATCTTTGGTGTACACTTTTGCTATGTGCTATCACAGTTAACCAACAATGAATTTGCAGCACTTCCAATAACACCTAAATGATCCAAAAAATCTCTTAAGCCAAACACCTTCTTATACTGCTGCTGATAATGCCACGAACTCAATTTCCATCGTGGACAAGGCTATATACTTTTGTTTTCTTACTGCTCCAATATATGGTGCCATTATTCGGTAAGAAAATAAACCCAGAGGTAGATTTTTCTGTCATCTAAATCTCCCCCCCAATCAACATCAGAATAGCCTTAGAGTCGCAGATCATTTTCTTAATAACTCAGCGTATAATCAGCAGTCTCCTTTAGATACCTCAGTATTCTCTTAACGGCTTTCCAATGTGCTTGACTTGAATTGGATTGGTATCTTCTCACCATTCCAACTGCAAAACATATGTCAGGTCTTGTACACATCATAATGTACATCAAGCTCCCAACAGCACTAGCATAAAGAACATGTTTCATTTGTTCCTTCTCTTGTGGAGTCCTTGGACACAGTCTATGGCTCAATCCTTCACCTTTTGCAATAGGAGTGTCTATGGGTTTACAATCTTGAAATCTTAACTCCAAGAATGTATGCAACATCACCCATGTCTTTGATCTCAAAGTTGGAAGATAACCAATTCTTCACAGTATTAACAAACTCCATATTACTTTTGGCAATTAGTATATCATTAACATATAATGATATGATCACAAATTGATCTTTTGATCCTTTGATATATACACAATGATCCTTATCAATCATTGTAAAATCATATGCCATTATGGCATTATGAAAACGTATATACCATTGTCTTGATGACTGCTTAAGGCCATTTATCGACTTCAAAAGTCGACATACCTTTTCTTTTTGGCCTTTCACTATGAAACCAGCAGGTTGTTCCATATATATTTCTTCCTCTAATTCTCCATTGAGGAAAGTAATCTTTACATCCATTTGATGTAACTCAAGATCCATACTAGCCACTATTGCCAGAATAATGCGAATTGGGGAAATCTCACTACAGGAGAAAATGTTTCTTCATAATCAATTCATTCCTGTTGATTATACATCTTTGCTACAAGGCGAGCCTTATGCCTTTCTATCGAGCCATCAGCCTTTCGCTTTATTTTGAGAACCCACTTGTTCCCAATAGCTTTGTGTCCTTTTTGGAAGATCAACAAGTTCCCAAACTTGGTTTGACTTCATTGATTCAATTTCCTCTTCCATTGCATGAATCCATTTTTCCTTACTAGGGCAATTCAAAGCCTCATTAATATTTCTTGGCCGATCCTCGTCTTGTGGAACAACCATAAAAATTTCCCCTTCAATGTCAAAACGTCGACGGGGAATACTTTGGCAACTTGTTCGCCATATGGGAGATTGTACACTTAGCACATCATTCCCCATTATGCTCCCACTAAGATTAGATAATGATGACGTTGTCTCATCATGTGATTGCAATTGAGAATGAGTTGAATTCAATTCATCACTTCTCATATTACTCCCACTTGGACGAACTCTACTAATATCATTATCTTGATCCAATGTTTCAAATAGGGAATAATCTTCACCTATTTCGCCATTCTTAAGAAATTCATCCTCTGAGAATGTAATATCTCGTGATTCAAATTCAGTTATACTCCCTCTTTCCTGCTCACCTATGAACACATACCCTTTCGAGTGTTTGGAGTATCTCATTAAAATACTTTTCTTTTCTTTGGGACCTAATTTCCTAAACTTGTGAGAGGACTCATGAGTATAGGCAGCACAACCCCATGGCTTAAGAAAACTTAAGTTCGGTTTTCTACCTGTCTATAACTCATATAGAGTGGAAATAACTGATTTGGAAGGCACTCGGTTAAGTATATATGCGGCAGTTAACAACGCATCACTCCAAAAAGTGATAGGTAAGTTAGCATGTGCCATCATGGACCTAATCATTTCCAATAAGGTTATGTTTCTTCTTTCCGCAACACCATTTTGTTGAGGAGTATATGGAATAGACAATTGTCTTTCTACTCCTTTTTCATCACATAATTTTTTGAACTCATCAAATAAATATTCTCAACCTTGATCGAATCTCAATGTTTTTATTTTCTTGTGTAATTGATTTTCTACCAAGTTCATAAACCTTTTGAAACAACTTAATACTTCATATTTGTGAGAAATCAAATAGACATATCCGAATCGAGTATAATCATCTATTAAAGTGATGAAATAAACAGCCCCATGCCTTCCTCTCACATTCATTGAACCACAAACGTCAGAATGGATTAAATGCAGAGGAAATTCAGCTCTTTTATCTTTTCTAAATGGTTTCCTTGTCGTTTTTCCTACTAGGCAATGCTCACATATGGATAAATCGATTTTTTCAATGCTGCCCAACAAGCCCTCTTTGGCTAGTCTATTCTTATGTTGTTGGCAAATATGACCAAGTCTAGCATGCCACATAATCACATCATTATCATATTAAGTAGAAGACGTGAAACAAGGGAATAACAAATATTGATATCACCACAGTCAATATCTAGTACAATAAAACCATCCAGAAAGTGACAACAACCATAATAGTTTATATCCAAATACAAATCTATACAGCTATTACAGAAGTTCACACTAAAACCAAGCTTAACCAACATCAAAACAGACACTTAAATTTCGACGAATCTCTGGAGCATATAGAATATCATGTAGGAACAAGGTGCGTCCACCACACATGTTCAATTGGCAGGTGCCAATTCATTTAACTCTTAGCTCTTGAGTTATTTCATACATAGATCTACTTAGTTCCAGTTGGTATCGTCGGAATTCCACGAAGGATTCTCTATCCTTCGCTACATGGTCTATTTCTCCTGAATTTATAGTCCACAAAGGATTGGATTCAGCCAATAATGCAGAACTTGACACATAAGCAAAGTTCTCAAATATACAAGAGGTGTTTTACCTTCTTGGGCTCACAATAGTTGCAAGCATAGTGACCTTTCTTGTCACAATTGTAACACCTCACCCTTGACATTTTCTTTACTTGAGGACGTTTTCCTCCCTTGTGTTGATAAACTCTTGATTTTTTGCAATAAGGACTTGATCTTTTGCATTCCTACATATTGGACGAATCAATACGCTTGCGCTTAGAGCTCAAAGCCCTTTCTGAGCTAGAACCAGCATTGCAAATATCTATTTTTGGCTCAAATGCCGTTAGGCGGTCCTTTGCTAGCTCAAGGTGGCGCATGGCATCCTCAAGATCTTCCATAATATGGTCAAGATCTTCTAGTGTTTCTTGCTTTTCCAGCACATATTGAATCTTCATATTCAATATTTCACAATTGTTGCCGTTCATATAAGCAATTACGTTCTTAGTTGCTGAAACCATCGATCTGAACACATCAGACATATATATGCACGAATAATTAATGCCTATCATTTATGCATCTACTTTGCATAGACCCATCATATCAATGAATAATTTCAAGTAAGGTTTCAGAATCAAAAGGTCACTATGTTTCCAATCATCCTCCAAAAATCCTAACTAAAAATTATTATCAATATAATTATCTTATGCAAAATAAATTTTATGAAGTTACAAAAACTTCTATGAACTACACACAACAGTCAACAATAATAGAAAACAAATAATATCTAACATCCAATAGAATAACAATGCTTTCACATAATAGAACTATCCATTACACTAAGTAATATATATAAAGAAATATCAACATAGAAAAAAGATATTCACACCCAAAAAAATCTCAAACTAATCTAAGAAATAAGTAGGGAATGTCCCTTCTAATCTATCGGTCAAAATATTAGAGAAATTTGAAGGCACATTTGCCAACCATGGATAAACTTTTGGAGAGCTTTCATGTCGCCTCCAAGGTGCATTCACTCTGCGCCATGTGGCGCTCATTCTAAGGATCGAAGTCTTGGTCAACTCAATCCTATAGTACTCTCTAACAAAAGCTACCACTAGCTTCCTATAACCCGGGACCACGTTGACCTCCCATAGCCGATCTAACACTGCTTGCCATTCAGGTGGAAGAGTGTTCATCAAAGCCGACACCTTCTCAAAATTTGGCATAAGATAACTGTTCCATATTATTTCTTGTATCATCTGATTGACCCTGACCACATGTGATACTAAATCACCGTAATGCCATCGATAATCAGCTAACTCTGTCATCAACCTTTTAAGTCTTGCAATTCCCTCGTCCGTTCTCGGGATTGCAGGTATCCTTGCATAACGCATCATAGTTCCTGCAACAAATGTAGAACTAAAAATAGATTACTTACAATCCAAAATCTACATAAGGGAAAATACATAATTTTCCATATTTCATGCAACAAATGCAGAATAAATAATGAATTACATATAACCCATATAGGCATGATTAAAAAAGAAACAAATTCTTTTTTTTTTTTTGGGTCAACGGTCAACGGAGGTCAATGGTCAACGTCATCGGTCAACGGTCAACGATCGTCGAGTTAACGGGCGGCAGGTCGGACCGGCTAGACCGGATGGACTGGTCGGGCCGGTTGGGCCAAGTTGGAAGGACTGACCGCACGTGCCGTGCGCGTGTGCGGGATGACGTCACGCAGACGTCATTCGGCACGTGCCGCGCGCATGCCAGGCGTCCGCGGGTCGGTTTGGGTCGGGTCGCCGGCCGATGATCGCCCGGCCAACCGTCGTTGGCGATGACGTCATCGGTGACGTCATCCCAGCGGTTACCGACCGTTGGGTGACGTCATTGCGTGACGTCAGCATGCGTCGGTTCGCCGGCCGGCGGCGCGCATGTGCCGGTTCGCCGACCGACGTGTGCGCCGCATGCGCTGGGCGAGCCAGCGCTTCCTGGTGCGTCGTGCCCATGCACAACGCCTTCTGGCCGCGCGTGTGGGCGCATGCGGCGTCGCCCGGCGGTGCACAACATGTCGCCGGACTAGTCTCGACAAGCCCTTTCATTATATGCCTTCAAAAATCGATTTCAAATCACAAAAACTCGAAAAAAAAAATGGACGAATAGCGCTTGGGTATCGAGATATCTTGCCCCGATCCGTACCGGCCGATTACTTTTGCGACAAATCAATCGAAAAAACTTGAAAATGGTCGGGAAAACGTGAACTAGGGCTCTGATACCAATGTTGGGAACGATGGATCCCCGAAACCAGATTCGACATTAAATCGAACCTCTAAATCAAATGCGGAAGATAAGCCCGGGAAAATCACGTATCACCGATCCTAAAGCACACCACGGATTCGAGCATACCTTGTTAGCCACAGATTAAGCACCAATGCCGATAAGAGAAAGAGAATTCGGTCTTGTTCGATTCAATGACGCCAATTCGCTTGGAAGGGAGGAAAAACTTCGCCTTGTGCGTCACTGTTTTCCTTTTTGTTGGAGAGAGAGCGAGGGAGAGGACGTACGTACGTTGATTTCCAAAAAGGTGCGTTCTCCTTCTCTCTCCTCCCTTTTATACGTCCCTCCATCCACGGGCCCTAATTCTATGGGCCGGGTTTTTAGGCTCAACATGGGCGGACGGGCCTTAAGCCCATCTCATATAAAACCATCAAATACTAATATGCAACATCAGGTTAGCACGTTGATATAGAAATCAATCTAAGAGAGTGTATGGGTCAAAGCTTCGATTGTACAAGTTCGAATACGACAATAATGAAACCAATCTGTGAAGCCGGATCAATATAGGCCCATCAATGCGACAATAAGACCACAATCTCCCAAATCCATTCTCGGCCCCTACCGATCCACCATGGGATCTCATGCAAAACTGTCTTCGAGCATTAACAGTAGAATTTTACCCATAAGTCCACACGTGGCATATGTATAATCTATTCAATACTCCCTATTGGATACGGAAAATATGATAAATAAATTAAGATACTTATTCGTGGAGAATTAAGCTGTAGTTGCCGAGGGTTTGCTTCTAAAATGTTTAAATAAGCTAGTGGTCTACAAATAGGCCATATTTTCCTCCATAGAGTAAACTTTCTCCAACCAGCCTTTTGATTAGTAGTTTACAAATTTACATGAACACTATTTGTATAGATTGGATAGCCCGAGGGAAAATCGAATGAATTGTAAAATTTGGTGGAACCATGGCCTATTATTGTAAAAAGCTTAAATTATTAGATAAATGTGTGATTTTGACATTTACGCTTTGTTTTTTTGTTTTTTTTTTTTGGTAAAGGTAAGATTTTGTCTTTCTTTGTTTGTTTAGTGAAAAATGAATGATTTGAAAAATATTTTTCGAAAATGGGTTACTCGTATCGCTTGAAATAATTAGTTAATGAAAAATATTTCCATTATCAATAACAATTTATGTATAAGTATTTCTTGAATGATGAAAATATTTGTCCCTCATTCATTTTTGGGAAAAAATATTTCCATATCGTTCATTTTCCCAAACACAAATAGAGCCTTAGATGTTCTAACACTCTCCTTTACGCGTTGGCTTAAGCCTAAAACGTGTAAATATGAAATTGAAGAGTCAAATGGGGGCTTGTAAAGAATTTTAAGCAAGACCTCCTTCATTGATATTGGGTTGAGGTTTGTAGTAGAAGAGAAAATGAGTGTAATACTATGTGCATTGCCAGAAGAAAAGTATAAGACCACTAAATATAGGGAGAGAAAGAAACTAAACTTAATTACAATTAAGGTGAACCACAATTAACCTAACCCTAGTTCGTAATTCTAAATATATCTCAAATACATGCATTTTGAATACTGTAAGAAGTTTCCTCTAACCATGGATGGGCGGAGCAAAACACCACCTTATTCTATTAGCGCTAGCACTGCTATATTGGACACATGAATTTTTGTAATTATTGTCTAAATAATTTAATGAAAATGGAAAATATTAACACATGTTCCTAGAACATTAATGAAATTATCATAATTGTACTTTTCCATGAAAACTCATTTTTTTATGTTCAATTTTTAGGATACTTTTGCATTCAGTTCTGTAATATATGTCGCTTGGCAATTGAGTCCACCAATTTCATTTTCTGCAATCGAGTATTTTAATTGCATAATCACTTCAAAATAGGATTTCTTCATATCCTCATTTGCCTAGTAATTAGCTCTTCTCGTACCCAAGGATTTACTTAAAAACACGCAAGTAATCTTCATAACAATTTTTGTAACTCTAATATTACTATTCGGCATCTATATGTAAATAAAACAAAACAATCTAGAACGACATTCATGAATTACTCATTTTTTATATTAACATGTCTCATTGGAACAACAATTGACTTGATTGTATTGAATTCTTATCTCAAGTGGGTCATTTATTGAGTGTTCCTTACTATGGTAGCTACAAATCTAGATTGCCAACTATATTTTCGGGAGGTGAAATGAATCTTTAAGGCCATGTGCAGAGCAACTTATTTGAGACTCATGAACTTGTTCATTTGGTCACATCTTAATATAATCTATTTAAAATTTGTTTTGCAGACTGAGAAGAACATCAAAAAATAACAACCTTGCCACTTGACGGATTGGCGTTAACAAAGGCACAGTTGGGGAGTGTTGAAAAGGGCAAGTGGATGTACAAATAAAATAATTACTTTTATTATAAAACAATATTACAACTCTCTATTTTATCATCCTCTCACAACAATTCATTGTATTTGCTTACCCACTCCTCACAAACCTCACACGGACACAACTCTCGCACACACCCACTTACTCTCTATTTCTCTACACTTCACGCCACCTACTCCACCCACACTCACGTACACACTTCACTCACCCACACAACACCCCTCACACTTTTCACACACATACACACACAAGGGGCAAGAACCCCTATTTATAGGGGTAAAGTCGGTGAGAAAAATCTGGAGAGAGGAGGGGGGGGGGGGGGGGAGAAAATTCTGGAGAGAGGGAGAAAATTCTGGTGTAGTAGAGAAAGGGAGAGAAATTTGGAAAATATCCAGAGAGAGAGAGAGGCAGTGCTCCCCGTTTTTTTTTTTTTTTTTTTCTGACACTCCCCCACCGACTACTATCTCTTAGCATGGACATCGTGGTCATACCAAGTTGCCTTCGAAACTCTTCGAATTTTACAGCTCCAAGACCTTTGGTGAAGATATTTGCAACTTGATCATCTGTTTTGGCATACTCCATCTTAATCTCATCTTGTAATACTTTTTCCCGTAGGAAATGATGGTGCACTTCTACATGCTTGGTCCTCGCATGGAAAACTGGATTCTCCACTAAGCTTATGACTGACAGATTATCACAATATATCCATGTAGGTTGATTTATTGGTTGATGGAGATCCTCCATTAGCTGTACCAGCCATGTACTCTCTTGTGCTGCCATTGCTGTTACTTTATACTCAGCTTCTGTCGTAGATAGTGACACAGTTGCTTGTCTTTTGCTACACCATGACACTACTGCTGATCCGAGGCTAAACATATATCTAGTAGTTGATCGTCGCGTGTCACGATCTCCAGCAAAGTCAGCATCGCAATGGCCTACAACTTCACAGGATGCTCCTTTCTTATACAGAAGCCCAAAATCAGCTGTACCCTTTACATACCTTAGTATGCGCCTGACTGCATCTAAGTGGGGCCTTTGCGGCTTCTCCATGAATCGGCTTGCTACTCCCACTGCAAAGGCAATATCAGGCTGTGTTATGGTTAGGTAAATAAGGCTACCCACCAATTGCCTGTACATAGTTGAGTCTTCCAATTCTCATCCTTCAATTGCACATAACTATACATTTCCATCAATTGAAGTAGAAATAGGTTTGCAATCAAGCATCCCGAACTTGTCTAGGAGGTCTTGTGCATACTTCTGCTAACATAGGAATAATCCTTCATTGGTCTTCTCAATCTCAAGTCCTAGGAAATGTTTTAATTCTCCAAGCTCTTTCATCAAGAACCAAACTAAGAGGTTGGTTCTGATTTGGCATATCTCCTTTTCATTATCTCCAATGATAATTAGATCATCCACGTAGATTAATACTATTGCAAGCTTGCCATCTTCCGCCTTACAAACAAGCTCAAGTCTGCTGGGGCTACAAAGTAGCCACTTTGCACTAGAAATTTAGCAATCTTCCCATACCATGCTCTTGGGGCTTGTTTTAAGCCATAGAGGGCTTTCTTTAACTTACAAATATAATCTGGATGAAACTTACTTTTGAAACCATTTGGTTGCTCCATGTATATATCTCGATCTAGTTCTCCATGTAAAAAGGGATTCTTCACATCCATTTGCCATAGTTTCGACGACTTGCTTGCTGCAAGTGCTAGTAAGACTCGAACTGTAGTAATCTTTGCCACTAGACTAAAGGTTTCATCATAATCTAAGCCATACTTTTGAGAGAATCCTTGAGCAACTAGTCGTGCCTTATATCTTTCTATCGACCCATCTGGTTGAGTTTTAAATTTATAGACCCATTTGTAAGATATATGACGTACCTCTTTAGGTCTTGGTTCTAGGTCCCATGTTTCGTTCTTTCTTAGTGCTTGTATCTCTTCCTCCATGGCTTTCCTTCATGCCATGTCTTGTGAAGCTTCCTTATATGTGGACGGCTCAACTACTCCGACATCTTCGGTCAGCGTCGCATTTGCATATTTGGGATTTGGTCTTCTTTGTCTTGTTGATCTCCTTAGTTGAGATTCCTCCTCTTCAAGTTCTTCCATTTAACTTGGTTGGAACTCTTCTGTAGTTCTTGGATGTACACCAGTTCGCCATGGGCTCTTTGATTTTTCTAGTGACTGTGCTCTGACTTCTTTTCTTCCAATTACATTATCATTTCCTTCTTCAATTGGCTAGCCCTTATCAATCTTGTCATTTTCTTCCATTCCTTCACAAATCTCTTCTTCAACTTGTTTTGAATTAGGTTGTGATATCCACCAAGATGATAGTTCGTCGAACACCACATTTCTGGAAGTGTAACACCTCCCTATTGTAGGGTCACAACACTTCCATCCTTTTCTTTGATCATCGTAGCCCACGAATATGCAGCGAACCGCCTTCTTATCGAACTTGTTACGAAGATGGTCTAGCACAAATGCATAACATACACACCCAAATATTCTAAAGTGACTTACCGTGGGCTTGCGATTCCACAACTTCTCATAAGGTGACATAAAGCCAAGCCTTGCTTGAGGTAGTCTGTTGATCACATGCACTGCCATCTTCATACACTCAGCCCAAAACTTGGGTGGAACACTCTTCGCATGCAACATACTCCTGCATGTCTCCGCCAAATGCTGATTCTTTCTTTCGGCAACTCCATTTTGTTGTGGCGTATTTGGGCAAGTAAATTGTCGACGTATCTTCCATTCTCGAAGAAATTTTGTAAAGTCATTTGATGTGTATTCTCCCCCATTATCCGTGCGAAGGCATAGTATTTTTCTTTCTTGCCTACTTCATATTCTACTTTTGCTTTAAACTCCTTAAATTTGTTTAATGCTTCGGATTTTTCTTTCATGAAGTCGACCCATATGTACCTTGAGAAATCGTCGATGAATGTTATCATGTACTTTGATCCTTTGACTAATGGTTACTTCACTAGTCCGAATACTTCTGAGTGGACAAGCTCGAGAGGCATCTTAGCTTTGAATTTGGACTCCTCATATGGAAGTTGATGTGCCTTCCCATTCTGGCATCCAACGCAGATGACATCTTCTTGGATTTCCAAGTGGGGGAGACCTTTTAGCATACCTTTCTTCATCATCAACTTTAATTTATGGTAGCTCACGTGCCCAAGCTGTGCATGCCACAAATTAGGTGTTTCACTCTTTCGAGTTTTGTCCACGTATGTTGTCTGTGCTGACATCACGTAGATAGACTCTAATCGACACCCCTCCATGATTGGTGTACCAGTTGGTTTCAAATTGTGGTACACCCTAACGTCTCTAGGACCAAACACCACATAATTGCCTGAGTCTATAAGTTGTGCCACAGACAATAGATTCTTCTTCATCCCTGGCACATGGTACACATTTTTCAGTTCGACTTGATGTGAACTAAATCGAGGTGTCATCGTCGTTTGGGCCACATGGGTAATCGGCAACCTTGAGTTGTCTGCGGTGGCAACTACTCGTCCACCTTTGTACTCGCACATGTTTGATAGCTTGCCTTGATCTCTGGTCATGTGATTTGAGCACCCCGAATTGACTATCCAATCTTCTTTATAATCAATCAATTTATCAGTTACCATGATGAGGGCCATCGCATCTTCTATGATGGAGGAGCTTGCAAGCTCTTCTTGTTCCTCCATTGCAAAGGATGCTTGGAAAGCCCACTCTTCTTTGCTATCATTCTCCTTGGATGCTGCGACATTTCTTTCAACTCTTTTGAATCGACAATCCCTGGCAAAGTGACCTACTTTGCCACACGTGTAACACCGTCCATTACGCCTTCTATTCTTCTTTTCTTCATTGTTGTCCTTATCGCCGTCTCGATGAGCTCCCCCTGGCCGAGGTCAAGTTCCTTCTATTCGCTTTTGCCATTCTCCATGACTTTTCCACGGTTTGCCATCTCTTGCACTTGCTCTATTTCTATTTTGGCCCTTGAACCCTCTCTTATTACTAAAGAGGGCACTTTCATCCTCCTTAATTGAGACCTTAGAAATTTGTTTATCTAAGGCTTCTTGGTTGGCCAATATATTCTCCAACTCTGTTAGAGTTGGCTCATTTGCCCATCCCTGAGTGGCCGTAACAATACCATTATATTCCAGCCTTAACCCGTGAATTATTATTCTTCTCATTCTTGTTTTAGAGATGGCATTCTCAGGATCTAATTTTGAAATTTCTTCGCAAATAGATTTAACTTTAGAAAAGTATTGACTCATCGTCATATTTTGTTGCGAGATTGAGAGGAGCTTGTTCTCCAGGCATTGTAACTTGGCATCGTTTGTCCTTGCAAACAGTGTCGCCAAGTTATCCCAGGCCTCCTTCGGGGTCGTCGCACTCTTTATGTGTTGCAGTAATGCATCTTCAACAGTCACGGCAAGCACGTAAAAAGCCTTACCCGATTTTATATTCCATTTTCTCTAATTCGCTATCATTCGTGGGTGGGGTGGTGTTGCTCCCGCCAACAATATCCCACAAATCTTGTCCTAGCAAGTAATATTGTATGCGGGTACTCCAATTATTATAATTTGAGTTGTTGAGCTTCTCAATGCCACTTACCAAACTCAAGAAATCCACCATCATGACTTGAGTATAATCCCCCGCACTATACCAAGTAAGCCTGGTCCCGGATCAACCGACGTCACAATCCCAGATTGTGCACTAGCAGAACTCCGACGTCCTTCGCTTCTTCGCTCCTTGGCTCGACAATCCCTGACCGCCTTGCTCACTTACAATGGTCCTCGACCACTGTCTTCGCACGGCCTCCGACGACTTACTCTGATACCACTTGTTGAAAAGGGCAAGTGGATGTACAAATAAAATAATTAATTTTATTATAAAACAATATTACAACTCTCTATTTTATCATCCTCTCACAACAATTCATTGTACTTGCTTACCCACTCCTCACAAACCTCACACGGGCACAACTCTCGCACACACCCACTTACTCTATTTCTCTACACTTCACGCCACCTACTCCACCCACACACTCATGTACACACTTCACTCACACACACAACACCCCTCACACTTTTCACACACATACACACACAAGGGGCAAGAACCCCTATTTATAGGGGGTAAAGTCGGTGAGAAAAATCTGGAGAGAGGGGGGGGGGGAGAGAAAATTCTGGAGAGTGGGAGAAAATTCTGGTGCAGCAGAGAAAGGGAGATAAATCTGGAAAAAATCTAGAGAGAGAGAGAGAGAGAGAGGTGGTGCTCCCCTTTTTTTTCTGACAGGGAGGACATTAAATTATCTCTCATTTTGATTGAATGAAGGAGTAACTCTCTCCTCCCATTTTCTTGGATCCAATATGTGATCATGGAGCAACAATTGATTGAAAGTGGGGAAAAGCAGCTAGCCATTTCAAGCACTCTTTAACTCCTTTCCAAAGTGGTTTTCATCTTTCCATCTCCCGTCCAAGCTTCCGTACTCTCTCATGAGTCTGAGAATTAAATGATTTATTTAATCCTGGTCGACCCTTATTTGGTCGTCCCTCATTTAGATATGAGGGTCCTCCCTAGCTCCCTGAGGAAGCACCGGGCATCTGCTCGACCAGTTTGTCAAGGTTCGCTCTCATACTTTCTGGGCTCCTCCCAGTTTGTCGAGGAATGAAGAATTTGAGGAAAGAGGGTCATGACTCTTATTCCTCAGAAGGGCCACAAATGGGAATGAGGAATAGGAGACAAGGGCCACGAAAAAGATGAGGAATAGGAGGAGAGATACTCTCTCCTTTCCTTTCTGGTAGGACCCTCCTTTTCTCCGCTTTTCTCCCATGGAGAAGCCTCTCCAAGAAATTTCCCAGCTATTTGTTCGAAAGCTTCTTCGTGAAATTCCCCCTTATAAAACCCTACTTCAAAAGATATGAAGCCCAACACACTTTATATTCGCTGCGAGGTCTTTGCCTCTTGCATCGAGGTTAAGAAAACATCTGTTTGAAAGCTAGCATATATCAATGTCTGGCATCAACCTTAGAGAGATTACTACTCTTCATTGTTCAAAGGTCAGTTTTGCATCCAAATAGTCGAAATTTACATAGATTACTACTCTTCATTGTTCAATATTTCCTCACAGGCATTTAGAGTGCATTTGATTCGCCTTTGGAAATGAGATTTAGGGAAATGCAAAGGTCTATAAAGAAATAGGCCTTGCCGAAATGCAAATTGCGCTTGATGAATTGTAACTTAAAAGTCCTTTATAAAGCAATTTTGGGTTGAATAGTTTTTGGAAAAACTCTTTGGTTGCAATTTTTTTCTATTTTTGATGTAAAAAAATACAGTTCGTCAAAACCAACAAAGGGTTTAGTCTGCTGATAAGCTAGATTTGGTGTTGACAACTATCGTTTGAGGTCGTATGACCTCAAGCAGTCCTCAACGACCTTGAATGAGGCTACCTAGGTTTGCGTGAACCTTGGCAACGGTCAGTGACTAGGCGAGGGTTGCATAGGTTGTGCAAGCAGCCCTTGCCAGGGTCGCTCAACCTTTGTGACAAGTCAGAAGAGTCATACGACCCCGACGACCATAAGGCAACCATCACCTAGGTCACACGATCTCAAATAGCCCTTTGTCCATGGATCTAACCTCACCGACCACCCTCGCACAAAGAAGATGAACAATAACAATGAGGGCAAACCGAAAAACAAAAATATTGATGAGGGTAGTTTTGAAAGAAAAAAGGTTACTTAACCCTAGAAATAGCCTTACACAAATGCTCAAATCCTAAGGCAATCAACATTTGACTAAAGAGGTCACAAATAAGTTTGTCAAATACATCATATTTTCCCTAAGGGATTTTGAGAGCCCTTTCGAAAAGCGGAAACAAATGCAGCCTCAATGGACTTGGCTGTCTGTGTTGCTTCAAATTTTTTTATTTGTAAAACTTCTGCAAAATTCATCTATTCCGATCAAGAGTCATTAACCAGTGTAAGTCTTATCATATGGAATTTGCATGTCATTAATGCTGAGCTTTTGATTGCTTTTTTGGAATTCGCATACAACACGTTGTAATGCAATTTGGGAGAAATTCTCAGGATCATATTTCATATGAACAATTAATTTTGCTAATTGTACAGCTTCATTTGTGGATGAGTAAGCTTCCATCAAGCAAGATTTAAGCATATAGTTAGACAGTTCTTGCTACAAGCTTGTATTATTTACTTGCACCATAAATTAACGATTAACAATTTTCTTTTTCTTTTTGGGAGACTCGAAGAATTAGAAGGTGCCATCATTGAAAAATCAAAGATTTCTTGACATCCTCGCTTAGATGGTCATTTGCTCTTTGTGGAGCTAAGGATTTACTTGTAAACATGCAAGTAACCTTCATCGGGATTTCCGTAGCTCTCATCATGCTCTTTGGCATCACTTTACAAACAAGACAAAGCAACCGTGGAACAATATTCATCAATTTTGCATTTTACATACTAGGATGTCTTGCTGTTGGAAGAGGATCGACTAGTTTGCACAGAATTCTTACATCAAGGGGGTCATCTATGGTGTGTATTTTGCTATGGTAGCTACAAATCCTCATTACCAACAAACCTTTCCGGAAATGAAATGAATCTTCAAGTCCATGTGTGGAGCAATTTCTTTGAGACTTAGAGACTTGTTCATTCAATCACAAATAATTACTAAAAACCTTTTCAAAATTAGTGTTGTGTCAGAAGAATCTTTTAAGAATAACACCCTTGCGACTCAACCGGTGGGTAGTGATGAGTGCGGAGTTGGGGAGGATATTGTCTAGTTGATTTCTGGATGGAATTCAACACTCTTTTATCTCCCATTTTTTCTTTGCATTTTAAGATATTTGTACATTGTGTGAGATGGATATTTGAGGTCTTTTTTTTTGTATTACCTGTTTTTACTATACGTAAAAGTGTGGTAAAATTATGTCAGTTCTTCATCGATACATTAAATTTGCAACTTTGCATATTTGATCCATCTTCCTGAAATAACTTTTTTTTTTTTCATAGCAGCATTTACATATCATGCGGCGTTTTAGGTTGTAATTTTAATTTTGAAAGGTCACATGTCTGGATTTGAAGCATCACTTCATCCATGAGAGGAAAATCCCCTTTGATGACCCTAAAGTCAAAGATACATCGGGAATTATATGCGAAATGATTTATAAAACAACACAGATGCACAGGCATACCTGATCGTGTATGTAGTTTCACCTTTTGTACTAGCAATAAGTCGGATGATCGATCAAACCCTCCCATTACGAGCCCGGAAAAAGCGAACAGAGAAGCTCAATTAACTCTAATGTTCCATACTAGGGGGTAGTTGAAACTCTCAGGTAGCTTTTCTCGAAGATAAGGTAGAAGAACTGTCCGGGCTGAAAAGAAGCTGCTACATGACATAAAGAAGGGGAACCGCCCGAGTAGGGGCAACTGGCAATGAGATCGGACGGTGCTCTAGGGCAAAGAGCTGGCGTTTCATTGACTTGACCCACCACAGCCTTTCATTATCTTAAGAAGTTCATCTGATTGATTACAACACATAGATCTTATGAAGTCATAGTATCTCATTAATTCGTTGTATTCCGGGGCCTAAAATCGCTTTTGCATGTTTCAACCATACCTAATTGTAGTTATTTTCTTCGTTTAGCGTGATAAATGAAAATTGAGGTTTCAACCCCTCAAGAAATTCGTACACAATGTCGTTATCCTGTCCTACCACCAACTCACGAGGATGTTCTTTGGGAGGGGTCGGGAAATGTACGCATCCATCCCCTTCGAAAATCTAGGCGGTGTCTCGTGTCAACCATCAGAAGGACATTGAAAATCAAGAATGTTACGGGGTTGCCACCATTAGATGTAGAACCTTGAAAATCAAGAGTGTTAATATGAACAACACAAGACCTCTATATATTCTTTGCAACGAAGTGCTTCTTCCACTTCCTCTTTCACAAAATTCAAATAAAATCAGAGGTTATTAAGCTCCAACTTCTAGAGAGCATGATGATCGTACAGTGCCACTCGAAAAGTATAAAATTCATTCGTGCGAATATGTTCTAAGTACTCTATTCAGAGCACGAACTAAGTAGCTAGTCCTTTTTTTTTTTTTTTTGGAATCTGTTTTTCTTTCAATTAATTTCTTCTTGATTTGGTACAAGACTGACAAATACCTATAATAACGCAATAACATGAAAGGTTTGACTCAACCATTTCTTAGAAGCTAATCATTGTTGCACATTTCAATTTACAACATATTGGGATGCTAAGCCACACAATTATGTAGTTTTATATAATTTGTGAGATCATCTATCTCTCAGGACTAATCTAAGTGACTGGATCAATGAGCCCATACTCAATATATCGATAATTGTACATTGTTTTTAGGACTCTAGGTTTGAAGTTGCTTCTCTGGATGAGTTTGTTTTTGTTCATGTAATAGGTCATCAATATGTTCTCATTAGTATTTGCTTTCACATCATCTTGTCTACTTGCAAGAGGCTTCGATTAGTTTTTAGATATTGCTCGGCCGTTGGACAATGTGCCAGTTTTCAAAGTTCAGTTTGATTTTTTAATCTCCTGCAATCATACGGTATTTCTGTATCAATTTGATTGTATGTATTTGTAATAAAACCTATGATTTAGAGAAAATAAAATGTCAAAATATACATGCTCTTTATCTGGGGAACCTTACGTTATTGCCGTGTCAGGTATGTGAATCTTTAAAATTCATTTTATTCTTTTCTTGGCCAAATTTTTTTTTTTCTAATTTCTTCTGGGAAGTGTCTATGAGTTTTCAAGAGATCAATTCCTATGACACATTCTAAAGAGCAGAGGCTTTTACGAAATGGATCAAATTAGAGTGACCAACAAGTTCATCCTTCCGCCGAAAACAACAATTAAGTTCATCCTGAAAACCCAACTCAACGGATGTCAAACGAAAGGCCAAATTTAATCAATCATAATAGACAAATCATAGCTCAACTTCGCAGTGTATAATCTTAAAATGGCCAAAAACTTTTATTACGTCCGGATTTTTTGAAATCATGTCCCGTCTCAAATCATGAAAGAAAATAATAATGTCACAAGTCATTCAGTGTTGCGTGGATCAACAAATGATTTTTCTTGCCACATAACCTACTACAAATGCGGAAGATCACTAATTGATGACGTGGACTAAAAAAAAAAAAAAAACCAAAAGAAGCCTAAAAGATAGTCATGGTAGAGTCTTTGGCCCTTTGTTCTGATTTGCTACTCTATCCACTTGGAAGCCCAAAGCTTATGATCGATGCGCCCATTGTTGTAGCTTCACTAACATGTTGGAAGGAAATCTCTCCATATGAGGTAGCAATTGCTTGAAGGACAAGATGAACAAAGTTCCGCCAATAAAATAATCAGAAGTTGTAATATCATGAAAGATAGTGGGAGAGATTGATCAATTTTGGGGTAGAATGTAATAATATACAAAATGACTATTTTTTTTTTTTTAAGAGAATAGTCATGATAGAGTCTCATACTCTTTATTTTGAATCTGCAATTACGTACACTTGAAACCCCAATGTCTGAGATCAATAAGCCTATCGCCGCAGCTCACCAACAAGTGAGAAGCGAGGAGATCTCTCCGCGCAAGGTAACAGATGTAATTCTGTAACCAAGTGCTTGTTCTCGAGAAGCCTGGTCCAAGAAACAAACATGAAACCACTCCTTGAAGCCAGATTTGGGAGGCCCATCACATCAAGGCGACGATAAGAGCACGATCTTCATATGCCCCAGATCCATTCTCGGCCCCTATCGATTTACCGTTCAATTCCGTGCAAAACTGTTTTTAAGCATGAAATAGTTCAAATTTCAGAATAATTCCACACTTGGCATGCGTATAATTTATTGAATGCTCGTTAACGGATATGGAAAATATTATAAATGAAGTAAGACACTTAGTCGTGGAGAATTAAGTGGTGGCGATTGATGATATGCTCCTGGATATGAATGGATATTTAAATAGGTTGGGGGATTTAGTTATAAGGCCATATATGCCTGTAATTCTAATTAGGGGAAGCTAGCTCCAACTAGTGCTTTCATTGGCTGATTACAAACATGTACGAAGATCAGTCACATAAAATTTAGAACCTTTTCTCAACTCATGAATGGAAGGAGGAAAACACAACCTTTATTATGTCAGTCACATATAATTTGATCAATTATAATTGGTTTTGATAATCTCAAGATTAAGAGGAAGAGTGTTTAAAACTTAATGCACAATGCAAAAAGAAGGAATAGCAACATTAAGGGCCTGAAGTTTTGTTTGCAGATTTACCATCCTCAAAACATAGTCTCTCACTCCAACAAAACTATCATACTTCATATTAAGTAGTGTTTGAAGGTGTGTTCTTATCTCAACATTAGCCACTAAAACCTCCATCATCTGTTAGTAATGCAGTCTGCAAACAAACCACTTTTCAAGTATTCTTGAATGGAATGCTTAATAAATAACAAGCAAATTCAATTGCTCTTTTTTCAAATAGCAAATTGTGCTTTATGAGCTTCTGTACTTTTGGCAGTAAGACTTGCCAACTTATCCGTAGTAATAGCCATATAAACATCTATTATTTCTATACCAAACAAAAAATCTTCTTTTAATCTCTTAAAGATCGAATCAGCAAAAAACTCAATGGTAACGGATTTACCGTTTACAAAAAAAAAAAAAAAAAGTGATTGAAAAATAAGCAATGCATATAATTAGTATCATGTAAGCACTGTGTAATTTGATGTACAAGTACACATCTAAAGAGTTACATGTATAATCACATAATTACCTCTTGACATAATATATGACATGTAGTTATAAACTCCCTACATGATAGCGGTTATGAAAATATATTTTGACCTTTGTGAATTCATTACATTTGGTTATATGAGTCACTATGATTAGTTACTCATCCACTACATTGTCATGTATCACTTCATGAACTAATACAAAATCACCTCATTTGAAAGTGTGACATCGTAATAGAACATGAGACATCCCATCATCATACAAATGCCACCTAGGTGTGTGGGGGCATGGAGCACATGCACAGGTGGCCTCAAAGCCCTGCAATCTAGTCCGACTGATGGTGATTTGACCGATTCCCAGTTTGACCATACGGTCCAACTGGTTGACTGGTCTGGTCAACAATAACCTGGTTTGAGCCAGTTAACAAGTCAAATCTCAGGTACGGTCGAAGGGTCAATGAGTCGAGTTGAGTCTCATAGGTCATTGGGCTACTAATGTCATGATGATGACAACCTTAGCCCGTGCAGTGCATGCGCAAGGCATGCTTATGCGTGAGCGCTTGTGAAGGCATGTGAGGGCATATGGGGTGTGTGCTCCACGCCCCAACTAAGCATGGCCAGGCTTGGGGGGCAATGTGTGGTCTCTCTCGGTGGCACGCCATCCATGGTTTTGCTCGCCTTGTCAAGTCCTTTCTATTTATATAATAAAAAATGATTTTTGTGACACAAAAAATCATGAAAAATGGCAAAAATTATATGCCCGTGTTCTAATCTATAGATTCTCTAATATCACATTTTAGATGCTAAAATGTGCCATCCTACAATCTTCATAATTAGAGCAAGAACACATTTAACTCGAGTAGAAAGATTAATATACCCATTTTAAAATCTATCGTTCTTGATGCAGAAGTGGAAAAATGATGATCTAAGCAAGTCATCCTCCTCTATTGCCTTTTGTATCACTAACTCAATGAGATGGGTCTTCTCTTTTTAGCTTTAGGTAAACATTCTTTTGTAAGGATAATTGTGAGAGTTATGATTAGAGAAGAGACTTGAGCACTGTTTATAAATTTTTTAGTAAAACCCTCTCATTATGGGCTGGGCTTAACTTAGCTTACACTAGCTAGTCCCATATTAGATTAATTAAAAACTTTTTTATCTCACCTTAGACCAATCCCATAAAATGATAAATTATAATATTAGTTAATATAGCTCATATTAGGAAAACTCTTATATGTGTATATAGTCGTGACTTTTGCACAAGCAATTAATTTGATGATCAATCAAACCTTCCCATTATGAGTTAGGAAAAGTGAAGCTAAGAACAAAGTTTAATTCCAACACAAAAAAAGGAAGTTTAATTAACTCTAATGTTTTATGTAAGCCAGGAATTTGAAATCTCAGGTAGCCTTTCTCAAAGTTAAGGAAGAGGAAATGTCCGGGCTGAAAAGAGCTGGCGTTTTCATTGACTTGACTCGCTACAGTCTTTCTCAAAGTTAAGGCAGAGGACCAACACATGTTCTTGATCCAATACAGTCATAGTATTGCGGCATGCACTATTTTAAATAGTTTTATTTGTAAAAGATAAAATGTCAAATATAAATATGTAGATTTTTTAACAATCAGAACATTATGACGATTTACACCATGACAATGCGTGGACTACCAACTCCCATTGGGAGGTGGTTGGGACCAACCCAAGATCCATGTCCGGTCAAATGGATCCTGTGTAGAACCAGTGGGATCCCCTCTGAAAATCAAGGGGATGCCGAGTCCCCATCGAGAGGGTTAATATTAACTCCACAAGTAGTATCCGACGAACTGTGTGTTCGACTTCCTCGTTCACAAAATCAAGAGAAAAAAAAAAATTCACAGGATTCATTGAGCTCCAAATACACTAGAACATGGTGGATCATAAGTGTCGCTTGGAAGGTACATAATTTATATATGTGAATATGCAATATCAACTCTGCTCAGAACATGGACTAAGTAGCTAGTTTTTTTTTTCCTCTTAATTATGTTTTTCTTTCAATTGATACCTTCTTGATTCAGTACAATGACAACTAGCAACCACACCAATAGTAACAACATGAAAGCTTTGACTCAATCAAGAGATTCCACATTGCACTCACCTTGTTGAAGCTACTTGTCGTTGCACATTTCAGTTCACCCAATTATGTAGTTTTGTATTATTTGTAGGTCATCTATCTCATAGCACTGATTGGAGTTAGCAAACCCATGAGGCCAAACCTGATAAACCGGTACTTGTCCATCTTTTATTTTGGGACTCTTGGCTCCATGTTGCTAAATGAGCCCATCTTTGACTATGTGGTAAGTCGTTAATATATGCTCGTTAGTGTTTGCTTTGGCATCATCTTATCTACTTGCAAGAGGTTCAAATTGGTCTCTAGAGATTGTTCAATCATTGGATAATGTGCCATTTTTGAAGTTTTGTTTGATTTTTTAAGCTCCTGCAATCACATTGTATTTATGTATCAACTTGGTTGCATGCATTTGTAATAAATACTTGTGATGTCAGGAAAAAAGAATGCCACCATATACATGTTTCTTATTTGGTGAACCTTACGTTATTGCCATGTTATGTATGCGAATATTGGTAATTCATTTGATTCTTTTCTTGGCCAAATTGTTTTTTTTTTTCTATTTCTCCTGTGAAGTGTCTTGAGTTATTTAGAGACCAATTCCATTGACTCTGCTTAAGAGCAAGGGCTTTGACAAAGTGGATCAAATTAGAGTGACCAACAAGTTTATCCAGCACTGTAGAAGGGAGACTACTTTTGTTGCGGTTGGGCCACCAAAGCCCATGGATGCAAGTCTCCACATTCGAATTGGGTTATTTCACCTCTCCTAACTCTTTTGGACCTATTATGTACTAATGCCCAATTATTGGGCCAAGCATTTATTCCTAGTTGAATGAAAGTTTTGACCCAAAATAAAAAGTTCATCCTAGGGAAAAAAATATAAAAATAAAAATAAAATAATTTTATCCTATAAACCCAAGTCATTGGACCTCAAATGAAAGGTCAACCATATTAATTAGTCACAATAGACTAATGTATAGCTTGGCAACAGTTTATTATCGAAAAATGGCCTCAACATTTATGATACATCAGGATTTTTTGATATCATCTTTCCTATTTCAAGTAATGAAAGAAAATGATAACGTGACATGTCATTTAGTGGAGAGTCAATGGAAAGATGATTTTTCTTACCACGTAACCTATTGTAGATGTTGAAGATCACTAATTGATGACTTGAACCTAAAAAACCAAAAAAGGCCTAAAAGATAGTCATGGTGGGGTCTCTGGCTCATTCTAATTTGCTACTTCATCCACTTGGAACCTAATTACTCAAGATTGATAAGCCCATTGTCACGCCCTGAACCTTGGGCACGCGCACATCCCACTACGGTCGATAGAAATGCAACTTCCCAGGACACGTCGCTGACCCATTCATTTTTATTGCACATGCGAAAGCGAAACAAATCCCCTGACAACATTTAACTTGGGATAGAAAAGTAGGCAATCAACCACAACCAAATAAGCTTTCTTATAAACACATACGTTTATATACAACACTGGATTGTCTACAAAATAGACTGGCTCAACAAAAAGGGAACAATCCTATGACCAACTAGTCAAACACGTTCGCCGTTTCTTCGGTCGCCACCTTCACAAATGTCCATGGCTTCGATTCCTCCACAACCGCCATCTAAGGACCTAAAAATGTTGAGCCCACGACGGGGTGAGACAATATCTTAGCGAGTCCTACCCTCTAAGACCCGATTAGGAAAAAAATACACCTCAGGGTGTTCTAGCCATACAAAGAAGACATAGGACTTACCTTGCCTTAGTCTGCACATCAGTACAATTCATATTCAAACAATGCTTGCACAAGTTGAAACTACTGACACTTATATCGGTCTATCAATTCAATCAATCCATTTGACATCATATGATCCACGCATCTATCAAATCATATCATCTATTAAACCATACCATTTATTCATCCATCAATACAATCACGATTCACACAAGTTGAAATGGATGCAATGCTCTCACAAGCTGATATAGATGGTAGCTTGCACAAGCTGATATATAGATAATAGCTCGCACATGCTAATAAATGGATCGTTGCTCTCACAAGCTGATAAATGATCATTGCTCTCACAAGTTAACATACAGTGCTCATACAAACTAATACATATATAAACCAATTGCTTGCCAAAGCTGTACATATATTTAAACCAAAGAACTGGGTATTCAATTCAATAACAATCAATGATTCAACTGGTCATACAAACCAATCACGGTGCTATAAGCCAACACCGGGCATTTTCAAGTTAAATACCACAACTTCATCAATATCATTCAAATCTACACTTTTGGAATTATTAACCATAATCATCAATTTACACAATTTATCAATTAAACATACAATTGGCACCAACTGACCACATTGTTGCGATCATCACAAAATTCTAACGACCGGCCATCCCAACAAAATTTTCAAAGTTATTAAATAATTAAATTTAATTCCGAAAATTAAATAATTAAATATTATATTATAATTATATAATTTAATAAAATAATATTTATAAATTAGAAATAATTAATTAAAAAATAATTAATTAGGGCTTAAACAATATTACACTAATTTAATCATACAATTAGCCCTAATTAAACACACATTAAACTAATCATACAACTAATCTAATTTACATTAAAAATAATCTAATCTAACCATCTAAACCTAATTAGACTAATCTAAACACCCCTTAAGCATCATTAACTTACTAAGCAAGGATTATAGGATAAACTCACCTGATTAATGAGCCGAATGGCTCAAAACGATAGGGACAACATGAGGATCAATAGTCTCCAAGGCGGGCCTAGCTTCCGGGGTTGGGAAGCCGGCCAAAATGGGCTAAACCTTTGTTGCGATACCCTTTTTTCCAGCTACTGGTTGAGGCCGCGAAAGGGCGGATCCGGGGTTGGCTTGGGTTGGAAATGGGTGGAGGAGTTGAACCGGATCTAGGCGGGGCTTCACGGCGGCCGGAGGTGGGCTGGATGGCTCCGGCGGAGCTCTACCAGATTTGAAATGGCTGTTAGAACAGAGGAGCTAGCAAGATGGAGAATGAGACAGACGAAGCAGTGGTGAGGCGACGACGTGCAACGGTGGTGACTCCGACTGCAGTGTGTGGTAGAGAGGCCTCAACGGCAAGCTGGCTTCGTTGGTCTTCAACTTGCAAGGCATCGAATAGCAAGGGGATGGAGGAGAGAGACGGAGATGCACACGGGTAGGACGACAGCGTCGCGGTGGCGCGCGGAGACGAGCGGCGCTGCCGGCTGCTGTTTCGACTGCTAGCTGTGACGGAAGAAGGAGCTGCTGGTTGGTCTTCTTTAGTTGCTGGGTTCTCGAAGAAGAAGAAGATGGAGAGAAGAAGGAATCGGTCGCACGGTAGGGAGAGGGAGGAGAGAGGCAATGGAAGAGAGAGAGGGAGGAGGGAGAAGGAAGAGAGGACCACTTCTTTTCTTTTTCTCTTTCTTTAATCCAACAAAAATTGCCCACCATGACTGATGTCATGCTCCACTATCTCCAATCTCCCACAACCTTAGTCCAATGGTTGCAATTTTATTTTCCGCCATGGTATGAAATCTTGTACACTTAATTCAATCAATTCTCAATCAATTCCATCCAATTGAAGTTCAATTAAATTAACCCATGCATCCTCAACCTTCTTATGACTTTTCCCCATCAAATGATCCAACTTGCATCCCAAAGATTTGATTAAAAACAACCATTTGACAATCTTGAACAAAAACGGCATTACTTTGCTTTTTTGTCAAAAATCTCGATTTGTAGAAAAATCTTATGAGGATTAGTCGATGTTCCTAAAATGAATTGTGACTTGACATAACTTGTAATTTCTGTAATCCAGTTCAATTTTATGGTTAATTTCAATTTGACGCGACTTTAGCATGTCCTAATCTACTAGGTAGCTTTTATGAATTTTTTGCAATTAACTTGTGGTTGATTAATTTCAAGCCACAAAGTACATCTTCGAGACATTGGCGACTCTCGATTATCGTAGAAATCCCAAGGTTTCAAATATAGACACAGGATACCAAAACGACAGAGAAATTGATCTAGTGCCGATCAACAAGAATTGTACAATTAGGTGGAATCACCCACATTGAATTACATGATTTTGTTGAATCGACCTATCTCTAGTCTCTAATCAATCTGTGCCATAATGACCCTTGCAGATTAGTATGGTCAAGCAGTTGGTTCCTGGTCGAATTCTCAAGTTTATTGCGTTTAGATTCCTTAACGGTTTTACCTAATAAACTAGTTATCTCATGAGTGGCCAACTCAGAGAAGAGAGCTATAGGCGCAAAGATGAAATACCCGACTTATTCAATTGAAACCAGAATTTGAAAATTGAGATGTCACACTATTGCTACAACTTCATTAGCAAATGAGAAGGGAGGAAATCTCTCCATATGAGGTAGCAAATGCTTAAGGTACCAGTTGAATAAAGATATGCTTACAAGATGACTCAAACTTGTAATATCGTGAAAGATAGTAGGGAGAGATTGATAAATTTTGGGGTAGACTAAGATAATATGCAAAATGCCTGAAAAAATATTTAAAAAATAGTCATGATAGAGTCTCCAACTCTTTATTTTGAATTGCTACTTCGTATGCTTAGAACCACAGTATCCAAGATTGATAAGTCCATTGCTGCAGCTCACCATCAAGTCGGAAGTGAGAAGATCTCTCCGGTAACAAATGTATATAACAAATGTATATAACTCTGTAACCAAGTGCTTGTTCTTTGGAAGCTTGGTCCAGGAAACAATAATGAAACCAATCGTTGAAGCCGGATCATTAGAGGCCCATCAATATGACAATAGGACCACCATCTTCATATGCCTTAGATCCATTTTTCGGCCCATGTCGATCAACCTTTGGATTGCATCCAAAATTATCTTCAAGCATAGCCAGTTGGATTTCAGCAATAAATCTACACTTGGCATACGTATGGTTTATTCGATACTCGTCATAGGATACGGAAAATATCATAAATGAAGGGAGCTACTTAGTCGTGGAAAAATGATGACACTTATGTAATTCATTCCCGTAATGCTCTATGAACTCTACTTAGAGTGCTGATAAAGTAGCTAGTATTTTTCATATTGGAAAATGTTTTTCTTCTTGATTTAGCACAAGGATGATGCAACCACAACAAATTTAACAATGAAAAGGTTTGACTCAACCAAAATATTCCACATTATATTTGTGTTGTTTAAGCTTATCATCATCATGCATTTCAATGCACAGCATATCGACATGTGGAGCCACACGGTTCAGTTTTACATCATTTACAAAATCATTTATCTCATAGCACTAATTAAAGTGATTGAACCCACGAGCCCAAACTCGATATATTAGTATTTGTACATCTTTTTTGGGATTCTTGGCTTCAAGTTATTTTTTTGGATGAGCTTATATCTAATCATGTGGCTGATTGTCAATACGTGCTTGCTAGTGTTTAGTTTGGCATTATCCAATTAGCTTGACCAATGTTTCGAGTGGTTTCAAGAGATTGTTCACCCGTTCAACAATGCGTCGTTTTCTGAAGTTGATTTTAATTTTACTGTATTTGTGTATCTACTTCGTTGCATGTCATTTGTAAATAATACTTCTGATTGGGGAAAAGAAAAATGTTACCATATACACGTTGTGTTTGTCCTTATTGCCAATTTTTTTTTTTGTCGAATCCTTAATGCCAGGTTAAGTGCACGATCATTGTAACTTCATTTGATTCTTTTTTTTTTTTTTTTTTTGGGGCGAAATTGGCTTATTCTAAGTTCTTCTGGGAAGTGCTAACGAGTTTTCCATAAATTAAGTCCTATGACTCATACTTAAGAGCAAGGGCTTTTACGTACCAGGTCAAATTAGAGTGACCAACAAGTCCATCATTCTGCCAATCGAAAGAAAATAAAAGAAAAAACAAGTCCATCCTTAGGACTCAACTTTCGAAAAATATTGGTGCTTGTTTTATGATGCGAGTCAAAATAAATCCTATAGTTAACGACTGACGTTAAGAAAAATAAACGTCTAAGATTAGAAGTGGAGTTGATATATCTACTTGGTCCAATACTCGAAAAATTAAAGTTTTTAGTGAAATTAAGTACCACTAAAGTATGCCAAAAGATTCAAACTTTCAACTTGATTTGGAATCCCTTATTATGAAAATATTGAATTGTCGCGACACTTCTCTATTCCTGAAAATACTTAAGCGGCAAAACCGTTGGGGCTCTTCTTAAGCTAGCTACATGTCAATTTGTGAATCGATGTAATCTTCTTTAAGTTAGTTATATAAAATGCGTCGTAACAAAATTATGCTAGCACTTCGATGGCTTGCTCATTTGGGTTGGCCATGCCAGGTTCCAATCTTTCGGCACATCATCCCAATTCTTCTTTTCGAATCTATTTTCTTGTTTTTTGTCTTTATTTCCTTATCGTATTTACAAATCTAAAATACAATTATATTTAATAAATCTATAAAAAAATATATTCTAATAACTAAAAATTCATTGTGCTTTGATGTAATTATCAAGGGCTGAGAGTAAGGTTTATATTTTTAGATAATGAAAACTAACAAATGACTCATGAATTATGATGAGAACAAACTTATTCTTATTTCTGATAGAAATACAACATTAATTTCGGACATTCTTTATGTAAAAAATTCTTCTTCGCATTAATTGATATACCATTTATTTTATTTTCAAACGTTACATCTAAATAGTAATTTCATTTTGAGGCACTAATTAATCAAAACTAATAAATTACTCATGAACAACAATAAAAATAGACGTATTCTTATTTCTAATATTAATCTTACAATAACTTCGAACATGCTTTGTGGGGTAAATTCTTCTTTTTATTGATTGATATTTTATCCATGTTATTTACAAATGCTATATCTAAATTAAAATTATATTTTGAGGCATTAACCATTAATTATAATCTAATAAAAGCTTATTTGGGAAGGTATTTTCTTCTAATGAAGTTTTGTTTTTTGATCGAAGTTGTAATGAAGTTCAAAGTCCTACTTTGTTCATTCTTTTGTTCAAATATGAAAACAATAATGAATTTATCTTTGATAGGGAGAAAATATTTGATTCACATTTTCATGTAATCCTGCACTTCAATTCTGATAAATTTAATATGCAGCCATAATAATGGGTAGAAGTCCATCAATTTTTTTTTAAGATTTTCAATCTCTTCAAAAAAAAATTCGTCATAGTATTACGGCATGCACTATTTTAAATTGCTTTATTCTTAAAGGATTAAATGTTAAAGGGAAAAGACCACCAAAAACCCCAAACTTTATCCAAAGTGACAAATTTGCCCAAATTGTTTTTTTTTTTTTTTTTTGTTTTTTTTGTGACATGAAAAACAAAAAACTTTGCTAATCATGACACATTTACCCCACCAAGGATATTTTTGTGTTTTTATTTCTATTTTTCTATATTTCTTTTCATTTTTTTCCTTTTTTTCTTCTCTCTTCCCTCTGCCGGCCATGGTGAAAGGAAGCTAGACTTAAGCGAGGGCCGCCCTTGCCGACATCGGGTGAGGGTCACCCTTGCTTGGGCTAGCTAGGGCCACCCGACGCCGGTGACGGTGACCCTCGCCCGACGCCGGCAAGGGTGGCCTTCGCCTGAGTCTAGCTTCCTTCCGCCATGGTAGGCGGATGGAAGAGAGAAGAGGAAGAAAAAAGAAAAAAAGAAAAAAAAAGAAAAAGAAAAAATTTTAAAAAATTAAAAGATGAAAATGCCTTTAGTTTAGGCGTAAATGTGTCACACGGATATAAGTTCAGGGTTTTTTGTGTCACGAAAAAAATTTTGGGTAAATTTGTCACTTTAGACAAAATTTGAGGTTTTTGGTGGTTTTTTCCCAATATTAAATGTAGGCACACAGATTTTTGGGCAATGAGAATACTTGACAATTTACATCGCGGCCATGCGCATATCCTCTCTAGGAGTTCATTAACTGAATTTATTTTTGGCTCTAAAATCACTTTTGCAAGTTTCAACCATACATTAATGTGAGTCAACACAATTTTTTTTTTCTGGTTATTGTGGTTTGAAAATAAAAGTTGCTGTTTTAACCCCAGAAAGTCATACAAATTATAAACAAATCTAACACAAATTGATAGCTAGGCAAAAATGAAAGGTTTTTTTTTTTCTTTTTTTTTTCCAATTTGAATGAAGTGCCCTAGCAAAGAGAACATGGATATGAAGAAGATTTCCTATCTTTAAACCAATTTACTTATCCAATTCAAGCTTAACGCTCATATTGAGGACATGTATTGGGAATTGTCTGCTTTAATATTAAATAAACTTATACTTTCTGTGACATCCTGAATTTTAGATTTTGATTTCGATTGAATAAGTTGGGCCTTTTATCGACGTGACTATAGTGTTTTTCTCTGAGATGGCCACTCATGAGATAACTAACCTATCAGATGAAGCCGTTAAATGATTCTAATGCAATAGAATTGAAAATTCAATTAGGAATCGATTGCTTGACCGTGTTAGTTCACAAGGGTCATTACAGCACAATTTAAAATCGATTAGAGACTAAAGATAGGTCGATTTGACTGAGATGTGTAGTTAAATATGGGTGATTCTACTAAATTGCAAAATTCTCATCGATCAATACTAAACCGATTTTCTGTTGTTTTGAGTACCTTGTATCCGTATTTGAAATCTCAAGATTTTCATGACCATCAAGAGTCGCCAACGCCTCGAAGAAGTACGTGTGGCTCGAAGACAATCGAACCACGGGTCAATTGCACCAAAAATTCCTAAAAGCTACCAGTAGGCTATGTCACACTAAAAGCACATCTGATTGAAATTAACCGCAAATTTGAATTCGATTTTAGAAATTGAAAGTGCCATTGTATCATGAGTTATTTTAGGAATGTCGACTCATCTTTTGAGGAATTTCCAGCAAGTTCGGGAATTTTACTGAAAATCATTTTGGACGTTTCAAAAAACGAACGGAAATTCGGATTGGCCTATTAAAAGGGTTTTTTTATGCCTGATGTGAGTGAGTTAGTGCAGGAGTTTTGTGGGCTTTTTCCACATCAAATCGGATCTAAATCGGAGAAGTTTGTTTAGAAATCGGATTCCGAGAAAAAGAAAATAGAATTCAGATTTGAGGGAAATTTGGAGGTTTGAGGGACTATCCTATCTTGGTCTTCAATGGGACGTCAAATTTTGCAAGTTGGTGAAGAAATTAGCCTTAGGATGACCAATTGACAAAGTGTTTTGAAGTTGATCAAGATTATAATTTTGATTTTAATCTATTTTCCCCCTTTTTCCCTTGGTCCCACATCCCTTCACGTATACCCCCCTTGGCCGCACATTTTCCCTTTTTCTTCTCTCTCTCTCTCTCTCTCTCTCTCTCTCTCTATATTCATTACCCCCACCGACGGCCCCTATACAAATCCTCAATTTTACTTTTCCCCTTTGACTCATTCTTACCTTATCCACCAATGCATGATCTTCTATCTTTTTCTCTCTCCTTCACTCAGCTGGCATCAACGATTTCCCCTCCTCTGTCTCTTTCGGTTTGCTGCTTTCATCTTCGTTCACTGTCCCACAAAACCCTCGCCTGATTGCTGCTGTCTTCCTCATGTGCACCCACCGAATCTTCTTCTTTCAGCCATGAAGAAATTGGCCCGCCTTCACTCCACCTAAGCTGCTTTCATCCGTATACTTTGGCCCACTTTCGAAGTCCATTCAACAGCCCGTTCCAGCAAATTCAGCAACCCATTCCAGCTCATCTAGCAGCTTCAACTCAGCCTGGTTCATGGCCGTTTCAGCCACAGCCTGCACCCCCACCCGTGATGGTCAATTCTAGCTCGAGTCATGCTCGAACCAACCACTGTTGCAGCACTTTGGGCCCAATTTCTGAATCAATTTCTAGCAAGGGTTGTGGGACTTGTGTAGCCATTTTTGGGCCCATCTCGGCCCCACTTGGCTGTCCCGCTTTGAGGTTGTCGTTCCTTGCCATGACCCTGTCATTTTGATTCGAGCGAATCATTAATCGGGTGAATTTAACTCACTAATAATTGCTTAGTAAGTTAATGACATTTAAGGGTTGATTAGTTTATGTTAAGCATTGATTAGGTGGTTAGTTAGATTAGATTAGTGAATTTAATTAATTATCGATGCATGTTAGGTGGATAGTTAATGTAATTAGAGCCTAGACATGCTCTAGTATTTAACTAGAGTGGTTTGGTAATTTTTCGGGCCCATCTTGACTTCCAATTAGGCTTTTCATTGCCTTGGTAAGCTATTGATCATTGCCTTGGAAATTAGATTGGGATAACCGATGACCGGAATTTTATGCTGATTGTGATGGTGTGATATGTTTATTTAATCAAACTCAAATTTGTACTGATTTGGTGTGAATTGTGATTTTAGGATATATTCCTAAATTTATTTACTTAACCAAGTGTCGATTTACAATGCTAAAAATATTTTAGTGGATCATATGAAATGGTGGGATTTGTGGAAATGAAATTATTACATTTTGGCTAAGGCCAACCGTATACCCACACAAGGCTATTTTATTGGGTATGATAAAAAGTGAGAAAGAACGTTGGCTTGATGACTCGTTATGTCATCTTGGAGAAAGAACGTTATATTATATTAACTTGATGACTCTATATGTTATCTTAGAGAATGAATAGTTTATACATCAACTCAATGACTTTATGTCATCTTAGAGAATTAACAATATACTATTTATTAGCCATGAGGCAAGCTATTGTCTATTTTCAGCTTAGAGTAAGCTGTTTGCAAGGTGATTGGATTTTATAAATAGTATTGATTGGGTCAACCGAGAGAATGTCATGATAACATGTAATCGATAGAGTCAATTGATCGATAGTTTGATCCGATTGATTGAATTGATTGGTTGATGTGATTTGTGTATTTATGAGATATATTGACTTGCATGAAGGAACAGAGGCAAAAGTAAAACTATCACTCGTGTTTATGCCTACGTAACCTTAGGGGCATATTATCTTCCTAGTTGGGTCTTAGGGAATTGAACTCGTTGAGACGTCGTCTCACCTCGTTGTGGGATAACATTTTTAATTCCCTAGGGTGAAGAATCCCGAGCTAAGGTGGAAGGGTCAGGAGCATGGATGGCTCAGAAGTTCTTTTTGAAGATAGACTTCCTATATTTAAACCCTAGAGTTGGCCTCTATTTGTAAACCAAATTGCGGTTTTTATTAATGTGTTGATTTGAAATTTGTTGTCCTGCTTTTCTATCCCACGTTTGTTATTGTAAGGGGATTAGTAATTTGCTTCCGCATATGCATTAAAAATGAATGGGTCGGTGACGCTTCTTGAGATGTCACAATAAGATCGACCAAGAAGACTTTCTATACTTTAGGCAATTTAATAATATTAAGGTGATACTTTGAGACATTGGACAATTGAATAATATAAAAATGATACTTTTCGACATTGGTGTCATTGATGTCAATGACTTTGACACCAATGACGGGGATAAGTACACTAATGGTGCCATAAGTTGTGTACAACGCTCACTTTGGTGCCAAAAGTTTCCGCCGGATCACTTAAGTGCTAAATTGGAGAAAAAACGATTGGTGCCACCGGCGATAAATTTCGGCCAAAATGATTACGTGGCATTTTTATTTGATAAAACAAAAGTTGCTCGGCTTTTAAACGACGTCGTTTTCCATCCTCTTTAAGAAACGATGTCGTTTTGCTCTTATACGTGGACACCCTCACAAAAATGACGCCATTTAACTTATACATGGGTTGAAATTAGGGTTAGGATTTCTTCCTCGCCACTTGGCCACCGTTGTTCGCCCGCCAACGCTCGGCCACCATTGCTTGGCCACCATTGTAGATGCTCGACTAGGTGAGCGAGGAGAGAATGAGATTGTTGCTCAAACAAAAAGTGGTAGAAAGAATAGGAGGCGAGGGCGGAGGAGGAGGAGGAAGAAGAGGGGTTGAAGGTGCCGCCACGGTGCGCCACCGCGGTGCCGTTATTGGTGCTACTACTAGTGCACTGCTGGTGTTGCTGCTGGTGCCATTCGCTGTTGGTGTTTCTCTTCAAGGAAGAAGACGACGTGCCTCCTCTCTCTCCCTCTCTCTCTCTCTCTCTCTCTCTCAATTTGGGGATTTAGGGTTTCGATTTGGGGGAAAGAAGCCAAACGACATCATTTTTGTGGTTTAGATGCTGATTGTGCTCTCCGGCAAGCCACGTCAGCCTAAAAAATTAATAAAAAAACGCCACGTCAGATTTCTGGCCGATCAAATTGGCGTTGGCACCAAATGAGTGTTTTTCAAACTTTTTTGGCACTTAAGTGATCCAACGGAAACTTTTGGCACCAAAGTGAGCGCCGTACACAACTTATGGCACCATTAGTGTACTTATCCCCCAATGACGTGTATGTCATATTGTTAAAATTGTCCGAAAGCTTCTTTCATCTACACTTTTAAGACACTTCCTCATTCACATAACGAGACCTCTATATATATCGTGCAATCAGCGGGTGTTCATTAAGCTCCAACTTCTATAGAGCATGGTGGACTATTCATCGACACTCAAAAGATACCTAATTCGTTCATGTAAATATAATCTGAGAACTCCGCTCAAGGCCAGATTAAGTAGCTAATTTTTCTTTTCCTATGGAATCTATTTTTCTTGCAAGTGATTTCTTCCTCATTCGGTACAAGGACCACAAGTAACTACAATAATAACAACTACAATAAATGTTTGACTTAATCAAGTAAATGCACATTGTATTTGCCTCGTTGAAGTTGCTCTTCATCGCACGTTTAAATTTGCAGCATATCTAAGCAGTAAGTGATGTGATTCAATAGTTTTACATTATTTGCGATGTCATCAATCTTACAGTATCGATTGAAGTGATGGGACCTGCAAGCCCCAGTCCAATATGTTGGTACTTTTACATTGTTTTTGAAACTCTCAACTCTAAATTGATTCCTAAATGAGTCTATCTTCGGCCATGTGGTTGGTCATCATTGTTAGTAGATTTTTTTTCACTCTTTGTCATTGAAATTAGTAGTTTTTTTTTTTTTTTCACTCTTGCTTGTATTTAGTTTATTTAGAACAATGGTTTCCTAGTACAAAATAAGGGGAAAAAAAAAGAAATGCACAACTCATTAATACAACAACTAGTGGGCTATCTCCGAAGTAAAATGATAAAAGGACGCTAGTTTCGTCCCAAATAGGAAAAAAAAATAAACAAAACAAAAAGAACCAAAGAGGTAAGAATTACTCTCTAATCAAGAGAGGGCTTCACATTTTTCCACAGGAAAAACCAAGCACATTCATTAACAAAGCGAAGGTAAGCTCCAGGATGGAAGCTCGTCCCGATGGGAGCAAAGGGGAGAAGCGAGAAAAGGAGTGATCGAGGGTCCTACTGGAGAATCGAGGCTGAATGGGGCATTCTGGAGAATCGGTGGAAAGAAGGATGCGTGAAATTCGAGGCTATAGGTCAAATCAAGAGTGGGAAAAAGGAGAATCAACTATGCTTGTTCGAAAGCTTATGCGTCAAATTCCCCTTACAAAAACCCTACTTCAGTAGACATGAAGCCCGACACAATTTGTATTTGCTGCGAACTCTTTGCCTCTTGCACTGAGGTGAAACAAACATCAACACTCTTTGTTGGAAACCTAGCAGAGATCAATGTCTGACATTAACTTCACTTCAACTGAAGCTCAGAGGTCAGTTTTGCATTCAAACAGTTGAGATTTACATAGTTTAGTTTGCTTCATTACTTGCATATGTTGATGTAATTCTTCAGGAACTATATCCTCCTCTGAGTCACGAGCATTTACAGTAATTGGCTTCCTATGTTGCTTGGAATTATTATTTGTACAGCTTTGGAAAAACCATCCATACTGATCAAAAGTAATAGTTTACCCCAATTAATCCATCTATATCCTCCTGGTACAAGCTTGTGTTATTTACTTGCACCATAAATTAATGATTTCAGGTTTTGTTGTTTGTTTTATTAGGCTCAATGAGGAAGAAGATGCCACCATTGAAAAAGCGAAAGATTTCTTGATATCCTCACTCAAATGGTCATTTGCTCTTTTCGGAGCTAAGGATTTACTTATAAACATACAAGTGACCTTCATCGGGATTTCTGTAACTCTCATCATGCTCTTTAGCATCAGTTCGCGAACAACACAAGGTGATCATGGAATGTCATTCATCAATTTTGCATTTCTCATGCTAGGGTGCCTCATTGTTGGAATAGCACTCGACTCAATCATACTAAATTCTTACATCAAGTGGGCTATCTTTGTTGGATTCCTTGCTAGGGTAGTTACAAATCCCGATTACCAACAACATTTTCAGGAGATGAAACAAATCATCAAATCCATGTGTAGAGCAACTTATTTCAAACTCAGAGACTTGTTCATTCAATTATGTGTGTACATTGAAAATCTGTTGAATATTAATGTTGCAAACCGAGAAGGATCATCAATGAATAACACCTTTGCAACTCGATCAGTGGGCGGCTATGAGGGCGGAATCAAGGAGGAGATTGTCTAGTTGATCTCATGATGGAATTCGACACCCTTATCTTTCGTTTTTTTTTTTCCTTTGCATTGTAAGATATTTGTACGCTATGTGAGATGGATATCCAAGGTCTTTCTTCTGTATTACATGTTTTTACTATATGCAAAAATGTGGTCAAATTATAGTAGTTCTTCATTGATACATTAAAATTTGCAACTCTGTATATTTGCTCCATCTTCATATAATAACTTTTTCTTTCATAGCAACGTTCACATTTAGTGCTGCGTTTTGCGTTGTCATTTTAATTTTGAAAGGTCACGTGTCTGGATTTGAAGCAGTACTTCATCTAGAAGTGGAAAATCCCCTTTGAACAATTGATGAACAGGCGCACCGGATCGTGTATATAGTCCCACCCTTTGTACGAGAAATTAGTAGGATGATCGATCAAACCCTCCCTTAGCTTTTCTCAAAGATAAGACAGAAGAAATGTCCGGGCAGAGAATAAGCTGTACATGACAAAAACAAGGAGAACTCCCCTAATGGGGGCAGCTGGCAATGAGATCTTACGGTGCTCTAGGGCAAAGAGCTGACGTTCCATCTTGACCCGCCACGGCCTTTCATTATTTTAAGAAGTTAATCTAATTGATCACAGCACTGTTAGATCTCATAAAGTCAAGGTATTACAGAATGCACTCTTTTAAATTTTTTTATTCAGAAAAGATAAAACGTCTAATGTAGATATGCAGAATTTCTAACGAATAGGACACTATGACGATTTATACTATGACAACGCGGTAATGCCACCGACTCTCTCTGATAGGTCATTAATTTGTCACGCTCAATGCCATTAATGCACTTTTGCATGTTTCAACCATACCTAGCCGCACTACTTTTTTTCGTTCAGCGTGACAAATGAAGTGTTTCAACCCCTCAAAAAATTCGTACACAATGTTGCTGTCCTGTCCTACCACCAACTCACGTGAATGGATCCAATGGGATCCCCTTTGAAAAACAAGGAGGTGTCTCGTGTCCCGTCAGACGTAGAACATTGAAAATCAAGAGTATTAAGGGGTTGCCACGTATTAAGGGGTTGCCACCGTTAGATGTAGAACCTTGAAAATCAAGAGTGTTAGTGTTGACAACACAACATCTCTATTTATCCATTGCACCCAAGGGCTTGCTCCACTTCGTCTTTCACAATTCTAAAAAACTAAAAAATCAGAGTTCGTTGAACTCCAACTTCTCCAAAACATGACAGATCATACATTGCCACTTGAAAGGTACATAATTCATTTATTTGAATATGCTCTAAGAACTCTAAGAACTCAGAGAGCGGAGTAAGTAGCCAATTCTTTTTTGAGGAAAAAATCATAAGAGCCCTGATTTATATCCACTATGACACGTTTATTATTGTCGCAACCTTATTTTCGAGGGTGAATTACTCAAAGAAGGCTATTGGATTACTAAGTCCGAAGACTTAGCACGGACCCTCTCAAATCTTACCAATCACCACTTAATACTAAGAAATTAACTCATTTAAACATGCAATTATACTTAATTTGGAGTCGCCACTAATCAATTAGGGTTGGTTAGAAACCCAAGTAAAGTATGGGAAAATACTTTACTTTTGCAAACTAGAGACTCAATAGGTTCGGGAACATGTTTACGCTAGAAAAATCTAACGCCATTTTGGTACATTTTTATTTTAATTTCAAAAATATTTTGCAAGCAGTATTGATTAATTTTAACCTAGGGTACTAACATGCAAATGGTGGTCATGCGAGTGCGCAATCAACGAAATAACATTCAACAAACTGAAGTAATAACTTGTAAGAAATTATTAACTAAAATCTTATTATGGTTATTACTCTCTTAAAATGTATGCCCTAAACATGATTTCTAAATTACATGACGTCTGAATTTTTTCTAAGAAAAATATTAATTATATGCAATTTAAATTTAAAATTAAAATTTAATATGCATGAGTTCTACTTTAATGATATGTGAGATGCAATTCATATGACATAATTTGAATCATTACAACATGTATGCGATCTAATTTACATAATCCTAAATATGCATGTGCTACATGATATGGGATGGATGACATGACAATTCTATATATATACGTTCTTTTTTGTGATTTTTTTAATGATTTTTTTACTACATATATGCAACCTACACTAAACAATGATGACATAAAAGGGGATTAATTATGAACTAGTCTATTAACTAACTAAGTAAATGACCTTTGCGTTTTCTTATTTTTAACATGACTTAAAAACAACATAATGATGCAATACTAATCTTTGGCTTTTTTATTAAAAAAAAAAAAACTACACGGCGGGAATATTAAAACATTAACCTATGACCCACTAACTAAAGCGCAACATGCCGTGTGCACATTATGAAATCTACATAACCTAAATAACATTTTTTGTTCCTTTTCTATTTTGGTTTTATTAAAGGAAAATCAACCTAATTCTATATGAATCTTAAAAATTAAAATGCGTCGGTTTAAACATGAAATGTGTATGGACCTAAATACCTAAATCCTAGATATGACATATGATGCATGATATGTGATGAGCAAATAACGATAACACACCAAAATATATTTCCTATTGAAAATTATTATTGTAAATGAATGACATATCATCTCAATGATATAAAGCAATTCATGAATTTGCTATGAAAAGTTGAAATAATAAAAAATCTAACCCAATGTCTCGCGGCTCAATATTTTTTATTATTATGACTTAATATGACAAATTTCCTAATCGGATAATGATAAAAATAATTCAAAATAAATCAAGTTAGAATAAAATAAAATAAACAATGAAACCGAACATCTAAAAATTTACCTAGTCTAACTCACGGTTGACTTGAGGAATGGCGAAAAAGCAGTGGTGACCGAGCTGCGATGGTGGTTCGGTTATGGGTCGCTGTTCGGAACAGGGGCTGTCCGTCGGAGCTCCGGCGAGGTTCTGGCAGTAACCGGACTTGCAGCAAAACAAGGGAGGCAGCAGGTGGACAGAGCAGGAGGGAGCAACGGCGTTGGAGGTGCAGGGGAACTCGGAGCAATGGTGGCCGGAAGCGGTGGCGTCCCACGGGTGTGTGGCGGCTCGGCGTTCAGTTCCAGCGTCGTGGGTCAGCAAGTAGAGCAGCAACGGCGACCGGGCAGAGGTGCTGGTGCAGTGGCGTCGGCTGAGTGAAGGCAGACCATCGGGTTGCTGGGCGCGAGTTGCAGGTCGTGGGCCTCGGGTGGTCGGGCATGGCAGCGCGGCGAGCGTCGCGGGCGAGATCGGTAGAGTGCCGAGGAACGGCAGGAGTGCGGAGGTCGCCGAGGCGCAGCGTCGGGCTCTGGTGGTGGTAGGCGAGCGGGGACGACGGCGTCGCTGGTGTGGAGGACGATAGCAGCGAAGGGCTTGCGGCTGAGCAGCGGAGACTTCGTGGGTGTCGATCTGCTTCGTGACGGAGCGGAGAGCGGCGGTGACGCGGTGCGATGCGGTGCTGGCGAGGGGGCTATGTTGCTGTGGCTGGCGAAGACAGCCCGTGAAGGAGATGAACAACGTTTTCCCCCCTTTTTTTTTCTCTTTTTTTTCTTCTGCCTTCACGTCATTCACCTATCTCTTTCTCACGTCACTTTCTCTCTGACTCTTCTCTCTGCTTCCACCTTTTTTGACTTTTCTCTTCTTCTTTTTCAATCCAGAGAAACTCCACTCACGTCTCCTCACTTCTCCTCACTTTTCTTCTTTCTTTTCACTTTTGTATTCTTTTCTCCTTCGACGAAGACGAAGAGAAGCCCCTTGTTTCTAAGCTTCGCATCCTTTATTTTCAAAGGAAAGCTCAAAGTTATTTTTGTAAGAGATATTCACTCAACCACTTAACCAAAAAAAAAAAAAAAAAAAATGACTCCAAAATCACAACAACTAATTTTTTTGAATTTTAAAATGAGGATATATTTTCAACAACAAAGATTTTCAAAACCAAATGTTTTATTTTATTTATTACTTTCTAAAATATTAGGTGTCAACAATTATATACTTATTTTTATAATATGAAAAGCACCAAACTATGTTCATTATGATACATATACTTTACATTTTTTCTTGTGATATAACAAGCCCTAAACTGTACCTATTAAATGATTTTTAGCCAAAACAACATTATTTTTATTTCACTTAAGTCATGTCGATGCCATGTCAACATTGTTTACTTTTTAAAGTTTACTAGGTAGATTTTTAATAATACTTATTAACAAAATCTCGATGAAAGGTAAATGTGTTACATAGGTATAAATTTGAAATTTTTGTGTCATAAAAAAATTTTAAAATAAATGTGTCACAATGAGCATAGTTTGGGATTTTTGATGGTTTTGCGATTATTTTCTCTTTTGAATCTATTTTTATTCCAATTAATTCCTTCTCGATTCGATACAAGGACGGCAAGTAGCCACGACAATAGCAACAATACAAAAGGTTTGACTTAACCAAGAGAGTCAACATTGCAAGCACCTTGTTGAAGTTACTCACCATCATACATTTCAATACATAGCATATCATTATGCAGTTTTATATCATTGAGGTCATCCATCTCATAGTACTAATAAAAGTGACCAGACTCATGAGCCTCACCCTGAAATATCAATACTTGTACATCTTTTTAGGACTCTAGGCTCCAAGTTGCTTCTCTAGATGAGCCTCAACTAGATTTCTTGAGATCATTTTTCCCATTTCAAATGATAAAAGAAAATGATAACTTGACATGTCATTCAATGGTGAGTGGATCAACAAATGATCTTTCTTACCACATAACCTACTGTAGAGGTTGGAGATCACTAATTGATGACTTGGGCAAAAAAAAAAAAAAAAAAAAGCCTAAAGATAGTCACGACAGGGTCTCCGGCTCATTGTTCTAATTTGCTACTTCGTCAATTTGGAAACCCATTGCTTGGGATTGATGAGCTATTGCCTCAGCCTTACTAACAAGTGAAAATGACTTAGAGTTGAACAAAAATCTACTTACAAGATCACTCGGAGTTGTAATATTGTGAAAAATAGTAGGGAGAGGGTGATAAATTTAGGTGTAGACCGACAATATACAAAATGACTGAAAAAATATTTAAAAAATAGTCATGATAGAGTCTTCAGCTCTTTATTTCGAATTTGCTACTTCATAATTTGGGACCTTAATTTCCGAGATGGATGAGCTCATTACCATAGCTCACCGACAAGTAAGAAACGACGGGATCTCTCCGTGGGAGGTAACTAATGTATATGCTCTGTAATCAAGTGCTTGTTCTCGGGAAGCTATAACTGATTCATCTAATTAAGGAGTGATCACCAAATGCCATCGTGTGAACTTTTATCGAACAGGCAAAACTGGGAGAAAAGCTTGGTCCAAGAAATAATCATGAAACCAAGCGTTGGAGCCCATCACATCAACACAACATTAAGACCACGATATATATATCTCGGGGGAGACTAGTACAAGACCCCACCACCATGATCCACCACTTACAATGCTAGCAACCGTGGGTTTTGAACTCTCGATCTTGCTGATGAGGGAGGGACTCTCAACCAATGCAGTTGTCCACCAGTGGGTCAAGACCACAATCTTCATATGGCCTAAATCCATTCTCGGCCCCTGTCGATCCACCTTTGGATTGGATGCAAAAGTGTCTTCAAGCATGACAAATTGAATTTCACCAATACGTCCACACTTGCCATAAGTATAATTTATCGAATACTCGTTATTGGATACATTAATATTATAAATGAAGTAAGACACTTAGTCGTGGAGAAATAAGTTGTGGCGATTGATGATTTGGTCCTGATATGTATGGATTTTAAATAGGTCTGGGGATTTAGTGATAAGGCCATATTTGCCTGTAATTCTAATTAGGGGAAGTTAGCTCCAACTAGCCCTTTGTTTGGCCAATTACAAACTTGTAAGAAGGTTAGTCCATGTAATTTGAATATTGTAAAATGTTTTCTCTACTCATGAATGTAAGGCGGAAAACACAAACCTTTATTATGTTACCACTAACGCCACTATTTTGGAGATACGAATTTTCAATAACTATTATTTAAGTAGACTAATGAAGATGGAAGATATTAACACGTATTCCTTGAAAGAATTAAAAAAGAATACAGTTATACTTTGTCTATTATGATTAATTCATGTACACGACCTTTCCTTTGACATCTAACGAATTGGGTTTTTCAAGCTATATCACTGTGAACTTTTTCAAATGGTCAATCCAATTAAAAATGGAGACATTAGAATGGTGACGAAATGATCGCGAACCTTTTGAGAATTAAAAAATTATACAGTTATACCTTATCTATTCGATCTAGTCTGGCCGGTTCCCCGTTCGGGCGGTTCCCGTTGCACCCCCTTAAATTTTGGGATGTCATATCATCAATCAAATTTTTCGATTCTAAATTTTATTTTGGACTTACGCTCATCTCTATTCCCGATGGAAGCAATGGGGAAAAGCGAGAAAAAGGGGGGAGAACCTGAAAAGGAGTGCTAGAGCAGCCCTTTGTAAAAACTTTACAAAGAAAACGGTACAAAAGTTTTTGCAAAGCACTGGTACCTACAATCTTTTCCCGTGCACTCCTTTTCCATCAATGTTATAGATCGAGGGTCCTACTGGAGAATCGGTGGAGAGGAGGATCAATGAAATCCCCAGCTATGGGTCAAATTAAGAGTGGGAAAAGGAGCATTGCCTCTCCTTGTTCAAAAGCTTATTCGTGAAATTCTCCTTACATAAGCCCAACTTCGATAGCTAAGAAGCCCAACACAATTTGCATTCACTGTGAACTCTTTGCCTCTCGTGCCGAGGGGAGACGAACATCAACACTCTTTGTTCGAAAGCCAGCACAAATCAATGTCTGACATCGACTTTTCTTCGACCAGGTCAGTTTTGCATTCCAACGGTCGAGATTCAGTTAGATTAGTACTCTCCATTGCTTGCATATATGCATGTCGTTCCTTAGGAACTATATCCTTCATTGGGTCACGAGCATTTAGTGCACTTGGCTTCCTATGTTGCTTGAAATTCTTATTTATGTAACTTCTGAAAACCCCATCCTTGATAAAAAAATAATAACTTACACAATCAATCCATCTATATTCTCCTGGCACAAGCTTAGTATTATTAACTTGCACTTTAAATTAATGATTTGAGATTTTGTTGTTCTTTTTGTTAGACTTGAAGCACAAGAAGATGCCATCGTTGCAAAATCGAAAGATTTCTTGACATCCTCGCTTAAATGGTCATTTGCTCTTTTAGGAGCTAAAGATGTACTTTTAAATAGGCAAGCAACCACCATCACAATAGCCATAGTTCTCATCATGCTCTTTGGCATCAGTTCGCGAACAACACGAAGCAATCATGGAAAGACATTCATCAATTTTACTTTTCTCATACTCGGATGTCTCGTCGTTGGAGTAGTAATTGACTCAATCGTGCTAAATTCTTACATCAAGTGGGTTATTTATGGTTTCTTCCTTATTATGGTTGCTACAAATCCCAATTACCAACAAATTTACCAGGAGATGAAATGGATCTTCAAATCCATGTGCGGAGAAATTGCTTGGAGACTCAAAAAAGTGTTTCTTCAATCACAAGGGATTATCAAAGAACTTTTGAAAATTGATGTTGCAGACCGAGAAGAATCATCAGTGAATAACATTGTTGTGACTCTAGCCGTTAGTGGTGACGGAGGTGGAGTCGGGGAGGACATTGTCTAGTTGATCTCACGATGGAATTCAACACACTTTATCTCTCTTTTTCTCTTTGGGTTGTAAGATGTTTGTGTGATATGTGAGATAGATGTTTGAGGTTTTCCCTCTGTATCATGTGCCAGTACAACTACGCATAAGTGTTGTTAAATTATAATAGTTCTTCATTGATGCAATTAATCTTTGAAACTTTGCATATTTACTCCATCTTTATGAAATTCTTGTTGATCACTTTTTCTTTCATAGCAACTTTTACATAAATGCTGCGTGTTAGGTTGTGATTTTGATTTCGAAAAGTCAAATGTCTGGATTTGAAGCAGTACTTAATCTATAAGTGGAAAATTCACTTCGATGACCCTAAAGTCAAAGATACATAGGAATTGGACGCGGAATGCTATATAAAATAACCACACATGCACATGCACACTTGATAGTGTGCGATCAATCAACCCTCCCATTACGACCCGGAAAATAAGTGGGGTACCTGAAACTCAAGTGTCTTTCCTGAAAGTTTAAAGGCAGAGGATAATTGTCAGAGGTTTTGTTTTTTTGTTTTTTTTTTTTTGAGGGGGGGGGGGGGGAGGGTTGTGGGTGGTGCGCATAATTGGTAAATGAGATTGGACTCTGCTCGAGGACAAAGAGCTGCCGTTTTCATTGACTTGACTCTCTCCTTTCTTTCCTTATCTTAAGAAGTTAATCTGATTGATTCCAACAAATGTTGATCTAATACGGTCATAGTATTATAGTATGCATTTTTTTAATTTCTTTATTCATAAAAATATTTAATGCTAAATGTAAATATGCAGGTTTTCAAGCGATCTGTTTACACTATTACAATAAATATTATGGTAATGCATGAAACCTCTCTAGTAATCTATGATTATTTAGTTTTGTCATTAATATATTCATAAACTTTGTTCTGCCGTGGGACCAATATATATTGGCCCATCAGCAGACACTTAAAAAAATTACATGAGAGAGAGAGAGAAAGATTCCCACATTCCCCTGAAAAAATCATAGTGCCTAGTGTCACGAGCTGAAAGAGGACCGATCTGAGAGGTTCCCAAGGGACGACCGTGACTCATCCATGGAGGACCTCCTGCTCTCACTCGGCCTTCCACCAAGTCTTCTCCCCGAAGTTTCCAAGGGCGGGTGACACCGTCATTACGCCTGATTCTAGAAGTCTCTTCCATTATTTATGTTGGTAGACGGTAGTTAGTATTTTATGTCGGTAGTTGAGGCGGTGCGATCTCATCCGCCGAATCAAATCTAAATCAACGGATGTAATCCGAGGGTCTCGACTATAAGAAGGGGTGTCCTCCCTCATTTGTAATCATCCAACTATTTCAGTAATATCAAAGCTCATTTCTTTCCAAAGCTCATCTCTCTAAACTTCCTCTCTCTACGATCCGGGTATATGAGTGAGTGAGTGTTTGATCGAGTAAGGCTTGGCTTGGGTAATTCAAAATAGCCCGAGTCACCGCGCCGTCATGATCCCAATCGATCGGCCCGTGACAAGTGGTATCAGAGCAAAAGAGAGATCCGTTTCAAGAGATCAAGGAGCGCCAACTGTTCGAGAGAATGTTGAGCCAAGATGCTGTGATGGATGGAGAGGCTGTGCAAGTTAAGGAGACTCGCGGCAAAGCAAAGAAAAGAGATGCCTCGGTGGATGTTGTAGTTGCGTTCGATGAGAAGATTAGGAAGGTCCGGAGTGCCGTGCTCAAACTCATGGAAGGTCTTGATGATGTGCGAGACCGGATCATGGAGGTTGAGATTTCACTCCATGAAGACTTCACGACCGGCCTCAACGAAGCTACCGCCCCGTTGCACGACAAGGATGAAGCCCTTGAAGCATCGATCGATGTATTGAAGGAGCATGTCCAAGTGATCGAGGAGGAAGGTCTGCATAGGGACGAGGTCAAAGCCATGAAGGCAGAGATCCAAGAGCTCAAAACCGAGCTCGCCCTGTGCAAACTAAGCATTGCCAATGGAGCAATCCCAAGTCAAGCGGTGCCCAAACTTGAGATGCCAAAGCCAAAGGAGTTCAAAGGCAAACGATTCGCCAAGGAGGTAGACAACTTCGTATGGAGCATGGAGCAATACTTCGGCACCGTCAACATACACGACGAGTCGATCAAGGTACGAACCGCTTCCATGTTCCTTACTAATACGGCAATGCTTTGGTGGCATAATAGGTGCGATGAGACTAGGCATGGCGCCAATCCCGTGGAGTCATGGGATGACTTCGTAAGGGAGATCCGGGACTATTTCTTCCCCGAGTTTGCTCAACAAGAAGCCCGTAGCAAGCTCCATCGCCTCGAGCAAAGAGATGCAATCCGAGAATACGTGAAAGAGTTCATGGAGCTCAAACTTCAAATTCGCAACCTAAGCAAAGAGGAGGCTTTTAGAGCATTCATGGATGGGTTGAAGCCATGGGCACTGCTCAAGCTCAAATGAAGGGACGTGACAAGTCTCGCAAGAGCGCTTAGCCTAGTCGAGTCACTCGTCAACCTCACCAAAGCCGAACCCAGGAATAGGCCAACAGATTGGAGGTTAGATCGATCCAAGGATGAAGGAAGGAACACTCCCCATGGCACGCATGATCAAAGCGGCTGAGTCAAGACGTGGGGAGAAGGGTCTTCCAAACCGGCCTTCCAACAAGGTCAACCAACGAATTGCCCAACAAGTAAGTTCGATCAACCCCCGCCTTCTCCTTGTTTTATCTGCAAAGGTGTGCATTAGACCGAAAAGTGCCCAAAGAAGGGTTGAATCAACGCCCTCCTTGCCATCGAAGAGGAGGAGCAACTCAAAGAAGAAAGGTGACAAATTCAACTTGGAGCTGTGAAGATGATCAACTCCGTCCAAGTTCGGTCGCCAACCAAAGAAAAAGATGAGTCAAACTCGGAGATGTTCTTCATGGATGTCATCGTGTGCGGCCAAACGTTATACGCCTTGGTTGACATAGGTGCGTCGAACATGTTCATATCGACTGAAGTGGCGAAGACCTTGAATCTTCGCGTGGAGCCAACCGGGAATACCTTCAAGCCAGTCAACTCAGAGGGCGTCCATGGCGTAGGATCGACTTCGGATGTGGACATCAAGATTGGTGGATGGAAGGGCAAGATGGAATTCGAGGTAATCCCTCTTGATGATTATGATCTCATTCTTGGCATGCAATTCTTCAATAGTGTGAGATCCATGATCGACATGAGGACCAAATGCCTCGTGATCCTCGATCCGAAATACCTGACGACGGTCCCCATGATCAAAAGGGTGGTCGACACCAAGACCATCGCAACGATCCAACGCCTCGACAAAAGCTTGAAGTCCGTGATGCGCATAAACAAGCTGGCCGAGGTGAAGCCAAAGGTAGAGTTGGATCCTACTCCAACACACGCCATGCCGATTCAAGTGCTCTTCCCCGAGGTTGAGTGCTCGCTACATGCCACACCTAAGCCGAAGGTGGAGTCGCATGTGAAGTCCAAGCTGACCATAGAAGGATGTGGTCCTTCGTTCATGAGCGTTCAAGCGAAATGAAAACGAAACAAGAAAGCCCGTGCCAAAGCCCATGCTATTGCTAAGAAGGCTGCCCGTCAAGCTGAGAGCGATAAGGACGTCGCTCGATTGAATGGGGGAGAATGTCACGGGCCGAAAGAGGATCGATCCGAGAGGTTCCCAAGGGACGACCGTGACTCATCCATGGAGGACCTCCTTCTCTCACTCGGCCTTCCATCAAGTCTTCTCCCCGAAGTTTCCAAGGGCAGGCGACACCGTCATTACGCCTGATTCTAGAAGTCTCTTCCGTTATTTATGTCAGTAGATGGTAGTTAGCATTTATGTCGGTAGTTGAGGCGGTGTGATCTCATTCGTTGTATCAAATCTAAATCAACGGATGTAATCCGAGGGCCTTGACTAAAAGAATGGGTGTCCTCCCTCATTTGTAATCATCCAACTATTTCAGTAATATCAAAACTCTTTTCTTTCCAAAGCTCCTCTCTCTAAACTTTCTCTCTCTACGATCCGGGTATACGAGTGAGTGAGCGTTTGATCAAGCAAGGCTTGGCTTGGTTGATCCAAAATAGCTCGAGTCACCGCGCTGTCACGATCCCAATCGATCGACCCGTGACACTAGACCAAGGAACCTGCCTTTGAATCGCCTATCTCCCGTCAGCTGGATGTGGGTATTTTTTTGTGGTTGATGTCAGAAAATCGAGTCTCTCTCTCCCTCGCGGCACAGATCCCTACGCCTTCCATTGTCGATCGATGCATTCTCTTCATCGCTCTCTCCCCCTCCATTGTTTCTGTAATGTTCTCCGAAGGAGTTTGAAAGTTTTGAACAAGTGTGACAACAATAAAGGAATTACAGTGTCTTTCTTGATGTCATGAATTCGACTCATATGTAAATAATCTTTCGCCCAAATTATGCCTCGGCAACTTTCCATCTCATACTGAGTAATTTTCTCATTTCTGATTTATTGATGAAGCTGGGGCAATGGGCTCATCCATCTTGGAGAGTGGGATTCCAAGTGCACGAAAAAACACATTCTAAATAAAGAGTCAACTCTGACCGAAAAAGAAAAAAAAGAAAAAGAAAAAAGAGTCAGAGACTCTATCATGACTTTTTTTTAAATTGTTTTTTTGTTGTTTTTTTAGTCCAGGTAGTCACTTAGCAATCTTTCATGCCTTTGATGACTTTAGTAGGTTATGTTGTGAGCGAAATCATTTGTGAATCCACTCTGTGCTGAATGAAATGTCATAATCTAACAATAATTGGTTCAAAAATGTCATAATCTAACAATATTTGTTGGACACACACGAAAACTGAACTGATGGTCTAATCCAAATTACTAGATGGGTCTAGGAACCGGCCATATCACTTTTTTTTATTTTTATTTTCATATTCCATGAGGCGTGAGTACGAGGCCTTTCTTATTTTTATTTTCATATTTCATGAGGTGTGAGTTTGACTAAGACGGAGAAGTGAGAGGCCTCGAGCCATAGGCATTGAGCCGTGAATCGCAAGGAAGGTGTGAAAGCTGTGAGACTAAGACTAAGAGAAGTGAGAGTGAGCGGCATGAGCGGCAAGTGTGGTGTGACTGAGTTTGAGACCTTGAGTGAGAAAAGATTATGAATTAGGGTTTTTAAAAATTTGGAATAATAAGAATTAAAAAAAAAATCGATTGAATCTAGATTGTCGAGGAGGGTGGGTCCACACCAGGAATTGGGAACCAACTTGATTCACCAGTACCAAATTTTAGGAATCAGAAATCATCCAAAATTGACTCTGGTTCAGTCCATTTTTTTACTCACCCTAGTAATAATAACAATTATCATCATCATCACAATCATCATTATGTAGTTATTTGAAACATGACAATAATAAGCTGATATGACCAGAAGTATTAAAGTTTTTCGGTCAATTTAGACAAGACACTTTAGAACCAAGCTATACCTGGTCCGTTGTGATTAATTTACATATAATGAATTAGGTTTTCCAAGCCATATCACCGTAGTAATTTTGTAAACTTCTTTGAAGAGTTAATATGATTAAAATCGAGACATATCAAGTCATAAACTTTTTAAGCATTAAAAAGAGACAATCTTTTCAACTTGGTCAGAATATTAGAATCAAGACAGATTATCATCTGGACATATTAGCATCGTAAACTTATTAAATTATTAGATGAGAAAAGCTATCCATGTCATTCTTGCTAGAAAGCGTCACATCAGCCGGTCACGATCCTAATCAGATTAACCATTTCGCTCTTGTTTCGAGCTTCTGGCTTGGTTGCTGGTGCTTGTGTGCATGGAGGTATTGTTTTATTCCCTCTCTTCTTTTAAACATTTCGGGGATTTTAAGAAAGGAAAGAAGGAAGACCTCTATATATACGCGGCAACCAAATGCTTGTTCCATTTCATCATTCACAAAAACAGTCAAGAGTTTGTGAAGCTCCACCTTCTGCCAAACATGGTAGATCATACAATGACGTCGAAAAGTATGTAAATTATTTATGTGACTATGCTCAGAAAAGTCTGCTTAAGTGGGCTTTTAAAGCCGTTTTTCTTTCAATTAATTCTGCCAACCCCAATTCCATATAGAGATGCAAAGCAATCACTGCTGCAACAACAACAGGAAATGTTTGACTCAATAAAAAGATTCTACATTGTATTTATCCCGTTCAAGCTGTTCTCCATCGTGATTTAATTCATAGCATATCGAGATTGTCGTGACCTACCCTTGGGGAGAGGGAACAGGTTCAAGGGTATTGCCTGAAGGACGGGCCTAAGACTCATGATTAGGCGCGGACTCTCCCAAGCCCATATCCCGAGTGACATTGAGATAATTTTTTTAGAAATTTTACACAAAAGGAATCACCACTAGCTTATTGGGGTCGACTAAAAACCAAGTGAGGCATGGGAGTATGCCACACTTCCTATGCAACCAGAGAATCTAGGGTCGGGGATTTGATTATACTAATTAACCAATTAGTGCCCTTTCGGTACATAATATTGTTCATTTTAAAAGAAATTATTTTTGTCAGGCAATTTGCATTGATTTTATATCTATCCACTAACATGTAAGGTGTTCATGCGGGTGTATAGTCATTAAAGTAACAATCATAGTTACCAATATCCTAATTGTAGTAAAATTAAACACGTGCAATTAAATATAATTAGATATGCAAATTAAACATACGATATAATCAAAATATGAGCAAATAGTGCTTAATTACACTAAGAAGGCAAGGCATAGCAAATCCTAATCAAATCCTACAATTTTGGATATTCGAAATTTTTTTAATTTTTTTAATTTATTATTTTTTTTATAACAAGGCTTTTTTAGGGCCAGACCGGGTCGAGTCCAATCTAACCTGACCTGGGTCTAACCTAGTCGAGCAAGTCTGGCTAGACCCGCCCGGGTTGGGCCCACGTGAGAGGAGGCTAGGATTGGGCCTAATCAGGAGGGCCCAACCCTCTTGTAAGTGGGCTTCCAACGCGGGCCCACGTGGAAGAGAAGAGCCGAGTGGACCAGATCAAAGATCTGGCCCAACTCAGCCAGCCTTCTAGTCTACGACCGTTTGGTCGTGACTAGAGGAGGCTATGACGGCACGTCTCTAGGAGGTCTCTGCCAGGGGGCGGTGGTGGCTAGCGTCAGTCAGGGATTCAACGGGGCGGCATAGGGGTCGACTGAGGGGGTTGTCCCGATGGACTATAACCCCCGGGCCACGACTTCTAATCGCCACAGAGAAGATGGCGGAGGCGAACGGCCCAGCAGTCTCCAACTAGGGCGTGACGGACGTGCTTTCAACTAGGCAAGGGGGACATCCCGGCTTCCAGCCGGGTCGCGGCAGGATTGTGGCGACCAAAAAAATGGCTCAAGGTTCGGGATAAAGGCTGGTTTTTGCTTTGGTATTTTGACAAACGGGTAGGGGGCTCTAAAACTTAACAGACTTTGCCTCGGCCGAGGCCCGAGCACCGATTTGGATTTCAAACCAAGCATGCCAGAGCATCAAACGGGGTAACAAAGATAGGTAGGTGGCCAGAGCTCGCCCGAACTGGTTAGGATGAGCTTTGGCCAGCTCATTTTCAAAGGCGCACGCCAAGTGTTCAAGGAAAGGCCTACCTGGTTTCCGGTGGGAATGGTGGTGGTCGGCGGCTCACCGGCGGCTCACCGGCAGCGATAGGGCGCTCCAGGAGGCTCGTCAGCTCCTCGGCTGAACCCCACGAGTCTTCTTCTCCCTCTTGGTTCTCTCGTTTTTGCTTTGCTTCTCTCCATTCTCCTTGGGTTTCTCTCTGCCTTTTTTTTTTCTTTCTGCAGGTCGTCACGCGAAGAGCCTTGCCGTGCTAGCTGCCGACCAAGCTGTTCCTAACCTACGGATCACGATGGCCGCCTGCCATCTCGATCCCCCTGCTCATCCTGTTGTTTTGTCTTCTGTAGGTCGTGTGCGAAGACCAACTAAAGGGAGAAGACCAGTTCGTTCGTGGGCTGGGCTGAAAGGGAAAAAGGGCTGAGCCGGGCCCAACGCGAGGGAAGAAAAAAAGGAAGGAGGGCGGGCCAGGCTGAAGCCAGATTTGGCTTGACTCAACCTTTAAGGCTTTTTTTTAATTAATAAATAAATAATTTTTTGATTTTTTATGATTTTTTTGTGACTAATTCCTAATTTTCTACACGATTAAACTCTAAATAAAATCATAAAATTTAGGTGTCAACAAGCGGATCTTAAGATTTACATTATTTGCGAAGTTATATATTTCATAGTACTGATCGAAATGACTAGAGCCAATAGCCCAAATCCAATATGCGAGTACTTATACATAGTTTTTGAGACTCTTGGATCTGAGTTGCTTCTTTGGACAATCTTGTCTCTAATCATGTGTCTAGTCATTAATATGTGTTTGCTTTTGTTTGCTTTGGCATCATCCAGTCTATTTGCATGAGATTCGTATTGGTTTGAAGAGATTGCTCAGCCTTTTGATGGTGTGCCATTTTCCAAAGTTCAATTTGACTTTTGAAACTCCTACAATCATATTGCTCTTGTGTATCCTCTTGTTGCATGTCATTTGTCATAAATGCTTCTAATTTAGGGACTAGAGAATGTTGTCATATCCATGTTATGTATTTGGCAAACCATACCTTATTGCCTCCATGTTATCTACACAAATCTGCTAATATCATTTAATACCCCTTTTGGCCAATTTGTTTTTTTTTTTTCTAATATCTTTTGGGAAGTGTCTATGAGTTTTTAAAAGATTTATTCCTATGACTCACACTTAAGAGAAATGGATCTTGCGAAATATACCAAATTAGAGTGACCAACAAATGAAATCATTTGCCAATCAATAAGAGAAGATGGGACAAAATGTACCATTTCTCATACCACAAAAAGGGGAGCCAATAGGAATCCCTTTTGTACTTTTTGTCCACATGTCCGATATCTCATGGAACTTTTCATATAACGTTAAAGGATTGCCTCATGGTTGTACAGCTTGGCAAGCTTAGTTCATCATATATCAAACAAAAGGTCACATATAAAAGGTAGATGACACAAATAATCCTTAAATTTTACCCTAATGTATAATATTATTTTGGAAATTTTAATTTATTTAATGTGATTAATGAACTTTAACCTAATATTTAATATCATCTTTGAATTTTTAATTTGTTCAATTTGGTATTTGAACTTTTAATGAATGTTCAATATATTCCTTAGATAATAGGAAACTATTCAATATTATCCTTGAACTTGAATTAATGGAAGAACAAAATTGAACATTTTTAGATAGTCTGAGAACCAATTTGAACATATATTAAAAGTCTAGGGATTATATCGAACAAATTAAAAGTTCGAAATCATATTGCACATTGAGCCAAATTCATGGACGAGTTATATTATTGTCTCTATATATAATTTAATTGTAGTTATGGCTTGGCATTCTAGTTTATTATCTGAAATGACCTTAAGACTTTTAATACATCCGGCTTTTCTAGTGGGTCGACAAATTATTGTTTTTACCACATAACCACTCTTTGGTCCTCATTTGCTATTTCGTCCACTTGAAGCCCTGATGTCCGACATCAATAAGCCCATTGCCATAGCTCCAAAAACAAGTAAGAAGCAAGGGAATCTCTCCACATGAGGTAACAAATGCCTAAGATACAACTGGGCAAAAATTTGCTTATAAGATGGCTCGAACTAGTAATATCATGACAGACAACGAGATTCCTTTATTGCTGGATACCACACTTGTTTAATTTGGCAAGGAGTTTCATGTGGACCATGACGATTAATCTTTGATACTGATTGGTCCCTCCAATTCTTGGGTCAACCCTATGAAAAAATATATAGTATGAGGGGAAAAAGTGTAACATAATATTCAAATCCTAGAGTGAATATTTGGGTTAATATAATCAAAGATCCCAAATTTGTACACTCATAATATATATACCCAAATTTAATTTTTGTCTTAGAAAAATCTCAAATTGGTACACCTAAACTAATTTTTGCATTGCAAAAAATCTCAAACCAGCACATCCATGCCACATTTATCCAAAATTAATTTTCAGCCACAAAAAATTAGAATTTTCAATAAATTTTCGGAACTTAAGGGAACTCCTAGGACAAAATTAGCAAATTTAAGCGGATTCCACAATATATGATTTTGGTGATTTGGGATATTTTTTAAGATACAAAAATTAGTTTGGAATAAATGTGGCATGAATATATCAGTACAAGATATTTGATAGTCTCATCTCTAAATTTTCGTGTGAAAATCTTTAGACTCTTTGTAACAGATTGCGTCAAGGACTATATTGTGTCATTTATTATTGCTACACCAGTTCAGTCGGGCTCAACTTTCGGACTCCTCCTTCAGAGCTGGCGACCTTCTGCCGCGAGGGAGGAAGAGAGATCAAAAGCCTCATCCGTACAAATTCCACACGACGACGATAATGAAACCAATCGTTGAAGCCGTTGCTCATTGGAGGCCCATCAACACGACAATGCCCGATTCCATTCTCGGCCCCTATTCATCCGCCATTGGAGTGCACGCAAAAGCGACTTCAAGCATGACGAAGTCGACTTTTCCCAATAAGTCCACACTTGGCATATGAATCTTCATTCTCCACGAGTAAGTATCTTACTCCATTTATAATATGTGTCGTTTCCAATAACGAATATTGAATAAATTATATGTATACCAAGTGTGGACTTAATTGGTGAAATTCGAACTGCTTATGCTTGAAGACAGTTTTGCATGCAATCCAAAGGCGGATCGACAGGGGCCAAGAATGGATCTGGGGCATTTGAAAATCGTGGTCTTATTGTCATGTCGATGGGCCTCCAATGATTGGTTTCATGTGTGTTTCTTGGGCCAAGTTTCCCAAGAACAAGCACTTGGTTACGGAGTATATACATTTGTTACCTCACATGGAGGGATCTCCTCACTTCTGGGCTTGTGGATGAGCTGCGGCCATGCGCTCATTGATCTCGGACATTGGGGTTCTATTCGTACGAAGTAGCATATTTAAAGTAAAGAGTTGGAGACTATCATGGCTATTTTAAAAATAATTTTTTGATTTTTTCAATCCAAGTCACTTAGCGATCTTTGGTGCCTTTAGTAGATTATTTTGGGAAGATTTGTCCAAAAAATTATAAATTTATTACAATTTCGCTAATAAAGTTATAAACTTTTCATTATGCCATTTTTATTTTTACTTTGTTGAAAACTTTTCATTATGCCATTTTTATTTTTATTTTGTTGAAAATCATGTCAATTGAGTCTTAAGCCATTCAATTGAGTCTATATGATTAATTTTGGTCAAAAATCATTGACGTTGGCACTAGCTATCCAATGTGGTGCGGTTAGTGGACATGGACAATTTTTCCTTTCTTTCATTTTCTTTTCTTTGTTTTTGTTTCTTCCCTTTTTCCTCTAGTCTGTTGCTGGGCTGGTCCCAGAGGTCGCCCCCACTGGCCACTAAGAAGGGTAAAACTCGCCAAATCCAGGGAGACAAACATTGCTAAATTTGGCGAGTTCAAGCCTGACTAGCGATAGGCTAGGCTTGCCTGAGGTCAACCAATTGACCTTGCTCATCGACAACAATTACCGAGGCTCAATGACCGGCTAGAGAAATAAGGGAAGAAAACATGGAAAGAAAAAAGAAACGTAAAATATATATCAATAAAAATGATCTATATTAGCACCAATTTTGCCCCTTATAATAACCAACATTCATGTCAACAATTTTCAATCAAAATTAACCGGATAAACTGAATTGACAAAATGTAAAAAAACTTTATGACTCAATTAACAAAATTAAAAAGTTTATAGCTTTTTGGACAAATGTATAAAAATCATTTATCGATACCACCGCCCGCAGCTGCGCGACTGGCTTGGGGCTCTCTCCCCCTCATGAAGGGGAGGAGTTCAAATCCCAGAGGCATCGTTAAGGATTCTTACCCGGAGTACTATGGTGGTGAGTCTCGCAGTCGCTCCCTCAGGGTTTGCTCGCCAGCTATCGGCTTATGGGGTTCCTTGAGTTACCAAAAAAAAAAAAAAATGTATCAATCCACTCCACAATGAATGACATAGCATATTATCATCTTTTTTAGGTATTTGAAATGGGTCATAATGATTTGAAAATATAGGAAGTATTACAAGTTTTTTGATCAATTTAGATAATACGCTACAAAATTGAGCTATACCTTGTCTATTGTGATTGCTTAACATATAATGAATTGGGTTTTCCGAGCTATATCACTGTAGTAGTTTCATAAATTTTTTTGATGGAATTCAATACCCTTTATCTCTCATTTTTTTTCTTTGCATTTTAAGATATTTGTACAGTGCGTGAGATGGATATCTGAGGTCTTTTCTTTGTATTACCTATTTATAGTATACGTGAAAGCGTGGTCAAATTATATTAGTTCTTCATTGATACATCAAATTTGCAACTTTGCATATTTGCTCCATCTTCATGAAATAACCTTCTCTTTTATAGCAACATTTACATACCATGCTGCGTTTTAGGTTGTAATTTTAATTTTGAAAGGTCACATGTCTGGATTTGAAGCATTACTTCATCCATAAGTGGAAAATCCCTTTTGATGACCCTAAAGTCAAAGATAAATTAGGAATTATATGTGAAATGATATTTAAAACGACTACAGATGCACAGGCACACCTGATCGTGTATGTTGTCCCACCTTTTGTACGAGCAATTAGTCGGATGATCGATCAAACCCTCCCATTATGTGCGGGAAAAAGCGATAAGGAAGTTCAATTAACTCCAGTGTTCCATAGAAGGAGGTACTTGAAACTCTCAAGTAGCTTTTCTCAAAGATAACGCGGAAGAAATGTCCGGGCTGAAAAGAAACTACTACATGACATAAAGAAGGGGAACCGCCCGAGTGGGAGGCAACTGGCAATGAGATCGGACGGTGCTCTAGGGCAAAGAGCTGGCGTTTCATTGACCTGACCCCCCACAGCCTTTCATTATCTTAAGAAGTTAATCTGATTGATTACAACAGATGTTAGATCTTACAAGTTCATAGTATCTCATTAATTTGTTGTGTTCTGAGGCCTAAAATCGCTTTTGCATGTTTTAACCATACCTTATCGTAATTATTTTTGTTGTTTAGCGTGATAAATGAAATTGGTGTTCCAAGCCCTTATGAAATTCGTACCCAGTGTTATCCTGTCCTACCACCAAGTCACAAGGAGGTTGGTTGGGAGGGGTCAGGAAATGTATGGATCCAATAGGATCCCCTTTGAAAATCAAGGGTTATCTCTTGTCCCCATCAGAAGAACATTTAAAATCAAGAGTGTGAAGGGGTTGCCACCATTAGATGTAGAACCTTGAAAATCAAGAGTGTTAATATTAGCAACACAAGACCTCTGTATATCCTTTGCAACGAAATGCTTCTTCCACTTTCTCTTGCACAAAATTCAAATAAAATCAGAGTTTGTTAACCTCTAACTTCTCCAAAGCATGATGGATCGTGCAGTGCCACTCGTAAGGGACAAAATTCATTCGTGTGAATATGTTCTAAGAACTCTACTCGAAGCAGGAACTGAGTAGCTATTTTTTTTTTAATCTATTTTTCTTTCAATTAATTTCTTCCTGACTTGGTACAAGAATGACTAGTAACCACAACAACATCAACAACATGAAAGGTTTGACTCAACCAAGAGATTCCACATTGCATTTATTTCATTCAAGCTAATCATTGTCGCAAATTTCAATTTGCAACATATTGCGGCACTAAACCACACAATTATGTAGTTTTATATCATTTGTGAGGTCATCTATCTTGTAGGAATAATCATTGTGACCAAATCCATGGGCCCATACTCGATAGACATCATTTTCGGGACTCTCTGTTTGAAGTTGCTTCTATGGACAAGCTCATCTCTGTTCATATGGTAGGTTGTCAATATATGCTTGTTAGTATTTGCTTTTGCATCATCCTGTCCACTCACAAAGGGTTTCAACTTGTTTTTGGAGATTGTTCAGCCGCTGGACAATGTGCCAATTTTCAAAGTTTAGTTTGATTTTCGATCTCCTACAATCATACTACATTTGTGAATCAATTTGGTTGCATGTATTTGTAATAAATACCTGTGATTTAGAGAAAAGAGAATGTCGTCATATACATGCTCTTTATTTGGGGAACCTTACGTTATTGCCATGCCATGTATGCAAATTTTTAAAATTCTCATTTGATTCTTTTCTTGGCCAAATTATTTGTTTTCTAATTTCTTCTAGGAATTGTCTATAAGTTTTCCAGAAATCAATTCCTATGGCTCATACTTAAGAGCAGGGGCTTTTCCGAAATGGATTAAATTAGAGTGACCAACAAGTTCATCCTTCTGTCAAAAACAGCAATTAAGTTCATCCTCAAAACCCAACTCATCGGAAGTCAAATGAAAGGTCATATATATTAAACAATCATACTATACAAATTATAGCTCAGCTTTGAAGTGTATAATCTTAAAATGGCCCACAAACTTCTACTACCACCGGTTTTTTTGAGATCATGTCCTGTTTCAAATCATCAAAGAAAATTGTAATGTTACAAGTCGTTCAGTCTTGAGTGGATCTACAAAAAAAAATTCTTGCCACATAACCTACTACAAACGTGGAAGATCACTAATTGATGACTTGGACTAAAAAAGCCAAGAGATGCCTAAAAGATGGTCATTGTAGAGTATCTAGCTCTTTGTTCTGATTTCCTACTCTGTCCACTTGAAAGCCCAAAGCTAGAGATCGATGAGCCCATTGTTGTAGCTTCACTAACAAGTCTGAAGGAAATTTCTCCATATGAGGTAGCAAATGCCTGAAGTACAAGATGAACAAAGTTACCTAGATAGAACAACCAGAACTTGTAATATCGCGAAAGATAGTGGGGAAAGATTGATAAATTTTGGAATAGGCTGTGATGATGTACAAAATGACTAATTTTTTTTTTTAAGAGAATAGTCATGATAAAGTTTTCAACTCTTTATTTTGAATCTGCCATTACACATGCTTGGATCCCCAATGTCCGAGATCGATAAGCCCATTGCCACAGCTCACCAACAAGTGAGAACCAAGGAGATCTCTCCACGTGAGGTAACAAATGTATATAACTTTGTAACCAAGTGCTTGTTCTCGGGAAGCCTGGTCCAAGAAACAATCATGAAACCAATCGTTGAAGCCAGATCTTGGGAGGCCCATCACATCAAGGCGACAATAAGACCACGAGCTTCTTATGCCCCAGGTCCATTCTCCGCCCCTATCGATCCACCTTTGAATTGTGTGCAAAACTGTTTATAAGCATGAAACAGTTCGAATTTCAGAATAATTCCACACTTGGCATGCGTATGATTTATTGAATACTCGTTAATGGATATGGAAAATATTATAAATGAAGTAAGACACTTAGGGTGCGTTTGGCTGCACCCTATTTCTGTTCCCAGGAACAAATATTTCTGTTTTTTTGTTCCTAGGAACAAAAAAGGAACATAAACGCGTTTGGGTGCGTTTCTGTTCCTTTTTTGTTCTTTTGTTCCCAGGAACAAAAAAGAAACAGAAACAAGAAATACAAATTTTGTGTTTCTTGTTTCTGAAACACATTTGAGAAACACTTTTTTTTTTCTTATTTTTCTTATTTTCTTGTTCTTTTTTCTTTTGGCCGGTCGTCGGCCTCGGCCATGGCCGGCGACCGGTTGACGAGGGGCGGCGGCCTCGCCCAGCCACGGCGAGGCTCGCCGTGGCTGGGTGAGGATCGGCCTCGCCATGGCTGGGCGAGCGCGCCTGGCGGTGGCTCGGCGAGGCCGAGGCTCGCCGGCCGCTGGGCGAGGTCGCCCTCGCCGGATCTAGGTGAGCTCGAGCTCACCCAGCCATGGCGAGGCCGACCTCGCGCCGGCTTGGGCGAGCTCGATCTCGCCCAGATCCGGCGAGGCTGAGCTCGCCCAGCGGCCGGCTAGCCTCGGCCTCGCCGGATCTGGGCGAGTCGGCGTCGCCTGGCGGTGGCCCGGCGAGGCTGCGCCTCGCCTGCCGCTGGGAGAGCTCGGCCTCGCCGGGGGCCGGCGAGCCTCATCGTGGCTGGGCGAGGCCGCCGGCCCTCGCTGGCCATGGCTGAGGCCGGCGACCGGCCAAAAGAAGAAAAAAGAAAAAAGGAAAAATAAGAAAAAAATAGAAAAAATAAAAGAAATAAAAAAATTATCCAAATTTACCAAACATGTTTCTGTTTATTTTTTATTCCCGGAACAAGTTTACCAAATGCGTTTTTTTTGTTCAAAAATTGTTCCCCTGGAATAGAAACATTTTTTTCTATTTCTTTCCCTGGAACAATTTTTAAACAGAAACGCAAACAAACGCACCATTAGTCATGGAGAATTAAGTGGTGGCGATTGATGATTTGCTCCTGGATATGCATGTATTTTTAAATAGGTTAGGGGATTTAGTTATAAGGCCATATTTATCTGTAATTCTAATTTGCGGAAGCTAGCTCCAACTAGCGCTTTCATTGGTCGATTACAAACATGTACGAATATCAGTCACATATAATTTGAATACTGTAAAATGTTTTCTCAACTCATGAATGGAAGGAGGAAAACACAATCCTTTATTATGTTAGCGCTAACGCCACTATTTTGGAGATATGAATTTTCAATTATTATTATTTAAATAGCTGAATGAAGAGGGAAGATATTAACACATGTTCCTAGAACATCAGTGAAGTTATGAGAATTGCACTTTGTCTGCGGAAATTCTGTTTATGATGTTTAATATTAGGGAACTTTATGAAGTTTGGGCAGTTGAATCTTTCAATTTTGGTTTTCTACAATCGAGCATTTTATTTTGTATAATTTCTTTATTCAAGTGATTTCATCATTATTTAGCCAAAAAAAAAAAGTGATTTTGTCAAGAACTATGATGTGCCTTGGCGCCAATATTCATTGGCATATCATTGTGAAGTTTAGCCCCGTCAGAATATTAGAACCGAGACATATTACATATTAGCGTCGTGAACTTTTTTTAAATATTAAATGAGAAAATATAACTGTGTCACTCTCGCTCGGCAGCTTCACCTCAGCTCGTCACAATCCAATGCAGATGAACTATTTCGCTCTTGGCTTGGGGGCTTCGTACTTGCCTTGGTTGCTGGTGCCCGTATATATGGAGGTGATGTTTTCTTTCCTTTCTTTGTTTAAACATTTCTGGGAGTTGATGACCAGCAAATTAGCGAATGGCTTGGCTGCCGGACTTCGCGCTTGGCTTGGTGCTTGGCAGAGTATACACAGAGCTCCTCCCAGAAATATTAAAGCACGAAACACTCGTTTTCTCTCCGAGAAATATTAGAAAACGAAAGAAGGAAGACCTCAGTATATAGTCTTCAACCAGTCAAGTACTTTTTACTCTTACCTCATCCACAAAAAAGGTCACGGAATTCGTTGAGCTCTACCTTCTTCACAGCATGGCGGATCAGCAATGTCATTTGAAAAGTACGTAATTCATTCATGTCAACATATGCTCTGTAAGCTCTACTTTCATAGCTAGGTTTTTTTTTTCTTCGTTCGAGTGTATTTTTCTTCCAATTAACACCTCTTTTATTTGGTATAGGAACAACAGACAATCACAATAGCAATTTTACCACAAAAAAAAAAAAAAGACAATCACAATAGCAATAACAACAAGAAATATTTGACTCAACCAAGAGATTCCATATTATGTTTATCTCATTGAAATTGCTCGTCATTGTGCATTTCAATTCATAACAAATTGGGGTACTGAGCAATGTGATTCTGTGATTTTATATCATTTACAAAGCCATCTATCTCATTATACTGATCAAAGTGGCCAAAACCAAGAGCCTCAATCCAATTTGTAGGTACTTGTACATCGTTTTTTAGACACTTAGCTTCAAGTTGCTTCTTTGGATGAGCTTGTCTCTAGTCACATGCCTAGTCAACAATATGTGCTTACTATTGTTTGCTTAAGCATCATCTGGTTGGCTCGCACGATTGATTTCAAGAGATTATTCAACCATTCGACGACGTACTGTTTTTCAAAGTTGAGTTTGACTTTTGAAGCTCCTACAATCATACCTTGTTTTTGCGTATCATCTTGTTACAAGTCATTTGTAATAAATGCTTCTAATTTAGAAGCAGAGAATGTTATCATATGCATGTTTTGTATTTAGTGAACCTTACCTTATTGCTATGTTATGTATATAATTTTTAATACGTCCAGTTTTAGTTGATCGACAAAATGTTGTTTTTACCACATAACCTAATAAGTGACGACTTAGATTTAAAAAAGCAAAGATTAATTGAAATACAGTGTCAAGCCACGCTGATACGCCCTCGAAAGCCAAAGCCGCAGGCATAATGGCCACATGGTTTACTGCTCTCTCTCTCTCTCTCTCTCTCTCTCTCTCTCTCTCTCATGCGTTGGACTATCTATAATATGCATGAGCAAGCCCATCGCTTTACTTCACTCTTATATGCAGAGAACAAAAGCTTGAGATCAGCAAAAATCGTTCCAGCGAGGAAAGAAGCTCCGGGGCACCTGCAAAGTCTCTTCCTGCTCTTCGAATCCTCCTTGTTCTTCGCTGGCGCTCCCATCTCCACGGCATGCCGAATCAATCAGCAGCTTTGAAAAGGCACATAATTCATTCACCTGAATATGCCTTTCAAATCTAGAGTAAGAGTGCCCAATAAAGAAGCCAGTTTCTTCTCTATTATATCTATTTTCTCTTCCAATTAGTTTCTTCTAGATTTAACATAGGGACAACTAATAGGCACGACATGAGCAACAAAAAGAGAGTTTGACTTGACCAAGAGTATATACATTGTTTTTGCCTCCTTTAAGCAACTTAATGTTATACATTTCAATTCACAGCATATCGGAGCACTGAGCCCGATAATTTTGCAATTTTATATTGTTTGCGAAGTTTCATAGCATTGATCAAATTGATCAGACCCGAAAGCCTGAACTTGATATATTGATACTTGTACATCATTTTTGGACTCTTGACTCCAATTTCTTCTCTAGATGAGTTTGTCTCTGGTCATGTGGCCGGTCGTCAATATATGCTTATTAGTATTTACTTTGGCATGTTCCAGTCTACTTGTGTAAGGTACTTTGGCATGGTTTGGTCTACTTGCATAAGGTTTTGACTGTTTATGAGAGCTTGTGCAACGGTTCGAGGATATGCTATTTTCCCAAGCTTGGCTACCACGCTTCATAACAGGCTGCCACGCTCGTTCATTTGCAAGGAGATGCACTAGTTAAGCATGTTGGATGATGGCAGATCTTCGTGGATGATTGGTCCCTCTAATCCATGGGCCGAGTCTATAAAAAGAATATATAATTTTTTTGTGGGATAGTATGAAGTCATCTTCAAATATATTAAGCTTTATACATAAAAATATTTAAACTTTTTGTCGCGAATAGTGTCATAGTCAAACTTGGGAGAGTGACAAAGAGATTGCGTCGGTCAACGATGGAGGACCGATCGTTGAAGCCGGCTCATGGGAGGCCCACCAACACGACAAGAAGACCACGATCTTCATGTGGCCCAAATCCATTCTCGGCCCCTATCAATTTAACATGGGCTTGCATGCAAAACTGTCTTCAAGTATGACAAGTTTAATTTCACCAATTACTCCAACCTTGACATCATGTATAATTTATTCAATGCTCGTTATTGGCAGTAGAAAATATTATAAATAAAGAGATATCCTTATTCGAGGAGAATTAAGTTGCGGTGTGCAACGATTTGCCCCTAAGATGTATGTACTTAAATAGGTTACTACTATGGGTTTACAGATTGGACCAAATTTTGCTCCAATTTTGATTAGAGAAAACTTTCTCAAACCAGCCTTTCCATTAGTAGTTTACAAGCACAAACAAATGCCACTTACATATTCTAAAAGCTTAATTTGTTAGATGAATACACAATTTCAACATTTAATTATTGTAAAACTTCCCTTCACTAAACTTTGTTCTAAGCCTAAAGAGTTTAAATATGTAATCTGAAGGCAAATAAGGGTTTGAAAAGATTTAAATTCAAGATCTCCTATTATATACCATGCTGAGCTTTGTAGTGAAAGAGAGAGTAGAGTGTAATATAATGTAAATTACTAGAAGAAGAGAATGAGACCCCTATGTGTAGGAAGAGATAGCAATTAGACTTCATTACAATCAAGATAAACCACAATTTAACATAATCCTAGATCATAATCCTAAATATATGTCTAACACATGTAATTTGAATTGTGCAAGAAGTTTCCTCTAACCCTAGATGGACGGAGGAAAACACAACCCTTATTGTATTAGCGGTAGCACTGCTAGTTTGGACACATGGATTTTTAGTGATTATTTTCTAAATAGCTTTATTAAAATGAAAAATACTAACACGTGTTCCTAGAACATTAATGAAATTAAGATAATTGTACTTTGTCCATCTAAATTCACTTTTTATGTTCAATTTTATGGATACTTTTGTATTTAGATCTGTAATATAAGTAGCTTGGCAATTGAGTCCTACAATTTTCATTTTCTACATTTTAGTACTTTGACTTGCATAATTTTTGCAATCAAGTGATTTTGTCATTACTAAATTCAACAACTTGGATATGGAACTGGCACGCCAATTTAGCATTTTTTTTTTTTGCTAAAAACATAAAATTAAAAGAAAAGGTTTACATATTCAAATTTGAAAAATTTGATGGGAAAAAGAAAAGGAAGAGAGATGGATAAGAAAAGGGCCGATTTGATCAAATTGAAAATTAAATGCTGAAAAATTAGGTACTGCATTTATAAGTCATGATAATTTTAAGGACTGAAAAATAATTTAAAAGTTGTTTGATGATGGTAGAAAATTAAAAACAGAATGTTATTCATCTCTCGCCAAATATAGAGAAAAAGACCATTACTTGTAGATGTTCCAAAACATTTAGTCAATTCTAATTTACCACCAATCAATTTTCTATTGAACAAATTGGGTAAACTCCTTTACTTACTAGATCAAGTGGATTATTGACTTAATTGAATCATTCAAGTAAATTCCGTTTAAGGTCATCAAACTTAATCTCAATAAGTTTTGTATTTTAATTTTCAGCAATTGATCGAGTTATCAGACAGGCTCAAAAAAAAAAGGGGGGGGGGGTTGGAGGAGGGCGTAGATAAACCGATGGTGCTCACTAACGAGAGTGGTAGACCTTCAGTCGGAGTGTTCCTGGTCTTCTCTCAATCAAGTATTTATAAAATTAATTACACATTTATTTTTCATCTAATGGCTTTCTATTTATTAAATTCTTTATTCATTGGAGCAACTAAACTCCATGTATTGTTTTTGTCATCAATAAATTCAAGAAGTTTGATGCAACAGTGCCACACCAACGTAATGTTCGTCTTGTTCAAAATAAAATGAATATAAAATGTTTAAATATTCAGTATTTCTTATAAACATATTTAAAAAAATTGATGAAAAGAAAAAAGAAGAGAGATGGATACAAAGGGACTGCTATGATAAAACTGAAGATTATGTGCTCAAAGTTTAAATATTAACTTTTAAGTAGGGGTGAGCGGTTCTAGATTCCGGTTCGGTTTCGTCTGAAACCTAGAACCTACCCTCGGCTATAGGTTCCTTAATTTTTGGAACCTGGAACTTATCTGTTAGAACTAAGAACCTAGAATTTACCCTATCACAAGTTCTAAGAACGGTTCCAAGTTCCAACAGGTTTTTTTTTTTTATTTTCTTTTTCTTTTTTAGATTTGAACTATAACGTACGCACATACTCTATGGAGGAGTACAGTAGCAAAGCAAAGCATGAAGGAAAATGCATAGCTCATTCATTTCTCCCTGTTCTTCACCCCAAAAATCTTCTCCCCCTCAAATGGAAAATTGTAACTTTCACACAAAGGCCCTGTTTGGTTCAGCATTTGGAATGCTCATTTAGGCTCTAAAGTCCCTTGGCCAAATGCAAAGCTGTTTGGTTCGTTTTTTTGTGCGACTTTGGCAAGATGCAATTGCATCTCCAAGTGGCCCTAAGGGCCTTTAGCCCAATGTAGCTCTTGAGGTCCTTTGGCAAGTTGCATTTTCGGAATGCAACTTCCGGTATTATTCATCTCTCCGGTAGAGAAGCCAATCGGTCGCCTAAATAAAAATAAATATATTTATATAAAAATAAATATGTTTATATTTTTATATAAAAATATATATTTTATATTTTATATAAATATATAAACATATCTATTTTTTATATTTTATGTTTATATATATTTTATATAGATATAAACATATCCATTTTTTATATAAATATATTTATGTTTAATAAATAAATATATATATATATCTATTTTTTTATATATTTTTTATGTTTAATAAATATTTTTTTATGTTTATATGTCTATATTTTTTATATAAAAAACATAAACATATTTTTTATTCAGGCGGTTCGGCCACCGAATTTGGCGGTCCGGTATAAATATATAAACATATATTTTATGTTTATTTTTTATATAAAATATAAACATATCTATTTTTTTATATTCTATGTTTAATAGATATATATTTTTATATTTTTATATATTTTATATAGATATAAACATATCCATTTTTTATATAAATATATTTTATGTTTAATAAATATATATATATATATTTATTTATTTATAAATATAAACATATCTATTTTTTTCTCGATTGCTTTTATATAAATATATATTTATATAAACATATCTATTTTTATATATTTTTAGGTTTATATGTTTATATTTTTTATATAAAAATATGTTTATATAAAAAATATAAACATATTTTTGCTTTTTAATTTAATAAAATTTAATTACAAATGTAAATTTTACCAAACGGTATTTTGGCCAAAGTTGTTTCTCAATGTAAATTTTACCAAACGACATTTGCATTTCGGAAAACCCCTTTTACCCAAAGGTATTTGCATTTTTGCAAATGCATTCCCCAAAAGCCGAACCAAACGGGCCCAAAGACTAACCCAATTATCTCTATGGGTCAAGGATAATCAAATCATCAATCACCCATAATCTGAAACAATCATAATCGACCCTATGCAAGACAAGAAACAGAGTGTCCTCTAGATAGAGAGAGAGAAACAAGAACAAAACAGAGATAGGGATTTGCTTGCAAGTAGATTGACTTCAAATGTGAAGAAATGATAAGTAAGGACTAGATATTCTATCTTCGAGCTATTATCAATCACAATATGGAGCAGGCTTTTTGGGCTTTGCTCTTCTTTTTCTTTTGTTTGGGTGGTTGAAGGATAACTCTTATGGCTTGATCAAACACTACCTTCATATTTTGCAGTCACAAAGCATGACCATGTCAAGACACGATTGACAAAGGCATTGCAGAAAAAGATGCTAAGTTCTACTTTACATGCACAAGTACCTGCTGTGTCTTTGAGCTGCACTCAATATAAGCAGGTGAACCAATCAGCTTTCTCAACTCCTCTCCCTTGAAGAAAGGATAAATCAATTATTAGGACTCAGATAGGGGGCAAAAGTTGGAAAAAGAAGTCACTTGTGAGAAAAAAAAAATCCAGCATTTACAAGTACCTGAGCCGTAGTAATTGGCACTGCACCAGGATGATCTATAAAAAACTACTGATCATCTCGAAGATCTGGCAAGATTTCATTCAAAACCCAAAACAACCAAGTTATTTACGATTGAGAAGCAAATTAGATCAACCCACAGAGCAGCTCGATTCTAGGCACAACTCAAAGCCTTAAGCTACTCAGTCACCCAACATAGAATAACGTGTTGCCGATACAAGACCTCAACACTGGTAACATCATAAACTAAACAACTAGAGCTACCCCCTGCCTCGAGCTTCTCTTCTCTGTCAACAACACTCATTTGCTTCTCAATCAATAACACCAAACCAAAATGGTATTTCCCATCAGAATGACGAAGAAAATCACCGCCGAAACAAAAGGGCCTCGAAGAATTCTCCACCACTTTCCCATTATCAACAAGGCAAGAATAAAACGAAAAAAGTGACCTGCATCGAGATATAAAAAAGGGAAAAAAAAAAAAAAAAAAACAAGGCGTCACCTTGTCTTCGAAATTGGACTCCTAAGATTTGGGCAGCAAATGGCGTTGATTGGCAAGGGTTCGGGCGAGCAGCGTCAGCAACTGGCGTCCAGTGGCATCCGGAGGTGGCAGCCTCAAGGGCAAGTGGCATCCGGCAGCGAGACTCAGAGTGGCGTCCGGCAGTGTGAATGTGTGAGGTCTGAATGAAGAGTCGATTTGGGGCTATTTTGAAAGAGATACTCGTGAAGATCGTCTTCTTCCTTTTGGAGCCCTAACTGGTTGCAGTTCCAACCAGAACTAGAACCAGAACCGGAACTCCCAGTTCCCAGAAAAAAGGATCCGGGAATCGGAACCGGTCCCCTTGGAACCGAGAACTAACTAGACCCTCCGGTGTGGTTCTTTGGTTCCCGGTTCTACCCGGGAACCGTTCACCCCTAGTTTTAAGTAATGAAATTCTTAAATGCTAAAATAGAATTTAAAAGTTGTTTGATTATACTTAAAATTTGATAGCTGAATATTATTGATCTCTTACCCAACGTAGAGAAAAGACCAGTTTTGATAGGCTTTCCAATATTTTTGATAAGATTATAATTACTCTAAATTAATTTTATATTAAAAGAACCAGTTGACCCATCCTTTACTTACTAAATTGGATAATCGACAGCATTTAATCATTTAAATCAATTCTATTTAACGTTCTCAAACAAGCTCAATCTCAATAAGTTATGAAGTTTCAATCCTCATCTATATGAGTTGGAGAGGGAAACTCATATTAAGCATCGTGACTCCCATCTATACAGGTAACCTGAGTTGGAGAGGGAAACTCATATCTATGGGCTTGAAAAGGGGAAAATAACAACGAATGAGTTGAAAAATCAATAAGTAAATTGCTTAAACCTCATATAAACGGATGCCTTGTATCAGAACCATGTGAGTACTCAAAGCCAACATGTTGATGGCAAATCAATAGCAAAGCCCTCACTTTGCCTTAAACTATGCATATGAAGGAAAGTTCTCAACTACCTAAAACGCAAGTATGATCAAGAATTCTTCACATGCCAAATAATAACTTCTACTGTATACATGTGCTTCTCAAGTCCTAAATAATAAAGTATAAAATACGCATGTGCCTCTCAAGTCATAAATAATAGCATATAAAATTTGCACCTATCAAATAATAGCTTCTAAAATGCTCATGTGATCCTCAAATTTCAAAAATGACTTCTAAAATGTTCATGTACCTCTCATGTCACAAACAATGACATATAAATTATTCACGTGCTTCCCAAGTTATAAACAATGACATATAAAATACGCACGTGTCAAATAATAACTTTTAAAATGTGTACGTGACACTCAAATGCCTCTAATGCAATTTTGATTGGGGATCACATAATACCCCACAATATATATGTGTTCCATGACGATCCACAACACATCATTTAACATCCAATTATTATACACATAACCGAAATCCATCGATTCTTCTAGAATCGACCAAGGATCATTCCACCCCATCGAATACAGCAACATCCTAAAATCCATCAGTGACCGCATTCGAAATCCATTAGGCATTGTCCCATAATCCATCGGTGATGGCATTGTCTTGAAATCCATTGGTGATGGTTTCCCTCATATGACCACCTAGATTAAGCATATAATCGGTTCTTATCTTTTTCTTTAGTCCAATGCATGAGTGTCTCAAAGGCATGCCAAGCAAAGTTTATACCATGACTTACCAAAACCGTATCAATAAAATATGTTGAGCACGAAACAAAAAACTATGGCTTGATCCGTTACGTTCAAGCACCGGTGTAAGTCCAATCCGGTTCAGAAACAATACGCCTTAATATCGTTGAACCAAGAGAGAGCAACTCAACCTGGCATGCTTCCACACATGTCCAAATGAACGTGAATCTCTTTTCGGAGGCTCAGAGCATGTTTTCAAGCATTCACAATGACGTATATAAGAGCTACCTTCAATAAACAAAAACAAAACCTTACAATCAAGGATATGCAATGAGTCATAGATGAACCACAACCAATAGTAGCAACAAATCCTTATAACCAAACTTAGACAATAACATATAAATGAACCTCATCCAATAATAACAACGATCTTTTGTAGCTAGGTATGGACGTGAACATATAACACGATGTTTCCACTAACAACAACAAACATTGAAACCTTGACTATCATATGACAAGTTCTCACCTATTCACGAGCTTTATAACTCAAACAAATCAAAAGCAAACTTTACAAAGTTAGTATGTGGTTCTACTCTACCTAGGATGGTTCGACTTTACTTAACAACAAAAACAAACCAAACCTACATCTAAGATATGCAACATAACAGACTAGCCAATGTTTAGGGGATCTACTTACTAAACAAGGACAAGAACGAAGATGAATGGCGGCTCACGACTCACAGTGAGCAAACGGTGATGATGACATAGTGAGCAGATGGCGATGGTAGCTCACGGTGGGTGATAGTGAGGAGGCCGAGAGAGGGGCGTGTAAGGAAGAAGGAGAGAGGCAAATGTAAAGAGAAAGCAAAGTGAACTTGGGGAAAAAGTAAGAGGGAGAGAGAGAGAGAGAGAAATGGGTTCTAAGGATATACATGTGAAATTCAATTATAAGCTAAGTAATGATGGCTAATGATGGTTTTTTTTGGCTTAGTTAGCAAGATTGAATCTCCACCTTTCAAGAGTCACAATTAGGGTTAATCTTAACCAAGTTTATCCTTCAAGCTTTAATGGTTGAATTATTACATAGTTTCAAAGGTAACTATCCTAGTTACACAAACTAGACCTATTTCTCCTCTCTTTCTCCTTGAAGTGGCACCTAGTCGAACTTCATTTCTCCCTCAACTTATCTTCAAGAAGCTATGTAAGTCTCACCTTTAGGGTTATTATAGCCCAAATCCCTACATAAGCACATGTCTCAACTTATTGCACTTATGCACTATCTTAAAAAATCTAAGGATAGGTTTAAACCTTACAAGATAACTTGATCCCTAAGTTCCTCCCTATTGAGGCATGTGAGGGGGGCTTCATTGGCTTCCAATAATTGTTTACTCTCATTTGATCCAAATTCAAGAGGACAAAAGATCATTAAGAGGAGTATTTGAATATCTTCTAAATCGGACATGAATGTCTTGTAATCAACCATGATTGACACCTATAATCAGACCAAGGTTTATGGCTAAGTTTTGATCGGAAGTGGCCCTAATGCGGCCTACATGAATTGGGCAGATTTGGCAATGCTCAAGTGGCTAGACCCAAACCTAAGTCGGCGCTTGTCTAGGGTTTTGTGCATGACCCATGGTTGGTTCAAAACTAACCCATAATTGAGCTTGGTCAATCCATGAATAACCTTTGGTTATCATATAATCGTATGAGATCGATCAACCTGCCTTGACCCATGGTCACATGGAATCGAATTAGGTCATTCACAAATGATACAGTGATCGTGCAAAGTCACTCGCTGCCAATATATACTTGAGTTGAATCAATCTATATTAGTCAATTGATCAACTCATGACAGCACATGATCATCAACATCGATCCTTATGATCAAGCGGTCTCCTCATAATCGAACGTTTTAGTTTAACATAACCCTAATCTTTAGTTGCCTTGCTCCAATCAATCAATTGGCTCATGAACAACCTCTAGGATTGATTCAAAGCCCACTCTCATTATTAGCATACTGGTCCTTAATCTATTCCTCGCATTTGAGATAGGGATCCGAATTGAGGATGTCACAAGGAAACCCTCACTAGGGGTGTACCTAGCTCTTCCTAAGGCAAACAAACCTAGCTAGAGACATGCTTTGTGATTACAAGGATTGACATCTCTTATGCATAGCCAAGAGTGTTCCTCCAACCTCATAGGGGTCTGTCCCCATGTTCTTAGTAAAAAAAGCTAAAATAAATGGTTCTAAATTTTATAAATAATCGACTTATCCATTCTTGATTATTCTGCCTTCTATATTTTATTTATCTCTTGACCGTTGGCCATCTTTAGGCAATGCAAGTGGCAATTCATGCTGTCCTTACAAGGCTCATTGATATGGAGACGTCGAACACATCCAATTTTAAGACGTTTATATTATCTACGAACTCCTTGGAGCGTTTTCTATTATTTATCAATCGTGGGTTGCCGACGAAGCATGAACCTATACCTGATCATCTTGTCCAGTTACTTCCCTTTTATTGCACCATGGCACTGAAAATTACTCCTTGATATTTATTTGTTCTTGAGTCAAAAATGAATCTTTTATTGATATCAGTAAAAACTTCTATTGGTTGGTTCCGGTAAAATATCCATTTCCAATTGAGTAGCCTTTTTAGGGAAGCCAAACAATTGAATGGAAAGTATTTGTTTTTAAGTTGCATATGCAACTTGTTACTATTGTTGTACATTTGTACTATAAAGATCTTTTTTCTAATGGTTCCATGAAAATTCTGATATATTTAAAATTAACAAGAAAATATGTATTTGAAAATGGTTTGAGTAGTTGTCTTATAAAGTAGTTGCAACTGCCGTAATTTTCTTCTCAAAAACTAATTATTCCATATAATCAAGACAAAATAACATTCCCCAAGGCCTTTTCTTTTGAATTTGCATGAAAATAATGGATGCTTAGCATGTCAGATCTACTTATTTTTATTATTATTTTTTTTTGTGGAAAACACCCATTAAAAAGTTGTGCAGTGATGACCTGAGAAATAAAGAAATTAGTCCATTAGATTCATTGAACAAAATGGAAGACAAGTAATTAAAATCCACGATGTATAACATAATGACATATATGATAGTACTGATTAAATCAATTGCATTCATTGAAAGTAGTGGATGATTTCTTTCACTCTTACCATTACTTAGGTTATTTAGAATATATATTGTGATCGAGGAACTACCGAAGATTACCCTTCGGATATCACATGACCGTCCGACGCTCAGTAGCATCGTGGGCCTTGCCGCAAGCCGCTATGTAGACATAAACCTCGGGGAAGGCTAGCCTAGGACCACAACACCATAAGCCCTCGCTTAAGACACTTTAGCAATAAGAGAATTCGAACTCTCAACCTCGGCGATGAGGGAGAGAATGCACAACAATTGCACTACCCGTGGTTGGGTTTTGGAATAATGCTTTCATAGTACAACACAAGAAGAAAAAGAAATATATAAAATGTAATACAATAACTAGTTGGTTATCTACCAAATAAATTACTCTTTTGAAAAAAAAAAAAGGGACACCAGTTTTGTCCTAAATGGCCAAAAAAAAGGGGGAAAAAAAGAGAGAACAAATCAAACAAAAAGAAGGAAAAACAAAAGGGAAGAAATAAGCTCAAACCAAGAGTGGGCTTCCCATTTTTCCCGTGGAATTCCCGAGCACATTCATTAATGAAGCAAATGCGAGCTCCTTGCACGAGCTCCTCCCATTTAAAGGTGAGCGATTTCAGATTTTGGGCAGATTTCACTTAAAACTTGAACCTTATAGGTTCCTTATTTTTTGAAACTTGGAACCTACTATGTATATTTTGGAATTTGAAACCTACTCTGTCACAGATTCTAAGGTTAATTCCAGAGTCTACATAGGTTTCACTTGCATTAGTAATTGACGATTATAATGAATTATCACTTTTAATGGCCACTGACCATAACTTATATTTGATCACATGAATAATATAAAATATTAACAAAATAAAATTCTCAATTATTAAAAAGGAAGCTCAAATTAGTGGTTATATATTATACACTCATCATCGAATGTCATAGAATACAGCATAATTACATGAAGATTTAAATCAAGAGAAACACAAACTTACCTCAAGTTCCAAATTTTAGATTTCAAGTTCTACAATCTATTGTTCGTAAAATTCTAAATGCACGGGCACGTATCGAACAAGTAATATAATGATGAGAAAAAGTATCGTCCCACGGAGATTCGATGATTAATAAACCAACTAAATACTAAAATAGACGAATTCTAAAATTTATCTAACAGATCAAAATATAATTAAGAATGAATTAAAAACGAAATTTATAAACTAAATGCAATAAATCAATCAAATAAATATGTTACAGCATCTGATTTCACCATAACCACTAGATATGAATTTCAGATTGTTGTGAATACAAGAACGATATCAAACATGTGATAGTGGAATTTCCTAATTTATTTACTATCTTATCTCTAGGTATAGCAAACTTATTAGCTTATTAATCCACTATATCTCTATGTGAATTAAAATAAACATAAGTACATTAAAAACTATGAATATTCCCGGTTTACAATGAGTGTTTTGGATCACCTTATCACCAAAAGCTACACAAATAACGTGGTATATCTTTATCCACGTTTAATTCATGGTTATATATTATAATGAGTAATTGCATATTATCACTTCTCAGTTAAAAGCATTAAATACAATGATATATAACTCACATGAATGAAATCAATTGTAAAATATAAAAATCATAAAATTCACTTCATCATGGTTAGACTACATCGTAGCCCTAACAAAAGAAAATTAGAACATAGTAGATGAACAAATAAAAATATAAATCAAATCCAGCATCTTGAATTAATGAACAAGAATTCTGTCGCCACTTTGGTCTTCTCTTCAAAATACTTCAAAAATTCTCAGAACAATAAAAAAAAAAAAAAACGATCTAACACAAACCTAGCTACTCTCTCTGTTCTCCTATTTATAGGATATATCCAAAATATCTATCTCCCAACGCTTGTAGATAACATTAGGGAACAAAATCAAGAATTTCCTAATTTAATATTCATCTTCCACAACTTTTATTTATTTATTTATTTGAATTCCTGATATTTGCTATTCTTTTCCTTATTTTCTCCATATCTCATTATTCTGCATAAATAAGGAAAATTCAAATAATCAGTAGGAAATTCAAATATTTTCTGATAAATATTGCATTAATTGTTGCCTAAAATATGTAAAATAACTCTATTTTTATAGAGTTATCAAACCCCCAAACCTAACCCATTTTGCTAGTCCTCGAGCAAAATCAAGACATAACTCTATTTTCCATAATTGCTCAAATTCACAATTCAAAGAAAAACACAAATTTCATCCAAACATTGAAATCGATTTATAAGTTAAAACCAATTTTAACTATGTGATCCAAGTGTGTGTGTGAGAGTTCACATCTTTTTTCAAATTATATACAATCCAAATAAATTCACATTGATATGCAACCTTTCAAAAATTCTCAATAATTATGACCAAATCTCATAGGTTTGCTTTTCATTCCTCTCTCTATTAATGTAAACTAATTATCCAACCAAAAATCAATATGACTTTTCTTGGGTTGTAATGTAAGGCTGGGCTAAAGATGAGATAACGGTAATTTTAAGCTCAAATCACTCATCAACACATTGATTTCTAGGATCTAATTAGAGCCAATGTCATTGTCCAATTTCACTCATTCAAGATAATTTTTCTACCACCATATATCATAATTCCCTTTTTTTCCTTCTTTTTTTTTTCTTTTTCTCTTTTTTTTTTTTTTGAATTGATTTATGGTAGAGTTTCTCCCAAAGTCCCTCTTAATATAATATGAAAATTTCCAACCTATTGAGTATCCAAAAGTCTCACTCAATTGAAAGTTGGATAGGGAACCATAAAAATAAAATTTTTTTTTTTTTTTGCAATACAACCCCAAAACAACCATTGCAATCACTTTTTTTTTTTACTCCATCATTTCTCCAAATTTCTATCAAGCTCAAATAATTTTTTTATCCCCAAAAATCAACGTGTTCATAGGGCATGAGATAAGGATATAATTTGATAATGGCTAGACTAAACATATATGGGTGCCAATGAAAAATTGGGTAATAATTAAGGCTCAACGGGGTGAGTAGGGATAAATAAACAAAGTTAGCTTGAAAGGTTCAATCAATCCAAAAATTGCCTAAATTATTTTCTCAATTAGATTTAGCTTAGGATATCGCCTTAAGAGAAAATCAAACAAATTCTAAGATTTGGGTGAAATTTAAGAAAATCACATACTTCACATGAATGTTCTCTAGATTTACATATAATTCAAAAATTAAGGACCTTTAATGCTCAGTAAATGGATCAACATAATCCGAATTAAGATTAATTTACACATCAATTGCAAGTTTAAATAAAATTTAAATTTTCCTAAGAATCGCAAAAATTTACAACCAAGAATGCAATCATGATAAAAAAAAAAAAAAATAGCAAAAAATTTGTCTCCCTTTAAAATTGAATGAAATAGTGTCCTCAATGCGAAAAATAGAATAGGAAGAAGAAAACTTCCCTGGTTATAGTTTAAGTCCATAGATGATCTTGATAATTAAACTCTTGAAAGGTGCTCCCTAAGAAAAATTAACCTGGATAAAACAGAGAAAAGTTAATTTTTTTTTTTTTGCAAAACATAAACTTAAAAATAAATAAAAACATAATTAAAATGCTTGGGTTGCCTCTCAAGAAGCGCTTGCTCTGTAGTTTTCAGCCAAACTATCTTAGATACCTATTCTGGAGGATGAAGTTCAATGGTGGTCTTCTATTTGTTGTAACCACCTTCAAAGTAGGGCTTCAAACATTGATCGTTCACTTTGAATGTGCCCTCAATGTCATGCGCAACTTCAACTATTCCATATGGGAATACCTATGTAACTGTAAAATGACCAAACCATCTAGACCGCAACTTTTTTGGAAAAAGTTTAAGACGAGAGTTATAAAGTAAGACTTTTTGACAAATTTTAAACTCTCTTTTGAATATGTGTGTCACGACCAATTTTTTCGGGTGTGAACCATAGATTTCCGGCTAATGGATTACTAAGCCTAGACTTAGCTTAGGCTCTCCCAAGCCCATACCAATTCACGACTTAAGTTTAAATTTCTTAACATGCAAATGATTTTCAATAAGGAGTTGCCACTAATCTATTTTTTGGTGGGTCGATTAAAAACCCAAGTAAAATAACAGGAGAATTATTTTACTCCTACAAACTAGAGACTATGGGTATGGGGACTTGATTACACTAGATTTATTTAATGCCATTTTGGTACCATTCTTTTTATTTTCAAAAAAATGTTTTGCAGGCAACTTGGATTTATTTTAAATCTAATTTCTAACATGTGAAGCGATCATGCGGGTGCACAAACCACCAATTTAACACCCAAGTAAAGTAGTAAATAAATTGCAGGACTTACCTCATAACAACGAAAGCATCTGCATTGTTAGATCAGAATTCATATTAACAATTCTAGATATGATTTCTAATTAACATGCAATTTTTTTTTACTTAATTAATTAAAATCGTGCAATATGCAATGCATGCTACTAATCTAACTTGAAATATTATGACATGACAGTATAGCCTAAACTATATGAATGAGTAAAATAATTTTTTTTGTGTTTTCTTATTGAACATGCAATAATTAAACATGCGATCTAAATTAACCAAACTGACATAATCTTAGTGATGGCCAAATTTCTAATTAAATGCACCTAGCAATAATCACTAAATGACGTGCATTTCATGAACCTAATGCTATATGACGTGCACATGATTTTTTATTTTCTCAATAAGCATGCAATCTACCATAAACGCAATGACGTGCAAAGAATGCCCTAATTCTATTTTTTTTCTTTTTTTATTACGAAATTCGAAATTAAAATTGCCAAATAATTAAACGTGCAATTTAAATTAATGAGAAGAAAATATGATATCCTAAATTAATGTTTTTGGTCTTTTTATTTAAGAAATTCGAAATAGATTTCCTATCCTAAACATGCAACATAATCTTAAAACCAGTAATATCCTAACATGCATTTAACCTAACTCAAATAAATATTTTTGGGTTTTTCTTTTATGGGAGCAATCAAATAGAGGCATCAAGAAAGCACGGCCCCAAATCAAGCAAGATATCATCCATTTCCATTTAATTTAGGAAAATTATTGACGAATCGTATCTCACGCATGAGATCGGATTGGCCAATTTAACAAAATCACGAATCGTATCTTGAGCATGAGATCGGATTGGCAATTTTTCCGTGCGATTGCGAGTTGTATTTCGAGCGTGAAATCGGACTATCAATCATGTGCACGTTGTGAAATTAAGGAATAAATCCCTAATTTAAAAAAGATTTATGAGAAAATTTGGATTGGATGCATCATCAGAAGATTTGAATTTGAACGCAATATCAACAAATTAAGTAAGGAAATTACCAAATTAAATTTGGATAGTATCTTTACCAATTTCATAATATCGTTCTCAAATTTGGACTCATCGAATGATGATGGGACCAGCGATGGCTCGTGGTGGATGATGCTGGAACCAATGCGGCGGCCGTTGGATTGGACTGAAATCGTTGCAACAAACTACTCAACAAATCTGGGAAAATTAATGGAGCGGACTAGACTTGCGCTAGGTGGTGTCTGCGATTAATGGAGATCGTGGCTGTGTGTGGCAATGCATTAAACATATAATAACCACGTCAGGAAAGTGAAGCCATGAGAAAACCATAAAACTCTTCTTCTCTTATTTTCAGGTGTTCACATGGGTATGATATGTGCCCCTTTTACGTGACTATAGAGAAAGAAATGTGGAATTTTTATTGAGAATTGATAACTCCCTTAATAGCTTGATGATCTCCTCGGTTTGGTCTCAGTGCGGAAGCAGCTTCATCGACAGGGAATCCGTGGTGGTGTCACGTGCGGACCAACGATGGGACTCTGATTATGGGTTGCTCAACAAAGCCTGCTGGTCCAGTAATTCTTGGCCAGGGAAGGAACAACTCACTGTGGGGACTTCTCGATGGAGGCATGGTGCTCGCTGGACAAGCTCGGCACAGCAGTTACACGCTGACTGTGTCTGCAGTGACGAGATATTAGAACGAAAGAAGGCTGATGATTTGTTGTTGGTTGTGGGCAAAGGCACTGGTAAACCTGCAAGGAAAAACTCAGATTATGATGGCTAGATTCGGTGCAGGAGCACTGGGGAGCTCGCTGAAAGTTTGCTGATAATTCGACGCTGCACGTTGTCATGCAATAGTTGTAGCACCGTGGGAATTGACCGGATGTAGCACGAGGAAGGTGCCGGTAGTGTTGGACCGACGCAAGTCGGACAACTGGAAGCATCAAGTCAGCGGCAACGTGGGAGTTGGCAACAGAACACCACTTTAGACTGATGGATATGTCTGCGAACCTCTCTCTCTCTCTCTCTCTCTCTCTCTCTCTCTAGTTGCTCCTCTCTTCCATGTATGCGACCTTCCTCTCTGTTTTCCTCTCTTGCTTTCTATTGGCCGTGTGTCTCAATGTGTGGCCTTCTCTTGAAACCCTACGCGAAAAATCTTTTTATAGACTAAAGATTAGGGTTTTATTTTCCTTTTCAAATCAACATCCGCGAAGATTTCTTTTTCACACGCAATATCACTTTTTTTTTTATTTTCCACATCTCCTGATTTTATCACCTAAAGATAAGATTGCAACCCGATTTTCTTAAAATCCAAAAATCCACCATAATATTATTTAAAATCTCCATTTAGGTAATTTTTTGTCATTAAAAGAAAATGGGCTTGGGCCAATTTACTTGCTTCATGGGCTTAGTCCGACCTGCCAAATTAAAGCTTAAAACTACTAAATCAAACCCATTTATTACCGACCCAATGTAAATGCAAATTAAGAAATAAATGCACCTAAAACTATATACTATGCAATTAACTATTTTTTCAGGAATAAAATCAACCCCTAATTTTTTTAATGCAATAAATGACTAAACAGGGTCACCAAAATTTAGGTGTCAATAATGTGCTTGTCGTGCCATCTTTTTGTACACTCCTTGTACAACTTAGAATTTTCATAGGCCTTATTGCAAAATTCCTTCAATTCATTCAATTGTAATAATCTTTCTTCACCTGCAAACTACATGTCAAAATTTAGAAATTTCAATGCCTAATATGCTTTATCTTCTAATTCCAATGGTAAGTAACAAGCCTTCCCAAACGCTAGCCTAAAAGGAGACATCCCAATTGGAGTTTTGAACGATGTCCTATAGGCCTAAAGTGCATTATCAAGTTTCATTGACCAATCTTTTCTAGAGGCATTCACTATTTTTTCTAAAATTCTATTGATTTCCCTATTTGAAATCTCTACTTGACGACTAGTATGAGGATGATAAGGGGTTGCAACCTTATGCGTGACTCTATACTTATTCAAAAGTGCTTCAAATTGTTTGTTATAAAAATGTGTCCCATTATCACTTATGATTGCCTTAGGAATGCCAAATCAAATAAAAATATTTTTCTTCAAAAATTTAACCACAACTTTAGCATTATTAGTTGGCAATGCTACCGCTTCTATCCACTTAGACACATACTCCACAGCCACTAAAATGTATAAATTTCCATAAGAAGGTGTAAAGGGCCCCATGAAATCAATACCCCAAACATCAAATAATTCACACACAATAATATTGTTTAAAAGCATCTCATTTTTTCTTGAAATATTTCCAGTTCTCTAACACCTATCATATATGAAGCTACATATGAGTATGCATCTTTAAAAAGTGTAAGACAATAAAATCCAAATTGTAAAATCTTAGCTATAGTTTTGGCGGCACCAAATTAGCCACCTATCTCTCCATCATGACAATGATGTAGAATGTTTTCCTTCTCTTTGTCTAGAACATATCTCCTTATGATTTGATCTACACATACTTTAAACAAGAAAGATTCTTCCCAAAAATAATTTTTAATATCATAAAAGAATTTTTTCTTCTGTTGATACGCTAATTTAGGAGGAACAACATTACTTACCAAATAATTTACAAAGTCGGCATACCAAGAAATTTTTGTGGACTTGATAGAAAAAATTTCTCATCAGGGAAATCTTTCAAAATTGGTCTTACCTCTTCCTTTGAATTTGAAATTCTTGATAAGTGGTTTGCAATTAGATTTTCAGTCTTTTTCTTATCTTTGATTTCCAATCAAATTCTTGCAGCAATAAAATCCACATGATCAACCTGGGTTTTGATTATTTCTTTTTAAGCAAATACTTAAGAGCAGAGTGGTCAAAATAAATTATAACTTTTGAGCCAATTAAATAAGAACAAAATTTATCAAAAGCAAATACTATGCCAAAAGTTCCTTTTTGTTATTAAATAATTCAATTGTGCACCTAACAAGATTCGACTGACATAGTATATGGTTCAAAAATTTTATTTTTCCTTTGTCCCAAAACAGCTCCTACTACAAAATTGCTAGCATCACACATCAATTCAAAAGGTAAATCCCAATTTGGTGCTGCCATAATTGGTGTTAATATTAACTTTTCCTTTAAAGTGTTAAAAGCTTGCATGCATTCAATAGAAAAATTAAAATGAGCATCTTTTTCCAAAAGATTAGGAAGAGGTTTAGCAATTTTTGGAAAATCTTGTATAAATCACCTGTAAAATCTTGCATGCCCCAAAAATCCTCTAACAAGTTTCATAGATGTTGGCGGAGGTAATTTTGCAATGACCTCCACTTTAACTCAATTGACTTATATTCCGTTTCGAGAAATTTTATGCCCGATCACTATTCCTTCCTGCACCGTAAAGTGACACTTGTCCCAATTCAAAACAAGGTTAGTCTCCTCACATCTTTGTAAAACCAAAGCCAAATTATTTAAACAAGAATCAAATGATAAGCTAAAAACGGAAAAATCATCCATGAAAATCTCAATACATTTTTCAATCATATTAGAAAAAATAGCCTTTATACATCTTTGAAAAGTAACTGGTGCATTACAAAGACCAAAAGGCATTCTTCTAAAAGCAAAAGTACCATAGGAACAAGTGAAAGTAGTTTTCTCTTGATCTTCTAGTGCAATAAAAATCTGATTATACCCAAAATATCCATCAAGAAAGCAATAAAACTCATGCCCTGCAAGTCTTTCTAACATCTGATCAATAAATGGTAAAGGAAAGTGATCTTTTCTAGTGGCATCATTCAATTTTCTGTAATCCATAGGCACATGCCACCCAGTAACTGTTCTAATTGGAATCAATTCATTGTTGTCATTTTTCTAAACATCCATACTGCCTTTCTTTGGCACAACTTGTACAAGACTTACCCAAGAACTATCAAAGATAGGATAGATGATACTAGCTTAATTACCTTAACTTTCACTACTTCTTGCATCTTTGAGTTCAAACGCCTCTGAGGTTGGATAGTGGGTTTATATTGTTCCTCCATCAAAATTTTGTGCATGCAAATTGAAAGACTAATTCCTTTGATATTAGCTATTTTCCATCCAATTGCACCTTTATACTCTCTTAATACTCTAAGCAATTTCTCCTCCATCAAATTTGTCAAAGAAGAAGATATAATTATTGGTAAAGAAGATACTCCATCTAAATAAGCATATTTCAAATACAAAGGTAAGGGTTTGAGTTCAAGAATTTGGAGACTCTTCAATTGATGGTTTATGTTTTGTAATGTGTTGTCCCAACTCCTCAAATTTAATTGCCTTTTTTCCTTGAATATGGTGGAATTGCCTCCATGAAATTTGCATGCTCTTTTATCTCCTCATTCTGAATATCTTTATCCCTTGGTCGAGTCAAACATGCTTCAAGTGGATCTTTAAAAATGTTTTCCTGAAAAACCTTATTCACCAACTTATCAACTATCTCAACTCTAAAATAATAATTATCATCATATGGATATTTCATTGCTTTAAAAACATTAAATGAAACAAGATCATCTTGAACTTTAAGGATCAACTTCCCTTGCTGTACATCAATAAGAGTTCTTCCTATTGCTAGAAAAGATCAACCTAAGATAAGTGGTACCTCAAAATCTTCCTCCATGTCAAGAACTATGAAATCTGCAAGAAAGATAAATTTGTCAACTTTTACCAAAATATCTTCCACAATACCTCTAGGATATTTAATTGATCGATCAGCCAGTTGAAGTGACAATGCGGTTGCTTTTACCTCTCTCAATCCTAATTTCTTGAAAACTGAATAAGGCATCAAATTAATAGTTGCTCCTAAATCACATAATGTTTTTTCAAAGTAAGAATCTCCAATAGTGCAAGGAATAGTAAAACTCCCTGGATCTTTTAATTTCGATGGATCTTTTAATTTCGAAGGCAATTTGTTTTGTAAGATGGCTAAACACTCCTCATTTAACCTCACAATTTCATAATCCTCCAGTTTCTTTTTGTTTGCCAAAATCTCCTTCAAAAATTTTGCATAACTACGCATTTGCACTAAAGTATTAGCAAAAGGAATGTTAATGTACAATTTTTTAAATACATCAAGAAATTTAGAAAATTACTTATCTATTTTGTGCTGCTAGAGTCGCTGAGGGAATGGAATTGGTGGCACATATGGCTTGGGATTATATGGAAAAAGTTTACTCTTGCTTGTCTCCTTTGATTGTTTATTGATCACCTCTTCCTTGTCTCTAAAATCTCTTCTTCTCCCACTTGTTTACCACTTCTTAGGGTAATAGCCTTTATGTTTTCAATTGGATTTTTCTTTGTGTTGCTCGGCAAAGAACCCTATTCTCTCCCTGATATCATGCTTGCTAACTAACCCATTTGCATCTCTAGATTTCTGATTGAAACCTCTTGGTTTTGAAATCTCACATTTGTGCTTTTGATGAAGTCATGAGTTGTATTAGCAAGTTTGGTGACTATATCTTCCAAATTTGACCTTGTCTCTTATGATTGTTTGAATTCCGATGGTCTCACCACATTCTGATTATTCCATGAAAAATTTGGATGATTGCGCCATCCCGGATTATACATGTTATAGTAGGGATTATTCTATGACTTGTTAAAATTCCCAACAAAGTTAGAATTTTCACTAGATTGTTTAAAAGTATTACCTACCTAACATTCTGTGCTAACATGTCCTCTACCACAAAAATCACATGTCAAATTTTGAATTTTCATGACTGAAACACTCATATTATCAAGCTTTTTGATTGTACAGCAATTGCAGCAAAAGCATCTACTTCATGAACTCCACTAGCTTTTCGCATTAGTAGTCTCTTGGTAGGCCACTGATAACTACTTGACGCCATCTCCTCTAATAAATTGTAGGCTTCTTCTTGTGTTTTATTATTTATAGTTCCTCCTGCAACTACATCAATCATAGAACGGAGATTTGTACTAGAGCCATTATAAAAAGTTTGTACCTGCATCCATACGGGTAGTCCGTGATGTGGACATCTCCTAAGAAATTCTTTGAATCTTTCCCATGCTTCATATAATGATTCATTATCCATTTGCATAAAATTAGTAATATCATTATGCATCTTCACAAATTTTGCAGATGGAAAGAACTTACCAAGAAATTTCTGAGCTATATCATTCCATGTAGTAATTGATCTTGTAGGAAGAGAAAAAAGCCAACTCTTAGCTTTGTCTCTAAGAGAGAATGTAAATAATCACAATCTAATAGCATTATCTGTAACTCCATTATATTTAATGGTGTCACATATTTCAAGAAAAAACATCGATGTGAGCATTTGGATCATCGCTTGGTAGCCCACTGAATTGCACTGATTGTTGAAGCATTTGAATGAGTGACAGCTTGATCTCAAAGTTGTTTTCTTGAATTGCAGGTTTTCTGATACTTGATGTGGTGCATTCAATTGTTGGCGCAGCATAATCTCTTAAAAGTCTACGTGGATTTTCATTCTCACCGTCTACCATCTTCTTAGCGTGATTTCTCTATCCTCTTAGTCGCCTTTTGAATGTACACTTGATTTCTAGATCAAGCTCAACAAGCTTCCCTTGTTGGCTACGTGTTATAAACCGATGTACACCTTGAAAAATAAAACAAAATGAAAGCTAGATTAAACTTAGAATTATCTTGTATCAATATTAATTAGTGTTAAACAAACAATCATCGGCAACGTCACCAAAAACTTGTTCATAAAATTCTAAACGCAAGTGCACATATCGAACAAGTAATATAATGATGAGAAAAAGTATCATCCCACGGAGATCGATAATTAATAAACCAATTAAAACCTAAAATAGACTAATTCAAAAATTTATCTAATAGATCAAAATATAATTAAGAATAAATTAAAAATGAAATTTGTAGACTAAATGCAGTAAATCAATCGGATAAATATTTTACAACATCCGATTTCAACATAACCACTAAATATAAATTTTAGATTGTTGTGAATACAAGAACGTTATCAAACATGTGATAGTGGAATTTCTAATCTATTTACTATCTTATCTCTAGGTATAGCAAAATTACTCAGCTTATTAATCCACTATATCTCTATGTGAATTAAAGTAAACATAAGTACATTAAAAACTATAAATATTTCCAGTTTACAATGAGTGTTTTGGATCACCTTATCACCGAAAGTTACACAAATAACGCGGTATATCTTTATTTACGTTTAATTCATATTTATATATTATAATGAGCAATTGCATATTATCACTTCTCAGTCTTAAACATGCACATTAGATTGTTCAAGTGGTGGCCAGTGATTCAAAAGCATTAAACACAATAATATATAACTCACATGAATGAAATCAATTGTAAAACATAAAAATTATGAAATTTACATCATCATGATTAGACTACATCGTAGCCCTAACAAAAAAATTAGAACATAGTAAATGAAAAAATATAAATATAAATCAAACCCAGCGTCTTGAATCAAAGAATAAGTATTTTGTTACCACTTTTGTCTTCTCTTCAAAATACTTCAAAAACTCTAAGAACAATTATTAAAAAAAAAAAGATCTGACACAAACCTAGCTACTCTCTCTATTCTTCTATTTATAAGATATATCCAAGATATCTATCTCCACACGCTTATAGATAATATTAGGGAACAAAATCAAGAATTTTCTGATTTGATATCCATCTTCCATTACTTTTTTTATTTGAATTCCTCATATTTGTCATTCTTTTCCTTATCTTCTCCATATCTCATTATTCTGCATAAATAAGGAAAATTCAAATAATTAGCAAGAAATCTAAATATTTTCTCATAGATATTGCATTAATTGTTGCCTAAAATAGGTAAAATAACTCTATTTTTATGGAGTTATCATCTATAATTTAGAAACAACCTCCCTAATTTTTAGAACTTAAAACCCACTTTATATACCATGGAACTTGGAACTAGTAAGTTTTCATCAATCTAATTTTTTGATTCTAAATTTTATTTTGGACTTATGCTCATCTCTATTCCTGATGGAAGCAATGGGGAAAAGCGAGAAACGTGGGGAGAACCTAGAAAGGAGTGCAAGACCGTCCTTTGTAAAAACTTTACAAAGAAAACTGTACAAAAGTTTTTACAAAGCACTGCTACTTACAATCATTTCTTGAGCACTCCTTTTCCATCAATGTTATAGGTCGAGGGTCCTACTAGAGAATCGGTGGAGAGGAGGATCAATGAAATCCCCAGCTATGGGTCAAAATAAGAGTGAGAAAAGGAGCATCACCTTTCCTTGTTCAAAAGCTTATCCGTAAAATTCTCCTTACATAAGCCCGACTTTGATAGACTTCAAGCCCAACAGAATTTGCATTCGCTACAAACTCTTTGCCTCTCGTGCTAAGGGGCTGAGGGGAGACAAACATCAACACACTTTGTTTGAAAGCTAGCACAAATCAATGTCGGACATCAACCTTTCTTCGACCAGGTTAGTTTTGCATTCCAACGGTCGAGATTTAGTTAGATTAGTACTCTCCATTGCTTGCATATATTCATGTCGTTCCTTAGGAACTATATCCTCCATTGGGTCATGAGCATTTAGTGCACTTGGCTTACTATGTTGCTTGAAATTCTTATTTGTGTAACTTTTGAAAACCCCATCCTTGATAAAAAAAAAATAATAATAATAACTTACACAATCAATCCATCTATATTCTCCTAGCACAAGCTTGGTATTATTTACTTGCACTTTTAATTATTGATTTCAGATTTTGTTGTTCTTTTTGGTAGACTTGGAGAACAAGAAGATGCCATCATTGAAAAATCGAAAGATTTCTTGACATCCTCGCTTAAATGGTCATTTGCTCTTTTAGGAGCTAAAGATGTACTTTTAAACAAGCAAGCAACCATCATCACGATTGCCGTAGTTCTAATTGTGCTCTTTGGCATCAGTTCGCGAACAACGCGAAGCAATCATGGAAAGACATTCATCAATTTTGCATTTCTCATACTAGGATGTCTCATCATTGGAGTAGTAATCGACTCAATTGTATTAAATTCTTACATCAAATGGGTTATTTATGGTTTCTTCCTTATTATGGTTGCTACAAATCCCGATTACCAACAAATTTACCAGGAGATGAAATGGATCTTCAAGTCCATGTGTGGAGAAATTTCTTTGAGACTCAAAAGAGTGTTTATTCAATCACAAGGGATTATCAAAGAACTTTTGAAAATTGATGTTGGGGACCAAGAAGAATCATCGGTGAATAACAATGTTGTGACTCTAGCCGTTAGTGGTGACGGAGGTGGAGTTGGGGAGGACATTGTCTAGTTGATCTCATGACGGAATTTGACACACTTTATTTCTCTATTTCCCTTTGGGTTATAAGATGTTTGTATGATATGTGAGATGGATGTTTGAGGTTTTCCCTCTGTATTATGTGCCATTACAACTATGCATAAGTGTTGTTAAATTATAATAGTTCTTCAATGATACAATTAATCTTTAGAATTTTGCATATTTGCTCTGTCTTTATGAAATTCGTGTTGATCACTTTTTCTTTCATGGCAACTTTTACATAAATGGTGCGTCTTAGGTTGTAATTTTGATTTTGAAAAGTCAAATGTCTGGAGTTGAAGCAGTGCTTAGTCTATAAGTGGAAAATTCACTTTGATGGCCATAAAGTCAAAGATACATAGGAATTGGACGCGGAATGCTATATAAAACAACCGCAGGTGCACATGCACACTCGATTGTGTACGATCAATCAACCCCCACTTTACGGACCGGAAAATAAGTGGGGTAGTTGAAACTCCCAAGTGGCTTTTCTGAAAGTTTAAAGGCAGAGGAGAATTGTCAGAGCTTTTTTTTTTGGGAGAGTTTTTTTTTTTTTTTTTTTTTTTGGGGGGGGGTGGTGGGTGCGCATAATTGGTAAATGAGATTGGTTTCTGCTCGAGGACAAAGAGCTGGCTTTTTCATTGACTTGACTCGCTCCTTTCTTTCCTTATCTTAAGAAGTTAACCTGATTGATTCCAACACATGTTGAATTGATGATCTAATGCAGTAATAGTATTATAATATGCATTTTTTTAAATTTATTTATTCATAAAATATTTAATGCTAGATGTAAATATGCAGGTTTTCAAACGATCTGCTTACACTATTACAATATATATTATGGTAATGTATGAAACCTCTCTAGTAATTTGTTAATTTGGTGCATTTTGACGGTAAACTTGCTTTTGCATGTTTCATTTATAATAAATTTGAGTTAACACTACTTTTTCATTTAGCATGAAACATGGTGTCTAACCCCTCAGAAATTGGGATAAGTATTTAGAAGCCCTAAAACTTATCACACAAGTATAATTGAATATTAAAACTTGGTATTTTGCATAATTTTTTTAATTAAGTGATTTGTGATTATTTAGCAGAAAAAAAGTGATTTTGTCATTAATATATTCATAAACTTTGATCTGCCGTGGGACCAATATATATTGGCCCATCAGCAGACACTTAAAAAAAATTACATGAGAGAGAGAGAGAGAGAGAGAGAGAGAGAGATTCCCACATTCCCCTGAAAAAATCGTAGTGCCTAGACCAAGGAACCTGCCTTTGAATTGCCTATCTACCGTCAGCTGGATGTGGGTATTTTTTTGTGGTTGATGTCGGAAAATTGATTCTCTCTCTCCCTCGCGGCACAGGTCGCTAGGCCTTCCATCGTCGATCGACGCATTCTCTTCATCGCTCTCTCCCCGTCCATTGTTTCTGTAATGTTCTCCGAAGGAGCTTGAAAGTTTTGAACAAGTGTGAAGCAATCACGTTCCGTGATAGCTCAACAATAAAGGAATAATAGTGTCTTTCTTGATGTCATGAGTTTGACTCATTTGTAAATAATCATTCGCCCAACTTATGCCTCGGCAACTTTCCATCTCATACTGAGTAATTTTCTCATTTCTGATTTATTGATGAAACTGGGGCAATGGGCTCATCCATCTTGGAGAGTGGGATTCCAAGTGCACGCAAAAGCACATTCTAAATAAAGAGTCAACTCCGACCAAAAAAAAAAAGAGTCCGGTACTCTATCATGACTATTTTTCTAATTGTTTTGTTGTTGTTTTTAGTCCAGGTAGTCACTTAGTAATCTTTGATGCCTTTGATGACTTTAGTGGGTTCTGTTGTGAAAGAAATCATTTGTCAATCCACTTTGTACCGAATGAAATGTCATAATCTAACGGTAATTGGTTCCTTATTTGTTGAACCAAGAACTAGCCCACTAGTCTTGGACACACATGAAAACTGAACCAATTGATCTAATCCGGTTCCTGGATGGGTCTAGTAACTGGCCATATCACCCTCTTTTTTTTTTTTTTTTCATATTCCATGAGGCGTGAGTCTGAGGCCTTTTTTATTTATATTTTCATATTCCATGAGGCATGAGTATGAGGCCTTTTTTTTTTATGAGGTGTGAGTATGACTAAGACAGAGAAGTGAGAGGTCTCAAGCCATAGGCATTGAACCGCAAACCGCAAGGGAGGTGTGAGAGCTATGAGACTAAGACTAAGAGAAGTGAGAGTGAGCGGCATGAGCGGCAAGCATGACTGAGTTTGAGACCTTGAGTGAGAAAAGAATAGGAATTAGGATTTTTGAAATTTGGAATAATAAGATTAAAAAGAAAATCGATTCAATCTAGATTGTCCAAGAGGGTGGGTCCACACTAGGAATCGGGAACCAACCTGATTCACCGGTACCAAATTTTAGGAATCGGAAATCATCCAAAATTGACTCTGGTTCAGTTCATTTTTTTACTCACCCTAGTAATAATAACAATTATCATCATCACCATCATCTTTTTGTAGTTATTTGAAATGTGACAATAATGAGCTGATAAGACTAGAATTATTAAAGTTTTTTGGTCAATTTAGATAATATACTTTAGAACGAAGCGATACCTTGTCTATTGTGATTAATTTACATATAATGAATTAGGTTTTCCAAGCCATATCACCGTAGTAATTTTGTAAACTTTTTTGAAGAGTTGATATGATTAAAATCGAGACATATCAAGTCGTAAACTTTTTAAGTATAAAAAAGAGACAATATTTTCAACTTGGTAAGAATATTAGAATCAAGAAATATTATCGTCTGGACATATTAGCATCATAAAACTTATTAAATTATTAGATGAGAAAACCTATTCATGTCATTCTCGCTAGGAAGTGTCACATCAGCCAATCACGATCGTAATCAGATTAACCATTTCGCTCTTGGTTTGGGCTTCAGACTTGGCTTGGTTGCTGGTGCTTGTGTGTATGGAGGTATTGTTTATTCCTCTTCTTTTTTTAAACATTTCTGGGATTTTAAGAAAGGAAAGAAGGAAGACCTCTATATATACTCGGCAACCAAATGCTTGTTCCATTTTATCATTCACAAAAACAATCAGAGTTTGTTAAGCTCCACCTTCTCCAAAGCATGGCAGATCATACAACGACGTCGAAAAGTATGTAAATTATTTATGTGACTGCTCTGAAAACTTTGCTTAAGTGGGCTTTTAAAGCCGTTTTTCTTTCAATTAATTCCGCCAACCCAAATTCCATATAGAGATGAGGAACAATCACTACTACACCAGCAATAAGAAAGGTTTGACTCAATAAAGAGATTCCGCATTATATTTACCCCATTCAAACTGTTCTCAAATGTGATTTTAATTCATAGTGTATCGAGACACTAAGTCAAGTGGATCTTAAGATTTACATTATTTGCGAAGTCATATATTTCATAGCACAAATCAAAGTGACTAAACCCAATAGCCCAAACCCAATCTGCCAATACTTATACATAGTTTTTGAGACTCTTGGATCTTTGTTGCTTCTCTAGACAATCTTGTCTCTAATTATTACTATGTGTTTGCTTTTGTTTGCTTTGGCATCATCCAGTCTATTCGCACAAGATTCTGATTGGTTTGAAGAGATTGCTTAGCCTTTTGATGATGTGCCGTTTTCCAAAGTTCAATTTGATTTTTGAAACTCCAGCAATCATATTGCTCTTGTGTATCCTCTTGTTGCATGTCATTTGTCATAAATGCTTCTAATTTAGGGAATAGAGAATGTTGTCATATCCATGTTATGTATTGGCCAAACCATATCTTATTGCCGCCATGTTATCTACACAGTTATGCTAATATCATTTAATACCCCTTTTGGCCAAATTGTGTTTTTTTCTAATATCTTTTGGGAATTGTCTATGAGTTTTCCAGAGATTTATTCCTATGACTCGTACTTAAGAGAAATTGATCTTACGAAATGGAAATGGACCAAATAAGAGTAACCAACAAATGAAATCATTTGCAAATCAATAAAAGAAGATGCGACAAAATGTACCATTTCTCAGACCACAAAAAGGGAAGCCATTGGGAATCCCTTTTGTACTTTTGTCCACACGTCCGACATCTCATGGAACTTTTCATATAATGTTAAAGGATTGCCTCATGGTTATACAGCTTGGCAAGCCCAACTCATCATATATCGAACAAAAGATCACATATAAAAGGGTAGATGACACAAATAATCCTTAAATTTTGACCTAATTATATATAATATTATTCTTGAACTTTTAATTTATTTGATGTGGTTTATGAACTTTAACCTAATTTTTAATGTCATCCATGAACTTTTAATTTATTCAATTTGATATTTGAACTTTTAATGAATGTTCAATATATTCCTTAGATTATAAGAAAACATTCAATATTATCCTTGAACTTGAATTAATGGAATAGCAAAATTGAACATTTTTAGATAGTTTGAGAACTAACTTGAACATATACTAAAAGTCTAAGAATTATATCGAACAAATTAAAAGTTCAAAAATCACATTGCATATTAAGCTAAAATTCAAGAATTATTTATATTATTGTCCCCATATAGAATTTAATTGTAGTTATGGGTTGGCATTCTAGTTTATTATCTGAAATGACCTTAAGACTTTTAATACATCCGGCTTTTCTAGTGGGTCGACAAATTATTGTTTTTACCACATAACCTAGTGTGGTCATCGATGATCAATAAGCGATGAGTTAGACGAAAAAAAAGCAAAAAATAATTTTAAAATAGTGCTGTTAGAGTCTCCCATTCTTTGGGCCTAATTTGCTATTTCGTCCACTTGAAACCCTAATGTCCGACATCAATAAGCCCATTGCTATAGCTCCAAAAACAAGTAAGAAGCAAGGGAATCTCTCCATATGAGGTAACAAATGCCTAAGATACAACTGAGCAAAAATTCGCTTATAAGATGGCTCGAACTTGTAATATCATGACAGACAACGTGATTCCTTTATTGCTGGATACCGCACTCCATGATAGCCTAACACACTTGTTTCATTTGGCAAGGAGTTTCATGTTGACCATGACGATTAATTTTTGGTACTGATTTGTCCCTCTAATTCTTGGTTGTCCCTCTAATTCTTGGGTCAACCCTATGAAAAAATATATAGTATGAGGGGAAAAAGTGTAACATAATATTCAAATCCTAGAGTGAATATTTGGGTTAATATAATCAAAGATCCCAAATTTGTACACTCATATTATATATACCCAAATTTAATTTTTGTTTTAGAAAAATCTCAAATTGGTACGCCTAAACTAATGTTTGCATTGCAAAAAATCTCAAACTAGCACATCCATGCCACATTTATCCAAAATTAATTTTCATGCCACAAAAAATTAGAATTTTCAATAAATTTTTGGAACTTAAGGGAACTCCTAGGACAAAATTAGCAAATTTAAGCTGATTCCACAATATATGATTTTGGTGATTTGGGATTTTTTTAAGATACAAAAATTAATTTGGAATAAATGTTGCATGAATATATCAATATGAGATTTTTGATAGTCTCATCTCTAAATTTTCGTGTGAAAATCTTTAGACTCGTTGAAGCCCCTTAAAGATGCAATTGCATCTTCCCATAGTCCTCAAAAAATTGAACCAAACACCACAGCATTTGGCCAAACTCCTTTAGAGCCCCAAAGAGTATTCCAAATGCTAAACCAAACAGGGCCGAAGTCAACTTTTACCAATAACTCCACACTTGGCATATGAATCTTCATTCTCCACGAGTAAGTATCTTACTCCATTAATAATGTGTCGTTTCCAATAATGAATATTGAATAAAATGGCCTTAATTGGTGAAATTCGAACTGCTCATGCTTGAAGACAGTTTTGCATGCAATCCAAAGGTGGATCGACAGGGGCCAAGAATGGATCTGGGGCATTTGAAAATCGTGGTCTTATTGTCATGTCGATGGGCCTCCAATGATTGGTTTCATGTGCGTTTCTTGGACCAAGCATCCCGAGAACAAGCACTTGATTACAGAGTATATACATTTGTTACCTCACATGGAGGGATCTCCTCACTTCTGGCTTGTGGATGAGCTGCGGCCATGGGCTCATTGATCTCGGACATTGGGGTTCTATGCGTACGAAGTAGCATATTAAAGTAAAGAGTTGGAGACTATCATGACTATATTTTTAAATAATTTTTTTGGTTTTTTTCAATCCAAGTCACTTAGCGATCTTTGGTGCCTTTAGTAGATTTTTTGGGAAAATTTGTCCAAAAATTTATAAATTTATTACAATTTTGCTAATAAAGTTATAAACTTTTCATTATGCCATTTTTGTTTTTTGAAAATCGTTGAAAATCGTGTCAATTGAGTCTATTCAATTAATTTTGGTCAAAAATCATTGATGTTGGCACTAGCTATCCAATGTGGTGCGGTTAGTGGACATGGACAATTTTTCCTTTTTTTCATTTTTTTTCTTCCTTTTTTTCCTCTAGTCTATCTCTGGGCTGGTCCCAGAGGTCACCCCCACTGGCCGCTAAGAAGGGCAAAACTCACCAAATCCAGGGAGACAAACATTGCTAAATTTGGCGAGTTCAAGCCTGATTAGTGATAGGCTAGACTTGCCCGAAGGTCAACCAATTGACCTTGTCCATCGACAACAATTACCAAGGCTCAATGACCGGCTAGAGCAATAAGGAAAACATGAAAAGAAAACATGAAAAGAAAAATATATATATCATTAAAAATGAAACATTAAAATTTTATATATCATTAAAAATGATCTACATTAGCACCAATTTTGCCCCTTATAATAACCGACATTCATGTCAACAATTTTCAATTAAAATTAACCAGATAAACTCAATTGACAAAATGTAAAAAAAATTTATGACTCAATTAACAAAATTAAAAGGTTTATAGCTTTTTGGATAATTTTTCCAATTATGTTGTATAAAAATCATTTATTGATACCACCGGCCACAGCAGCGCAGCTGGCTTGGAGCTCTCTCCCCCTCACGAAGGGGAGGGGTTCGAATCCTAGAGACAATTAGGGATTCTTACCTGGAGTACTGTGGTGGTGGGTCCTTACAGTCGCTCTCCTAGAGTTTGTTCACCAACTGTCAACTTACAAAGTTCCCTAGATTACCAAAAAAAAAAAAAAAATCATTTATTGATCCACTCCACAATGAATGACATAGCATATTATCATCTTTTTTTTAGGTATTTGAAACGGGACATAATGATTTGAAAAAATAGGAAGTATTACAAGTTTTTTGATCATTTTAGATAATACGTTGCAAAACTGAGCTATACCTTGTCTATTGTGATTACTTAACATATAATGAATTGGGTTTTTCGAGCTATATCACCGTAGTAGTTTCATAAAATTTTTTGATGGAATTCAATACCCTTTATCTCTCATTTTTTTTTCTTTGCATTTTAAGATATTTGAACTATGTGTGAGATGGATATCCGAGGTCTTTTCTTTGTATTACCTATTTATACTATACGTGAAAGTGTGGTTAAATTATATTAGTTCTTCATTGATACATCAAATTTGCAACTTTGCATATTTGCTCCATCTTCATGAAATAACCTTCTCTTTTATAGCAACATTTACATATCATGCTGCGTTTTAGGTTGTAATTTTAATTTTGAAAGGTCACATGTCTGGATTTGAAGCATTACTTCATCCATAAGTGGAAAATCCACTTTGATGACCCTAAAGTCAAAGATAAATTAGGAATTATATGTGAAATGATATTTAAAACGACAACAGATGCACAGGCACACCTGATCGTGTATGTATTCCCACCTTTTGTACGAGCAATTAGTCAGATGATCGATCAAACCCTCCCATTACGTGCGGGAAAAAGCGATAAGGAAGTTCAATTAACTCCAATGTTCCATATAAGGGGGTACTTGAAACTCTCAGGTAGCTTTTCTCAAAGATAACGCGGAAGAAATGTCCGGGCTGAAAAGAAGCTGCTACATGACATAAAGAAGGGGAACCGCCCGAGTGGGAGGCAACTGGCAATGAGATCGGACGGTGCTCTAGGGCAAAGAGCTGGCGTTTCATTGACCTGACCCCCCACAGCCTTTCATTATCTTAAGAAGTTAATCTGATTGATTACAACAGATCTTAGATCTTATAAGTTCTAATTTGTTGTGTTCTGAGGCCTAAAATCGCTTTTGCATGTTTTAACCATACCTTATCGTAATTATTTTCGTCGTTTAGCGTGATAAGTGTCATTGGTGTTCCAACCCCTCAAGAAATTCGTACCCAGTTTTGTCCTGTCCTACCACCAAGTCTCAAGGATGTCGGTTGGGAGGGGTCAGGAAATTTATGGATCCAACAGGATCCCCTTCGAAAATCAAGGGTTGTCTCGTGTCCCCATCAGAAGAACATTGAAAATCAAGAGTGTGAAGGGGTTGCCACCATTAGATGGAGAACCTTGAAAATCAAGAGTGTTAGTATTGACAACACAAGACCTCTGTATATCCTTTGCAACGAAGTGCTTCTTCCACTTTCTCTTTCACAAAATTCAAATAAAATCAGAGTTTGTTAAGCTCTAACTTCTCCAAAGCGTGATGGATCGTGCAGTGCCACTTGTAAGGGACAAAATTCATTCGTGTGAATATGTTCTAAGAACTCTACTCAGGGCAAGAACTGAGTAGCTAATTTTTTTAATCTATTTTTCTTTTAATTAATTTCTTCCTGACTTGGTACAAGAATGACTAGTAACTACAACAACATCAACAACATGAAAGGTTTGACTCAACCAAGAGATTCCACATTGCATTTATTTCATTCAAGCTAATTGTTGTTGCGAATTTCAATTGGCAACATACCACAGCGCTAAACCACCCAATTATGTAGTTTTGTATCATTTGTGAGGTAATCTATCTCATAAGACTAATCAAAGTGCCCAAATCCATGGGCCCATACTCGATAGACATCATTTTCGGGACTCTCTGTTTGAAGTTGCTTTTATGGACAAGCTCATCTCTGTTCATATGGTAGGTTGTCAATATGTGCTTGTTAGTATTTGCTTCCGCATCATCCTGTCCACTCACAAAGGGTTTCGACTCATTTTTAGAGATTGTTCAGCCGCTGGACAATGTGCCAATTTTCAAATTTTAGTTTGATTTTTAATCTCCTGCAATCATACTGCATTTGTGTATCAATTTGGTTGTATGTATTCGTAATAAGTACCTGTGATTTAGAGAGAAGAGAATGTCGTCATATACATGCTCTTTATTTGGGGAACCTTACGTTATTGCCATGCCATGTATGTGAATTTTTAAAATTTATTTGATTCTTTTCTTGGCCAAATTAATTTTTTTTCTGATTTCTTCTAGGAAGTGTCTATAAGTTTTCCAGAAATTAATTCCTATGGCTCATACTTAAGAGCAGGGGCTTTTACGAAATGGATTAAATTAGAGTGACCAACAAATTCATCCTTCTGTCAAAAACAGCAATTAAGTTCATCCTCAAAACCCAACTTATCGGAAGTCAAACGAAAGGTCATATATTTAATCAATCATACTAGACAAATTATAGCTCAGCTTCGAAGTGTACAATCTTAAAATGGCCTAAAAACTTCTACAACCACCAGAATTTTTTAGATCATGTCCCGTTTCAAATCATGAAAGAAAATGGTAATGTCACAAGTCGTTCAGTCTTGAGTGAATCAACAAAAAATTTTCTTGCCACATAACCTACTACAAACGTGGAAGATCACCAATTGATGACTTGGACTAAAAAGCTAAAAGATGCCTAAACGATGGTCATTGTAGAGTATCTGGCTCTTTGTTCTGATTTGCTACTCTGTCCACTTGAAAGCCCAAAGCTAGAGATCGATGAACCCATTGTTGTAGCTTCACTAACAAGTCCGAAGGAAATTTCTCCATATGAGGTGGCAAATGCCTGAAGGACAAGATGAACAAAGTTGCCCGGATAGAACAATCGGAACTTGTAATATCGCGAAAGATAGTGGGAAAAGATCGATAAATTTTGGAATAGGCTATGATAATGTACAGAATGACAGATTTTTTTTTTTAAGAGAATAGTCATGATAGAGTCTCATACTCTTTATTTTGAATCTACCACTACGCACGCTTAGACCCCCAATGTCTGAGATTGATAAGCCCATCGCCACATCTCACCAACAAGTGAGAACCGAGGAGATCTCTCCATGTGAGGTAACAAATGTATATAACTTTGTAACCAAGTGCTTGTTCTCGGGAAGCTTGGTCCAAGAGACAATCATGAAACCAATCGTTGATGTAAGAAAGTGAAGACTATAGAGATCTGGAATTCTTGTATATTTCGCATGTATTCTGATGTACATTTCTTCTGTAATTATAGTACAGAGATGAAATAATAAAAGGCAAACAAATATTCAAGAAATCGAATCCAATCTCAATCTAAAGATCCTAACTAATTTATGTACAATTAAGATCAATTGAGATTCTGAACATATCTCCCAAGATCAGATTCGAGCATATCTTCCAACACTCCCCCTCAAGCTAGTGGCCGATAGATATCCAAGATGCCTAGCTTGCTCAATAGATATGCATGCTGTCTTTGACATAGGGGCTTAGTGAAGATATCAGCTGGTTGCTTCGCCGTTCCAATCCCTCTAGTCTCAATTTTCCCTTTTTGAATCTTTTCTCGAGTGAAGTGACAATCCACTTCTATATGCTTCGTTCTTTCATGTACTATGGGATTTGTTGCAAGTTTGAGCACCGCATCGTTGTCACAAAACAACCTAGTCAAACTCTTCAAATTTATCCCAAGATCCCCAAGTAGTCCCCGTATCCATATGATCTCACAGGTAGTTTTTGCCATAGCCCGATATTCTGCTTCAGCTGAAGACAATGATACGGTTGCCTACTTCTTGGTTTTCCATGAAAGAAGTGAATCTCCAAGTTTAATGCAAAAACCTGTAATGGATCGTCGAATCATAGGACAAGTCACATAATCTACATCACAGTATGCCGACATTTTCATATTGCATTCCCTAGATAAAAGAATCCCTAGTCCCAGGCACTTCTTCAAGTACTTCACAACTTTTAATGCAACATTCAAGTGAGATAACTTGGGACTGTGCATGAATTGGCTGAGAGTCTGCACTGCATATGATATATTAGGTCTAGTCATAGTTAAATATATGAGCTTCCCAACAAGCTTCTGATAACTTGAAGGATCATTGAGAACAGGATCATGATTCTCATATGTCCTAGCATCATAATCCTTGGTGGTCAATTTTGTATTCTGCTCAATTGGAATAGTTGATGGTTTACATCCCGACAGTCCTGCCTCTGATATAATTTCCAGCACAAACTTTCATTGACTAAGAGAAATCCCATGATTAGATCGAGCAATCTCAACTCCAAGAAAGTATTTGGGTGCTCCCAAGTCTTTAATGTGAAAAGTAAGATGTAGATATTTCTTGAATCTCTCTATTGCAATTTTATTATTTCCCATGATGAGGATATCATCAACATATATCATCAGATAAATAGATGACATATCTTGAGTCCATGTGAACAAAGCGTAATCATATCTAGACTGTTTGAAACCTACAGAAGTGAGAGCATCGGCAAATTTTGCATACCATTGCCTAGAAGCTTGCTTGAGACCATAGAGAGATTTACGGAGATGGCATACTCTATTCTCCCCCTGTCTCAGTAATCCTTGAGGAATATCCATGTAGATTTCCTCATCTAAGTCTCCATGCAGAAAAGTCTTATGTACATCCATTTGGTGTAAAGGCCAATCATTGATAGTTGCAACAGATAAGAAGGATCTTACAGTTACGTCTTTGGCAACGAGGGAAAAGGTTTCATGGTAATCAAAGCTTTCCCGTTGAGTAAATCCTTGGGCCACCAATCGAGCTTTGTAACGCTCAACAGACCCACCAGCATGGTATTTAATCTTGTATACCCATTTGCATCCAATTGGTTTCCTATTTGGTGGTAGATGGACCAAATCCCAGGTCTTGTTTTCAGTTAATGCTTGCAATTCAGCTCCCATAGCTTCCTGCCATCTTGGGTCTTTAGCCGCTTCTTTATAAGTAGATGGTTCGATGTCCTCTGATATTTGACTCACACAACATCTATGTTCCGATGAAAGTCTATGGAACGAAACATAAGATGATATTGGGTAGTTAATACCTGGTGAGTTGAGTGATGCACAAACATAGTCTTCTGTCCCAGCTGGCGATCGTGTAGAACGACTAGATCGTCGAGGAGGATTCGGTTGAGCTAGAGTTGAAGATATTTCCATATTGCCAATTTCATTAGAGGATTCTTCCGCCATTGAGGAATTGTCTTGAGTGCCATTTTCAACAATTGCTGGTGCGGAAATCTCAAGAGTGATTGGTGTTATCATAAGTGGCTCTAGAGTTCCTGTCACAAAATATTTGGTATTTGAAAAATCCTCCATAGATAGTGGCTTACCAGAAATGTTTGGTGTCTCTGTTGAAGAGTCCTTTTCTTTGAAAGGAAAAATATCTTCATGAAAAATAACATCTCCGCTAATGAAGAATTCCAATGTCGATTGATCTAGGACTTAATACCCCTTTTGTAAATTCGGATAACCCATGAAGATGCACTGTTGAGCTTGAGGGCCCATTTTGTCTCGAGGGCCCAAAACAGTAGTGAAGCATTGACATCCGAATATCCTTAAATGCCCCAATTCCGGTTTCTTCTGGAAGAGTAAATCAAATGGGGTTTTTCCATTAAATATCCGAGTTGGCATACGGTTGATGAGATATGGTGTTGTAATTATGCATTCGCCCCAATAATTTTTTGGAATAGATGCTTGAAATTATAATGCACGTGCAACTTCCAATAGGTGACGATGCTTGCGCTCCACTACTCCATTCTATTGTGGAGAATAGATGCAAGAACTTTCATGGAGAATCCCATCAGATGATAGAAGAAAATTGCAGTCATTGTTGAAGAACTCCTTCCCATTGTTTGTCCTAACTCGTTGGATAGATCTTCCAAATTGGTTCTAGGATGGAGCAATAAATGTTTTCAAATGTGAGAAGACTTGTCCCTTTGACTGCATTAGAAAAACCCAAGTGGCATGAGAATAATTGTCCATAGTTGTCAAGAAATAGCACGGTCCATCATGATGTTGGGTATGGTAAGGACCATCCATGTGAATTAAAGAGAAAATGTGCGTTGCATGATTTTTAATAAGAGCAAAAGTAATGCGTGATTGCTTTGCAAGGGGACATATTTGACACTTAGAATAAGGAAATGAAGCATTATGACCCAATCATGAATGTAAAAGATAGTCTTTATTGGCAGCCATGTTACACAATGATATTTTATTTGAAGGAAATGAGGATAAATCAAAATTACTTGGAGAATTTTTCCATAGGAACAATCCTTCAGAAAGACTACCCAAGCCCATCACTCTGCCAGTCGAAAGGGCCTGAAAGAAGCAAGTGTCAGAATCAAACAATACATGGCAGGAATTTTCTCTGCAAACTTTGGACACAGAAATAAGATTAAATCGAAATTCTGGAAGGTAAATGACATTTTGGAGTATGATTTATGGGCTGAGTTTGATTGATCCAGTGATTTTGACATGAGTAACATTCCCAATTGGTAATTGGACAGTAATAGGAAATTCCAGGTTCTCATGTATATCTGAAAATAATGCTCTTTCACAGACAATGTGATGACTTGCTCCAAAATCAATTATCCAGGATTTCCTAGAAATATTATTAATCAGGCAACGAGAAATACCTAAAAAATTTCCTCTCTTGCTTGAGATGTCCAATTTCTGTATTGCCTGCATCAGTTGTTGGTATTGATCATTTGTTATGGACCGATCAACATTAGAACCACCAACCTAGTATGCTTTTGTAGAGATTTCTTTCTTTTTTCCTTTTTCTCCAAGTTTGCCATGTAATTTCTAGCAATTTTCCAATGTATGATGTGGCCTTCTACAAAATTCACAATATAATTTACCCCTTTTTTATTAAAATTTTTTGTAGATGCCCAAAAAATTTCTCCGCCGTCAGATGCAGAGAAAAAACCACCACCGTCGGATGTCTTCCCAGTCGCTCCATCTCCACTGCTAGATCTGGTCGAATAGATGGGTCCCTTTGGACCGTCCAATCTGCGAGCTGAATCCAAGCCGTCCAGTCCTCCTCTTTTTAGGAGGTGGGAATCCTTAGATCCGGGCGACTGAAACCCTAGATCTCCTCCTTGCACCCCTTTTTCGAGCGCTAGGGTTTTCGATCCCCAATTTCTTCGCTCGCCGTGACTGGCTAGGCCAAAACTCTCTCCTCCTTTCGCTGATTCTAATTAAGCAAGCCTCTGGCTTTCTTCTTGGACGGCTAATTGAAAGATCCGGCCAAGAGGGGGCACTAGTTCCATGGCTAAAATCTATGAGCGAAACATTAGGTAAGAATTGTTCAAGATTAAAAGGAATCGGGCCACCTTTTCCCTTTCTTTGATCGATTGGTATTGTGCGAGTGTCTCCTCTGGCCCCTCGAGTTTCTCTTTTGCTACTTCAAGATCATTCCATAGGGATGACAGTTTGTTGTAACAGGCCGTGATGGTCATGTTCCCTTGTTTTAACTCACTAAGTTCCTGCAAAAGGGAAAAAATTCGTGCCTGATCTAATTTGCCGTACATCTATTTGATGTTTTCCCACATGGCTTTCGAGTCTTCTGTTGGTGGGAGACCAACCACAACCTCTGGGGAGATGTAGTTGTTGATCCACGTCCTCATGAGTTGATTGCATTTCCTCCAAAATCGGGCCAATTGCTCATCGATAGGAATCGGAACCGCCCCGTCGAGGAACCCATCCTAGTCCTTCGTCACAAGGGTGCGCGGAAGTCTAGGGACCACCTGGTGTAATTCTCTAGTCCGGTTAACTAAAGGTTGATCAGTTTCAACTCAGGGCTGTCAGCTATTGAGACATGCAGGGGATCTCTAGGCTCCAAACACCTGATGATGGTAGCGACAGGGAATGGCATGAATCCGAGCGCAAGGTTTGGGTAGGCATTTGTCCCTTGGCCCGATTGGTTTGTCCCGAATTGATAATCCACATTTGAAAATCCCGGGTAGGGATTCGTTCCCATACCTGGTTCTCCAAATCCGCTTACCTCCTCTAGTCCTGGGGTCGAGCTTGCCCCTTTTACAGCTAGTGAGCTTGGATCAGATTGGACGTGGGCTCCTTGGTGTCCTACATAAACGGGCGATGATGTATTCAGGTTTGTCCTGAGATAAAATGGGTAAGGTACCCACTGGAACGATTAACCCGCAAAGGGTTGCCCCAGACCAAACTAAGCCTGCGTAGGTCTCCATTGAACAGGGTGTGCTTGGATTGTTTGTTGTTGTGTCGTTGCGGGTAAATTTTGGATTTGCACCGGTGGTGAGGCTTCTGGGTTGGATTGATCGTCATCCATTGGAGGTAAGAAACCAGTAGCTCTTGTCTTCTTCTCCGAGAGTGATTCCTATACCAAGATGGTAGATATGTTGTGTGATTTAGATCTCCTTTGGTGGGCAATCAAGAGCGGAAGCGAAGAACAGTCAAAAGCCGAAGCTCTAATACCATGTAAGAAAATGAAGAAGACTATAGAGATCTGGAATTCTTGTATATTTCATATGTATTCTGATGTACTTTTCTTCTGTAATTATAGTACAGAGATGAAATAATAAAAGGCAAACAAATATTCAAGAAATCGAATCCAATCTCAATCTAAAGATCCTAACTAATTTATGTACAATTAAGATCAATTGAGATTCCGAGCATATCTCCCAAGATCATATTCGAGCATATCTTCCAACAGTTGAAGCCAGATCTTGGGAGGCCCATCGCATCAAGGCGACAATAAGACCACGATCTTCTTATGCCCCAGGTCCATTCTCGGCCCCCATCGATCCACCTTTGAATTGTGTGCAAAACTGTTTTTAAGCATGAAACAGTTCGAATTTCAGAATAATTCCACACTTGGCATGCGTATGACTTATTGAGTACTCGTTAATGGATATGGAAAATAATATAAATGAAGGAAGACACTTAGAGAATTAAGTGGTGGCGATTGATGATTTGCTGGATACGCATGTATTGTTAAATAGGTTAGGGGATTTAGTTATAAGGTCATATTTTCCTGTAATTCCAATTAGCGGAAGCTAGCTCCAATTAGCGCTTTCATTGGTCGATTATAAACATGTACGAATATCAGTCACATATAATTTGAATACTGTAAAATGTTTTCTCAACTCATGAATGGAAGGAGGAAAACACAATCCTTTATTATGTTAGCGCTAACGCCACTATTTTGGAGATATGAATTTTCAATTATTATTGTTTAAATAGCTTAATGAAGAGGGAAGATATTAACACATGTTCCTAGATCAACCTGCCTTGAACCATGGTCACACGGAATCGAATTAGGTCATTCACAAATGATGCAGTGACCGTGCGGAGTCACTCACTGCTAGTATATACTCAAGTTGAATCAATCTATACTAGGTCAATTGATCAACTCATGACAACATGTGATCATCAACATTGATCCTTATGATCAAGCAGTCTTCTCATAATCGAATGTTTTGGTCTAACATAACCTTGATCCTGAGTTGCCTTGCTCCCAATCAATCAATTGGCTCATGAACAACCTCTAGGATTGATTCACAGCCCATTCTCATTATTAGCATACTGGTCCTTAATCTATTCCTCGCGTCCGAGATAGGGGTCCGAATCGAGGATGTCACAGGGAAACCCTCACTAGGGGTGTACCTGGCTCTCCCTAAGGCAAACAAACCTAGCTAGAGACATGCTTTGTGATTACAAGGATTGCCATCTCTTACGCATAGCCGAGAGTGTTCCTCCAACCTTATAGCGGTTTGTCCCCATGTTCTTTGTAAAAAAACCTAAAATAAATTGTCCTAAATTTTATAAATAATCAACTTATCCATTCTTGATTATTCTGCCTTCTTTATTTTATTTATCTCTTGACCGTTTGTCACGCCTTGATCCTCGAGTATGCACACATCCCTCATTTTAGGGTCATAGTCCCTTCTCCAAATGCTGCCTCTAAGAAGAACAGAGGCACATCACCCTTCGGTACGGAACTTTCTCTTCGCCCATCATGGTAGTGACGATACCACGACCTATACTCATGAGGCCTCAAGTCGTCTCTACCCACATCAACCCAGACGGTTGATTTTACTAAAAGATACTCTAGCCTTTCCGGGTGGGGGTGTATTGGGAAGTGGCATGCTATTTCGATGACCTCTTATGGAATACCAAAATACATGAGAGGACGAGGAGGTGGAGGTGCTGCCATCTAGGGATCTGAAATGTTATCTCACAACCGAAATGAGACTACGTCTCAGCAAGTTCTACCCCCTAAGACTCGATTAGGAAGCCAATACATCTTAGGGATGCCTAATCACAACACGAGTCAAAGGATTTACCTTGGCCTCAATTCCATCCTGCAAATCAACGTTATTTACAGATGCCTTATATCACATCAATTAATCAATTCATAACATTAGATCAAGTCATTGATCAATCAACTTAGTCGATTATATGTCATCTTAATCTTCTCCTGATCGGTACATTCAATACTATCTATAAAATCTTATCTTAGTCTAGGACTGCTCACCCAAAGCTGAAAGATAGTATAGCTTGCCCAAAGTTGATAATATAGTATACTGTATATATGCTCGCCCAAAGCTAATTGATTAGGGCCATCAGGCCATCAAAATATACTATATATGCTTACCCAAAACTGATAATACATATCACCCAAAGCTGATACTATGGTATACTATTTATATGCTCGCCTAAAGCTGATAATTTAAGGCCCCCAGGACAAGATTGTATACCACTTTAGACATATAGTCAACTTCTCATTTTTATTATACCCGATAAAAATAGTCGTGTGTGAGTATACAGTCAGTCTTAGCCAAAATATAGTAATTCACTTTCCACAATTCCCACAATTTTCAACAGCCCATTACATATTTTTGGCGCTATAAACCGACATCCGATAATTTTCCAATCAATTACCAAAATTCATTAATTTAGGAATAAAATCCTAAAATCAAAATTAAATCGATTCAGCATGATTTAGCACTTAAATAAATAAACAGATCTGTACCACAATAATTAGCATAAAATTTTGATCGTCGACTATCCCGGCCTAATTTTTTAAAATTAATTAATTAATTACATAAATTATTGAATAAATGCAATAAATCTAATTTAGGCCCGTAATGCCGAATTGGAAGCCGAAACTGACCCGGAAAATTTACGAGATTCATTAAATAAATACTATGACCTATTTTATTGCTAACTACATTAACCATTTGCCTAACATGCATTGATAAGTCTCTAATTTAATTACTCCAATATAATCTATCCACCTAATTGCACTTAATTAAATCTAACCAACCCTTAAACATCATTAGCATACTAAGCAAGATTTAGTAAGCAAAACTTACTTGATTAATGAGTGGGTTGAATCAAACCGATAGAAATGTTGCAGGGGTCGACTTTCCTCAAGGCAAGCCAAGCAACCGAGGCTTGAGACCACCTCAAAACGGGCTTATAAGCCGGCTGGAAACCCACTTTTTCAAATCCATTTTATACTATGCCATAATTGTCTCTAAAGTTGAGCACAATTGAGAAGTCGATTCTTGATCGAATTCTCAAGTTTATTACCTTAAAAGTCATTAATGGCTTCCTTGGATAGTCTAGTTATCTCGAGAGTGATCAGCTCTTAAAATAGCCCTATAGGCGCATCAATAAAATGTCCAATTTATTCAATAAAAAAGAAGACTGAAAATCTTGGATGTCACAACTATTCTCCTCTTATAAAAATTTAGCCATCGAAATTTAAACCATCATAGAACTTTCTCAAAAAGGTGGGGGTATAATTATCTCATCAACTCTTCAATCTCCTATGTCGCTCCTTCAGTACCATAGTGTTGCCAGACCACTTTGACCAACGAAATGGTCTTTGTACGCAGAATTTTCTCTTTTTGATCTATTATTTAAACCGGGCTTTCAACGTATGACACACGGTCATCCACGTCCAATTCCTCAAAATTGAGCACGTGGATCGAGTCAGGCTAATACTTCTTTAACATCGACACATGAAAGACATCATGCACTTACGCCAATCTCGGCGACAATGCAAGATGATACGCTAGGTTCCCGATTTTCTCAAGAATCTCAAACGAACCTATGTACCTCGGACTCAATTTTCCATTCTTTCCAAACCGCGAAGTTCCCCTCATTGGTGACATATTTAGAAAAGCGTGATCACCAACTTGGAATTCCAAAGACCTCCGACACTTATCTGCATAACTTTTCTGTCTGCTTTGAGCGGTCTTTAATCTGTTTCTGATCACTGCCACAGCTTCCACAGATTGCTGGACCAACTTTGGGCCTGTAATCTTTCTTTCCCCAACTTCATCCCAACACACGGGTGTTCTGCACACTCTGCCATACAATGCTTCAAAAGGAGATATCTTGATACTCTGTTGATAATTGTTGTTGTAGGAAAATTTCACCAAGTGTAGCTAATCTTCCCAACTTCCTTTGAAGTTCAATACAAAAGTCCTTAGCATGTCTTCGAGGGTCTAAATTGTCCTCTCAGACTGGCCATCTGTCTAGGGATGATATGCCGTACTGTACTACAGCTTGGTACCTAAGGTACTCTATAAGCTCTTCCAAAAAGCAACAATAAATCTCGGGTCTCTATCTGAAGTTATCATAATTGGCACTCCATACATACGAACCACTTGACGCACATACAAGTTTGTGTGTCTATCCAAACTAAGGTCTTTTCGAACTATAATGAAGTGAGCTGACTTTGTCAATCTGTCGACTACTACCCAAATCGAATCGTTTCCTCTTTGACTCATTGGTAGTCCAATCATGAAGTCCATCATGGTATGCTCCAATTTCCATTATGGGATCTTGAGAGGTTGCAGAAATCCTCCTGACTTGTAATATTGAGCTTTAACTTGCTGACACGTCAAACACTTGGCGACATGTTTGGCAATGTCCGCCTTCATACCTAACCATCAATAGTGTTGACGCAGATTCTAATACATCTTAGTACTACTAGAATGAATGTTGTAACTACTACGATGTGCTTCTGATAAAATATCCTCTCTAAGCTCCACATCATCAAGTACAACCAAATGTCCTCGGAACCTTAGTGTTCCTTCATCAAAAATCTAAAAGTTAGCATTTCTTTTCTCAGTATCCTCTTAAGAATTTTCTGCACATCCGGATCTGTCAGTTGGAGTAACTTGATTCTGATCAGGACATCTGGTTCAATTATGAGGGTGACTATAAGACTTGAAAGATGGCCTACCTCAAACTTTAATACTGAATCTCGAGCTCTCTCTATTAAGTTCCACTCCATAATCAGTTTATGAGCAATTGAAGATTTTCGACTCAAAACATCGACGACCTTGTTCGCCTTTCCAGGGTGATATAGGATATCACGGTCATAATCCTTCAGTAATTCCATCCATCAGCATTGTCTCATGTTCAATTCCTTCTGAGAGAATAGATACTTGAGACTTTGATGGTCCGTGAAGATTTGAAATTTTTTTTCTCCACACAAATAGTGTCTCCAAATCTTCAAGTCGAAAATAATTGCTGCGAGTTCTAAGTCATGTGTCGGATAGTTCTGTTCAAGAGGCCTCAACTGACGGAAAGTGTATGCAACAACCCTGCCATGTTGCATCAGCACGCAACATAATCCTCTGAATAATGCATCACTATAGATCTTGAATCGTCTAGGATCATATGGAATCGTCAGCACAAGTGCGGTAGTCAGCTTTTCCTTCAACTCTTGAAAACTACTTTCGTACTTTTCAGTCCACACAAATTTATCTTCTTTCTTTAAGAGTTTTGTTAGTGGTGATGCTAAAGATGAGAACCCTTCCACAAACCATCTGTAATAACCTACTAAACCCAAAAAATTCATGATTTCTGTCACTTTAGTCGGTCTTGGCCAGTTAATTACTACTTCAATCTTGCTCAGATCTACTGAAATTCCTTCGCCTGAAATCATATGCCCTAAGAAAGCAACACAAGTTAACCAAAACTCGCACTTACTAAACTTAGCATACAACTGATGGACTCTAAGTGTTTGCAACACTAGTCTTAAATGACTCTCATGCTCTTCATCACTTCTTAAATATACCAGAATATCATCAATGAATACGATCACAAACTGATCTAAATATTCTTTGAATATTCGGTTCATTAAATCCATGAAGGCAGCAAGAGCATTCATCAACCCAAATAGCATCACTGTAACCTCGTAGTGACCAAATTAAGTACGAAATGTTGACTTAGGAACGTACTCCTTCCTAATTCATAGCTAAAGATATTATGTCCTCAAATTGATCTTAGAGAAAATCAATGCTCCTTGCAATTGATCGAACAAGTCATCAATTCTCAGGAGTGGATACTTGTTCTTGATCGTTACCTGATTGAGTTGCTGATAGTCAATACATAAGCGCAACGATCCATCTTTCTTCTTTACAAATAGAAATGGCACTCCCCAAGGTGATGCACTAGGACAAATGAATCATTTATCCAATAGCTCTTGCATCTGCACCTTCAGTTCCTTCAACTCAGATAACACCATCGGATAAGGAGCCTTAGAAATTGGCTCTGTTCTGGGTGTTAGCTTAATCACAAACTCAATTTCTCTCTCTGGCAGCAATCCTGACAATTCTTTTGGAAAGACATCTGGGAATTCTTGCATCACAGCAATGTCTTCCATTTTCAGCTCCACAATTGTTGTATCCACGACAGTTACCAGGTAACCTTAACAACCCTCGTCTAACAAACAAGTTGCCTCAGGCGATGAGATTAAGGAAATCGAGGGTCCTCCTTGATTCTCGACAAACTCAAAGCTCTTACCCTCTAATAGGTCAAATTGAATCACCTTGCAATAGTAGTCAATTATAGCTCATTGCTTGGTGAGCTAGTCCACTCCAATTATCAAATTAAAGTCATACATGGCTAGGACTATCAAGTCTATTTTCCCCACTCGCTCACCAATCGCTAACTTGCAACTAGAACAATCCAAAGCAGCAATACTTTATCCTTCAATGGTATAGATATGCAAATTGCCGACTCCAACAATATAGGACTTAATCCTAACAACTTAACATATTGTTTGGCAATAAAGGAATGAGTTGCTCTTGAGCAAATAAAGTGTAAGCAGGATGGTCGTTCAACGAAACCATACCTGTGATAATGTCAGGCACAGCTTCTACCTGACCTTGTGTGATGGTGTACACCGTGCCCTAAACTGGTGGTCTTAGCTGACCTCTTTATGGCATATTTTGAGGCGCATACCCTCTAATTTGTCCCATAAGTGGTAGTGGCAGCAACTGCAGTTGTCCTCTTAGTTTGCTAGGACAATCTCTTATCATGTGGCCCTGTTGGCCACATCTAAAACAAACACCCGGCTTTCGGGGACACAGAGCTAAACCATGTCACCTTCCACAGAAGCGACACAAGCCATTCTAATTCGGCCCAAACTTTCCAGCTCCACTCTTCTTGTTGGGCAGAACCTGGAATCTACCTCTAGTCATGGGTTTCTTCCCATGGAGAATCCCTTCTCGATGAGACATAAACCTCGATTCAGATAAGGGGACTTGCTCAATCAGGTTCCTTTCAAAAAACTGTGCTCAACGATAAACTTCTTTATGATCAATCCTTATGGTTCCCTGATCACCAGAGGCTGCAACCCAAGCATCAATTGGCAATGGCGCTACACCATTGGCATTGGCCTGTGCTAGTGCTTTACCGCGGCCTCTTCGAGTACCGACCTTAGTCGGCGCTCTACCCCGAGTCATGGCTCTACAGGCCCTCTTGGCAAGAGTCTTGGCTCTTGGTCACTCATGGCTTCTTTATCTACTGAAGCATGTTTCCAATTCTACACCAAATTAGAAACATAGTGACCTAAACAACGAGAAATTTTATCTATCAACTAACACAAACATATACTAGCATGAATTTAAAGGTCTTTCTTACTACTATCACATGGTCCATCGCGCCTTATCACTCAAATCCCTAACAACCATGCTCCGATACGACTTAAACGGGGATATCACACTCTAATTCTCGGGTACACACCCATCCCTCACCTTGGTCGATTAACAGTGGCATCCCAAGATGTATCACCGACCCTTTCATTTTAATACGCATGCAGAAGTATATAAACAATCCCCAAATAATAAAACAATGGGATAGAAAAGTATGGCTATATTTTTCATAACTAAAAAACCACAACCACACTTTTATACAAGTAAACCCCATAGTATATATTACAATACTATTCACAAGCCAAATCTATTTCACATCAGATCACAACTCAAAGTTTACAAAACAGGATAGGGGTTTGAATCCTCATCCGGGTCATACTCTGGATCCTCCTTAGAATGGGATAGAAAAGTAGGGTTATATTTTTGCATCAGTCACCGCTTCATCCTTAGGGTCTGCAGTCCCTTCTCCAAATGCTGCCTCTAAGACGAACAAAGGCACATCACCCTCCGATATGGAACCCTCTCTTCGCCCATCATGGTAGTGACGATACCACGACCTATACCCATGGGGCCTCAAGTCGCCTCGACCCACATCAACCCAAACGGTTGATTTTACTAAAACATAATCTAGCCTTTCCAAGTGGGGGTGTAACGGGAAGTGGTACACTATTTTGGTGACCTCTTTGGAATACCAAAATGCATGGGAAGACAAGGAGGTAGAGGTACTACCATTTAGGAACTTGAAATGTTGTCCCACAACCGGGATGAGACTACGTCTCAGCAAATTCTATCTCTTAAGACTCGATTAGAAAGCCAATACACCTTAAAGCTGCCTAAGTAGAAAACAAGTCAAAGGATTTATTTTGGCCTTAGTTCAATCCTGCAAATCAATGTTATTTACAGATGCCTTATATCATATCAATCAATGAATTCATAATATCATATCAAATCATTGATCAATCCACTTAGTTAATTACATGTCATCACGATATTTCCTTGGTCAATACATTAAATATTATCTATAAAGTCCGACCTTAGTCTACGACTGCTCACCCAAAGGTGAAAATAGATAGCATAACTCACCAAAAGCTGATAATATATAAACTATATATATACTCGCTCAAAGCTTATTGATTAGGGCCCCTAGGCCATCAAAGTATAATATACATGCTCATTCAAAGCTAATTATACATGCTCACCCAAAGCTGATACTATGGTATACTATTTATATGCTCGCCCAAAGCTAATAATTTATAACCTCCAGGCCAAGATAGTATACCACTTTAAACATATAATCAACTTCTCATTTTTATCATATCCGATAAAAATAGCCATGTGTGGGTACATAGTCGGCTTTAGCCAAAATATAATAATTTCACATTCGACAATTCCCACCATTTTCAATAGCCCATTACAAATTTTTGGTGCTGTAAACCGACGCCCGGTAATTTTCCAATCATTTATCAAAATTAATTAATTTAGGAATAAAATCCTAAAATCAGAATTAAATCGATTTAGCACGATTTAGCAATCAAATAAATAAATAGATTGTGCCATAATAATCAGCATAAAAGTCCGGTCATCGGCTATCTCAGCCTAATTTTTGGAAATTAATTAATTAATTAATTATAAATTATAAAATAAATGCAACAAATCTAATTTAGGCATGTAATGCCTAATTGAAAGCTGAAACGGGCCCATAAATTTTTTTAGATTCGTTCAATAAATACTATGACCTATTTTCTTACTAACTACACTAACAATTTGCCTAACATACATTGATAAGTCTCTAATTTAATTATTCTAATTTAATCTATCCACCTAAATGCACTTAATTAAATATAATCAACCCCTAAGCATCATTAGCATACTAAGCAAGGTTTAGTTAGTAAAACTCAATTGATTAATGAATGGGTCGGATCAAACCGATAGGATTGTCACGGGGGTCAACTTTCCTCAAGGTGGGCCAAGCAACCGAGGATCGGAACCACCTTGAAACGAGCCTAGAAGCTAGCTGGAAACCCACTTTTTCCCTTTCTGTTTTGAGCTAAAAAAATAGAGAAACAAAGTTGGTTTAGCAAAGGAATGGTGACGGTAGACCAGTGGATGGCTTGGCGAGATAACCGGTGGCCATAAGAGCTTTGATGGGCTTCAACAATGGCTTGGATGACCACAATAGATTGCTAAAGGCAAGGACGATGGCGGAACAAGCTGGAACACATAAGGTTGGGTAGTGGCACGCACAAGGGCGAGGACGTGCGGGTGAGGGCTCATTCGAGTAGAAACGGCAATGGTGTGCAGTAGCGATGGCAAGGACGGCTCCCGGTGGCTTACTAGCTGTCTCTACTGGCTTGCTGGTCAAAAATGAAGGGGATGGGGGCAAGAGGGGTGGCCGGCCAAGCTTAAAGAAGAAGGAAGGTAAGAGGGGGCCACATGCCTTCATTTTCCATTCAATTATCCCATTTGACCCATCTTCAACAACTAGCTGCTTCCCAAGCTGTAATTCAACCAACAATGCATCCCTTAGGACATTTGAAGTGGTCCAAAATGGTGGTGAATGGAGAGTTACGAACTTGCAATATTTTGACTTCAATTGGACTTAATTCCTTTACAATCCAATCTCATTTGGTCCTTGCAAATTCAATTGACACATCGATTATCAAATTGATAATTTTCCTCATTTATGGATCCCTCTTGCATCCCAATTTTGCGATCGAAAATGATCCCGCTCTTTTTCTGAACAAAAACGGTCATATACCAACTTTTTCTCAAAAAGTCTTGGTTTCAGAAAAATCTTCTGAAACTGAATCGACGTTCCTATAATTTATTATGACATGACAGAATCTTCAATTTCTAAAATCGGATCTGAATTCGCAGTTAATTTCACTCGGGCACATTTTTAGCGTGACCTAGGCTACCAAGTAGTTTTCGGAGATTTTTAGTGCAAATGACCCATGGTTGATTTTCTTCGAGCCATAATGAACCAACTCGACACATTGGCAACTCTCGGCTATCGTGAAAATCTCGAGGATTCAAATACAGACACATGGTACTAAAATGACAGAAGAATCAGTTTAGAGCTGGTCAACGAGAATTTTCCAATTTAGTGGCGCCACCCACGACTAGCCACACATCTCAGTCAAATAGACCTACCTCTAATTTCAAATCGATTTTATATTGTGCCGTAATGGCCTCTAAAGATGAGCACGGTCGAGAAGTCGATTCCTAGTCGAATTCTCAAGTCTATTGCTTAAAATTCCTTAATGGCTTCCCTAGATAGTTTAGTTATCTCAACAGTGATCAGCTTTGAGAACAACCCTATAGGCGTGTTGATGAAATGCCCGATTTATTCAATAGAAAACATAATTGAAAATTTGGAATGTCACACTGTTGGCCATCTTTAAGCAACACGAGTAGCGATCCATGCCATCCTTACAAGGCTCATTGAATGGAGACGTCGAACACATCAAATTTTAAGACGTTTATATTATCTACGAACTCCTTGGAGCGTTTTCTATTATTTATTAATCGTGTGTTGCTGACGAAGCATGAACCTATACCTGATCATCTTGTCCAGTTACTTCCCTTTTTCTCACACCATGACACTAAAAATTATTCATTGATATTTATTTGTTCTTGAGTCAAAAATGAATCTTTTATCAATATTAGTAAAAACTTCTATTGGTTGGTTCCGGTAAAATGTCCACTTCCAATTGAGTAGCCTTTTTAGGGAAGCCAAGCAGTTGAATTGGCAGTATTTTTTTTAAAGTTGCATATGCAACTTGTTACTATTGTTGTACATTTGTACTATAAAAGATCTCTTTTCTAATGGTTCCATGAAAATTTTGATATATTTAAAATTAACAAGAAAACATGTATTTGAAAATGGTTTGAGCAGTTGTCTTATAATGTAGTTGCAATTGGCATAATTTTCTTGTCAATAACTAATTATTTCATAGAATCAAGACAAAAATAACATTCCACAAGGCCTTTTCTTTTGAATTTGCATGAAAATAATGGGTGTTTAGCATGTCTAATCTACTTATTTTTATTATTTCTTTTTGGAAAACACCCATTAAAAGTTGTGTAGTGATGACATGAGAAATAAAGAAATTAGTCCACTAGATTCATTGAACAAAATGGAAGACGAGTAATTAAAATCCACGACGTATAACATAATGATGTATATGATAGTACTGATTAAATCAAATGCATTCATTGAAACTAGTGGATGATTTTTTTCACTCTTACCATTACTTAGGTTATTTAGAATAATATTTTTTTTCCTGACCGAGGAATCGCCGGAGATCATCCATCAGGGATCCTGTGACCCTCTGGTGTTCGGTAGCACCATTGGGCCTTGCCACAAGCCGTTATTTAGACGTAAACCATGAGGGAGGCTAGCCTAGGACTCCAACACCAGAACCCCCCCGCTTAAGACACTTTAGCAACAAGAGGATTCAAACTATTAACCTCAGCAATGAGGGAGAGAACACACACAAATTGCGCTGCCCATGGTTAGGTTTTGGAATAATGCTTTTGTAGTACAACACAAGAAGAAAAAGAAATATATAAAATGTAATACAATAACTAGTTGGTTATCTACCAAATAAATTACTCATTTGAAAAAAAAATGGACACCAGTTTTCTCTTAAATGGCAAAAAAAATGGAAAAAAAAAAGGAGAACAAATCAAACAAAAAGAAAGAAAAACAAAAGGGAAGAAAGAAGCTCAAATCAAGAGTGGGCTTCTCATTTTTCACGTGGAATTCCCAAGCACATTCATTAATGAAGCAAATGCGAGCTCCTTGCACGAGCTCCTGAGTGGTTTCAAATTCTGGGTAGATTTCACTTAAAACTTAGAAACTCTATAAAAATAGAGTTATTTTACCTATTTTAGGTAACAATTAATGCATTATCTATGAGAAAATATTTGGATTTCCTTCTGATTATTTGAATTTTCCTTGTTTATGCAGAATAATGAGATATAGAGAGGATGAGGAAAAGAATGTCAACTATCAGGAATTCAAATAAAAGCAGTAGTGGAAGATAGATATCAAATTATGAAATTCTTGATTTTGTTCCTTAATGTTATCTGCAAGCGTTTGGAGATAGATATCTTGGATATATCCTATATATAGAGACAGAGAGAGCAGCTAGGGTTTTTTAGAGAGAGAGACAGAGAGAGAGGAGGAGTTAGATCGTTTTCCATTGTTCTGAGAGTTTTTCAAGTATTTTGAAGAGAAGACAAAAGTGGTGACAGAATTCTTGTTCTTTGATTCAAGATGCTGGGTTTGATCTATATTTTTATTTTTATTTCTTATTCTACTATGTTCTAATTTTTTTTTTGTTAGGGCTACGATGTAGCCTAACCATGATGATGTGAATTTCATGATTTTAATGTTCTACAATTGATTTCATTCATGTGAGTTATATATTATTGCGTTTAATGCTTTTGAGTGACTGGCCACCACTTGAATGATCTGATGTGCATGTTTGAGACTAAGATGTGATAATATGCAATTGCTCATTATAATATATAACCATGAATTAAACGTGGATAGAAATATACCGCGTTATTTGTGTAGCTTTCGGTGATAAGGTGATCCAAAAGACTCATTGTAAACCGGGAATATTCATAGTTTTTAATGCACTCATGTTTATTTTAATTCACATAGAGATATAGTGGATTAATAAGCTGAGTAGGTTTGCTATACCTAGAGATAAGATAGTAAATAGATTAGGAAATTCCGCTATCACATGTTTGATATCGTTCTTGTATTCATAACAATATGAAATTCATATCTAGTGGTTACGGTGAAATCGGATGCTCTAACATATTTATCTGATTGATTTTACTGCATTTAGTCTACAAATTTCGTTTTTAATTCATTCTTAATTATATTTTGATTTGTTAGATAAATTTTAGAATTAGTCTATTTAGTATTTAATTGGTTTATTAATCATCGATCTTCGTGGGATGATACTTTATCTCATCATTATATTACTTGTTCAATACGTGCACTTGCGTTTAGAATTTTACGAACAAGAACCTCATAGGTTCCTTATTTTTTGAAACTTGAAACCTACTATGTATATTTTGGAATTTGAAACCTACTCTATCACAGATGCTACGGTCAATTCCAGAGTCTACATAGGTTTCACCTACATTAGTAATTGATGATTATAATGAATCATCACTTTTAATGGCCACTAACCACAACTTATATTTGATCACATGAATAATATAAAATATTAACAAAATAAAAGTCTCAATCATAAAAAATGAAGCTCAAATTAGTGGTTATATAGTCATCATAGAATGCAACATAATTACATGAAGATTTAAATCAAGAGAAACACAAAAACTTACCTCAAGTTCCAAATTTTAGATTTCAGGTTCTACAATCTATAATCTAGAAACAACCTCCCTAATTTTTAGAACTTAAAACCCACTTTATATACCATGGAACTTGGAACTAGTAAGTTTTCATCAATCTAATTTTTCGATTCTAAATTTTATTTTGGACTTATGCTCATCTCTATTCCCAATGGAAGCAATGGCAAAAAGCGAGAAAAAGGGGGGAGAACCTAAAAAGGAGTGCAAGAGTGTCATTTATAAAAACTTTACAAAGCACTACTACTTACAATCTTTTCTCAAGCACCCCTTTTCCATCAATGTTATAGGTCGAGGGTCCTACTGGAGAATTGGTGGAGAGGAGGATCAATGAAATCCCCAACTATGGGTCAAATTAAGAGTGGGAAAAGGAGCATCACCTCTCCTTGTTCAAAAGCTTATCCATAAAATTCTCCTTACATAAGACTGACTTCGATAGACAAGAAGCCCAACACAATTTGCATTCGCTGCAAACTCTTTGCCTCTCGTGCTAAGGGGAGACAAACATCAACACACTTTGTTCAAAAGCTAGCACAAATCAATGTCTGACATCAACCTTTCTTCAACCAGGTCAGTTTTGCATTCCAACGGTCGAGATTCAGTTAAATTAGTACTCTCCATTGCTTGCATATATTCATGTCGTTCCTTAGGAACTATATCCACCACTGGGTCACGAGCATTTAGTGCACTTGGCTTACTATGTTGCTTGAAATTCTTATTTGTGTAACTTCTAAAAACCCCATCCTCGATAAAAAAAATAATAATAATAACTTACACAATCAATCCATCTATATTCTCCTAGCATAAGCTTGGTATGATTTACTTGCACTTTAAATTAATGATTTCAGATTTTGTTGTTCTTTTTGGTAGACTTGGAGAACAAGAAGATGCCATTGTTGAAAAATCGAAAGATTTCTTGACATCCTCACTTAAATGGTCATTTGCTCTTTTAGGAGCTAAAGATGTACTTTTAAACAAGCAAGCAACCATCATCACGATAGCCGTAGTTCTCATCGTGCTCTTTGGCGTCAGTTCGCGAACAACACGAAGCAATCATGGAAAGACATTCATCAATTTTGCATTTCTTATACTAGGATGTCTCATTGTTGGAGTAGTAATTGACTCAGTCATACTAACTTCTTACATCAAGTGGGTTATTTATGGTTTCTTCCTTATTATGGTTGCTACAAATCCCGATTACCAACAAATTTACCAAGAGATGAAATGGATCTTCAAGCCCATGTGCGGAGAAATTTCTTTGAGACTCAAAAAAGTGCTTATTCAATCACAAGGGATTATCAGAGAACTTTTGAAAATTGATGTTGTGGACCAAGAAGAATCATCGGTGAATAACAATGTTGTGACTCTAGCCGTTAGCAGTGACGGAGGTGGAGTTGGGGAGGACATTGTCTAGTTGATCTCATGATGGAATTCGACACGCTTTATCTCTCTTTTTCCCTTTGGTTTATAAGATGTGTGTATGATATGTGAGATGGATGTTTGAGGTTTTCCCTCTGTATTATGTGCTGTACGCATAAGTGTTGTTGAATTATAATAGTTCTTCATTGATAGAATTAATCTTTGGAACTTTGCATATTTGCTCCATCTTTATGAAATTGGTGTTGATCACTTTTTCTTTCATAGCAACTTTTACATAAATGCTGCGTCTTAGGTTGTGATTTTGATTTTGAAAAGTCAAATGTCTGGATTTGAAGCAGTGCTTAATCTATAAGTGGAAAATTCACTGTAATAACCCTAAAGTCAAAGATACATAGAAATTGGACGCGTAGTGCTATATAAAAAAACCACGGGTGCACATGCACACCTGATTGTGTACGATCAATCACCACGGAAAATAAGTGGGGTAGTTGAAACTCCCACGTGGATTTTCTGAAAGTTTAAAGGCAGAGGAGAGTTGTCGGAGCTTTTTTTTTTTTTGGGGGGGGGGGGGGGGTGGTGTTGCGCATAATTGGTAAATGAGATTGGACTCTGCTCGAGGACAAAGAGCTGGCTTTTTCATTGACTTGACTCTTTCCTTTCTTTCCTTATCTTAAGAAGTTAATCTGATTGATTCCAACACCTGTTGATCTAATACAGTCATAGTATAATAGTATGCATTTTTTAAATTGCTTTATTCATAAAATATTTAATGCCATATGCAGGTTTTCAAACGATCTGTTTACACTATTACAATATATATAATGGTAATGCATGAAACCTCTCTAGTAATTTGTTAATTTGGTGTATTTTGACAGTAAAATCACTTTTGTGTGTTTCATTTATAATAAATTTGAGTTAACACTACCTTTTCATTTAGCATGAAACGTGGTGTCTAACCCCTTAGAAATTGGGATAAGTATTTAGAAGCCTTAAAACTTGTCACAAAAGTATAATTGAATATTAAAATTTGGTATTTTGCATTATTTTTTTAATCAAGTGAATTTGTGATTATTTAGCAGGAAAAAAAGTGATTTTGTCATTAATATATTCATAAACTTTGATCTGCCGTGGGACCAATATTTATTGGCCCATCAGCAGACACTTAAAGATAAAATAAAATAAAAATTACATGAGAGAGAGAGATTCCCACATTCCCCTGAAAAAATCGTAGTGCCTAGACCAAAGAACCTGCCTTTGAATCGCCTATCTCCCGTCAGCTGGATGTGGGTATTTTTTTGAGGTTGATGTCGGAAAATCGAGTCTCTTTCTCCCTCGCGGCACAGGTCGCTAGGCCTTCCATCGTCGATCGATGCATTATCTTCATCGCTCTCTCCCCCTCCATTGTTTCTGTAATGTTCTCCGAAGGAGTTTGAAAGTTTTGAACAAGTGTGAGGCAATCACGGTTCAGTGTGAGGCAATCGCGTTCCGTGATAGCCCAACAATAAAGGAATTGCAGTTTCTTTCCTGATGTCATGAGTTCAACTCATTTGTAAATAATTGTTCGCCCAACTTATGCCTCGGCAACTTTCCATCTCATACTGAGTAATTTTCTCACTTCTGATTTATTGATGAAGCTGGGGCAATGAGCTCATCCATCTTGGAGAGTGGGATTCCAAGTGCACGCAAAAGCACATTCTAAATAAAGAGTCAACTCCGACCCAAAAAAAAAAAAAAAGAGTCAGATACTCTATCATGACTATTTTTTTAATTGTTTTTTGTTGTTTTTAGTCCAGGTAGTCACTAAGTAATCTTCGATGCCTTTTATGACTTTAGTAGGTTATGTTGTGAAAGAAATCATATGTCAATCCACTCTGTACTGAATGAAATGTCATAATCTAACAGTAATTGGTTCAAAAATGGACTAGTTCCTTATTTGTTGAACCAAGAACTAGCCCACTAGTCTTGGACACACACAAAAACTAAACAGATTGGTCTAATCTGTTTCCTGGAGCCATATCACCTTTTTTTCTTTTTTTTTCATATTTCATTAGGCATGAGTATGAGGCCTTTTTTATTTTTATTTTCATATTCCATGAGGCATGAGTGTGAGGCCTTTTTTATGAGGTGTGGGTATGACTAAGACAGAGAAGTGAGAGGCCTCGAGCCATAGGCATTGAGCCGCAAACCACAAGGGAGGTGTGAGAGCTGTGAGACTAAGACTAAGAGAAGTGAGAGTGAGCGGCGTGAGCAGCAAGCGTGACTGAGTTTGAGACCTTGAGTGAGAAAAGAATAGGAATTAGGATTTTTGAAAATTTAGAATAATAAGAATTTTAAAAAAAAATCGATTTGATCTAGATTGTCCAGGAGGGTGGGTGCACACCAGGAATCAGGAACCAACTTGATTCACCAGTACCAAATTTTAGGAATCAGAAATCATTCAAAATTGATTCTGGTTCAGTCCTTTTTTTTACTCACCTTAGTAATGATAACAATTATCATATCATCACCATCATCTTTTTGTAGTTATTTGAAACATGACAATAATGAGCTGATAAGACCAGAAGTACTAAACTTTTTTCAGTCAATTTAGATAATACACTTTAGAACGATGCTACACTTTGTCTATTGTGATTAATTTACATATAATGAATTAGGTTTTCCAAGCCATATCACCATAGTAATTTTGTAAACTTTTTTGAAGAGTTAATATGATTAAAATCGAGACATATCAAGTCGTAGACTTTTTAAGTACTAAAAAGAGATAATCTTTTCAACTTGGTTAGAATATTAGAATCAAGACATATTATCGTCATGACATATTAGCATCATAAAATTTATTAAATTATTAGATGAGAAAAGCTATCCATGTCATTCTCGCTAGGAAGTGTAACATCAACCGGTCACGATCGTAATCAGATTAACCATTTCGCTCTTGGTTTGGGCTTTGGACTTGGCTTGGTTGCTGGTGCTCGTGTGTATGGAGGTATTGTTTTATTCCCCTTATTTTTTTAAACATTTCTGGGATTTTAAGAAAGGAAAGAAGGAAGACCTCTATATATACTCAGCAACCAAATGCTTGTTCCATTTCATCATTCACAAAAACAATCAAAGTTTGTTAAGCTCCACCTTCTCCAAAGCATGGGATATCATACAATGACGTCGAAAAGTATGTAAATTATTTATGTGACTATGCTATGAAAACTCTGCTTAAGTGGGCTTTTAAAGCTGTTTTTCTTTCAATTAATTCCACCAACCCCAATTCCATGTAGAGATGAGGAACAATTGATGCTACAGCAACAATAAGAAAGGTTTGACTCAATAAAGAGATTTCGCATTATATTTACCCCATTCAAGTTGTTCACCAATGTGATTTTAATTCATAGGTTTGACTCAATAAAGAGATTCCGCATTATATTTACCCCATTCAAGTTGTTCGCCAATGTGATTTTAATTCACAGTATATTGAGACACTGAGTCAAGCAGATCTTAAGATTTACATTATTTGCGAACTCATATATTTCATAGCACAAATCGAAGTGACTAAACCCAATAGCCCAAACCCAATCTGCCAATACTTATACATAGTTTTTGAGACTCTTGGATCCGAGTTGCTTCTCTAGATGATCTTGTCTCTAATCATGTGTCTAGTTATTACTATGTGTTTGCTTTTGTTTGCTTTGGCATCATCCAGTCTATTTGCACAAGATTCCAATTTGTTTGAAGAGATTGCTTAGTCTTTTGATGATGTACCATTTTCCAAAGTTCAATTTGATTTTTGAAACTCCTGCAATCATCTTGCTCTTGTGTATCCTCTTGTCACATGTCATTTGTCATTAATGCTTCTAATTTAGGGATTAGAGAATGTTGTCGTATCCATGCTATGTATTGGGCAAACCATACTTTATTGCCGCCATGTTATTTACACAGTTATGCTAATATCATTTAATACCCCTTTTGGCCAAATTGTTTTTTTTTTCTATTATCTTTTGGGAAGTGTCTTGAGTTTTTCAGAGATTTATTCCTATGACTCATACTTAAGAGAAATTGATCTTGCGAAATGGACCAAATAAGAGTGACCAACAAATCCAATCATTTGTCAATCAATAAAAGAAGATGGGACAAAATGTACCATTTCTCATAGCACAAAAAGGGGAGCCATTGGGAATCCCTTTTGTGCTTTTTGTCCACATGTCTGACATCTCATGGAACTTTTCATATAATGTTAAAGGTTTGCCTCATGGTTATACAGCTTGGCAAGCCCAACTCATCATATATCGAACAAAAGATCACATATAAAAGGGTAGATGACACAAATAATCCTTAAATTTTGACCTAATTATATAAAATATTATTCTTAAAATTTTAATTTATTTTATGTGATTCATGAACTTTAATCTAATTTTTAATGTCATCCCTAAACTTTTAATTTGTTCAATTTTTTATACTTGAACTTTAATGAATGTTCAATACCTTAGATTATAGGAAAATATTCAACATTATACTTGAATTAATGGAATAACAAAATTGAACATTTTTAGATAGTCTCGAGAACTAACTTGAACATATACTAAATGTCTAGGAATTATATTGAACAAATTAAAAGTTCAGAAATCACATTGCATATTGAGCTAAAATTCATGGATTATTTATATTATTGTCCCTATATATAATTTAATTGTAGTTATGGCTTGGCATTCTAGTTTATTATCTGAAATGACCTTAAGACTTTTAACATCCGGCTTTTCTAGTGGGTCGACAAATTATTGCTTTTACCACATAACCTACTATGGTCATCGATGATCAATAAGCAATGAGTTAGACGAAAAAAAGCAAAAAGTAATTTAAAAATAGTGCTGTTAGAGTCTCCCACTCTTTGGTCCTAATTTGCTATTTCGTCCACTTGAAACCCTAATGTCCAACATCAATAAGCCCATTGCCATAGCTCCAAAAACAAGTAAGAAGCAAGGGAATCTCTCCATATGAGGTAACAAATGCCTAAGATACAACTGGGCAAAAATTCGCTTATAAGATGGCTCGAACTTGTAATATCATGACAGACAACGAGATTCCTTTATTGCAGGCTACCACACTCCATAATAGCCTAACACACTTGTTCAATTTGGCAAGGAGTTTCATGCGGACCATGACGATTAATCTTTGGTACTGATTGGTCCCTCTAATTCTTGGGTCAACCCTATGAAAAAATATATAGTATGAGGGGAAAAAGTGTAACATAATATTCAAATCCTAGAGTGAATATTTGGGTTAATATAATCAAAGATCCCAAATTTGTACACTCATATTATATATATCCAAATTTAATTTTTGTTTTAGAAAAATCTCAAATTGGTACAACTAAACTAATTTTTTGCATTGCAAAAAATCTCAAACTAGCACATCCATGCCACATTTATCCAAAATTAATTTTCATGCAAAAAAATTAGAATTTTCAATAAATTTTTGAAACTTAAGGGAACTCCTAGGACAAAATTAGCAAATTTAAGCAGATTCCAATATAGGATTTTGGTGATTTGGGATTTTTTTAAGATACAAAAATCAGTTTAGAATAAATGTGGCATGAATATATCAATATGAGATATTTGATAGTCTCATCTCTAAATTTTCGTGTGAAAATCTTTAGGACTCTTTGTAGCAGATTGCGTCAAGGACTATATTGCGTGATTTATTATTGCTACACCAGTTCAGTCGGGCTCAACTTTCCGACTCCTCCTTCAGAGCTGGCGACCTTCTGCCGCGAGGGAGGAAGAGAGATCAAAAGCCTCATCCGTACAAATTCCACACATGACGATAATGAAACCAATCGTTGAAGCCGTTGCTCATTGGAGGCCCATCAACACGACAATGCCCGATTCCATTCTCGGCCCCTATTCATCCGCCATTGGAGTGCATGCAAAAGCGACTTCAAGCATGATGAAGTCAACTTTTCCCAATAAGTCCACACTTGGCATATGAATCTTCATTCTCCATGTTGACACCTAAACTTTGGCAATCCGGTTTTTTATATATTTTAGAGAAAATTATAAGTTAATTTTATTCCTAAACAAAAAAAATATTAATTACATAGCATATAAATTTAGACGCATTTATTTTTAGTTTGCATGTTTTGGACCGGTGGTGGATAGGTTCGAATTAATGTTTCTGAGCTCTAGTTCGGCAGGCCGGGCTAGGCCCACGAAATGAGCAAATTAGCCCAAGCCCATTATTTTTTTAATTAATTATCCTCTGAGAAATTGAGATTTGATGCGATATTACAGTGAATTTTTGAAATTTAAGAAAATCGTATTGTAAACTTATCTTCATCAATAGGCGATAAAATTAGTAGAGGATATTCGAGAGATAAGAAGAATAAAAAAACATTTTTGTGATCATGAGGTTATAGGTAATTTTTTCGTCAAATGAAATATTCACAAAAAGATTGCATTTTGTTTTGGCCTATAAAAGGGTGTGTACGTAGGGTTTTAATTTATGTAGAACGAACATTCTCCGGAAGCCTTCGTGTCCGACACTCCAACATGCTCCGACACGCGGTCAATGAATGTCCAAAAATCCGACACGTGATCAACTCTCTCTGACACGCTTCGACACGCAACTCCAGAATTCCGACACGCAATTCCGACGCGCACGGGGTCAATTTTAAAAATTTATAATACTTATGGGGTCAAAATATAAATATACACAAAAGAAGTAATAAAAGAAGTAACAAAAATGCTATAAATATACACGGACGGGGTCAAATTTTTTTTTTCAGTTTTGTTTTTTTAAGAATTGTTTTATTTTTTAAAAAGTCTTTTACTATGAAAGAAGTAATAAAAAATTATATATATGATAAATAAATAAATTTAAAAATATCATTTCAGCATTTTTCTTTAAACAATATTTTTTTCATCTAAGTTTTATTTATTATTGTAACAAATTAAAATAATGAATGATATTATTTAATATTTTTCATGTTAATTAATTGTAGGCTATTTTTATTATTATTTATACATATATATTTAATATATAACGTGTCGAAATGTGTCAAAATTCTCTATTTTTAAGAAATGATGTATTTACGTGTCGTGTTGTGTTGTATCGTATCACGTCGCGTATCCGTATCGGTGCTACATAGATTTTAATAGAGGGGCTTTTTCGTTTTTTTTTATTTTTTTGGTAAGGCAGAGGGGCTTTTTCGTTTTCCCTTAAATCGAAAGGAAAAGAACACAAACGTCAAAAGTGAAAGGAGAGAGGAAAAAGAGAGAGGAGAGCCATCCGTGGAGTTCTCGAAAGAGGAGTGAAACACAAAAGAAGAAGAAAAGGGAGAAAAGTAAAAAAGAAAGCAAAAGGGATAAAGGTGATTGGATATTTACTGTTCATCACCTTCTTCCTCTGCCATTCCCGCCTCTGCCTTCCTCCTGCCGGCTCCGCTTCTGCTTCATGCCCGCGCGCTGATCTACGAGTCGCCGGTGATCCGCGCCCAACACCACCCCTGCTCAGCCCGCGCTGACCCGCGATTCCGACGGCCCGCTGCCGCCCGAGCGCCCTACGCCGGTTACCGCAACCCCTGTGATCAGCCCCGATTGCGATTTTGACGCCCAGTGAGCACCGTGCCACCGCACCAACCGGTTCCGCCGCTTGCCGTCTCTCTGCCCAACCCCTGCTGAAGCCGCGACGACCCCGACGCCCGCTGCTGCTCCGTCCGCAACCGCCCGGTGCTCGTCCGTTTTGCCTTGCCGATTCTCCGCCTCCACTGTTGCTGCCCCGATCTCATCGCTCGGCTGCCCCGACGCCGGCAGATCTGAACCAGCCTTCCATCGCGACACCCGCACTCGGAGTCTTCCGCCCGCGACGCGCTTTGCCGGAGACGCAAACGCCGGTAGCTTCGATTGCGACGCCCCTGTTCCGTCGGTTGTCCTTGCTACCCGGCTGCTGCCCCTTTTTCTGCTGGTCTGCCCTCGCCGGAGTTCCCCTTGCCGGACCGACGACTTGCTGCCCTTGGAGATCCACGAGCAAGCCGTGCTTGGGAAGGGAAAAAGCAAAAATAAGAAAAAAAATCCAATTAGGTAGTTCAATTTTATTATTATTATTATTTTTTCATTTATTTATTTTGTTTTATTTGATAGAATTCTTTAATCCATTTAAATTGTGATATCGATGTAATTTATTTCAAAAATTTGATATCTATAGGGGTTTTGCTCAAATTTAATGTAATTATTAATTTGATCCATAAGGATCAATCAATTTTTAATTATAATAATTATTTAGGGTTAGACCTAAATAATTATTTTTTAAAATAGGATCTTAGATAATGTTGGCACATTTTAATTATTCCATTTTTCTTTAAAAAATAGTTTTCTAAGATAGAATAGGGTTTAAATCAAATTAATTCCTGAAATAAATTAGAAAATTATTCCTTTTTAGATAATTTAATTAGGGTTTTTATTAATTTCGAATTTCAATAAAAAAAATACAAAAATGTTAGGTGCATAGTTTGCATAATAGGTTCATTAGAATTTATTTGTTAGCAAAATTAGGTCATGTAGTTAAGATGCATGTTTTAAATTTGAAATAAAAGAAAACTAAAAAAAATTGTTTGTTTCATATGATCACCCATTTGCATGATAGTGATTTAAGTTAAAACAAATATAAGCTACTTTCAAAAATATTTTTGAAAATTAAAAGAAATGGTACCGAAAGGGCATTAGAGAAATTTAATGTAACCAAATCCCTGTACCCTTAATCTCTGATTCGTTCGTAGTTATTTTACTTAGGTGTCTAATCGACCTACCATAAACTGATTAATGACGACTTCTAATTAATGATCATTTGCATGCTAAATAATTGCTTAAGTCACGAATTGGTATGGACTTGGAAGAATTTGAGCTAAGTTTAAAAATTTGATAGTCTATTAGCCTAACTTAGGTGGTGCACTCGAAATTTAGGTCGCGACACTCCACGAGTAAGTATCTTACTCCATTTATAATATGTGTCGTTTTCAATCACGAATATGAATAAATTATACGTATACCAAGTGTGGACTTAATTGGTGAAATTCGAACTGCTCATGCTTGGAGACAGTTTTGCATGCAATCCAAAGGCGGATCGACAGGGGCTAAGAATGGATCTGGGGCATTTGAAAATCGTGGTCTTATTGTCATGTCGATGGGCCTCCAATGATTGGTTTCATGTGCGTTTCTTGGACCAAGCTTCCCGAGAACAAGCACTTGATTACAGAGTATATACATTTGTTACCTCACATGGAGGGATCTCCTCACTTCTGGCTTGTGGATGAGCTGCGGCCATGGGCTCATTGATCTCGGACATTGGGGTTCTATACGTATGAAGTAGCATATTTAGAGTAAAGAGTTGGGGACTATCATGACTATTTTTTAAAATAATATTTTGATTTTTTTCAACCCAAGTCACTTAGCGATCTTTGGTGCCTTTAGTAGATTATTTTGGGAAAATTTGTCCAAAAATTTCTAAATTTATTACAATTCAGCTAATTCAATTATAAACTTTTCATTATGCCATTTTTTTGTTTTTTTTGCTGAAAATCGTGTCAATTGAGTCTTAAGCCTCTCAATTGATTCCATCCGATTAATTTTAGTAAAAAATCATTGACGTTAGCACTAGCTATCCAATGTGGTGCAATTAGTAGACATGGAAAATTTTTCCTTTTTTTTCCTTTTCTTTTCTTTCTTTTTATTTCTTCCCTTTTTCCTCTAATATGTCGCTGGGCCTCGGTGACTAGCTAGAGACAACTGGTCCCTAAGGTCACCCCCACTGGCCACTAAGAAGGGCAAAACTCACCAAATCCAAGGAGACAAACATTGCTAGATTTGGCAAGTTCAAGCATGACTGGCGATAGGCTAGGCTTGCTTGAGGTCAACCAAATTGACCTTGCCCATCGACAACAATTACCGGGCTCAATGACCAGCTAGAGAAATAAGGGAAGAAAACATAATAAATAAATAAAAACTAGTAACGTAAAATATATATCATTAAAAATTATTTACATTAGCACCAATTCTGCCCCTTATAATAATCAACATTCATGTCAATAATTTTCAATTAAAATTAATTGAATAAACTCAATTGACAAAATGTAAAAAAAAAAAAAAAATTAGGACTCAATTAACAAAATTAAAAGGTTTATAGCTTTTTGGATAATTTTTCCAATTATGTTGTATAAAAATCATTTATCAATCCACTCCACACTGAATGACATAGCATATTATCATCTTTTTTAGTTATTTGAAACAAGACATAATCAAAATACAAGAAGTATTACAAATTTTTTGATCATTTTAAATAATACGCTACAAAGCCGAGCTATACCTTATCTATTTTGATTACTTAACATATAATGAATTGGGTTTTCTGAGCTATATCACTGTAGTAGTTTCATAAAATTTTTAGAATAGTTAATCTAATTAAAATCGGGACATTTTAGGGCTGTGAACTTTTTCAAGTATTAAACGGAAAAAAGATAACTGTATCAGCTTGGTGACGACGCTTCACGTCAATTCGTCTCGATCCTAATCAGATTTAACTATTTTCGCTCTGGGCTTGGGCTTGGGCTTGGGCTTGGGCTTAGGCTTGGCTGCTGAACTTCGCGCTTGTTCGAGCATGCACAGAGCTCCTCCCAGAAATATAAAAAAATGAGAGTTTCATTGTTTAATATTTCTAGGGAGAGTTCCGACAGAATATTAGAAAACTGAGTGTTTCGTTGTTTAATATTTCCGGGGAGGAATCTTGGAACCTTACCCAAATATATTAAACAACAAAACACTTGTTTTCTCTCCCAGAAAATATTAGAAAACGAAAGTAGGAATACCTCTATATATATACTCTGCAACCAAAGTGACTGTTGCACTTTGTCATCCACCAAAAACTGTCACGGAGTTCGTTGAGGTCTACCTTTTGCACAACATCGCCGATCATCCAGTGACACTTGAAAGGTTTGTAATTCATTAATTTGTGCTCTAAAAACTTTTCTTAAGTAGCTAGTTTTATTTTCTTTTGAATCTATTTTTCTTCCAATTAATTCATTTCTAATTTGATATAAAGATCACAAATAATTATAACAGTAGCAATAATAGTAAAGATCTTAAACCAAGAGACTCTACATTGTATTTATATCATTGAAGCTACTTGTCATTATGTATTTCAATTCACAGTAAATCAAGGCGTTGAGAAGCGTGATTATATGGTTTTACATAATTTACAAAGTCATCTATCTCATAACACTAATCAAAGTGACTAAACCCAAGAGCCTGAATTCAATATGTCAGAATATGCCCAGAGCTCTGAAGCGCCTATCATTTTTATTAATTCCTATCACACGTACTTAAGAGCAATGACTCTTGCGAAGTGGATCAAATTAGAGTGAATAAATGGAATTGACCAAAATGGGTATTAAATGCAAAAAAATAAAAATAAATAAAAGGACGGAACAAAATTTGTCATTTCTTAGACCACAAAAACCGGAAGAAACATAGATGCTTTGTGCACGTTTTGTCCACGTCTTCAACGCTTCATGGAACTTTCCATATGATGAAAAAGGATATAATAGCTTGGAAACCCAACTCATCGGATGCCAAAACAGAACGAAAATCGTTTAAGCGAGCGGAGGAGCTCCTGGGTCAAACTGCAGAGTCTCTTCCCGCTCTTCGAATCCTCCTGTTCTCTGCTCGTGCTTCCCTTCTCCACAGCCATGCCGAATCAATCAGCAGCTTTGGAAAGGCACGTAATTCACTCATCTTCAAATCTATGCTAAAGCAGCCAATTTCTTTTCTCTCTCAAATCTATTTTCTCTTCCAATCAATTTCTTCCCAGTTTAACATAAAGACAACGAGCAACTACAATATGAACAACAACATGAGAGTTTTGACTTGTATATATATCAGTACTTGTACATTGTTTTTGGAATTCTCGGCTTCGAGTTTTTTTTCTAGGTGAGCTTGTCTTTGATCATGTGATTGGTCATCAATATGTGCTTACTAGTGTTTACTTTGGCATGGTCCAGGCTACTTGCGCAAAGTTTTCACCATTTACGAGAGATTGTTCAACCACTCAAGGATGTGCTGTTTTCCCAAGCTTGGCTACCACGCTTGATGACAGCCTAATACACTCGTTCATTTTGCAAGTAGATGCACTAGTTTAGCGTGCTGGGTGATGGCAAATTTCATGTAGGCTATGCTAGTTAATCTTCATTAATGATTGGTCCCTCTAATCCATGGGTCAATTCTATAAAAAAAATATATATAGTATTGTGTGGGATAGTATAAAGCCGTCTTTAGATATAGTAAGCGTTCAAATATTCAAACTTTTCGTTGCAATTTGTGTCGTAGACGAACTTGGGGGAGTGACACAGATTGTATCAGTCAACGATGGAGGACCAATCGTTGAAGCCGGCTCTTTGGAGGCCCACCAACACGACAACAAGACGACAATCTTCATGTGGCCCGAATCCATTGTCGGCCCCTATCCATTGTCGGCCCCTATCAATACAATAGGGGCTTGCATGCAAAACTGTCTTCAAGTATGAGAAGTCGAATTTCACCATTAACTCCCACCTTGACATCATGTATAATTTATTCAACACTCGTTATTGGCAGTAGAAAATATTATAAATAAAGTATACTTATTCGGAGAGAATTAAGTTGTGGCGACCGACGATTCGCTTCTGAGATTTATGGACTTAAATAGCTTACTTAGGGGATTGTATATTGGACCATATTTTGCTCCATTTTTTATTAGAGAAAACTTTATCAACCCAGCCTTTCCGTTAATAGATTGCAAGTACACATGAACACTACTCACAAGTTGTGAGATTTGATGGGATCACTGTAAATTATTCTAAAAGCTTAAATCGTTAAATTCTTGTTGGTGTTGCCTGTAGGTCGTGATGTGCCTCGAGATGGCCGTCTCTTGTCCCCCTGTCAGTGGGGAATCCGCTCCTGGGTCATCGCTCTGCAGCATCTAGCCCATCCTCTAGGCACCTTTGGAATTGAAAACATGATTTTAACATTTAATTATTTTAAAACTCCTCACAAATAGGTTGGACTTTGGCATAAGTCTAAAGAGTTGAAATATATAATTGATGAGACAAATAAGAGCTTGAAAATATTTGAACTCAATATCTCCTGCTTCAATACCATGTTGAGCTTTGTAGTGAAAGAGAGAAGAGAGTATTTTGTAAATTACTAGAATAAAAGAACAAGACCCCTATGCATAGGGAGAGAAAGCAATTAGACTCCATTATAGTTAAGATAAACCACAATTAACCTAATCCTAAATCATAATACTAAATATATCTCTAACACATGTAATTTGAATTTTGCAAGAAGTTTCTTCTAATTCTGGATGGACAAAGGAAAACACAACCCTCATTGTATTAGCAATAGCACAGCTATTTTGGACACATGAATTTTTTGTATTTATTGTCTAGATAGCTTTATAAAAATGGAAAATATTAACACATGTTCCTAGAACATTAATGCAATTGTGATAATTGTACTTTGTCCATGTAAATTCATTTTTTATGTTCAATTTTAGGGATACTTTTGTATTTAGGTCTGTAATATATGTAGCTTGGCAATTGAGTCCTCCAATTTTCATTTTCTACAATCGAGTATTTTGACTCACATAATTTTTACAATCAAGTGATTTTGTCATTAATAAATTTAAGAACTTTGGATGCGGCACTCAGATCGCTGATGTAGCATTTTTTTTTTTTTTTTTTGCTAAAAAAATAAAATTAAAAGAAAAGGTCTAAATATTCATTGCTGCCCATTAACATATTTGAAAAATTGATGGGAAAAAGAAAAGGATAAAGAGAGACAGATACAAAAGGGCCAATTCGATAAAATTGAAAATTAAATGCTAAAAATTTAGGTACTGAATTATAAATGATGATAATTTAAGTGTTGAATGTGTAATTTAAAAGTTGTTCGATGATGATAGAAAATTGACAACTGAATATTATTAATCTCTCACCAAATATAAAGAAAAGACCATTATCTGTAAATGTTCCAAAAAATATGGTAAATAAAAATTTGCCATGAAATATTTTTCTGTTGAGCAAATTGGGCGACGTCTCCTTTATTTACTAGATTAAGTGGATTATTGACTTAATTGAATTATTCAAGTAAAAGCCGTTCAGGGTTGTCAAACCAGTTTAATCTCATTAAATTTTGTATTTTAATTGGGTTATCAGGCAGGCTCATAAAAGGAAAAAGAGTTAGAGGAGGGCATAGATAAACCGTTGGTGCTCACTAATGAGAGCGGTGGACCCTTGCTCGGAGGGTTCTGGGTCCTCCCTACTCCATATGGCAACCAACCCCACCATTATTGATGATATTCCAAATTATGTGCTAAAGTTTAAATACTGAGCTTTAAGTGATGATATTCGTAAATGCTAAAATGAATTTAAAAGTTGTTTGATTATACTTAAATTGATAGTTGAATATTATTGATCTCTAACCAAACTTAGAGAAAAGACTATTTTTTTATAGGTTTTCCAACATATCTGATAAGATTCTAATTACAATAAATTACTTTTCTATGAAAAAAAAATCAGTTGACACCTCCTTTACTTACTAAAGAGGATTATCGACTTAATTTAATCATTTAAGTCAATTCTGTTTAAGTTCCCCAAACAAGCTTAATCTCAGTAAGTTCATTTTCAAAACTTAATTGGATTATCAAATAGGCCCAAAGAGGGAGGAGAGGAAGGGGAGGGCGGAAATGAATTGTCGGTGCTCTCTAAATGGAAGTGGTAAACCCTCACCAGGGTAACACCTGGCTCTCCCTAGGGCAAACAGCCCTAGCTAGAGACATGCTTCGCAATTATGAGGGTTGCCATCTCTTACGGACTATGAAGAGTGTTCGTCCACTCTTAGGTTACGTTTGGTTGTCCGGATTTCTAAAAGGGATAGGACTAGATAGGATAAGATAAGAAATCCATGGATTTTTTCATATCCCATCAACTGTTTGGTGAATTAAGGATTTAAAGTCGGATATCCTCATATCTTATCCAATCTATCTTTGGTGAACTACGGATTTAAATTCAAATATTTTAAAAACAATAACATTAGGCAAGTACAAATTTGCAGGTTTAACATTCACAAAATCATCCAAAACAATATATTTTTTTCAAATTAACAGATTCTCCTCGAATTTCATGATTACACATCGTAATAATCTTTTCCGTTCCTTTGAAATAATCTTTTAGATACCCCCTTCAACATCAAACATTTTTAGAATAACCTCAATTTCAATATATTCACTTTGAAACATGAATTCTTTTTCTCTCTTACAAGTTTTTTCATTTGTTTCCATTTTGTTACAGGTCCAATACCAAATCAAACAAATGCCCAATTAGAACAAAGCATAAAATCCAAAGTTCATTCGCTTTTTTTTTTTTCCAATTGTCATGAGGATGCAATGACAGTTAATCACGTTAACGAACGATCTCTGAACAATTCGCATCTATAAAGTACATTACATTGTTGAGTATCAGCCAACTGCATTTTGACCAAAATAAACTCATGTTCACGTCCATCTAAAGCAGTAGATGCGAACTATCTTAACTTAAGGCTTCTTTTAAGTTCATGGCTAGGTTTTCTGCCAAAGAGACAGAGCAACTATTTATGAAAAATAAAAGACAGAGGCAAAGAATATTATAGATAATGGTTTTCTTGGCAATGAACATAGAGATAAAGTTTCAAGCCATATCAACATCTTTTCAAGTCATGGCTACAACCGAAAGGTCCAAAAAGATAACATTAAAGCTTATAGCTAGCCCCAAAAACCCTTTAAAAAAACTAAAGAAGAAAAAAAGAAAAAGTATGGAGAGAAAACATATCTCCTACAAACTCAAAAACAACTCAATCATCACTCATTCTCTTCTCTCATCTCTTGGAGAAGTAATTCCACAAATGCTTTCCTGTCATCTCCTTGAAATCCCAAAAATAGATGAATATTCTCAGGATCCTTCACAATTTTTCTACATAATTTTATTCTATCCATAGTACCTAAAGACATTTGAATGAGCTCCTCATTGATTTTCCATTTGTCATTATCCAAATCCTTAGCATGTTCGATGCGACTAGCGAACATCTCCATTCTCTCGTTAGTATTTTCCAAGAATGAGCCAAAAGTTCCTGCTATCTCAACTAAGCCAACAACCCATTTGTCACTTGCTTTAGCCCTTTTTTCTTCTTGAAGAATCAGAAACATTTTGTGTCTGAGAAGATGATAGTGGCGGTGAGTTTTGATTACACCATTGGTTGCCACATTATCATGATTTTCACCTTCCTCATGATCTACAGCCTCATGAGCTTCTAAAGGATCTTCACTGAGATTTCCCTTGGCATGGTCTTTTCCAAATACGGCTGCTAGTCGATTATATTGAGGGAAGGACTTCCCTCTCAAAGAAGCAGCTCCTGGATAGGTCTACAAAGAAAATTATATTATTTTGTTAAAAATGAAACAATTAATAAAAAAGAAAAATGAGAAGAAGTGACACAAACCTTGCAATATTTTTGCCAACTATCCTCAGAATGAATATCAACACAATGCTTTTCGTGGTCCCACCCAAAGCCACTTTGATTCCTCAAGTTATATATCTAATTATACAACTTTTTCAAGCTTTTCATTTTCGACTCTATGTGAGGATTACCCTTGATGCCAAAACAAGGGAATTTTTATTCAAACCACTTCTCTAACATAATCATGTAACCACTCTTGAAGCCGTTATCGGCTTTCATTCCTCGCGTAACTAATTCTTCAAGACCATCTAGAAGTGCATTTTCTTCATCTATTGTCCATATACATTGGTCTCTCTTTGTTCCCCTTCCTTGAGTTTGACTAAAATCGCTACCTTCCATTACTAAACATCTCATTGCAATTTCAGAAAGTTTAATGATGGAAGATAACGTGGTAGAGAAAATTTAATGATAGAGACAGAGAAACAGAAAACTAACTCAACATCTATGTCGATTGAGCCACTCCGGATTTCTTAAAGTAACAAAAAACAGAGAAACAAAAAACTAACTCAGCATTCAATCAGCCACGATATTCAACCCACACAACAAGATATATCCTTCCCTCGCAGGTGATGCGATATCAATCGTGACTTTGCCTCACATAAGCAAAATGGAAATGGTAGAAACAATATGTCTAGGTAAGTAATCGATTCCTTCTCCCACTAAAGCAAATATCATCGACACTCAACACAAACACTGAAAACACAACAAATACGCTACAGATTGACCTCAAAACAGCAAATGCAAATATCATACGATAATATCTTGCAATTTCTACTAAATACAAGGATCTCCTTCATTGCTTGAACTTTTCTTACTAGAAAGAAATTTACTTGAGATTTACCTGGAGTGAGAAGATCAATACATAATGTATGACCTATAAAGGCATAATCAATAGGGTTTTACATTTGAGTTATACTTTTACTTTTTGCTAATCAGGCCACGTTAACAACCTAACTCACTACAATCTATCAATGATCTTGATTAATTCTCCAAAGAGTAGAACAATGTAGCATTGAATGTCATATTTTCAATATCTATGCCAGGTTATATACATATACATTTATATATCTATTCCTAAATAAATTTATAATGGAACTCTAGTACATGCTACATGAAAAGGTCCCAAACAAAAGGAGTGTGCAAAAATTATAACCAAAGAAACTTTCAGATATATGCCAAATTGATTCCTAGTGTAATAAAAAGACCCTAGTGCATTAGAGATCAATCTCATTGAGAATCAATCTTTAAGTGGAGGGCTATAGAAGCAATGTATTGAACTAACTGTGAACAGTAAACCTTCAAGATGGCAATAAATTCTCCTAGTGCAGGGGAATCGAAAGGGATTAATAAGCAAGGCTTTTCCCACATCCATGGTGTGCTTCTCTTTGTCAATCATTTTCCTTTAAAACTCAAGCAATCAAGCATGAATCTCAAGCTCTTAAAAACGAAAATTGAAATTCAAGTTATGATAATCACACCAACTTTTATTACAAAAGGAGTTATGTTTAGCTTTTCTGTTTTCCTTATCTCAAATCTCTAGCTCCCCCTCTTCCCACCCCCACCACTTAAAAAAAAAAATTTTTAAAAATCAAGGTTTCGTTCTTTCACACCAAAGGCTGGATAAACATTGAATCTATCACAAGCTAAGAGTAAGGAGCAAACTTTTCGATCAATGCTAGAATGAAGAAAAAGAAGACAACTTTTAGAATAATTTGCAGCACATGCCCATTGAAAATTCCAATCCAGATTCATAAAAAAACCACCCATAAATTGTAAATACTTTTAGAATAATTTGCATTGCATGCACATTCAAACTATCAAATCCAGATCCATAAAAAAAACTACCCATCGCTTGTACTCTCTTCTCCTATGGCCCATAACACCCATCCATCCAATTTGATGTTCATCAAGAAAAAAGAAACCAGAGGAGTCTGCCCAATTAGAAGATTAAAAGCTACTCTGATGTTTCACCTTTATATGATGACAAGATAGAATCAGTTAAAAAAAAGCAATACATCGACATAATTGATAAGTCACTACTCCAAAAAATTTGCCCATTGAGCACATACACAGCTCAATTGTACCATCATCTTTGTTTCCCAAACAACGTTGTATTTGAACCAAGAAGTTTACAAGGTCTCCAAGATAAATAGTGGGATGCCATTCTAAACTGGAAGACAGTTGCCCTAAAAACTAGATGCTGATCTAATACTTACTGCAAAATAAAAAACACAACAACAGAAGAATTCACGTACTTCCCTTGCATTCCCACCACGCCGAAACAGGCCGCGATCGCTCGAACCCGGCGGTGCGACGGGGATGATTGGGGTGCCGGCAACCTCGGCGACCGGGGTGCAATCAAAGTGGGGAAAACATCGTGGTGGGGGGGAATCGATCGGGAGGGCAACCAGCGGGCGATTGCCGGCAGACAAGGGGGTCTTACCTTGGTGGAGGAAGAAGGCTTTCGTAAAATTTCGATGAGAATCGGAGAGCTATTGAGGAGAAGGCTTCAACGTCGATTCTTTGGAAACAGAGAGTCGTCTGTGGGTGAACAATCGAAAAAAAAGCGTAGGGTTTTATGTTTTGGATAAAAGAAATCCTATCCGATCTTATCCCACCCCCCTCGGATTTTTTTATTCGGTTTATATCTCGTCTATATCCGATCTTATTCTATCCTAGACAGCTACCAAACATGGGATAGGATAAAACATATCCTATCCTGATTTTTATCCGGTCGACCAAACGTAGCCTTATAGTGTCTCGCCTTCATGTTCTTTGTAAAATAGCTAAAGAAATGTTCTAAATTTTATAAATAAACAATTTACTTGTTCTTGATTGTTTTGCCTTCTCTATATCATTTATCTTGATTGTTGGCCATCTTGCGGGTGGCGATCTATACCATCCTTATGAGGCTCATTATTATGGAGATGCCGAACACATCAAATTTTAAGACATTATATTCTTTAAAAAGTCCTTAGAGTGTTTTCTATGGACATCTAACCTTAATTAAGTCCCGCTATAGCTTGGCGAATCAATTTAGATAACAAGGAAAAGTCCATTTCTTTTATTTATCAATTGTGAGTTTGACGATGAAGCATGAACCTATACCTAATCATCTTATCCAGTTACTTCCCTTTCTCGCATCATGACATTGAAAATTACTCCTTGAAATTTATTTGTTTTTGAGTAAAAATAAATCTTATATTGATATCACTAAAAACTTCTATTGAGTGATTCCAGGAAATTATTCGTTTTCAATTCAGTAGCCTTTTTAGAGAAGCCAAGCAGTTTAATGGAAAGTATTTGTTGTTAAGTTGCATATGCAACTTATTACTATTGTTGTACATTTGCACTAATATATATATATATATATATTATGGTTCCATGAAAATTCTGATGTATTTAAAATTGACAAGAAAACATGTATTTGAAATGGTTTGAACAGTTTGTCTTATAATGCGATTATAGCTGCCATAATTTTCTTGTCAACAGCTAATTATTTCATATAATCAAGGCAAAAATAATATTTCACAGGGCCTTTTGTTTTGAATTTGCATGATAATAATGGAGGTTCATAATTTCCAATCTATTGAGTTATTATTATTATTATTATTATTATTATTATTATTATTATTATTATTATTATTATTATTATTATTGGAAAACATCCATCAAGAAGTTGTGTAGTGATGACATGAGAAATAAATAAAAATTAGTCCATTAGATTCACCAAATAAAATGAAAGCCGAGTAGTTAAAATCTAGGGACTATAACATAATGACATATATTTAAATATTGATGAAACCAAATGCATTCATTGAAACCAGTAGATGATTTCTTTCACTCTTACTTGTACTTAAGTTATTTATTATAGTGTTAAAACCTCAAAAAACCCTAAACTAGTCTACTTTTGACAAATTTATCCCAAATTAATTTTTTGACCATAAAAAACCCCAAATTGGTACACATTTGACAAATTTATTTCAAACCGATACTTTTGTGATAAATTTACTTTCTATTAGTTTTTGTTAAAGTTTATTGTCAAATTGGTAAATTAGATAACACGTGACAGTTGACTAGTGTACCAATTTTGGATTTTATTCTCCGTTTGTCACAGTTATATTAGTTTTGTGATTTTTTGTAGTATTAATCCAATTTAATGGATGGTGTATTTGTTACAACTGTAATAATTTGGGGATTTTGATAATAAAAAAAAATTAGTTTGAAATAAATTTATCACAAGTGTATTAATTTTGGATTTTTTTGTGGCTATTTGGGATAAATTTGTCACATATATAGCTATTTAAGTTTTTCGAGATAAAAAAAATATAGTTTTGGATAAATTTGCCACAAGTGTATTAGTTTGGAATTTTTCATAATATTAGCCCTTTATTATAATGCTTTCCTAGTACAAAAGAAGAAAACATAAAAACATTCAACTTATTAACACAATAACTAGTTGGTTATCTACCAAATAAATTACTTTTTTTTAAAAAAAGGGGGGACACCTGTTTCATCCCAAATGGCCAAAAAAAAGGGAAAAAAGAAGAAGAAAAATTCAAACAAAAAGATGAAAAAAAAAAACATGTAAGAAATAAACTCAAATTAGGAATGGACTTCTCATTTTTCCACTGGAATTTCCAAGCACATTCATAAATGAAGTGAATGCAAGCTCCCACTAGAAGCTTCTCCTGATGGGAGCAGAGGGGAAAAGCAAGAAAAAGAGGGAGACTTTGAAAAGGTAGTGCTAAGATTGTAAAGAGTAGTGCTTTGTAAAAACACTTGTTTACCATTCTTCAAGAGGACCCTCCACGTTTGATATCGATGGTAAATGGGTGCTTGGGAAAAGATTGTAAAGAGTCCACGTTGTGTTGAAATAATTAAATACTAAATCACATCCAGCTTAAACTTTTAGAACAGTTGGCAATAATACTATCAAAATTTCACATCATATCAAAGTTGCAAATTCTGAGTTCAAATCTTAAAAGCCTCACTTGCCTCTCCAATTAAGTATGTTTACACTTAATACTAGGCAAAGAGACATCACAATCTTTTTTTGGTAAACCCATCGATGGTGCTTGGGAAAAGATTGTAAAGAGGGAATAAGATTACAAGTCCCATTTGCCTTCACAATTAAATATGTTCATGTTTAGTACTAGGCAAAAAGGCATAACAATCTTTTTCTGGTATACCCATCGATAGTGCTTGGGAAAAGATTGTAAAGAGGCCCTCTTTACAATCTTTTCCCAAGCACCATTGACCATTGTTCCCTCCTTACAATCTTTTCCCAAACACCATCGATGGGTATACCGGAAAAAGATTGTGAAGACATCGCCATCAATGTCGGAGATCCAAACTCGGGAGCACCCTCTTTACAATCTTTTCCCAACCATCATCGATGGCCCAAGCACCATTGATGGGTATATTGGGAAAAGATTGTGAAGACATCGCCATCGATGTCATATGTTGAGGGTGCCACTGGAGATCCAAAAGCACCCCTTTACAATCAATGGTCCTTCTAGAGAATTGTAAACACGTTTTGTTTTGTTTTGTTTTTTTCTTTTACTACAAAGCACTGCTCTTTACAATCTTTTCCCAAGCACTCTTTTCCAATCAATGTTGTAGGCTGAGAGGGTCCTACTGGAGAATCGACATTGAATGGAGTACTACAAAATCGGTGGAGGGGTGGATCCATGAAATTCCCTAACTACAAGTAAATCAATAGTGGGAAATGGAGCACCACCTCTCCTTCTTTGAAAGCTTATCTGTGAAATTCCCCTTATAAAAAACATACTTTGATAGACATGAAGCCCAACAAAATTTGCATTCGCTTCGAACTCTTTGCCTCTCTCTGAGGTGAAACAAACATCAGCACTTTTTGTTTGAAAGCTAGCACAGATCAATGTCTGACGTCAACTCTATTTCAACTGAAGCTCAAAGGTCAGTTTTTTTATTCAAATAGTCGAGACTTACATAGATTAGTACTCTCCATCGCTTGCTTATGCTTATGTCATTCCTTAGGAACTATATCCTCCTTTGGGTCATGAGCATTTAGTGCACTTGGCTTCCTATGTTGCTTGGAATTTTTATTTGTACAACTTTTGAAAAACCCATCCATATTGTCAAAAGCAACAACTTGCCCCAATTAATCCTTCTTTATCTTCCTAGCACAAGCTGGTATTATTTACTTGCACCGTAAATTAATGCTTTCAGATTTTGTTGTTCTTTTTGATAGACTCGAAGAACAAGAAGATGCCATAATTGAAAAATCAAAAGATTTCTTGATATCCTCGCTTAAATGGTCGTTTGCTCTTTTGGGAGCTAAGGATGTACTTTTAAACAAGCAAGCAACCTTCACCACGATAGCCATAGTTCTCATCATGCTCTTTGGCATCACTTCGCGAACAACACAAAGCAATCATGGAAAGACATTCCTCAATCTTGCGTTTCTCATACTAGGATGTCTCATCATTGGAGTAGTAATTGACTTGATCATACTAAATTCTCACATCAAGTGGGGTATCTATGGTGTCTTCCTTATTATGGTAGCTACAAATCCAAATTACCAACAAAATTACCTAGAGATGAAATGGATCTTCAAGTCGATGTGTGGAGAAATTTCTTTGAGACTCAGAAAATTGTTTATTCAATCACAAAGGATTATCAAAGAACTTTTGAAAATTAATGTTGTAGACCGAGAAGAATCATCTGTGAATAACAATGTTGTGACTCTAGCCATTGGTGGTGACGGAAGTGGAGTCGGGGAGGATATTGTCTAGTTGATTTCACGATGGAATTTGACACACTTTATCTCTCTTTTTCCCTTTGTATCATAAGATGTTCGCACGATATGTGAGATGGATATTCAAGGTTTTCCCTCTGTATTATGTGCTAGTATGACTACGCAAAAGTGTGGTTAAATTATAATAGTTCTATATCGATACAATTAATCTTTGGAACTTTGCATATTTGCTCCATCTTCATGAAATTTTTATTGATCACTTCTTCTTTCATAGCAACTTGTACGTAAATGCTGCACTTTAGGTTGTGATTTTGATTTTGAAAGGTCACATGTCTGGATTTGAAGCAGTACTTCATCTATAAGTGGAAAATCCACTTTGATGACCCTAAAGTCAAAGATACATAGGAATTAAATGTAAAATGCTACATAAAACAGCCACAGATGCACATGCACACCTCATCGTGTAATAGACTCCCCCCTTTTGTACGAGCTATCGGTCGGATGATCAATCAAAAGAAGCTGCTATTTGACAAAAAGAAGGAGAATGGTCGGAGTTGTGCGTGTAATCGGTAAACGAGATCGGACTGTGCTCAAGGACAAAGAGCTGACGTTTTCATTGAATTGACTCGCTACGGTCTTTCTTCGTCTTAAGAAGTCAATCTGCCCGATTCCAACACATGTTGGTCTAATACAGTCATAGTATTACAGTATGCATTATTTTAAATTGCTTTATTCATAAAAGATTAAATGCTAAATGTAAACATGCAGGTTCTCTAGTGATTTGTTTACACTATTACAATATATATTATGGCAACATATAAAACCTTTCTAGTAATTCATTAATTTGTTGAATTTTGATGGTAAAATTGCTTTTGCAAGTTTCAACTTTAATAAATTTAAGTTGGCACCACTTTTTCGTTTATCATGAAACCTAGTGTTTAACCCCTCAAAAATTTGGATAAGTGTTTGGAAGTTCTAAAATTTGTCATAAATGTGTAATTGAGTCTTAAAAACTGGTATTTTGCATAATTTTTTATTCAAGCGATGTTGTCATTATTTGGCAGAAAAAAACGATTTTGTCATTATTTAGCAGAAAGAAGTGATTCTGTATTCAAGAACTTTGGTCTGCCGTGGGACCAATACACATTGGCCTATCAGCAGACACATTAAAAAAAATTACGAGAGACAGAGACAGAGACAGAGACAGAGACAGAGAGACAGAGAGACAGAGATTCCTATATTCTCCTGAAAAATTCGAAGTGCCTAAAGTAAGGAACCTGCCTTTGAATTGCCTATCCCCAGTTAGCTGGATTTGGATATTTTTAGTGTTTGATGCTGGACAATTGAGATTTTGATCTCTCTCTCCCTCACGGCACTGGTCGCCAGGTCTTCCACAGTCGACCGATGCACTCTCCTCATCACTCTCTTCCCCTCTATTGTTTCTGTAAAGCTATCCGAAGGAGGAGTCTGAAAGTTTTGAACGGCCATGTTAGGCTATCACGGAACCTGGTGGCCCAACAATAAAGGAATTCAATATCACGAATTCTAGTCATTTGTAAATAATTATCTGCCCAACTTATGCCTCACGTACTTTCCATCTCATATGGAGCGATTTCCTCACTTTTGATTCATTGGTGAAGCTGCTTGGACATTGGGATTCCAAGTGCACGAAAAAGGACATCCTAAACAAAGAGTCAAAAGGTTGAAAAAAAAAAAAAAAAAAAAAAACAAAGAGTCAAAAGACTCTATCATGACTATTTTTTAATTATTATTTGGTTTTTTAGTGCAAGTCGTCCCTTAGTGATCTTTGATGCCTTTAGTAGGTTATGTTGTCAATCCACTCTATATTGAATGAAACGTCGCATTATCTCGAGGTGGTCAATTCCAGGATGAGTTGATTTTTTGGTTTCCAGTTTGTGAAATCAGGAACTTGGTTCTCGGTCTGATTTTCAAGTGAGTTTAGGAACCAAACACATTTCTTTTTGTTTTTTTTTTTTTCTATTCCTCTTAGGCATGAACATGATTGAAATCGAGAGAAGTGAGAAGCATCGAGCCGCATGATTGAAACTAAGAGAAATGAGAGTGAGAGGCATGAGCAACAAGTGTGACTCAATTCGAGACTTGGAGCGAGAAAATAATATAAATTAATGATTTGGAAATTTGCAATAATTAGAATTAATCAATCCCATCCAAGTGAGTGGGTGGGCATACACTTGCAACTAGGAATCGAACGGATTTGCAACTAGGTCTAACCGATATTCAATGGTCCAAATTTTTTAGGAATCAAGAACTACCCAAAATCGGCCAATCGGTTCAATCTTTTGTTTATACCTAATATTATCGTCTTTTTTTTTTTTTTTTTGGCTATTTGAAACATGATAGTAATGATTTCATAAAACCGAAGTATTAAAAGGTTTTCAACCATTTTAGATAATACGTTGTAGAGCCGTAATAAATGGTTAATACCACAAATAAAATTTCAAACTATCACTACCGTGACACAAATATCTAAACTTTTTTTGTGTCGCTAATAATCTTAAACTTGCTGATGTGACACAAATACCCAAAATTATTATTTTTTGTCATAAAAAGTCCCGAACTTATACTAATATGACAAATATACCCTGGATAGAACTGATATTGAGGGTATATATATTTGTGTTTTGTCGTGACACAAAAAAGTTCGGAGTATTTATTTCACAGTTGTATATACCCTATAATAACTTGGGTTTTCTAAGCCACATCACTATAGTAGTTGAGTAAACCTTTTTCGAATAGTTAATTTGATTAAAATCTTGACATATCAAGATCGTAAACTTTTCTAGAATTAGAAAGAGACTATCTTGTCAGCTTGGTCAGAATATTAGAATCGTAGGGTCTGGCCATATTAACGTCGTAAACTCCGTTGAAGTATTAAATGAGAAGATAATCATGTCGTTCTGGTTAGGAAGCTTCACATGAGCTTGTCTCGATTTGACTATTTCGCTCTTGGCTTGGTTTGCCGGATTTCGCACTTGGCTTGGCTGTTGTGAGACACTCAGGAACACAAAAAATGAAAGAAGGAAGACCTCTATATATACTCTGCAACCAAATGCTTGTTCCACTTCGTCTTTCACAAAAACAATCACGGAGTTCGTTGAGCTCCACCTTCTCCACAGCATGGCCGATCATACAATGACACTCAAGAAGTATGAAATTCATTCGTATGAATATGCTCAAAGAACTCTGTTTAAGTAGCTTGATTTTTTTTCCCTTTTAAACTTGGTTTTCTTTCAATTAATTCCCTTCTCCCGATACGGTACGCGAATGATAAACAATCACAATAGCAGTAATAACAGGAAATGTTTGACTTAACAAAGAGATTCCATATTATATTTATCTCGTTTAAAATGTCTACTATTGCGCATTTCAATTTACAACAAACTGAAGCATTAAGTCAGGTGGCTCTAAAGATTTACATCATTTGTGAAGCCTTAAAATTTATAGCACAAATCGAAGTGACTTGAGCCAAGAGTCCAAACCCAATATGCTAGTATTTGTACATAGTTTTTGGGGCTATCTACTCTGAGTTGCTTCTTTAGACGAGTTTGTCTTTAGTTATATGGCTGGTCGTCAATATGTGTTTGCTATTTTTTGCTTTGGCATCATTTGGTCTACTGGCACATGAAGTTCTGATTAGTTTAAAGAGATTATTTAGCCATTTGACTATACGTCGCTTTCCAAATTCAGTTTGATTTTTGAAGTTATTGCAACCATACTATTCTTGTATATCATCTTGTTGCATGTCATTTTTCATAAATGTTTATGATTTATGGACCAAATAATGTTATCATACGCATGTTCTGTATTTAGCGAACCTTTCCTAATTGCCATATTATCTAAACAATTATTCAATATTCCTTTTGGCCAAATTGTTTTTTTTTTTTCCGTTTTCTTTTGGGAATTGTCTTTGAGTTTTCCAGAGATTAATCCTTATAACTCATACTCAAGAGAAATGCATCTTGCGAAATGGATCAAATTAGAGTGACTAACAAGTCGATCCTTCTGCCAACCAATAAAAAAAGGATGGAACAAAATTTGTCATCTCTTTGACCACAAAAAGCGGAAAAAACATGAATCCTTTTCGTACGTTTTGTCCACATTTTCAACATCCCATGGAACTTTTCATATATTGAAAAAGGATTCCTTAGTGGTAATCTAGCTTGGAAAGCCCAACTCATCGGATTCATGTCTGAAATGACCTTAAAACTTTTAATACGTCCAGTCTTTTTAGTGGGTCAATAAATTATTGTTTTTACCACATAACCTACTGTGGACACCAAAGATCAACTAGTGATGACTTAGACTAAACAAAAGCAAAAAGTAATTGAGAAATGATCACGATATGCTTTCCGACTCTTTGCTCCTAGTGTGGTATGTCGTCCACTTGGAGCCCCAATATCCGAGATCAATTCACCCATTCCTGTAGCTCTAGAAACAAGTCAGAAGCAAAGAAATCTCTCCATACGAGGCAACAAATGCCTAAGGTACAAATTGGGCAAAGATTCATTTACAAGGTGGCTCGAACTCGTAATATCCTCGTAATTTCGTGAAACGCAATGAAATTCCTTCATCGCTGGCTACCGCACTCCATGATCGCCTAAAATACTTGTTCAAGTTTGCGTGGAGTTACACCAGTCAAGCGACATCGGTTATGGTGAATTTCATGTGGACTATGATAATTAATCTTTGATAATGATTGGTCCCTGTAATCCTCAGGCGGGTCAAACCTATAAATAAAAATAAAAAAATCATAGTACGAGGGGCAAAAGCGTAACAAAAAGATAGTATTTTATTGTGTGGGTTATTGTAGCAATTTTTAAATACTAGAGTGAATATACGGGTTAATATCATCATAGATCTTAAATTTATCTGCTCATATCACATGTACCCGAAATTAATTTTTATCTAGGAAAAAAATCTCAAAGTAGTACTCCCACACTATATTTCCATAAACTAATTTTCACTTCACAAAAAAAATTTAAGCTAGTACATCTGTATTGCATTGCATTTATCCAAAACTAATTTTTGTGTCATAAAAGTTTAAGAATTTTAGCAGATTTTCAAAATGTGAGTGACCTCTTAGGGGAAAATTAGCAAATTAAAGCGGATTTCCCAATCTAAAATTTGGGTGATTACATTTTTCTTTTTTTCTTTTTTTGGTGAAATGAAGATTAGTCTGGGCGGACATAGCAGTATGGGATTTTTGGTAATTTCATCTCGAAATTTTTTATAAGAAAACCTTTAAACTTATTGGGCCGCATAGTGTCACTTAGTCCTACACCAAGTCATTCGGGCTCAACTTTCGGACTCCTCCTTCGGACCTGGCGACCTTTCGCCGTGAGGGGGAAGAGAGATCAAAAGCCTCAATTGTACAAATTCCAAACACGACAATGATGAAGCCGTTGCTCAATGGAGGCCCATCAACACGACAATAGGACACGGTCTTCACATGGCCCAAATCCATTCTGAACCCATATTGATCCATCATTGGATTGCATACAAAAGTGTCTTCAAGCATGACAAAGTCCACTGTTGGCATATACATAATTTTAGTCATATCAATACTTGTTATTGGATACGGAAATTATTATAAATAAAGCTATGACTGACGATTTGATCCTAAGATGCGTGGACTTTAAATAGGTTAGGGGTTTACAGATAGGGCCATATTTTCCTCCAATCAAAATTGGAGGAAACTTTCTTAGCCCTATAAGATTTTATGGATCACTACCAACAGTATAAAATATATTAAATTATTAGATAAATGAGTAGCTTTCACTTTTAAATATTCAAATATTTCCACCTCTTGCGGGCTGGACTTTGGCCTAAGTTTAAACTGTGGAAATATGTGATTAGGAAGGCAAATAGAGGCCTATAATGATTTGAAGAGATTTGTAGTAAAAAAGAGAAGAATGTAATATTATGTATATTACCAAAAGAAGAGTAAAAGACCTCGATATAGGGAGAAAAAGCAATTAGAGTTAATTATAATTAAGGTAAACTACAATTAACCTAATCCCAAATATATGTCTAACACATGTAATTTGGACAGTGCAAAATGTTCCCTCTAACCATGAATGGACGGAGGAAGACACGACCCTCATTTTATAAGCACTGGCATTGCTATTGTGGAGAAATGAATTTTTTGTATTTATTGTTTAAACAGCTTTATGAAAATGAAAAATATTAATGCATATTCCTTGAACATTAATGGAATTATAATAATTGTACTTTGTCCATGAAAATTCATTTTTTATGTACAATTTTTGGGGTACTTTTGTATTCAGATCTGTAACATATGTCGCTCGGCAATTGAATCCAACAATTTTCATTTTCTGCAATCAAGTATTTTAATTTGTGCAATTTCTTTAGTCAATGATTTCTTCAAATACTGGTTGACAAGGTCATTAGCTCTTATCGAAACTATAGATTTACTTAAAAACATGCGAGCAAACTTCATTGCAATTTCCATAACTTTCATTGTGCTCTTTGGCATCAGTTCATGAATGACACGGAGCAATCATGGAACGACATTCATCAATTTCTCATTTTTCATAATTAGGATGTTCTGTTGTTTGAACAACAATCGACTTGATCTTACTAAATTCTTACTTAGGTGGATCATGTATGATATTATTAAAATTAAAAAATTTAAACTAAATTGACATCTGTACATCATATTCATGAATGATATGATAATTTTTCCGAAAAATATAAAAGAAAGAAAGAAATTAAATTCACATCTTCCTCTACCGGCGTTTCATCGGACATAACCTTGATGGTGAAAAAGAGGGGGTTTTAAAACGATAAATTCACATCTTAAGAAGCTAATCCAATGATTATGACCTGTGTGATAGCATTGTTAGTAATGATCACATTAGAGTAAAAAAAAAAAAATAAGAGATAAAAGAAATATAAATTCCGACAAGTTCGAGTTAGAGATTTAAGCAAGGAGTTGTTGACCTCATAATTACATAATTATTTGTTTCCAAAAGGACGTTCCACACCTTGACCTTTTCTGGAAGTTTAAAACGCCTGGTCCCACAGTATTACAGAGAAATTGCATCAGTTCTAGTACTTTAGAATAGCGTGCAATCGTCTACAAGACTTGAGATTGCAATAATCGAGTTACCACCCGCATCGTACAACATGCATAACCCAATGATGTTAGAGCAAAGATCATACATCTTGGAACAAGAAAATCCTTTTTTTAATTTTCTCCACACCTAGATGAAAAAAGAATGAGCTCTATCGAACCTTTTAAGATCTTCAATCTTTTTGAGAAAAAAAAAAAAAAAAGAGAGAGAAATTTTCAGAGCTCCTTTCATTAGAATAAAGATTTCTGGCAAGGAGAAGATGGATACGAAGAAGATTTCCCATTTTTTAAACTAATTCACTTATCCAATTCAAGCTTATAGCTCAATTTTCTGACAATTAGAAAGCAAATTAGCGCTCCAATAAACAAGGAGGACGTTTCCAACGGTTTTTGACAACGTTTGTATTCCTTCGCAGTTCACATTATGTCACCGCCAGTCATCATTTGTCTCTTTTTTGATGGATAAAGACATGTAGGGCATCCCTCTCGTAGCTCCAGATTCACCTTGAGACTCCTCCATTTTCAAGAAAAGAACTCAAGAATCGGGACGTCCCGTTTCTTTTGGACGGTCGATTGCCCAGTTTCTTTCAACGTGTGCCGCTGCAAAACGCGTCTTAGAAACGTCCCTTTTCCACAATCCCACGTCAATTAGTTAGATAGATAAATAAAATGCAGACCAGAGATGTTAATTTTCCAAAATTACTTTTTTTTTTTCTTTTTCAGGAGAATGTGAAAAATAGTTTCTTAATGATTTGACTTTTAATATGCCAACAAGTAGCTAAGCTAAATTGCAAATCTAATGCCAACATCCCACTTTAATTAGGTAATTACATTAATTTGACGTGATAGTGTAAGGACCAAATTGAATAAAACCAAAATTTAAGGACTAAATTTGAGAAAGGGAAATTTTTGCTGCTTGTGTGGAACAACACCCTCGTTCACAGAAAAAAAATGATTAAGTATCTTTCTTTCAATTTATTACTTGTTAAGTAACGTGAATTTCCTTAATTTATTTTAAATAATCGAATTCATCATTCATTAAGCACGGTAAGCAGATAAAATTCTCAAATTATCGATAATAAAAGAGTTAAGAAAGCAAGAAAGAAAATAAATAAATGGGTCAAGTACTGAACGTCTTCCCCCCAAGACTGAACGTCCAGATCATCATAAGAGGCATATAAAGGGATATAAATGGGGCATTAAGGTGAATTGGCTAAATTTTTATGTTAAAGTTTTTGAGTGAATATAACTCCAATCGAATATGTTCAAAAGTGGTATTCGGTGGCCTCTTCCATTTAGTATCAGCTTTCAACAAGTACTTCAAAGAAGGAATCTTTGGATGTGAATTCTGAATCAAGGTGATGGATGACATCCCTAACTCGCCGTTAAGCTCGGTTGGGCCCGGGGCAATTGATGAGGAGACGTAGGGCATATGCCATTATCGCCAACATCCACCAAAACACTATCGGGCTAAGGTTTTGTTTCGAGCTAGAGATAGCTCAGTGCATAAAGATATTCAATTAATGTTAAGGCGCATTGGCGAAGCGTTCAATGAAGGAAAAAGGCTAGCACTAGGGAATCGGTCAAGCATGGAGCACTTGACTAATATATAGCCGTGGGCTCCAGGAGAAAGACCACGAGTGCCCCCACATTCAACCCTCCGTATGATGCTCGTATTTAGGGGTGTAGGAATCGAACCAAAAACAAAACTGAACCGAATTTTTATGCATTTTTTGTTTGTAATAATGAAAAAAAAATTGTTGTATATTCTGGTTTGGATAGTTTCACTCATTTTCTTAATATTACAATTTACACAATCTCTCCCATTTTCCACTAAATGTCTTTTTAATATTTCAAAAAAGAAAACTGAAAAACCAAAATGATCCGATTTCAAATGAATCAAGTATTCGTTTCAGGGTGTGGTTTAGTTCAAAGTTAATACACACCCAAATGGTTCGGTTTTGGTTTCTTGAAAATCCAATCCAAACCAAATCAAACCAAACCGTCGACACCCTCATGTATTGATGCCATAACTTCTCAGTCAATAATTTGAGTCCCGTATATCGTTCGCTAATTCACTCATTGAATCCGTTCTCACCAAAGGACTATACATATATTTCTTGAGTATAGGCAGTAATTAAAGATGCCGTGGCTGAAGGCACATCTGGTCGACCCCCTCTTTCTGGGAAATTACTTGGACCGTCATTTTAGGGAAAGAAACTTCAGAACGAAAGACAACGAATACCTCCCCGGCTCCCCTGCACATTGGAGAAAACCGGGACGTCCCGTTCATTTGGCGATCGACCCGTTTCTTTCAATCCGAAAGAGTGGAGAATTTTTAGGAACGGAGGCTATATAAAGCACGCTCAGCTCACCTTCCTCTTCGTCATCTACAAGACTCGAGAGACATAGCTCATCGAGCTCCCCACAGAGCAGAGCTCCAGCATCTGCAGAGTTCGAACAGAGTCGACACCGGAGCTGAGGAGCATGGCGAATCACATAAGCCTGACAATTCAGGACGAGGTTGAAAGGTACTCGATTCGCTCACGTATAAGTCGTCTCGAAAACCGTTGTCACAACCGGAAGTACAGGTCAAGCAAAGTAGTCCGTTCTTGATTGGTTGTTTCGATGCAGGGACGACGATCAGCAGCAGCTGCAGGACCAGCAACAACAGCAACAGGGATGGCTGGACTCGGCCTTGAAGTTCCACGTCGAGTTTGGTTTACTGAAGCTGCTCACAATCGCGCGCTTCCATTCAATATTCTTCATCTGCGAGGTCATCTACCTAATTTCATTGATTGAGGTGACTGGATCCGTGAGCCCAAATCGGGTCTACTGGTACTTGTACGTTATTTTCGGGACTCTCGGCTTCGAGCTACTTCTCTGGACGAACCTCTCTCTAGTGATGTGGCTGGTTGTCAATTTTTGCTTGTTAGTGTATGCTCTGGCATCATCTGGTCTGCTTGCCCGAGGCTCCGACCGGTTTCTGCAGCTTGTTCAGCCATTCGACGACACGGCATTTTTAGAAATTCAGCTTGATTTTTGAAGCGCCCAGAGTCATACTGTATTTGTGTGTATTGATTTGTTGTTGTATGTCCTTTGTACTGCTTCGGATTTAGAGAAAAGACTGAAGAGAATGTAGTCACATACATGTCCTGTAGTTGTTGAAGCTGACCTATGAATACCATTCACCGTACATTTTATTGAATTCCGTTGGCTTTCTTTTTCTCCCCTTTCTTCTACTATTTTCTGGCGATTGAATCCAACTATTCAAGATCCCTATACATCCTGAGTTTTCATATTGGACGAAATTACACCTCAAGTTGACATCACAGACCTCTCCAACTTTGTTGGCTCCTCTGTGACTGTCGGATCTCGGCCTGGCTGACAATTTCCGATGGAAACGGAGGAGTGGTTGCCTCCAACTCGGATGAGAAACCTCTGCCAGAAGAGGTGGAGTTCAACATAGCATTGAGCTTTGCCATTGGTGGTGAACTGAGGTAATGCGTAGCGGGTGGCCAAGAGGTGGCCCTGCAATGGTGGCTAGATTTTGCGCAGCAGGTGCCCAAAAAATGAGAGAGGGGAGAGCGGGGCGGCTCTGTCATTGGATGTGGCGGCAAAGTGGAGTTACGAAGCTCGACGAAGAAAGAGGCGGCTTGTGGCGGCGGGACAACATTGACCAAGGCACCTGGTTCCGATGCGTAGAGAAAGATATCCATCGATACTTCGTACACATTAAGCAGAAAGAAATCCATCCAAACTAAGAACAGAAGTGACCAGCAGTCGCAAGATTGCATTTGCAGATGGGTAGAGAAATGCTCGACCTCAACGGAGCAAACAGTAAATGGTAGCTATAACAACTGAAACAGGCAAACAAACAAACAAAAAAGATCATTTGAATAAGGGGATATTGTATCGGAAACTTTCTTTTTTTAGCTGGGGCCGAGACTCAAACAGAGACACTCTTGCCTTTAATTAAAAGGGGGAGCAGAATTTAAGGCATTGTCATTCTCACATGGGGTACCCTTTCCTAAATTATGCCATAAAAGGGCTCTTGATTTGTAAAGATCCTTCACCTGTTACCCCATCATTTAGAAAGAGTTCCATTATCTTTCCAAGAAGTTGGGCTTGTTTCGTGTGTGGAAACAGTAGCTGCATTTGGTATCTTTTTTAACATCTCTCTGCGATAAGCAAGTACAGTACACCTATAATCATGGTGGAAGTAAAACATGAAAATAAAAATTTTATCAACATGGAATCCAGACAAAAAAATAAATGAAAATCGAATAAAAACTAGTTGGGAATAAATCTCCAAAGATCTACTTAATGTGTTATATCCATGCTGATTAGTAGAAAGTTCTGCAGCACGACTATGCCGACATTTTAGCCATTTGATTTGTTACTTCAATAAGAGGGACTAATCAATTTTTTTTTTTTTTTTTGAGTTGAGGGATTCAGTTTTTGAAATTTAATGTCGAATCACATTTTATTTCGCTCGGAAAAAATCAAAATAAATAAATATATGATCGGTGAAAACGAATCGGAGGGTGACCGATGGAAAGGCAAGATAGGTCTTCTTGGGTTTGACCCAATCTGTCCCTTTCATTTTGTTTTTGCTGGACTCACTAGGTAAACATCATCCTTTCAAAGTCTTGCGTTCGACACGAACCTACCATCGTCCCGTTTAATACGTACCAGTCGGCTTTGGGACCACAAATAAAAAAACTTGTCCGAACGAATGCGTTTCCTTTTCCTGTCTTAATCATCATATCATACTCACAAATTGAAACCGCAAAAAGCATATGTGACCCCCATGACCCTATTGGCAAATTCGATGTTTCGGATGAATTTGCAGAAAGTTTCATGCCTTGAGACATTGGAGTACCCTGCCTCACGGAAAATAGGGTTACATCGACATGCCCCCCCCCCCCCTCCCAGCTCCCTAGCTTATTCAAAAAGAGTAACCAACTCTTTCGCCATCTAAGTGGACGCCTTATTGTATTTCTTTTATCGAAAAGCTTCTTAATAAAGGAAATTACTTTTCAAAAAATCCCATCACTGTATCTCAGGTAAACAAAAAATCAAATTTTTAAATAATTTTTTTTTTTTTTTTTTTGGGTAAGAGGTAAGAATATTATAGCTATAGAACCAAAGAGTTACACAAAGGCACAACAACCAACTGACTCCAAGCATACACTCAAGATGACACAGACGTCAAACTGAGTGGACGGGAGGCGGATGGGATGCATAGAAGAAAAGAAGCACCAGCAACAAAAGGCCAAACATACGGCCAAGAGAAAGGAACAGGCAAAAGCCAAGAGCCTGGGAGCCACAACCTGCCAAGACTATAAACAGGGGGGGGGGGGACCCAAAAGCAGCCGAGGCACCAAGGCAACCAAAGAGGAGCATAATGATGTAACGGGCCAGAGATTAATAACAGAGTTATTCAAAGATTGCAGGATGGATTCCCCAGGCCATTTGGATCCTTCGGTTACACGGATTGTCCGGGATTCTTGAAAATGTGGAGACTCTATCTTTGACAGCTTTCCGAAGATTTTCTTTGAGGGCGGGCAGGAATAATGTCTGATTCCGAAAGATGATATTATTTCGCTCCTTCCATATGAGGTAGCACATAGCAGCGAATGCAAAGCGAGAAACAGAGTGATGGAAAGACAAGTCCGAGAGGTGGCTGACCACCCACTGAAGATTGTCCTTCCAAGGTCCATTTCGCCAATTCAAGTGACAATTTAGAGCCCAAAACGAGACCATCCTACCCGTGACTGAGCAACCAAAGTATAAGTGATCGATTGAGTCTGGCCTACTTGAGCAGAAGGCACAGGACCCTTCCGAGATCCTCCCATACGATAGAAGCAAGACCTAGGTTGGCAATCTATTCCGGGTGATGAGCCATAGATGGGTCTGATAGCGCGGGGGAAGAGTGGAACTCCAAATAAATCGAGACCAATTAACCAAGGAGCCCCTAGCTCGAAGCATACTCCATGCAGAAGCAGTAGAGAACTGACCTGAAGAGTGGCCAATCCACACCAGACGGTCAGCATGGTTGTTAAGGGTGGGGAGTGGATCATCCCAAGTACCGATAACTGCAGCGATGTTAGACGGGATAGAGAGGGCAGCAATACCCTTAGCAACGGAAGCATTCCGAGGGATACGTGAGTCATAAATGTCACGATCGGAGAATAAGTTGTTGAATGGACCACGAGGGTGCCAGGTATCAAACCAGAATGAAGCCGATAGCCCATTACCAATGTTCCAGACAAAATACCTCTGACTCAAATCACGCAGACCAAAGAGTTTCTTCCAAGACCAAGAACAAACGGTCGGCCTAGGCGCAATCCAGAAATTCTTGTCCTTTAAAAAGATCGAATGGATCCATTTGGTCCAAAGCGATTCCTTATCAGAGAAAAGCAGCCATAAATGTTTAGTCATGGCAACAATATTACTTACTTGGAGTGAACGAATACCTAATCCTCCTTCCGCTTTAGGAAGACAGACTTGTTCCCAAGAAACTCTAGCACCACCAGATCCAAGATTCGGGCCACGCCAGAGAAATTGGCGAAAAATCTGCTCAATTCGATTAAGAACTCTGCGGGGGAGGATAAAAACCGAAGACCAAGGTACACCGAATTGAATGGAGAACAGTTTAATAAGCCGGAGCCTACCAAAGAGCTGAGAGGAAGCGATTGGTCCATGACTGGACTCTCTTCATTATAGCATCAACCAGAGATACACAATCTTCCTTGCCTAATCTTGAGGAAATAATGGGGACGCCAAGGTACCGAAAAGGCAAGGATCCAAGGTTGAAACCGGATGCATTAACCATGGTACTTTTCAAAGATTCAGGCCCTCCAGAGATAAAAATTTCACTCTTGTTAAGATTGGGGATGAGACCAGACCAAGCAGCAAAGGTGTTAACTCCATCCATTAAGTGGCTAAGAGACGGCATGTTTGCTTCTGAGAAGAGCAGGACATTGTCGGCGAAGAATAGATGGGATAACTTGGTGGGTTTACACCGCCAAAAGAACCGAAATCCAGGCTTGGAGGTGCGGGCGTTAATAATGCCAGTGAAGACTTCCATTACAAGAGTGAAAATATATGGGGATATAGGGTCCCCCTAGCGGATACCTCTTCCACTTGGGAAAAAACCATGCAAATCGCCATTTAAAGCTATAGAGAATTTGGGGGTTGTGATGCATGTCATAATTCGATCAATGAAAATAGAAGGGAAGCCAAATGCTTGGAGAGACAACTCAATAAACTTCCAATCAACTGAGTCATAAGCTTTGGAGAAATCAACCTTGATAATGTTTTTCGGAAAGTATGGCTCATGGTGGAAGTGAGCAAATAATTCTTGGGCAAGCATGATATTATCACTTATTCTCCTCCCTTTAACAAATGCGCTCTGGGAAACACTAATGATAGAAGGGAGGATAGAAGCTAACCTGTTGGCTAATAGTTTTGTGATACACTTGTATACAGTGTTGCAACAAGCAATAGGACGGAAAATCATTTACCGTGGAGGCATTGGGGGTCTTTGGGATCAAGGTAAGAATAGTCGAATTGATCTCACGAAGCAGCTTACCCGTAGAGAAGAAATCCCGAATTGCCAACAGAACGGAAGGGCCGACAATATCCCACGACCGCTTGAAGAAATCAACATTAAAGCCATCCGGGCCAGGAGCTTTTCCGCTGGCCAAAGAAAATAAAATAGATTTGATTTCTTCATCAGTGAATGGCTGAGAGATGGCTTGGATGTGATTATCATCGAGAGTAGAAGCCAGATTTGCACGGATCTCTTCAACAGACGGAATGCAAGAGGGGGTAGAAGCTGACAGCAGATTTTGGAAATGATCAACAAAGAGACGCTGCACTTCAGCTTCATCAGTAATTACATTACTACCATCAGAAATCGAAATAACTCTATTCCGAAGATGGCCACGCTTGACCGAATGGTGGAAGAACTTGGTGTTTAAGTCACCTTCTTTAAGCCATCTGATCCTGGATTTTTGTCTGTAGAAGGATTCTTCCTTGAGGCGAAGGTCAAAGAAGATATGGAGGTGATTCTTTTCAGCATCAGCTAGAGCTTGATTATGAGGGTCAAGTTGGATAGCGTTCTGAGCTTCCAACAGCAGGCGTCTGGCTTCAGAAGTTCTAGCCGAAATATCAGAGTAAGCCTCCTTGTTTAATAACTTGAGTCTGCGTTTGAGGGATCGAAGTTTACTACAAAGAACAAACATAGGCGTACCAGAAATACGCAACTCCCAGATTTGTCGAACCAATTCAAAAAAATTGGGGTGGGACATCCAGTAATTGAAGAACTTAAAGGGTTTGCGCGAGATAGGAGTAGGGAGAATCCTGACCACCATAGGAGAGTGATCGGACACTCCAGGGGCGAGAAAGTTGGCTTCTGAATAGGAGAAGGTGGTGTTCCAAGCCGCATTAGTAAGCACTCTGTCTATCTTTCTTTATCTTCGATTAGGGCCAGAAGAAGCAGACCAAGTAAATCTGTTACCCACAAAATGGAGATCATCTAGACCAGCTTGGATGAGGCAATCTCCAAAATCCTCAAAGGCCGGAATCCGGAATTGGATCTATCGCTTGTCGAAGCATACCGAATGGCATTGAAGTCACCAAGAACAATCCAAGGGATGTCCAGACAAATGGAGCTAGTGGAGATCAGGTTATTCCAGAGCGGTCTTCTCAAGACAAAAGAATGCTCCGCATAGACCACCGAAAGATTAAAAGCAACACCAGAAATAAAACACTCCAACCGACCATGAATGGCCTGAGCAGTACAAGCTGAGGTACAAAAAGAAGCAGCCAAGGGATTCCAACCCACCCAAATACGACCCCTGAAGGAATGAGAATAATTCGTAGACCAAGACCACCCAGGAATAAGGGAGGCTAACACAGGGGAATGGGCAGCAAGGGAAATTTTAGTCTCTAAAATACCAATACAACAGAGGCGGTTAGTCCTCACAAAATTCCTAATCTCAGCTTGTTTGAGGGCTTGTCCAAGACCCCTAATATTCCAAACACCAAAAAACATAGGATGGGGATAGAAGAATTACCTTTTCCTGCCACCTCGTTTCCTCGCCGAGGGAGGCACAGGCTTCGGACCAGCAGGAATACTTGCCTCAGCAGATTCAGAGCGGAGGATACCTTTTTGACGAACAGGGGCATCCTGAATGAACTTTGAAGGGGGGGTTTTATCGCGTTCCTCCGGTATAGATGAGGGCACCTTACACGGGGATATAGATTGACTATCACCAGAGCTGATATCTTCAAACTCTTCATCTGAGTGCCCAGATTTATTCGAGGCAGGGGAATCCTGCCTTTGTATCACAACAGTAGATCCAGGGATAGAGGTGCCAAGGGGCAACTCAAAGGAAGGGTGATGATCCTCTTGCCTGGTTAACTCTGGATGCATATCAGGGGCCACCGGAGTCTAAGGTAGCAGATCTCCCATCTGATTTTCATCAAAACCGGGGGGGCTTGGGTTGAATCCGAGAATCGGATCATTCATCGGCCATCATTTGCGTGCACGGGGTGTGTTTATTGCATTTACCACGCACTTCACGCCATTCATTTGGACGAGGGGCAGGGGCCTTTGGGACTGAGGGGGCAACTTTAGAAGGACCTGAGGAACTGGGAACAGGACATCTATGGCCAAATGAAGAGTAGGTTGGATAGAGTGTCAGGATCCACTCATATTGGACTGATACTGATCTAAGCTCACCCTTCATCATAAACTCTATAACTTCAGGGAAGGAGTTAGATGTATCGATCTCAATACACACTCGAGCAAAAGCCACCATTGCCATTTGTTCTGTTCAGTTATCAACGAATAGGGGCTTACCAATACCACTTGCCAAAAAACTGATCCCAGCAGCAGACCATAGTGCCACAGGAATGTTCCTGAGACGAATCCAGATGGGGACAGTATTATGAACTAATTTCTTGAGCTCCAACATAGGGTGCCATTGTTGCAGGATCAAGGGGATTTTAGCTACTGTGATCGGGCCTCCATCCAAGACTTTCCTCCTGAATTCACTATCCGGTATATGGAAGAAATAAAAACCAAGGTCAGCAGCAATGACTTCAACCGAATGATGGCCCCAAGCGTTCTTGAGGGCGTCCTCTGTGAGCTGGAAGGGCAGCCGCTTACCAATATAATATCCAACCAGACATTCCTCCCATTTCGAGTGCGTAGATTCCAGAATCTCCTCTGGCATCTGGAGAATTTTAGAGTTTTCAATCATGGCCGGAGGGATAAAGGATAAACCATAGCCTTTGGTTGCCGACCGGGTTACAGCAGCCCATGAGCGCGCAGGGGGGAGAACCTTCGCAGGGGGATCTTGCAAGGTCCCAGAGGGCTTCTCCAACGCCTTAGACGGGATCTTCGGACGGTCTTCAGGCTCTCGATCGTGCAGAACAGAGATAGTAGTGTCTCGGCTGAAGGAGATACTCTTGTCCTAACGATTTTGACGAGCATAAGAGACGTTTTCACGCCCAATAGCATGAAGGCGAGCAGGTATACCCAGCAGAGGTCGAGCTCTTCTAGCCGTACTTCTTCCCCTGCTTCGCGACCACCTGGAATGGGCTCGAGATCCTCTCAAAGCCGAGGAATAACGCAATATAGGGTTGCGAGCGGGAGCGGGGGAGTGTGGGTGCTCATCCGGAGCAACAATATGGGTTTTACCCCTGGTATCATCCGTTAGATTAGAGGACGACGCCATATGGGAACAGCAAACCCAAAGTTTCGAGCCCTAAAAACTCAGATCCGAGATTCCAGATGAGGAAGACATACCATGGGAAATCGCTCGGTAGAAGGGCGGATTAGATGTAGAGGAATGATGTCTCCAAGAATGGGCGCAATCGGCCGGCCAGAATGGCCGGAAACAGAGGGCGTTCAGGTGGGTGAACAGTAGCAACGCGAACTAGTCCAGAGCTTCAGCGTGAACAGTAACTCTATTTTTTTTTGTTTATAAAATTTTATTTTATGTTCTCTTTTAACTTTTTCTTTTCTTTCTTTTTCTTTTGCCTTCTTCCTCTGCGGGTTGTTGGGGCTCAACAATAGCTAGTGACAAGCCATGAGCGAGGCTTGAGTTTGTCAGTCTCAGGCAAGGTCAATCCTCGCTTATGGCTTGTTGCTGGCCTCAAATGAGGTTGGAGCTCATCAAGATCTCAAGAACTTGATCCCAACCACATTGGTTATCGCCAAGGCTTGGCAACAAAGACAGGAACAAGAAAAGAAAATAATAATAACATACTAAAAAATTCGATAGAAGCAACTCACTTCTTTAGATTTAGAAATTCGCTTTCCTAATTTTATCCATAAATATATTTGTTAATCAAAAGTATTTTTGATAGATTAATCATTTTTGGTGATGGTGAAAATTTGAAAAACACTTTGACTGAAATAAACACACCCTAAAATTTTTTGCGTTTTCCTTAAGATTTTTCTTAAATACAGAACCAAACCCCAAATCAGCCACTTCTTATAAATCATTAACCACGATTCCTTAAGACGTCGCATACGTTTTCTTTTCCGGTCCAAGATCCACAGGCCACTCCACCACCAACCTTTTCTAGCGTACTGCAATAAAAGCCTCGTGGACCCTACCTCGTTTAAAAGTGAAGAATATTCCTTTTCCAATCCTTTTCGATTTGATGCAAATTCAGATGGCGATGTGGTCCCCGTTGAGTTCTGGGAAAAGAAAAGACGCGGCAGATTCGCCAGCGACAATGGGGAAGTTCTACGTCAATCGCCGTCAAGAGGATTTTGACTAGTGCGTCACCAGAGTCTTTATTATGTCAGGTGCAAAACGCCCTCCCAAGTTTCATACGTCCCGTTCGTTTTAGACTCCCCATTTTTCTTACTTGATTTTATCATGTCGGGGTTGCGAGGATGTCCATCGTTTTCAAGTGTATACGTAATGTCCTCCCGGAGATGTCTATTCTGATCAAATGCGAAATTCATGCAGAGGTTAGAAGACCCGTCCTAAACATGTTGATTTACCGGTTGTAGTAATTTGGATTGGACAGTTTTTACCGTTCCTCTTTTGTGGTATCTCCACGAGATGTGGGTTGATTTACAAGCTATTTTTCTAATATCTTGTTGAAAAAGAAAATCTGAATATGGTCATTGTCAGTGTTGAGGAAGACATGATATGATTCTATCACACAAAAGATCATTTCAATTTGGCTAATATAGTTCTGAATCTTTCGATGATTTTTTTAAGAAATCTATTTGAGCTAATTATGCCAAACATCATATTTTAGTTAGTGCTGGCTGTCCAACATAGCATGGCCAGTGGATGTCCGGCTCTTTAATAGTGGATGAATAATATAGTTAAATCATTTAAGACTATTCTATTTAAGGTTATCAAACATGTCAAATTTTATTGAATTTTAAGTTTTTTTTATTTTTAGTGTTTAATTGAGTTATCAGACAGGTCCCACAAAACAAAATGAGGAGGAGGGCGGGAGATGAACCGCCACTGCTCACTAATGAAGGTGGTCGACCCTCGTCGGGAGTGTACCCACCCTCCTTAGGGCGAACAACGACAAGGACGGCTATCCCTCCACCCTTCTGGTGGTCGTCCCCACACCTCCTTTCTCTCAAGTATTTAAAATTGCACATGTTTTTTTTTTTTTTTTCTCATCTAATAGCTACAACTTCTACTTCCAAATCTCTTCATTTATTACAAGATCTAAACTCCAGCGGCACAACATACACTTGTTACACGCCTTCTTTGCAAAATCGACATGAAAATTCCAAAATCTCTATGAATAATCAAATTCACCTATTTTCGATGGTTCTGCCTAGTCTGGTTTCATTCCCTCTTTAGTCAAATCTGAGGATAATTGCCGTTGTGGCAGTTCGGCCATCTTTTAAACATTTATATTCTTTAGAAACGTCTTAGAACGTTTGCTACGCGCTTTTGACTTTAATTAAGCCCCAAGCTGCAGCTTGACCAATCAGTCTGGACAACAATGGAACTTCCTTTTATTTATCAATGCTGGGTTTGACAATGAAGCACGAGCCTATATCCTAATCATCCGATCGAGGTACTTCCTTCATCAATTGTTTGAACGTACGTCGACCAGAGCATGAGTGTCATGGACTTTATGGATTTTGTCGACATCATAACCACATGAATGCCTTGGTTTCTATCCTTGTTCTTTTCTTAAGTGGTTTTATTCTTTCTTCATTTGCACCATAGTCCATCAGCATGAAGGCTGAAGCGTTGTCTTCTCCGTGAGGTCATGGGACAACTAGGGCTCGGAAATCAGCATACCCAACTAGGTCATGGGTATGCTGATTTCGCACATAAATTAGCCTGGTGTTAGGATGGCATATGGTGTTAGCATGGCATGGGGATGAGGCATCTCTAATAAAAGTAGGGCGGGGATGGCAGATGCATTCCTGAACGAAACGATGCCATGCCTCCGGCGATCCTGCCCACATTGTCAGTGAGGTTGCGACCACTGTAGGCCCATCTATCTTCATTTATAATAAAGGGTGTGACGAAGGTTTGATGGTGCGCGATAGAGGACAACAGCTGCGATGATGGAGGCATGGCTAAAGTTAAGGATGAGCTATTCCAAGGTTGATCCAAATTCCACTTGAAATCTGAAACTTACTATGTAGGGATTGATTCCTTAGTTTTTTAAAACCTGGGAGTGATCATGCATACCCAGAATCTAGAACCTACCTTATGACTCCATGTGGTTACCTTCTAATACTAGAAGATCCCAATTAGAATAACAACATCGAGAAGACATGAAATATAATTAAGACAATCTGTTTAGGGATTACACGTGGTCTTGAATCAATCTAAGGACGGAACACGTTTATTCCTGAAGGGCCTTTCTCAGAGTTTGTAAAATAGTACCACCCACACATCATTCCGCATAATGCCAATCTTGATTCCTTTCCCACGTTTAGCTAATGAGGGCATCAGATTAATGGAAGGAGCTCCCGACATCACAAATCTAGTTCCTTTTAATGATCGATTGATACAAAAAATTTCCATTATGAAGACTTAACTGGTCAATAGGATATTGAGCTGGCTAGAACTAGTCAAAAAATGCCCTGCCGAAGTTGGATTTTTATCTAATTGAACTGTCTGGATCAACCCGTTGAGTACGTTGAGTACGCTCGGTGAAGCACCTGGGTAATGCATTTTTCTTCTCAATTATTTTTAAAATGAGGAGAGACAGAAGAGAGGAGATCCTAGACAAGGCTCCACGTTAGATATTTACCTTTCGCTTTTTTCTTGCGACGAGAGTGCATGCAAAAATCGACACTTTAGCTAAAATCTAATACTTATCAAAACGTATTAGACGTTGTCTTCACAAGCATGAACGCGGAATGACGATGCTTTTTCAGCGATCCACCACAAGAGCTTTAGTCACGCTAGCCCATATGGAAGTCAAAAAAAAAAAAAAAGATAAAAAAAAGAAGATAAAAGTGCCTCTATAAAAACCCCTACCATTTTCGAAAGCTTAGCACAGATCAGGGTCAGAATCAATTCTCGTTGTCTGAAAGCTAGCACAGATCAGGGTCCGAAATCAACTCTCGTTGTTCGAAAGCTAGCAGATCAATATGTCTGAAATCAACACAGCTTCAGCCGACGCTCAAAGGTTAGTTTTGCATACAAATAGTTGAAATTCATTTTGGTTAGTACACTTAATTGTTCGCATATTTTTATCTCGCTCCTTGTGAACTATATCATCCTTTGGGACATGAGCATCTAGTACACTTTTAGTTGTTTGTTGGAACTTTTATATGGACGCCGTTCCCAAAATCTTTCTATATCGATAGAGAGTCCTTTATTACTTGCTACAATTTATCCACTCAGACTGATTATATGGCTTTTGCATGATGATGAGCTTTATTTTGTAAATTTTGGACCCGCAATTCGGCAGAAAATCTCACCATCGTCTATCGGGTGCACAATTGATTTGATTCGTTGTGCAATTTCATTTGTAGATAAGTAAGCTTCTGTCGAGCATGATTTGAGCATGTAGGTGGGCCATAAGTTGATGGTGTAGGCATGTAGCTCCGGAAAGAGCAAGTTGCTATAAGCTTCGGTTATTTACTTGCACCGGAGATTAATGATTTCAGATTCTCTTGTTTCTGTCATGCAGCCTCGGAGTACAAGAAAATGCCACCACTCAAAAATTTCTAGGTTTCTTCAAATCCTCGGTTACATTGTCGTTAGCTCTGATCGGAGCTAAGGATTTTCTTAGAGACGAGCAAGCGATCTTCATCGCAGTTTCCGCAGCCGTCGCAGTGCTCTTTGGCATTAGTTGGCGAACAGCACGAAATGATCTTGGAACGACGTTCATTGGTTTCGCATTTGTTCTACTAGGATATCTTATTGTTTGGACAGCAATCGACCAGGTTGTACCAAATTCTTATAACAAGTGGATTACCTATAGTATGTTCCTTGCTACAATCACTACATTTCCCGATCACCAACATATTTTTCAAGAGATGAAAGGAATTTTCAGGTCCATGTGGAGTGCAACTTCTTCGAGCATAAGAAATGTGTTCAATCGATTACGAGAGATTATCGAATATTTTTTCGAAACTAACGTTGCGAATCGAGAAGAATCATCAATGAATAATAACCTTACGACTCAAGCAGTTGGCGGTGATGGAAGCAGAGTCAGAGTCGGGGAGGACAATGTCTAGTTGATCTCAAGATGGAATTCAAGAACCTTTATTTCTATTTTTCCCTTTGTATCCTAAGATGTATGTGAAATGTATGTTTGGATTTTCTTCCTCTGCATTATGTATTTGTATGGTACGCAAGGGTGTGGTTAGACTGTTGTGATTCTTCATAAATACATTGAATTTGCAACTTTGCATATTAGTCCGAGATTGACGGTGCAAATATATTTCCAATTAATTGAGCTCCCTATGTTATCACTTTTACTATTGTCCTACCCTTTGTGTCAATCAACAATGCCATTTCAGGCAAAATAACGGTGGTCAATGAATTAAATAAATCAATTGACTGGATGAATTTTCTCATTCACAATTCATTCTACTTTATCCAAGGTCCTCTAATGTTGTAGGACCCCAGGCGTTTAAAACTTGCCCAAAGAAAAGTATAATAGGTCTTTTACATTTAGTTGGCAATTAACCCACACCTCTTTTATTGATTCTTCTAAGAAGAATTCCAACATTAGAAAACTTCTTGACAAAGAAAGAAAAAGAAATTGTTCACACAAAAGAATCTATAGCAGAATATTCTATGTTGAGAATACATTAGAAAACTGAATCTTCATCTTAACGTCGGTAGTGAAAAAAAGGAAGGATTCTCGATCAATGATATATTTACATCTTAAGAAGTTAATTTGATATGTTACAACACACCTGGTCATGAGCTTGCCCCCATGTGTTACTTTGCTTGGCTACCTATGTCGGTTTTGAGTATGGTTACCATTTTGTTGAAGGTCATTCAAGAGTATGGCATGATTAATTTAGCATCGTAACACTCGGTTTTTCTCCATCCATAGAGCTTATGAATTTCCTAGAATGTAGATAGACCAAAAGAGAGAATAAATGGATAGGAATAGGAATTATAGTTCCATTGGAAGAACGGGTGGCTTTTGCTCTTTGTGAAAAATTCCCCACCGCAACCTCCCGTAGGAGCCTAAGCCATGTCTCAATCCTAGTGTGGTTGATCATCCTTTCGACTGGCTACAGATCATTGTCTTTTTGCCATGCAACAACACAACAGAAATCCATTTTGTTCAATGATATACATGAATGGAAAGATAGAACCATCCATCTATCCTATCCAATTTTGATTTGAAGGACTCGCAACTCTCACAAGGGCCACACCGCCCGAATCACTATTGCAAACCCTCCCTTTATTCAATGGATAGTGCTTATCCACTTTCTATCAACAAAATGAGAAATGGGGTGTTGTCGAAATAATACCCCTTCTGTACACATCAATTTGCTTACAAAGCATCGGAGGAAAAATCTAGGAAAGACAGAATTTTGACAAATCAAAGATTTGAGCAAAGGCTTGTTGACCCGTTTTGTGGTGTTGTTGTTAGGGAGAACCCAAAACAACAATTCATCACTTGCCAAACATAATTGAGGATCAATTTCTCTCCCGAAACTAAATCAATCAAAATTCTCTTAACCCCCAGCAACAACTAGTAATATATAACCTCACAATATGAAAATATAATGCCAAAATGATAAGTAGACAAAATAAATAACGACATTAAGGATTTAATATGGAAAACCTAATGCGAGAAAAACCACGAACTACCCAAAACATCCCATAATCACTAAGAATAGCAGGATAGATAAAATACTTTTTTCTAGTGACATACTAGAGGCACAACATTAATATTACGATCTCATTTCATCATCATATAGATAGATAAAAAAAAAAAATTTAGAGTAAGAAAATTATAGCTGTAACGAAAGAATTCGGAAACGGTTCTCGACGAACGAAAATCATCAACTCATAACCCTTGATCTACGAACGATATACTCAAATTTGAGCCGATTTCGTCATTGTTTAGCCCTCGAATCAGAGCCCGGAGTTGCATCCTTTTTCTTCTCTTCTTCTCCATGCTCTCGGTTAGCTTCCTCGGTGGGTCACTCTCTTCTTTTCTCTCTCCTCACTTTTTGGGGGCGTGTACACGTACGAAACCGCCACTTTCTATTTTTTCCTTTTCAATTCTTTTCAATGCTAGCTGAGCCCACATTAAGGTGGACCCAGCCAACAGTTGTGTCCCAGCATGTTGACTCGCGTTTCGCTATATATTTTTTTCCAAAAGAACGTTTTATACCTTGCCCCCTTGTGCGAGTTCTAAACGCCTGGCCCTACAGCATCAGGGCACAATAATTTCAAGGCGAAGATACCTTGCAACAAGGAAATTGCTTTTCTTAATTGCCTCAACAATTAGATCAAAATGAAAATGAGGAGTGCAAGATTTCCATCGATTGTTGGCATAACTAATTTGCTATATAGGATATGGCCACAAACATAGAAATCATATGAAATCTATTAATCAAATTTTCCTTCCCTTTAAGTAATCAAAGGGGGTTTTGTAAAAGTAACCCATTACCTTCTAGGTGGAATTATCATGACATGGATGTTTTTCGGAGCAAGAATTTTGTCTACTTAGCTCTATACTCCCCTTATAACTTAATGATAAGTTCTATGGGAACTGGATGATCCGATTCATAATGAATACTCTTTTTTAGTACAAACTCAATGAAAACGCTACATTAGTAGACAAAATAAAAAATCTAAGGTTAGAAACCACAGATGATATATCTAGTTCGCCCAATACTCGAAACTTAGAAGTTTATAGTGAAATGATGTATCACTGAATATGTCAATAAATGTAAACTTTCGGATCCATTTTGAATCCCTTATTATGGAAAAATTCAATTGATTCGACCTTCTGTAGTCCTAACTATAGGAATGCGGTCGCGATAAGACATCACGGCTCTTCACAAGCTCGCTAAATGTCAGTCTGTGATTGGATGTCTGCTTCTTTGATGTTTCCTATGTTCATATATGCTGTAAAAATATTACAAATGCATTTTCAAGGCCCAGCGGTCGTGGGCATTGGAATAAAGATCAAACATGGATATGAAGAATATTTCCTTTCTTTAAACTAATTTATCTATTATATAAATTGGGAGGTTTTGATGACTAGGCGTTTTTTTCGCCTTCTTTTTGTAGCAGGAAAAGAACGGATAGCCAGTAATTGACACTCCAATCATCAAAAGGACGTTTTCAACGTTCTTGACAACATTTTTTGAATTGTCCTTCCCGGTACACATGATCTCAGTCGCAGTCTTTTAATTTGTCTCTCTTGATGGAGATGGGATTTCCATATCAATTGACTTTTGTATGTCGTTTTGCTAGTAAAGTCTCGAGGGTGTAAGAGAGGAAAAACCTAATTTAAAAAGTTGATAAAGGCATCGAAGTAGGTCCCTAAACTTTTCTAAATTATTCAATTAGGTTCTTGAACAATTTTTTGGGACAACTGGATCCTTAAAGTATACGTGTTTTTTCTTCCAGATGATCATTCCACTAAAATAGAAATGGAAGGGTGATGGCTAGCCGAGGTTGCGTGGCCTTAGTCGGTCGATAGCTGGGACGGGGCAACCCTAGTCTGGCCTAGGGTCGTGCCAAGGAGACGTCTTGGTCTCGCAACCCCTCTACCTGGCTAGCTTTGTTAGGTCTAGAGATAATTTTACCGACAAAAAAGAAAAGGTCTAGAGATACTTTTGTTCGCTTCTATTTGGTGTCCCAATAAAGTGTTTATTGAGTTGATGAGGACGACATCATTAATATAGAAATGCGGTTAATATTATCAGCCGCATTAGCCACCAAATCAGATGCTCGATGGGTTCAACATGTCCATCTAATCTGCAAAAACTAGGATGAGATCTCAAGTTCAACTTTTGTCCGATACAATGTCTGAAAGTCCTATCATGAAGTTCTAACATCACAAATCTAGTCCTGTCGACTAATTTAGAAAAAAATTAATTAATTGGAGACTAAATTGATCAATGAGATTGTTGAGCTGGTTAGAGCGAATCAAAATCCCCCTACCGAAGTTGGATTTTTATCTAACCGAACCATCTAAATCCACCCGTCGAGTACGCTTAGTAAAACAATTAGACGAGGTTCTTTTCTTCCTTAATAAATATAAAATGAAGAGGAGACCAATACTTAAGACAGAAGAGAGGAGATTGATGAGGGCTCCACCTTTAATATTTTCTTTTGACTTTCTTCTTTATGTAAGGATGCGTAAGAAATTCCATTGAATCAGTACGTCTCAGAACGTTTTAAACGCCCCAAAGGTTCAAAAACGAGCAGGCGAGCGAAATGTTGTCTCCGCAAGCTTTCACACGACAAGGAAGCTTCGATGCACCACATGAACGGAGTCTCGAGCTCACATCAAGGTAAACAATAAAAATAAAATGAATAAGAATAATGCAAATTTGCTTTATAAAAATGGACAAACCAACGAAATCCGCATTCTATCTGCGAGATCATTGCCTCTCGCGCAGAGGTGAAAGACGCATCTTCTTTCTTTCTTCAAAAGCTGGTGCAGCAGATCAATGGCCGCCGTCGACGCCCCATCAACTGAAGCACAGAGGTTAGTTCTGCATCATCTCTCTTTCGCCGTTTGTATATGTTTATCTCGTTCCCCCTCCTTTGACTCACGAGCATATAGTGCAGTCGGCTCTCGACGTTTGCCAGAACTTTTATTTATAGGGCTTTCGCAAAATCCATCCAACCGGAGTCATTTATTACTTACCATAATTAGTCTGTATTAAGGCTAATCATATGGACTTTGCATGTCATTAAAGCTGAATTGTAGTTTGCCGTCGAGCAGTATTTAAGCATATAGGTGAACCGCTGTTGCTATGAACTTGTTCTACTCACTTGCAGCATAACCTAATAATTTCTGATTTTGTCATTCTTTTGGGTAGACCCGAAGAACAAGGAGATGCCATGATTCAAAAATCCAAAGAATTCTTGATAGCCTCGCTAAGATGGTCATTTGCTGTTCTTGGAGCTAAGGACTTACTTATAACCATGCAAGTGCCCTTCATCGTTATAGCCGTAGCTCTCATCACGCTATTTGCCATCAGTTCACGAACAACACGAAGCAATCACAGAACAACATTCATCAATTTGGCATTTCTCCTACAAGGATGTCTTGTTGTTGGGTTAGCAATTGACTCGATCGTACAGAATTCTTACATTAAGTGGGTTATCTTTGTTATGTTCCTTGCTATGGTAGCTATAAATCCCGATTACCAACAAGTTTTTCGGGAGATGATACAGATCTTTAGGTCCAAGTATGAAGCAACTTCTTCAAGACTCAAACACTTCATTCAATCACAACCGATCATCCAAAATCTTTTGAACATTAATGTTGCAAGCCGAGAAGAACCATCAATGAATAACAACTCCACAACTCAACCAGCTGGTGGCAACGGAAGCATGGTCAGGGTGAACAATGTTTAGGTAATGGCATGATAGTATTCAACACCCTTTATCTCTCTTTTGGTTTTTGTACCATAAGATGTTTGCACGATATGTAATATGGTGGGTTTTTTTTTTTTTTTTTCCTGTATTATGTGTTTGTATGATTTGTAAAAGTGTGGTCAGACTATAGTAGTCCTTCATTGATGCATTAAGTTTGTAACTATGCATATTTGCCCCAGATTGACAATGTAAAATATATTTCCCGTTAATTTTGTCCTCTATGGTATCCCTTTTAGGTTTTTTTCCTGCCTATAGTGTGAATCAACAATGCGATTTCCCGCAAAATATCGGTTGGCAACGAGATAAAGTATGGTGCTTTGACCAGATGAGACTTCCTATGCTCATTTTATTCCATTGACTTTATCCTTCGTCCTCTTAAATTGTAGGACCAGGCGTTTAAAACTTGCACTAAAAAAAACTGGAGGTACAATACGTTTTTTTCATTATTTATGCATTCTGTCAAGTGAAGAAGTCCAACGCTAGAAAAAGCATATGTTCACAAAAGCTAGTCTTAGCAGAAACATTCGATATTGACAGTGCATGACGTTAATCTGATGGATTACAACACATGTTCTTGATCTAATAATACCGTTTACGTAAACATTAATTCAACCGCATCGTGAGTAGTAATCACATGAAATAATAAAGAAAGAGAATTTCCGACAAATTGCAGTCGGAGGTTCTAGCAGGGACCAGTTGACCTGGTTCTCACACGGCGTTGGGTCTCCGGCATTTTGACTCCCCTTTTAATTACGTAAATTTATTTTTTCCCAAAAGGACGTTCCAAACCTTTGCCGTTTTGTCAAGTTTTAAACGCATGGGCCTACAGTACTAGAAGAAAAAAAAAAGCATCTCTACTTGCACAGATAGCAAGACTTGATATTTCGATAATTGAGTTACCGCCCTCGTTGTAAAATCCATATGACTTAAAGATTTTGAAGCCCATATTTCATTTGTAGCATATAATTCTTCATTCGGTAAATGTTAATGTTAATGTTAAATATATAGTTAAGCATGCATATCATTGCTCCAGAAAAAGATGAGGCAAGAAACTACACTACACAAATCCAAGAGCATGAAGTAATAACAACAGAGTAGAGGAAATTGACATACCTATAATGTCGGGTAAGTTGGGGCCATTGGAGAAGCAGCTGGTCGGCCGGTGAGTCAGATAATCGATGCGCACGGTGATGGCCAAGAATTAGTTACTGAAATTTAGCGGAGGGATAGGCATAAAGGAGAATAACATTGAAGGGGGACTTGGCACGGGCGTAACTAAGCTGCTATTAAGGATATGGCCACTAAGTATCGCAATAAAGTGAAATCTATCGATCAAATTTTTCTTCAACCCTTCAGAATTGCTTGTTCATTCATTCATATATGACCAGAGGAAGTAAGGTCTTCGTAGGAGTAACTCATTACCTTCTGGGTAGAATTGCCACAACATGGAGGTTGTTCCGAGCAAGAATTTTTGTCCCCATAGCCCCATCCTCCTCTCGTATCTTGATAATCAGTTATATGGGAACTGGATTATTGAATTCTTGACAGATGTTCTTTTTATAGCGCAAGTTCAAGGTAAATGCTACATCTAAGTTTAGAAACAAAATCTTTTTTAGAAAGCGGTATAACTAGTTGGCCCAAATACTCGATAACTTAAAGGTGAAATTAAGTACCACCAAGTAATTAGCACTGGGTAAACAATAGGACGTTTGCAACGTTCTTGACGATGTTTGTATTCCTTCGCAGTCCATGCAATATTCATCCCCAGCCATCACCAAACGCAGCTTCTTTCAACGCGTGGCGCCGCAGGCATGTGATTAGAAAGTTCTCTTTTTACAATCCCCTCTTTTTTTTTTTTTTTTTTTTTTTCCGTTAAATTTATAAATAAATGCAGACTACAGATAATTAATTTTCCTAAAATGAAGGAAACGTTAAAAATGGTGTGTTGCCGATGGCAACAAATATTAGTCCCCACGGCCAAACTAGATTGCATACTGGATGACATCAACTCTCATTTTTTTTCCAAATTGTAAATCAAATTTACAAAGATCTAAGTATGAATTTCTATTGCTTATGAAATTTTTTTATTGAACTAACTTTTAAAAGCTATACCAAATTGTGAAAAATTAAAGTAGTACTTCAATTAGGAGCGGGATGAGAAACTCTTATTTGCTCCAGGGATACGACACCCACGTTCACAAAAATCAATTATTATTATTATTTTTTATAACCAGTTATCACTTGTCAAGTAATGTGAATTTCCTTATTTTAAAATAAATAATCGTATACACAATTGTTTTACAATTAAAGTGGACGAAATTCTCAAATTGTCAATAATACTTGAAAACTTCGGACGTATGAAACGTCCTGGATGGAGAGAGAATTTTCCTCGGAATGGCTTTGGCTTTAAATCCTCAAATTTAAGAAAGCAAGGAAGAAGTCAATAAATAAAAGGGCCAAGTACCGAACGTCTAGATCACTCAGCGGAGGCCTATAAAGGTGTGAAAGTGGGGCCATTGAGATAAGACAACATTATTGGCTTAAGTTTTTTAGTGCAGGCAGGGCCAATTACATAGGTCGAACGAATTGTGCTTGAGTTTTATTTTTGTGATCTCCTTGATGAAGGTATCAAGCTTCCACTGCTCTATCCTAACAAGTGATATGAAAGTTTGTAGTTGATCGGTGGCCTCTCTCGATATGTATCGGCTTTCAGCGATCATCTCAAGGAAGAAATTTAGAATGTAATTCCCAAATCAAGGTAGAGGCGGGTGATGTTCCTACCTATTGATAAGATGGGTAAATGTTACTCCTATTGAAATCTAGCAAAACTTTATCAAGTTGAAGTGTAGATTCGAGTTAAGAAAACATTAGTGTGGAAAGACATTTGAATGGATGTCGAAGTGCATGTTTGGGCGTCAAGTCCCACATCAAAGAACCAATTGGGTTGCAGAAAAAAGGCGATGCAAAGCAGTTGGTCGGACACCACAAGTACCCTGACTTTCACATAATGCTCACTCAGGTGCCGTAATTTCTTAGCCTGATGACTTGAGCTACGTTAACTTTTTGATGGTTCGCTAGCTTATTTTTCTACCGAATCCTTTCTCACCAAAGGTACTGTATATATTTCTTGAGCATAGGCTGCATAAAGATGTGGGGCCGAAGACGAATCGGGCTGACCTTTTCGCTGCGAAACTACTTGCAGAAGAACGAGACGTCCCGTTCACTTGGCGTTGGAACCCCCTTCTCTTTTTTAAAAATGAAAAGAGCAGGAAATTTTTTAATTGCCCAGAGCCTTATATATACAGCACCCCGCTCAGCTCATCTTCTTCCTCACCAGCATTCGCAGCGCTCAGGAACACTGTTCATCGAGCGCCAACAGAACTGAGCTTCGACTTCTGCAGAGCTCTGGCAGAGAGTCGCAACACTAAAGCAGAGGAACATGGCGGATCACGTGAGCATACCAGTTCCAGTTGGAACTGAAAGGTACGCAGCTCACTCATGGAGATATTGTCTCGGCAACTGCCGTCACGGTTGGGACTGCAGGTCGAGCAACTCGTCAGTTCTTGATCCATTTCTTTCTGATCTGATGCAGGGACGAGGTTCAGCGGCCACAGCACCCGCACCAGCAGCAACAGGGGTGGATCGACTCGGCCAGAAAGTTCCATGTCCTGTTCGGTTTGCTGAAGCTGCTGATAATCACGCGTTCCCAATCTCTAAACATCATTTGCGAAGTCATTTATCTACTATCGCTGATTGAGGTCACCGGACCTGCGAGCTCGAATTGGGTGTACTGGTGCTTGTATGTCGGTTCTGGGACTCTTGGCTTCGAGCTGCTTCTGTGGATGAACCTTTCTCCAGTAACGTCGCTCGCCGTCAATCTGTGCTTACTTGTGTATGCTTTGGCATCATCTGGCCTGCTTGTGCGAGGCTCCGACCAGCTTCTACGGCTTATTCAGCCGCTTGATGACGAGCCATTTTCGGAAGTTCAGTTCAATATTTGAAGCGCCTATCCCTCCTGCTGTAATTGCGTGTATGAGTCTTCTGTTGTGTATGTCATTTGTAATGGTTCTGATTCAATTTCCTTACTTGTAACAGTAATCTGTGAGGTGTGTATCGATGTCGATTTACGGTGTATGTCATTTACCAACAAGAATACCATTCACTGAACATTTTACTTCAATTCCATTGGCTTTTCTGTCGCCTTCTTTCTTCTACTATTTCTCTCCATCTTCATTTGTTATAACCCATGTTTGTAACTTTTGGGATTTTGCATTAGCAGTAGAACATCATTTTCCTTATGAAACGTCCCAAGAATCATTTTTTGGGGGGCCGATGCGATTAACATAAAATTAATTTGCATATGTATGCGAAAGAAATTTCAAGAGGGAGGCGGTTGTCATCGGTTGCCGCCCGACTCTATGATTGATCGTAGAAGAGGAGTAAACTGCTTTGCAATCTAAGTCGATATACGACGCCATGTTTCTTATCGACTTGTTTAATTAGTAAATGCAACCATGCTCTTCATCAATACATGCACCGAAATTTGAAGCGTTGGAATGTCCATGGGAACCTTTTCTTACGAACTATTTCGCCACGATTCTTTGAGACGTCCCATACGTTTCTTTTCCTGGTCCAAGAGGTCCCACCCTAAGGCCACCCACCACCAACGTCGTTGAGTGTACTAGGACGAATCCCTCGTGGAGTCGGCCTCGTTCTTTTTAGTTTTCCGTGTGAATTCAGGTAACGACGCGATGGATTCACCAGCAACAGTGGAAAGTTCTGCGCCAGTCGTCACAAAGGATTTAATTAATACATCGCCACATTCTTTCACGCATCATATTCAATGTCGGATGTCCTCAAAAATTTGATACGTCCCGTTCTTTTGCGTCTTGACCCGTTCCTTGGAAGTTCCCTCTTCTTCTTTTTTGCTTTTGTCACGTCGGGGTTGTGAGGTTTTACTTCATTTTTAATATAGAAGGAATACCACCAGGTTGGTTTAGAGAGGAAGTGGTTGCTGAATTGGCTGAAAGATTGGGTCGAATCGTAGAAATACAGATGGAGGCTAAAGGGAATGGTCCATACAAAGCGGGTAAGGTGAAAGTGAAACTAGACTTGAATTTACCTTTGAAAACAGGAGCAATTTTGGATATCGGGACCAAAAAACTATGGGTGGAATTTAAGTACGAAAGACTTCCACATTACTGCTACTCATGTGGAAAAATTGGCCACTATGCTACTAATTGCGAGGAAATTCCTTATGAACAGATTGAATGGGCAGAGAATAAGACAAGGAAATACGGAACTTGGTTAAAAGCGGAGGTTCGCGACCATAGCCCTTATTGGGCAGCTTTCTATGGTAAATTAACAGCGCATTCAGAGGCTGATGAAGTCATCCTGGAAACGCCTGCAACAGCAAATGAAACGGAAAGAGGAGTGAGAGGTGATCGGGAGTTACGGGGTGCTGTTATTCGCAACAAGAAAAGAAATGATTGTCATTCCCCTGATTATATTCAAGAAGATGAGGTTATATACCACAGCAAAAAAGACAAAGGGAAGCAGATAATGTGTATTGACCATCCCACAGCAAAATACCAGCCAGAAAACAGCAATAAAAAGAGAATTCTGAAGGCTCAGAAATCCAAAAAACAGAGGCGATCAGAAGACAATGCTTTGTTACTAGTTGATGATATGGAGCTCTTAGAAACCCCAGTTCAGATTGTGAAGGAAGGGAAAGACTGGGCTTTGGTGGCTAGCCCTAATAAGCCACCGAAGACGTCATGAAGATCATAAGCTGGAATTGTCAGGGGCTGGGTAACCCCCTGACATTCTAGGAGTTGAGAGCCTTAGTAGCTCTCGAAAGGCCCGATTTAGTCTTTTTAATGGAAACAAAAAGCAAGGAGGTAATGGTTGAGAATGTGGTTAAGCGCTTACAATATGCAAACAAGCTTGTAAAAAATCCGGAAGGGCGTGCAGGAGGCCCGGTGCTAATGTGGAATGACGAGGTAGAGATACAAGTGCTTTCTAGCAACAACAACCTCATTGATGTGGACTGTTATGATCTGAATAGAGGAGGAAGGATGCACATAACTTTTACTTATGCCCCTGCAAATTATGGGGAAAGACTTACTATATGGCAACAATTACGGGAGATCTAGGTACAAAACACACTTCCATGGGTTTGTTTGGGAGACTTTAACGAAATCTTATATGAATGGGAGAAGGTGGGAAAAAGGGCAGCATATTATTATCGCATGGTAGCTTTCCGAGACCTATTGAATGACTGCTACCTAATGGATATCGAGAGCAAAGGATGCGCATACACATGGGCCAACAATAGAGAAGGAGAGGAAATGGTTAAAAAACGATTAGATCGTGCTTTGTGTACCATGGAATGGCGAGTGATCTTCCTGAATGCTGAGGTTTATGCGTTACCAACCATTGGCTCTTATCACAGCCCAATCCTTCTCGCGCTCCATCCTGAACACCCGAAAAAGAAGAAACAATTCAGGTTCGAAGCATATTGGACGGAAGAAACTTAATGTAGAGAAATCATCAAGCAAATATGGGATGGAAGTTTCTTAAGTAAAAACAGCTTCACAGACAAAGTGCATCATGTGGCCAACCAACTTGAAAAATGGAGCCAGAAGAAGTTCCCAAACGCAAGCAAACGTATTAAAGAGTTAAAGCAGCAACTCATAGCCCTAACAAATCAACATCCCGACAAATCCAGCAAACAAGAACAACAAAAGGTGGTGGAGCAAATTGAGAGGTTATGGCGACAGGAGGAAAGGTATTGGGGAATTAGGGCATGAATAAACTGGCTGAAATGGGGAGACCAAAACACGAAGTATTTTCATGCTACCACAGTCCAGAGAAGGCAGAGAAACAGGATAACCATGCTGAAGATCAATGATGATACATGGTGCAAAGAGCAGAATTTGCTTAAGCAAAAAATACTGGAATTCTATCAAACACTTTATGAAACTGTGGGTCCAAGGAATTTTAACCCGATTCTAGACTAGTGCCAAAGCCCTGTAAATGAGGAAATGAACAAACAATTGCTGGAGAATGTGACGATGGAAGAAGTTAAAGAAGCGGTATTCCAATTGGGGGCATTTAAAGCTCCGGGACCTGATGGGTTAAATGGACATTTTTACCAACACTTTTGGGAGGAGCTCCAGCATGAAGTTTGTCAATTAGTTCAGAATTTCTTTGCAACAGGTACTTTTGATCCTACCTTAAACCAAACACATATAGCTCTAATCCCAAAAGTAACACACCCATAGAGCATAACCCAATTCAGACCCATAAGTTTATGCAATTTCAGCTATAAAATTATTGCTAAAGTGATGGCGAACAGATTAAAGAGATGGCTTCCTCATATTACAACCCCTGAACAAAGTGCTTTTGTACATGGGAGACAGATTCAAGACAATATATTCATTGTGCAAGAAGTTATCCATCAACTCATAATCAAGAAGAGGAAGAAGAGATTTAAAGCCATTTTGAAGTTAGATATGCAAAAAACGTACGATAAAGTGGAGTGGGATTTTCTAAAAGCATGTTTGCTGAAAATGGGCTTTCACACAAAATGGGTGAGTATGATTATGCATTGTGTTTCAACAGCGACTTTAAGTGTGAAAGTCAATGGGGAGCCCGTGAAATATTTCTCGCCAACAAGGGGAATACGGTAAGGAGATCCATTATCCCCTTATCTGTTTGTTCTTGTGTCGAACGTGCTCTCATGGCTAATGCACAAAGCTATATCAGACGGGAGCATAAAAGGGATTACACTGAACTTATACTGCCCTACCCTATCACATTTACTATTTGCTGATGACTCGATCTTCTTTTTGGATGGGACTTTAGTAGAATGCCAAAACCTAGTAGTAGTCCTAAACCAGTATTGTTTTGCCACGGGTCAAACAGTTAACCTCAACAAATCAGGTGTGAGCTTCAGCAGCGGCTGTCCTCTAAATCTACAAAGGAATTTGGCTCAACAACTAAGAGTCCTGATCATAGAAAAGACAGGAAACTACCTTGGCATACCAATGGATTGGGGAAAAACAAAGAAAGAAATGTTCGCTTGGATCCTAGCCAGAGTAAATATGAAGATGGCAAGGTGGAAAGAGAAATTTCTGTCCAAAGCAGGGAAAGAAACACTAATAAAAAGTGTAGTTCAGGCACTCCCTCAATATGCGATATCGATATTTAAAGTTCCTATCTCAATATGCAGATCGGTTGAAAGGAAAATTGCAAACTTCTGGTGGAAGCAAAATGAAACTAGCAATGGGTTACACTGGAAGAAGTGGGAAGCTTTGAAGAAGAGAAAAGATGAAGGAGGTCTAGGATTTAGAGATCTAGTAAAATTCAACAAAGCAATGTTGGCAAAACAGGCCTGGAGATTATCTCAATCACCTACAGCATTATGGAGCAGAATACTTAAAGAGGTTTATTTTCCAAATGGCAATATATGGAAGGCAGGTAAAGGGTAGCATCCTTCTTAGGGATGGCAGAGCATCATGGTGGGGAGAGAAACCATCGAAAAGGAGATCCAATGGCGGGTAGGCGATGGGAAGAAAATCAACATTCGAGAGGATAAATGGCTGGAATCTGGGGTGATAGGAGGTCCAGCTAATAGAGATGAACCCACAACAGTAGCTGAACTGATAAACGACACAAACAGGAGCTGGAAGGAAGCAGAAGTCCAGAATCTCTTTGAAAACAGAATAGCCAATGAAATTTTATCTATCCCGCTAAGTCCCATCCCGGAAGAAGATTCCCTAGTATGGTGAGGTAACAAGTTGGGAAGGTATACGGTGAAAAGCGGATACAACAAGATAAATGCAGACAACACAACAACAAATCAAAACTGAGCGTCAACCTCATTCACAACCCCTCGCACTTTATAGACAGAGATCTGGAAATTATCTATCCCCCCAAAAATTCGCATCTTCATATGGAGCATTTGCTAGAACGCAATCCCAACAAAGGAGAATCTACACAAGAGAAACATATTACCTAATCCCCTTTGCACGCTGTGCAACAATCAAGTGGAGACAACCGAGCACCTGTTCCTCCTCTGCAAATGAACAAAAGAGATTGCCCAAGAATCAAATGATATCCCGCTTTGATAAGTGGCTTCAAGAACATAAACACCCACCCGAGAAAGAGCTGCTCGCGATTTTTAGTCAACTTAAAATTCAATCTTCGTAGAGGGCAACAAAATATGCTCCGAAATTACAGCAGATGGCAACCAAACGAAGGGAAGAAAAAGCAGATCTGCACTTATTGAACCAAAGGAGGCCAACGGAAGGAAAGCTGAAGATGAACGTTGAGGGTCTTGGAAACAGGAACAAAGCTGGATGGATGGATTTGGGTTGGGGCATTTCTTGAAGATGCTGCACGATTGCTGGTATTGTTCACAATAAAGGGTGCAACGAGAGATAGAACTCGAGGACGGTATTTTGGGCCGAGTTGCATAAGCCCATAATAGACCAATGTTCTGCTATCTACCACTTACGCTATGTCAGAATACTAATGATTCAAAGAGATCACCAAGAAAATTGGAATTTTCCTTCTTGTAAGTCTAAAATGAAAGTATATATCCCTTTAATGTCCTAAAGCCTATTTTTGTCAACTTAAATAATCCTAAATATGCTTAGTGTGGATGGATTTGGGATGGGGCATTTTTATCATTGTTCACAATAAAGGGTGCTCATGCCAATGAGTTCACCAAGAGGGAATCCAAGTCTCGAGCCCTTCAATGATAAAACTCAAAATGAGTTATGGGATAATCAAAATATATCAATCCACATCACACCAATTCTCCGATATAGGATTTTCTAACACAACCCACACGTGTAACTCAATAGAGGGTCGAGTGTTTAGGTGTAGGTAAATTCTCCATGGAAATAGGTGCCATTTGATCAATAGGGGGGGGGGGGGAGAGTGCTTGAGGCATGCAACATAAATTCAATACATACATCCGAAGAGATCACCAAGAGGGAATCCAAGTTTGAGCCCTTCAACGTATCTAATCGAAAAACTCAAGCCAATAAGTTATGGGATAATAAAAAAATATCAACTGTTCCATACCAAAAAAATTCTTCGATATAGGATTTTCTAACACAACCCACACATGCAACTCAATAGAGGGTCGGGTGTTTAGGTGTAGGTAAACTCTCCATGGAAATAGGTGCGGTTTGATCATTTTGATCTAATAGCGCGTGGTTACCTTCTAATTTCAGAGGATTCCAGTTAGAAAAGAACACTAAGAAAAGATATGAAGTATATTTAGGACAATCTCTTTAAGGTTTACACAATTCTTGAATCAATTTAAAGATGAAACAAAATTAGTTACCATTGTGCCTCTTTTAAGAATCTAGAAAGAGCCCCACATCATTCATAATGCCTATCTTGAATTCTTTCCTACATTTAGCTAATCAGTGCATATGAATTATGAAAGTAATATCTAGGATCACAAATCTAGTTACTATTAATGGTCAACTTTATGTGAAAATTTTAAGACTAAACTGGACAATAGAATTGCCTAGCTAGCTAGAACTATTTGAAATTCCAAACTGAAGTTGAATTTATATTTAAATGAACCATCTAGATCGACTGTTGGATACTCTCACTAAAACAATTAGATGATGAATTTTGCATCCTTAATTCATAAAAAATGAGGGGAAAGAGAGAGATGAGAGAAGATTCCACGGAAGCCGGAAGGGCTCCACTCTAAGTGTCCTTGTCACTGTCTTCTCTGGGTAAAGAGTGCATGCAAAATCGAACTACATGCGAAATTCCATTAGATTTGATCCGTCTGAGAACGTTTCAAACGTCCCCAAGTTTCAAAGCATCGAGTGGACGAATGAAATGTTGTGTTCACAAGCTTGAACGCGCAACAAGAAGCTTCTTAAGCCATCCGCCACATGAACTTGGTCTCGAGCTAGCCTACCTGGTTCTGAAGTGAACAACGAAAAATAATGATGATAAAAAAAATCAAATGAAAAAGGGCTTAGAAGGACACAATCTTGGATAGATATGAAGCCCATCTCGATTTGCATTCCCTGCAAGCTCTTCGCCTCTCGAGCCACGGTGTAAAAAACATCAGCTCTCTTTGTCCGAAAGCAAGGGCAGATCAATGTCTGACATCGACCTCACTTCAGCTGAAGCTCGGAGGTCAGTTTGTACATGCTTCCCTCGTTCCTTGTTAACTGTTCCTCGTCTGGATCGCAAGCATTCTGTGATCTTGGCTTTCCATGTCTACTGGAACTTTTCATTTGCACAACTTCTGCAAATCCATCCATATAATCAAGAATCATTTATGACTTTAGTAGACTGACCCATTGGAACTAATTATATGGACTTGCATATCATCAATGCTAAGATCTAGCTTGTAATTTTAAGCTAAATTAATCAGTTCATATTTCATTGTTCTTTTTTGGTAGACTAGAAGAGCAAGAAGATGCCATCATTGAAAAATCAAAAGATTTCTTGACATCCTCGCTTATATGGTTATTTGCTCTTTTCAGGGCCAAGGATTTCCTTATGAACAAGCAAACAATTTTCATTGCCTTTTCTATAGCTCTCATTGCAATCTTTGGCATCAGTTCATGAACAACACAAAGCTATCTTGGAATGACATTCATCAATTTGGCATTTCTCATACTAGGATGTCTCGTTGTTGGAATAGTAATTGGCTTGATCGTGCTGAATTCTTACATCAAGTGGGTCATCTATGGTTTCTTCATTGTTTCAGTAGCTATAAATCCCAATTACCAACAAACTTTTTGGGAGATGAAGCAAATCTTGAGGTCCATTTGCGAAGCAACTTCTTCGAGACTCGGCAAATCGTTCAATCAAGTACAAGTGGCTATCCAAAATCGTCTGAAAATTATTGTTCAGGGCCGAGAAGAATCACCGATGACTAACAACCCTACAAATCAACCGGTTGGCAGTGACAAAAGCATAGTCGGGGAGGACAATGCCTAGTTGTTCAAGATATGGAATTCAACACCCCTTATCTCCATTTTTGCTTTTGTACAAAAAGATTTTTGTACGATATGTAAAACGTATGTAAGCTTTTTCCTTTGTATTGTGCTTGTAGGATATGTAAAAGTGTGGTCAAACTATAGTAGTTCTCCATCCATACATAAAACTTGCAATTTTTTGCATATTTGCTCCATCTACATGAAATTCTTATCGAGCACTCCTGGTTTTTTTTTTTCTTTTTTCATGGCATCATTTACACCTTAAGATTTAATCTCGCTAATTGGTAAATCTACACCTGAAGAAGTTGACTTGACTGGTTACGATGCATGTTCTTTGACTCGCCTTCTAATTGAGTAATTTCTATATGTTACAAAAGGACGTTCCATATCTTGACCTTCTGTGCAAGTTTTAAACGCCCTGTCCTACGGCGTTAGAGGATAGTGGGATAAAGTAAGTCAAATGATTGTTCAACGCCTAATTTTAAAAGAAGTTAATATGCGGATACATCTTCTGGTTATTAAATGATTGATAGATGACAGAAATCCATGAAACTTTTCAGATAATAAATCTCTTCCGAAAACAAAAATCTGTTTATATTCATTAAACTCGCTTATTTTGCAAGTTTTGAAACATTTATTAATGTGAGTTAACATCTTTTTTTTTTTTTTGTTGGGGGGGGGGTGTTATCGTGGTAAATGAAAGTTTGTGTTTTAACCCCAGAAATTCGTACGAATTATAAACGAATCTAACACAAATTGACGGCCTGGCCAAAAAAAAACAAAGAGAATGAAGAAGAGGAGTTCCTTGTGATTAAAGATCCCATCTTTTTGCTTATTCAATTCAAGCATAAACCTCACTTTGATGTCAAGTAGGCAGTAATTAGCGCTCTAATCAACATCGGTACGTTTCCAACGTTCTCCACAATGCTTGTATTCCTTCTCCGTTGACATTATCTCCCTGGAAGTCCTTTGTCTCTTTCGATGGAAAAGGGTATTCTGCGCCAAATCGACTTTTGAGGAGCTTAAGAAAGCAAAAAACAGAATTTAAATGAGGGACGAAGACGCGTGGGGCAAGAAAAAAACTCAAAAAAGTTATTGCGTAACCAAGAAACGGGACGCCCCGTTCATTTCACGGTCGATTAGACGGCTTCTCTGAACGTATGACCCAGCAGACGTGTCTTAGAGACTTTCTTTTTAACAATCCCAAGTTCATCAGTCAAATGAATAAATAAATCCAGACGAGAGATTTAATTTTTTCCAAAATGATTTTCATTTTTCGAGGGAAATGTGAAAAGCAGTCTCTTTAGCGTGGCTTCTAATGGAGAAATGTAAGCCAGCAAGTATTAGCACCCACAGCTAAACTAGATTGCGTACCTGATGCCAACATCCCAATTTAATGAGGAGGACTAGATTAGTTTGATGCGAAAGAATACAAGGAATCAACATGTTAAACTCCTTCTTTGGAGAATTTTTTTTTTTTTAAAAATGCATTGGAAATCCTAAAACTTTTTGCAAAAGTGCAATTAAGTCTTAAAAATTTCAACAAGTGTAATTAAAGGGGCAATTCCATAAAAAAGCACGAACTTTAGGGTTTGGGACAAATCTGGCCCGAACTTTATTTTGTCTCAAAAAAAAAAGCACCAACTTTTATTCGTGTCCCAAATCTGGCCTGCCGTTTACTCTCCTTCACGGTCATCCGACCTGGCATTTCCACGTCAGATATCTAATAAGGAAAAATTGTTCTGGGCTTTCTCCTCTTTCTCTTCTTCTCTGAATGCACGGCTCATGAGTTTGGGGAAATTTTTTTTCTAGGGTTTCATTTCATCGGTGAGTTCAGGCGCGAGAGTCTTCAATCCGTTGGAAGATCTCGCGCACTAGCTTGCTCACTCATTCTCTCACACGAAGATGCTCGCTCTTGTACATACCCACGTTCGATTGCTCGAAGACGTCCTTTCCGTCGGAAGCTTTGACCTCGAAGGCTTTATGCTTCCTTAAGGTCGAAGGACAAAGCATCAAAAGGTATTCTTCTTCTCCTCCTCCTCCTCCTCCTGTCTACGGTTTCCTTTCTTCAGCGATAAGTGCGCGGGCAATCTTCAATCCGTTGGAAGATCTCGCGCCCTGACTTGCTCGCTCATTCTCTCACATGGAAACTGTCACTCTCGCACATATTCACACTTGTTCGCTTGGAGACATTGTCTCCCTCGAAAATTTTAGGCTTGAAGGATCTGTGCTTGCTTAAGGGTTGAAGTTGACAGAGCGTTGAGAGCGTTGAAGGCATTCAACTCTTTGCTTGGACATATTAAATTACGGTCACCATGTGCTTGATGGTTTGTCTAGAAGTGATCTACCTCACAGGAACTGAAGTTGAAATTTTCTAGGCTTAATGAACTTGTGAATTTGCTAGGTCTTTAGAATCTTATGGCTTGGAATGAATTTGATCATGGCCATAGGTGGATATGTCATGACTTGGGAGTATTAGACTTTGTTAATACTTTCACGCCTATCGGGTAATTTGTCTTCTGTTGTCTACAGGGGCATATGAAGAATGGGTGATAAAATTTGGAAAAACAAGACTTGTCCATCCTAATGGAAGTGTAAAAGTGCAGCGTGCTAAGGTGAAGTGTTGTGTTTGTGGGGAAGAGAAACAGAGGAGGATTGATAATGCTTGTAGAGCGCTACGATTCTTCGGACGGCTTGCGTAGTTTGGCCAACTTTAGCCACGGAGGTGCTTTTAGCTGGGTCATTTGATGGTTGAGCCACCCAGGTTAGTTCTCATCATTGGGATCTATGTAGTTCATGGTAAACTTTGGAGTAGTTGTGATTTTCTGTTGTGATATATTTGCTTTGAGCAGTTCAGCTACTGGAGTTATAAAAATAGAAAATTCTTTATGAAGATATGAATGAAAGTTACTAAATCAGAGTAGGCAAACATCATCTATGAGCTAATTATTGAACTTATATGCAAATTTTATGTCATGTTTAAAAATATTTTACTGAGGCATTTCCAGAGAAGTGGAACATTTTGTTAGGATAATGACTCAATTGACAAAACCACTAGACACTTAAGTTTTCTAGGAGAATTGCCTCGTACACATTTAAAAGTATTAGGAAGGACACTTGGGCATTTAGTACATCATGAGTTTTCTAATTAGTTCGTAGATCAAGACAATCAATCTGAGCCACCTGGGAATTTATTATGTTTAATTGGACAGCTTGGGTGTTTTATTAGAACTGTCAAACTATGCATGTAAATTGTCAAAAATGAGACTTACAGAGCAGATTGCGAAACGAGGGAAGTTTGGTACTTTGCAAGTATCGCTTCACCAATATAAGTTACATGTTACATGATAGTACACTTTCCCCCTAACATCATGCTGGTTATTTATAGTTATCTGCAATGTGCAAAAAAAAAAGAAAGAAAACGCTGCAGCTAATATTTTTAGCCATAAATATAGTATAAAATTTGATTTGCCCACTTTCTTTGGTCTATTTGCTAATTCCATAGGATCTTGGTCCAGCTTAAACTTGGCCTTTTGCACTTCACCACATTCATCTTATGGAAGATTTAAAAGGAGTAGAATGCCTAAGAGCTCGTGGTACAAATCCTAAGCACAAAATGTCCCATAAACAATATACAATTCACTTTGTAAATAGAGTAGCCTGGCTGCAATCAACTCTTCATTCATTGTCATGTCTACGATCATATTTTTTTGGGAAGCTCAAATTCCCTTACTCCTATTTTATCATTTTGGATTAGTTCAAATAGTTATGTATTTCAAGTGTGTTGTCATGTGTTTAGATATTGGGAGCCAGAACTTATTCTTTTCTTTAGAGCTTCTGATCAATAAGCTATTGTTGTGTGAAATGCTTCTTCACAATGTGAAGTGTGTCGTCACTTTTTATTATGCCTTACAAATAGTAGAGTTATTGATGTCTTACTAGGAATTTGATTAGCATGATAAGTCCGACATTGAACTTTAAATGTCTAATTTTTTGCTCTACCTCTGTTTAATAGGATTGGGCTGGTTGGGATTCTAGGTTGATTGTCGTTTTACTTGTGGAGAATTGAAGTGTTGCAAGTTGAATAAGAAGTAATGGTGAGTTCATTCAATTGTTCACCCTTTACGTTTGAATATTGCTTTTAGTTTCCAACATATGACTTTGTGTTTTTTACACAGGATGAAAGTGACAGTGACGAGGGTTCATTAGAATTATGTGATAATGAACTATATATATCCGATAATGAAGAGATCAATACAAGGGAGATGAGGAAAGAATTTAGGGAAGCAATAATAGAGCAAGTGGATGATAGTAGAGACTTACCTGAAGGTTCCATCGATATAAGAATGGAGGAGGAGGTTGGTGCTGTTCCACACGATAGGGGGGATGATGATGAAGATGCGATATTGGATGATGAACTTCTAAGTGGTCCCGATATTGATGATTTTGAAGAAACTAATAGCACAATTGGACAAATGGTTAATAAGTATGATCCTATGTGTGACCATAATGAGAACATGTTTAGTCTAGGCATGAGATTTGAATCTCATGAACAGTTCAAGAATGCTGTGCGAAAATATGCTGTGATTAATGGATTTGACATTTTTTGGCCAAGGAGTCAAAAGAAAAGAATGGAAGCAAAGTGTGCAAGTGGTTGTGGTTGGAGGTTGTATGGTAGTTGGGTTCAAGCTAAGAAAACTTTTGTAATAAAGAGAGTTGGAAGTCTGCATAGTTGCAATAGAAGCCTCACAAACAGGCAAGCCACTTCTACATGGCTTGCTCGAGAGTACATGCCTAAGATTAGAGCCAGACTCACTTATTCAGCTACTGAAATGCAAACAGATGCTAGAGAAAGGTTTGCCCTGATCCTTAACAAAAAAAAAATGCTATAGAGCCATATGGACAGCCCTTAGTCATATAAGAGGGCCTATAGGAAAGCAATATGATATGCTAAGATCTTATTTGGAGGAGCTCAAGAGAGTTAGCAAAAATGGAACATTCATGATGGAGGTCAACCCAACAACCAAAGTATTTGAGAGGTTTTATGTAAGCTTTGATGAGTTGAAAAATGGGTTTTTAGCAGGATGTAGGCGTGTCATAGGCTTGGATGGGTGCTTCCTTAAGACTGGATTGAGAGGTATGTTATTATGTGCTATTGGACGAGATGGAAACAATCAAATGTTTCCAATAGCTTGGGCCGTTGTGGAAGTTGAGTCCGAGGCATCATGGAATTGGTTTCTCACTCGGTTATTTATTGACTTGAATGTGGGCACAGGTGAAGGTTGGACTTTTATCAGTGATAAGCAAAAGGTGATATCTCACTTTTTTATTTTATTACCATTACACTACACTAGTACAATCATTGCTGTGACATAATTCTTTTTCATTGGTTGATTTTGGTTGCATGGATTAATGAATGCAGTTTCATGGCTATCACCACAAGCAGAACATCGAAATTGTGCAAGACATATATATGCTAATTGGAAAAAACAACATAAAGGAGATGCTTTGAAGAATCTCTTCTGGACGGCTGTGAGGTGTACTTTTGAAGCTGATTTTGACCTGGTAATGGCAGATTTGAAGATGGAGTGCCTTAAAGGTTATGAAGACTTCATGAGACAAGACCCTAAGCACTTTTGTAGGGCTTTCATTAGGACATGTACTAAGTGTGATGCAGTTGAAAATAATTTAAGTGAGACTTTTAACGGATACATTTGCATACCAAGAGCAAAACCCATTCTTGAGATGCTTGAAGAAATACGAGCCATGTTGATGGAAAGGATGACAGAGAGAAGCCAATTAATGGTTGATCGAATGGATCCAATTTGCCCAAGAATTAGAATGAAGTTGGAGAAAACTAAACTGGAGTCTAAGTATTGTTTTGCTAGAGCATCTTTGGGGAATAAATTTGAGGTTGAAGGGGATGGCAATAGATTTGTGGTTGACTTGGCTAGAAAGACTTGTGCTTGTAGGGAATGGGATATCTCTGGAATACCATGTAGACATGCCATATGTTGCATTGCTTTTATGAAGTTAGAGATCAATGATTATATTGATGATTGCTTTAAGAAAGATGCTTATGAAAATTGTTATAAATTTCCCTTCCCGGTCATGAATGGGGAAAAAATGTGGCCCAAAGTTAGTGGTGAGCCAATCAAACCCCACCTTACAGAAGGAAAAGGGGTAGAGAGAAGAAAAATAGAATCAAGGATAAGGATGAGCGAAGTAGTGATAGTAAGAAGTTGACGAAAGTTGGAATTCAAATGCAATGTTCAAATTGCCTTCAATATGGGCATAACAAGAAGACATGCAAGAATCCTATGACATCAAGGCCACCCGAAGTATGTCTTATTGGACAATTTTGTAATTGTTAATTAAGATTTTTGTTGGGTTGTTATGAATGATAACATTGCTATTTTTTGTTTTTTTCCACATGTATGCAAAAAGAGGAAGACCAAAGAAAGTTGATGAAGCTAGTGGTGCGCAGGCTAGTTCACAGGCCAATAGACCATCTAATAGGGACTCCACTATCATCGGAAGGAGAGAGCACATGCTAGTGCTTTATCAAGCATAATTTTACTTTCATATCATGTGTATATTGTCATTAATGTTTTATGCTCATTTTGTTTCTTTAGGCTCGACAAGGTTATGAACTTTTCATATCCGAAGCTACTGGGAATTCTTATTTAAGGGTAATCTCTATCTAAAGTTTTATATATATATCGAAAAGAAAAGTGAGTTCATTTGTTTTTTTTTTTTTTTTGTAGATGCCTGGTAGTGATAGAGTTATTGACATTGGAGGTCCATCTGTTTCCAAGAGGCAGACAAGAGCAAGGAATGTCGTTGAAGTTTCACTAGGCCAATCTTCCGTTGATGTCTCGGAACCTCCATGCACTCAAGAATCTGGAATTGGTGGTTAAAGATGCAATTGTGGACCTTGAAATGCTTGTGTAGTGCCTACTACTTGATGTTGAGCTGTAGACTAAAAAGTGCTAGTTTGATGTTGTCTATAGGTTAATTTGGCTATGCATTGTGTTTGGGGATTTGGCAATGTCCTTTTGTATTTGCGATATTTTTGATATGCACTATGTGTTTCAGTTGGTTCAAAAAGCTTGACAAAAGTGAGTTTGGAACATTTGGATTTTGCAAACTTAGTTTTTGTAGTTTACATCTTCAAGGGAGAGGTTGATTTGAATCTTGTTGAACCAGTTTCTAGCTTATGAATATTCTTCGCATCGAGTGCAAGTTGAGCTGATCAGGAGCAATGTGATTTGTAATTTACATCTCGGCGTGCTTGAATAATTGTGCATATGGTGTGGAATGATAAGCGTCTCGAATTCTGGAAATGTAGGCACTATGGCAGGATGAGGAGGGAAATTTCCACAACGACAATGCAATTCTGACTGATAAGACAAGGGAAACAGATTCGATTTTAGCATTTTTCTTCCTTACACAATTTGCGCAGGCTTGACCATGTACAGATAGCTGTATTTGCAGATGTTAGCATCAGTCTTGTTAATTTCAGTCTTGACTTTTTGACACTTACTCTTTAATATCATCAACCAACTTCGATTCAACTTGCCGGGACATACCGCTCCTGCCCAGGTTGGTTCGCTACTCTTGGTAGGCCCATTTCTGGACTATTGGATGACAAGCAAGAGAGTTGACACTTATGACTACACCCCAGTTGCTGTGGTAAGCCTACATATTCATAGTCTTTAAAGTAACATTTTAGTTGTCTACACTGCAATGGACTGAACCTCTGCTCTCTGAATCTTGTGCTACAAGTAATATATGTAATGTACAATTTCCTTGCTCCAGTTAGATTCGTAGATGAGGCTAGCACTTTGTTGAGGTATATTCTGACAGTGTTTAACCTGATTTATTGGACATTCTAGGAATGTGCTTGCCTATATTTGACCTGCTGATGAACCACATGCACCTTCCTATTGTTGTTGTTCTTGTTGGAGTTCAGAAACTGATGTTGGCCTCCTTACAGTTTTATTTACCAGGGACCAGATAACTTTCATGATTAGTATGGATGTCGTGGATATCATACACTTAATATATGGGATTTTGATATTGCTTCTTTGATTTTGCTTCATCTTTGAGTTTCCTACCCACAGAAAATCGATGTTTCATAAGAGGGAAACATAAAGACTCGAGGTTGTGTTGAATGATACCATAAGAATGGGCAGTTACTCTATTAAAGCTTCTCAATTAGTTCTAATCACGAAGAGCAGTTACTCAACTCTTGCTTTTCTTGTTGGATTTTGCAGATGTTTATTATTCTATCCTGCACCATTGCTGTGGGGACTAATCTCAACCAGTTCATCTGCATCGGTAGATTTACTGTTGTTTCTTTCCAAGTAATTGGCCATATGAAGACTATCCTTGTCTTGATCATGGGCTTCCTCTTCTTTGGGAAGGAGGGTCTCAATCTCCAAGTAGTCATCGGTATGATCATAGCTGTAGTTGGAATGATCTGGTATGGCAATGCGTCATCTAAGCTTGGGGGGAAGGAGCGCCGAAGCCATTCACTTCCTACCAGCAGACAACATAAACACGGTAGTTTGTCGGAGTCCACCGAAATAGATGGGAAAGTTTGAATATTAGTGATTGCCACTGAGCGAACATATAAGATAGCTGATTCCAACTTATCATCTGAGATTAGAAAACCAGTGTTCCTTTTCTTCTCCATTGTTTTTCCTCATTGAATTATTCTTTGTTGTCCCCAAGCCGCTCCAAGGGAACAGATCTTGCTGAATAGGTTTAGCTGTGCTGCAAAAATTTTCCCTGCTTGATCATATAAATTATAGTAATTAAATTGTTGCTCATTTCATAATTATAAAAAGGTTTGGTTTCTTCATTCTTCTTTGTGGAGTAAGCTTGTCCAGGCTATTCTCTGTTCTTTGGCTTAAAGGCAGCACTTCATGCATACTGCAGCTTTCAGTCCCAGTCATTTAGGGTTCCTACTTAGGTGAAGTGACTTTTTATTGAGAGGTCATCTATCTCTATGTAAAATTGCTGTAACGACAGCTCCATGGTCTGTTTGAGGGGATGGACCATAACGGATGGTGGCGTTTCCATTTTTCCCACAACTCTTATGTAAAATTGCTGTAACGCACAAAATGGTAAAGCTTTACAATAACGAACAAGATTTATTTCCTTTATCCTTTTTTTTTCCTATTCGATTGGTCATCGAGGAGTTGGGATCGATCACCCAACATCCGAGACGAAGATTCAGATAGCAGAGGCTAAAATAGAGAATAGCCTCTTTCTCTCGTCTGCTAATCCGAGAATGACAGTGAAACAAAAACGTGCAATGAGCAAAACGTGCGATGAGCAAAGGAAGGTGAATGTGTCCCCTAGTCAGTTCATGTGGCACGATAAGGGTTGAAGATTCTAATATACACATAACATTACCTCAACAGGACAATCTGGTGGACCAAGCAAATATCGAGTAAACGAGACAGGGATGCCAGATAGATCAACGTCCACGCCTTCGTGGCTGTCAATGAAAGATTCAAAGGTGGAGGCTATTAATGTACAACCAAAAACCGAAAAAGACTGGAATGCGAATCTTGGACTTGTCGATTGTTATCAAAATTGAACATCTCAATGGCTTCCACGGAAGGAATGTAAGAGGATAAAGAAGATAAAGCCCCTCGTCACCGCAAAATGCCCAAATAACCAGTGTCCTTTCCCCCCACGATTTGAAGTATTATCGTCTAGCATTAAAGTAGTTCAGACCTTTGCAAGTCCACTTTAGATGGCGACAATTATATGCAAGTTGGGTACTTAACATTCATCTATTGATCCCCGAAGTTTCATATGCCTGAGTGACAGCCGAATTTTGATGGCAACACCTGATATACTATCACATCCAATAAAAATGATAGAATACATGTCCAATTTACTTGCAAGCTGTATAGAATCCATGACATTGTTAGTTATGGTCTAAGTTTCAGTAGCTGTTGGTGAATGTGCCCCCATTGATTCAAAGGCCTAAAATTTGTTGAAAAGACGCCAATCAATGTGGTATATACATATCAAAAGCCTGGCATAAGTTTACAATTGTGTAAAAGAAAAGGGCAGAAGGATCTATGTAATCATCCTCCATCGGTTATAAGACAACGAATCTTCTCGTGTAAATGTTTGTGTCAGCTCTCTCTCTTTCGGATGGCTTTGTGATAATGAGCAAGTTATTCTCATATCCATTGTTATGAACAATTGGCCGCAATGGATCGATCCTCCATGTTCCATCGACTATGAACTTTATCTGCATCAGGAGGACCACGGAGGTTATGAAGCTCATCCAGAGACAGCAACTGCTTGTAATTTTAGACCGCCTTAGACTAAATTGAGAGAAGACCTACCTCATATCTTCCAGGATACAACTGGAGGCACATGGAGAAAACTCCGGTGCTCGACTTCTCCAATCTTTCCCTGCAATGAAGCACATTACTCTACTGAGCATCATTTAGATAAAGCTACTCGTATGTATGAACCACAGAACATAAATCTAAAAGCATGAAGTCTGAAGAACTTCTCAACTCATATAAAGTGGATCCCGACCCCCTTTCTTTTAACCAATGCACATGATGGGATAATATGCGCATTGGTGAGGATTAATCGAGTTGATATGTTTAGATCCAGTGTTAAGACAAAAACGAAACTTTCACAAAGACAAAAGAAGAAACGTTATTAAGTTAAATTTGTTAAGACGCCAAAGGCTTGAGAATCACCGATGCTTCAAACAAAAGGTTGACTGCCTGATTTTTGAAGGCAAGATGGACTAGACATGCATTGACCGCACAGATAATAACATCCTACAAAAATGCTTTGCGCTCCTACTCGGCATGGATGAAACAACAATTTAATAAACTTGAAAATTATGAGTAAAGATCGATTCATGTGCCTGATTCACTCGATATCATCCAATGTAGGTACAAAAGATATGAAGCCATGAGGCATTTTCATAGTCAGGGTACCAAATTTCCACGAGCAAAATTGAAATGTAAAACTCATATGTACGCCACAACTAGAGCTCCACGGGCATTATACCATGCTATTGCAGGTAGATTCTAATTTGACTGCCTATCACATCTGCAATGATTTGAATACCAGTCCATACTAGCTAAACTACTCAAAGCAAATATATGGTGCAACCAAACAGTTCACAACAGAAATCACAACTACTCCAAAGTTTACCATGAACTACATAGAACCCAATGATGAGAACTAACCTAGGGGGCTCAACCATCAAATGACCCCAGCTAAAAGCACCTCCGTGGCTGAATTTGTCCATACTACGCAAGCCGTCCGAAGAAGTCGTAGAGCTCTACAAGCATTATCAATCCTCCTCTGTTTCTCTTCCCCACAAACACGACACTTCACCTTAGCACGCTGCACTTTTACACTTCCATTAGGATGGACAAGTCTTGTTTTTCCAAATTTTATAACCCATTCTTCATATGCCCCTGTAGACAATAGAAGACAAATTACCCGATAGGCATGAAAGTATCAACAAAGTCCAAGACTCCCAAGTCATGACATATCCACCTATGGCCATGATCAAATTCATTCCAAGCCATAAGATTCTAAAGACCTAGCAAATTCACAAGTTCATTAAGCGTAGAAAATTTCAACTTCAATTCCTGTGAGGTAGATCACTTCTAGACAAACCATTGAGCACATGGTGACCGTAATTTAATATGTCCACTAGCAAAGAGTTGAATGCCTTCAACGCTCTCAACGCTCTGTCAACTTCAACCTTTAAGCAAGCACAGATCCTTCGAGCCTAAAATTTTCGAGGGAGACGATGTCTCCGAGCGAACGTGTGTGAATATGTGCGAGAGTGACAGTTTCCATGTGAGATAATGAGCGAGCAAGTCAGGGCGCGAGATCTTCCAACAGATTGAAGATTGCCCGCGCACTTATTCGCTGAAGAAAGGAAACCGTAGACAGAAGGAGGAGGAGGAGGAGGAGAAGAAGAATACCTTTTGATGCTCTGTCCTTCGACCTTAAGGAAGCATAAAGCCTTCGAGGTCAAAACTTCCGACGGAAAGGACGTCTTCGAGCGATCGAATGTGTGTATGTACAAGAGCGAGCGTCTCCGTGTGAGAGAATGAGCGAGCAAGCTAGTGCGCAAGATCTTCCAACGGATTGAAGACTCCCGCGCCCGAACTCACGGACGAAATGAAACCCTAGAAAAAATTTTCCCCAAACTCATGAGCCGTGCGTTCAGAGAAGAAGAGAAAGAATAGAAAGCCCAGAACAATTTTTCCTTGTTAGATATCTGACGTGGAAATGCTAGGTCGGATGACCGTGAAGAAGAGTTAACGGCAGGCCAGATTTGGGACACGAATAAAAGTTGGTGCTTTTTTTTGAGACAAAATAAAGTTCAGGCCAGATTTGTCCCAAACCCTAAAGTTCGTGCTTTTTTATGGAATTGGCCCTGTAATTAAATAATAAAATTTGTCAAATTGATTTGATTAACAATTGAATCTTAAAGTTGTTGATGTGGATATTGGCTGTTTTATGTGGCATGAACGACACCCACATAAATAATTTTTAATAAAATTTTTTGAAATTTTATTTTTGTTTTGCTATTTCTTTTTTAAACTATTCTTTTTACTTTTTAGTGTCAGCAAGGGTCACAAGCAACCCTCACCAAGCGTGAAAGCCTTGTCCTTTATCGGGAGAGCTACAAGTGAGGCCTTTTGTAGACTCATTAGCTCCGAGCGAGGGCACTAGTGGCTGTTGTGAAGGTCACCCATGAACCTTGTTGGCACAAAAAAGAACAAAAAAAGCAAAGAAAATAAGAAAATGAAATATATTGTTAAAAATATTCAAAAATAATAAATAGCAAAAATATAATTAAAAATTATCAACGTCAATGTTAGCCATGCCACGTAGAATAGTTAGTGTCAATGTTAGTAATTTCCAACTAAAATTAGTCACATAAACTCAATTGGCAAAATGTGAAAATATTTAAAGTTCAATTAACAAAATTGAAAATTTTATGACTAAATTGACAAGTATGATAGGTTTAGGACTTTCTAGACAATTTTCCCATTAAAAAACTAATTATCACAAGTTTTCTTTTTCAATAATCGATTATCACATATTAAGTAACTAACGTCCTTATTTTTCTTTTAGATAATCAAACTTATCATTTCAATTATCAATTTTAAGTGGCCGAAAATCTCAAATTGTCAATACACCTTGAAAACTTGGGGACGTATGGAACCTCCTTTCCACGGTGGCAGTCGCTCGTGCCACCACACACGTTTTTTTGATAGAGTTTGTCTCTTTATACTCGGATTGACTCTCCAAGTTAAGAAAGCAAGAAAGAACTAAATAAATAAATTGTCAAAGTACCGAACGTCTGGATCATTCAGAAGGGGCGCATGGAATGGTTTTAAAATGGGGCCACTGAGATACCGCGAATTCATCGCGCAGTCCAATCAAAAAATAGTTATATTAAATCGCTTATATAGGTGCATGTGTGAAAAGGATCAGGGGAGGATGACCCACGTCGAAGAATTACGTGGTATGAAGCTGGCTTAAGGTTTTTTTTTTGTGTTTTCGAAAGCGAGTCCGATCCAATTTGCTTAAAAGCCTTGATTGGGGCTCTATCTTTGCAATCTTTTGAACAAAGGTATTGAATTTTTGTTGCGACGTGCATCAGTTTTTGATGATTATCTTTTTGAAGGCCCTGGCTTGCCACTAAGTTTAGTTGGGCCAAGATAATTGATGATCATACTAATTAAGGGTAAGTATGATCTGAGCGAGCGGTTCCATCTTGAAATTGCAAACCACCCATTAAAAATCGGTTTTGAAAAATTGAAATCGAAAGGCACCACCTGTTTGATCCATGGATCCACTTGGGAACCGCACCGCCGGTCCGGTCTGGTTCTTAGGTAAGTCCACAAAACCAGTTCCCAATTCCCTATAAAATTGCATTAATCAATTAATATCAAGATAAACCTATTTTCTATTTTAGAACTCCAAAACTTGTTCAGCTTTATATTAGCTCTTAATTTTGTATCATGATGACAAAGCACCACAACATTTATCGACATCTCCAATCGGTCATTTCCTTCTTATATGTTTGTTTATTTTGTTTTTGTTGAGAAAACAAGTAAATGGATTATTAGAGGGAAAAAAAAGGGGTAAGGGATTAGTCCTATTACACACTTAATCAATAATATATACATATATACTAGATCGAAACACTACAAAATAATAAAGTAATTGCAATGGAATTTATTTTTTTTAATATATATACCGGATGAGTGGGTGGCGGTTCCACGAGTAGAATCAAGAATCGGACCGTTACTTATCGGTTCCACTAAATTGGAATCGGGAATTGAACTGGCCCCATGGGAACCCCTAATTCTGATCCAATCCAAGGCGGTCTTCAGTTCTTGTGCAAACCCTCCTACTAACGTTTGCCAAAAACGACACGGTAGTTGGCTGGAAGAAGACATCTTCAGCGGTGTGATATGATGCCCACTTCAATTCTATAACTTCCTAAATCGTAATTTGAGTATCACATCTGTTTAATTGATCATTAGTTTATTTATCGAATATTTTTGCACCAAAGGAAATGTATATATCTCGAGGATACGCAATATTGAAAGATGTTTTGGCTGAAGACATATCTGGTTGACCCTTTTCTCTGCGAAATTATTGGGACCGCCATTTTCAAAAAAAAAACTTAAAAAAGACGACACCCACTAGTACCTCCCCTGCACATTGAAAAAAACAGGGACGTCCCGTTTATTTGCCGATCGGCCCGTTTCTTTCAAAAGGAAAGAGCAGAGAAATTTTAGAGTCCCGAACGGAGACTATATAAGCACGCTCCGTCATCTTCCTCTCATTCGCAACTCAAAGAGACAAGTTCATTGAGCTCCACGGAGTAGAGCTCGAACATCTGCAGAGTTCAAGCAGAAAGTGGCAACGCTAGAGCTGAGGGAAGATGGCGGATCATACAGGTGTAACAATTCAAGTCGGAATCGAAAGGTATGCTAATTCGCTCGGGGATACATCGTTTCTAAAACTGCTGTGATGGTTGGGACTGTGGGTCGAGCAAGTGGTCCGATCTTGATTGTTCTTTTTTGGTAGATCAATTTCTTTCTGTCCTGGTGCAGAGACGATGACCAGCAGCCACAGCAATAACACCAGCAGCGACAGGGGTGGCTTGACTCTGCCAGAAAGTTCCACGCTGCCTTCGGGTTACTGAAGCTGCTGATAATCACGCATTTCGGTTCACTGTACATCATCTGCGACGTCATTTATCTAATATCATTGATCGAGGTGACCATACCCGAGAGCCCAAATCGGGGTGTACTGGTGCTTGTACATTGGTTTCGGGACTCTCGGCTTTGAGCTGCTTCTCTGGATGAACCTTTCTCTAGTAACGTGGCTGGTCATCAATCTGTGCATAGCAATGTTTGTTTTGGCATCATCGGGTTGGCTCACACGAGGCTCTGACCGGTTTCTACAGCTTATTCAGCCGTTCGATGACACGCCATTTTCAGAAGTTCAGTTTGATGTCTGAAGCACCTAGAATCCTGCTGTATTTGTGTGTATGTATGTAATTTGTACTGAGATTTGTTACATTGTAATCGAATATCTTGTTCTGTATGTCTTTTGTAATGCTTCTCTAGACTTGTGACATTGTAATCAAATGAATTTGCTTCTGGAAAATGATATGCAGAATCAACAGGAATATCCTAATTATCTCTAAAAATAGGAAAGCAACCTAGAGATATGGTTTCAATTTGCTTTTGGAAAAGCTCTGATCGGTCTCGCATTGGTTCACCTGAGCAGCAGTGCATATTAGGAATGTCCACACCAGTAGGGCTTACGCCTGCGAGGAACATCATCTTCCCCACTGTTTCAAAATCCAATTTCCCCATCATCAAGTTTTATCCTGGAGGCCACTTCTACCTCCATGTGCTTGTTCTCACCAACAGTTTCGACCGATTTCACTCGGTGTTTCCTGTCGCAGCTATATTCAAACTTCCATAACTATGAGTTCGTTGACAGGTTTCTAGATTTGCTCGTCGGGAGTGGTCAACTCCGGAGGACAGTCCTTTAGCTTAAATTGATCGATGCCACTCACATCAATCACGAGGGGCAGCTAGGATTCGCAAGGCCTACAGCATTCCTCGTGCATAAGCTCCAGCAGATCGAAGCATTCATGTCGACAGCACTCGTTGGCAAAATTTTCTGGCAAAAAAAGCAGCTACCAGCTTCATCGATCCAAGCAATGAGTTGCTGTTGATTACTTTCCAAGTCCAGTCGAAACACGTGCAAGAAATTTAGCAGAAATGATGACCACCAAAATTCACGAACATCACTGCAATCGGAACAATTCATTGATCTTGCATTTCTCCTACTAGAATGTCTCATTATTATAATAGCAATGACCCCAATCATCTGAATTTTTACATCAAATAGGTTATCTATGCTATGTTCAGTGGGATGGTAGCTATCAATCCCGATTTCCAACAGATTTTCTAGAGATGAAATGAATCTTCAAGTCCATGTTTGGAGCAACTTCTTCGAGACTCAGCAACTCGTTCATTCAAAGCACATGCAATTATCGAAAGTCTTATCAAAATCAACGTTGTAGACTGAGAAGAATCATCAATGAAAAGCAACTCTGTGACTCGACCGGTTGGCGGTGCTGTAGGACCAAGCGTATGAAACTCGCATAAAAAAAGGGGAAGCATATTAATGATAAAATACGTCTTAAGAGGTTAATCTGACTGGCTACCGGACATATTGTGCATCTAATACCGTTTCTGTAAACATTAATTTGATGGCATCGTCAGTAGTAGTCTCACATTGGAGTAGAAAACCCATAAAAGATGAAAGAAAGAGTCCGACAAGTTGAAATCAGAGATTTTGAGCAAAGACTTGTTGACCTGTTTCCTCGTACGTTGTCGGGTCTCCAGCAATTCGACTCCCCTTTCTGATCATTTGATTTTTTCTTTGTTTCCAAACGGACGTTCCACAGCTTTGCCTTTTTGTGCAAAGTTTTAAACGCCTGGGCCTACAGCATTAGAGGAAAGTAGCATCTGTCCTTGCATAAAGTTGCAATCTTCCGTAAGGCTTGAGATTGTACAGCCCAATGATTTTAAGGCAAAGATAAACTACTTTGACACGAGGAAAAGATAAATTACTCTTCGATTGTCTCAACAGCAAGATCAAAAGTAAGAACGAGAGTCCAAATTTTTATTTCGATTGTAGGCATAACTAACCTGCCATTAAAGGATATGATCACAAAGCAAAGCCATTATAATGGAAACCATCGATCGATTTTTTCTTCAACCTGTGAGAATTACTTTTATTTACATGAACATTTAAAAGCAATGGAAAGGAGGTGTTGGAGGAATAACCGATTACTTTCCGGATGGAATCGCCGCCACAGCATGGACGTTCTTCCCGACAGCAATGGGTCCTACGGGAATAGGACGATCCGATTCATTGACGGGTGGCAATTCAAAATAGATGCGACATTGATTGTTCAAGATTAGGGGAAAAGGAACTCCAAAAAGTCATTGCAACGTGCGTCCCCAGCTCCCACAAGAAACGGGACGTCCCGTTTGTTTGGCAGTCGACGAAACAGGTACTTTCCATACGGGACACTGCATACGTGTCTTTTAGGCTACGTTCGTTTCACGAAAAATAACTTTCAGGAAAATATTTTCCGAATTTTCTGGTGTTCGTTTCACGGAAAATCAACTACTTAAGGAAAATGTTTTTTATCAACAGTAAAAATTACCTTCAAAGCTAAAGAAAATGTTTTCCACTTCTGAAAAGTGGAAAACATTTTCCATAACTTCTTCTGCCTTATATCTTTTTTTTTCTTTCTTTCATTTTCATCTTTCTGCCTTAGTTTGGCTGGTGGCCGGCCCCGACAACGGCCGGCGACCGGCGACCGGCCACGGTCACGAGCCAGCTCGAGCTTCGCCCCGGGCCGGCGAGGCTCTGCCTAGCCCGATCTATGGAAGCCCAGCTCGCCCAAGCTCGGCGAGCTCGGGCCTCGCCGACTTGGGGCAGAGCTTTGGCCTCGCCAGAGCCCGACGAACCTCCAGCGAGCTCGGGTGAGATCAGCCGAGCCTTGAGCTCGCTGGATCTGGCGACCGGATCTTGGTCGGCCGCTAGGCAGTCAGCCGTCGTCAGGCGTGCGGAGGCGGAGGAAGGAGGAGGAAGAAGGAGGAGGAAGGAGAAGGAAAAGAAAAGGAAAAAGAAAAAGCAAAAGAAAGAAAAAAAATAAATGAATGGTGGAAGATAATAAAAAATTGTATTTTTTAAAAATATAAATATTTTTGGTTAATTAAAAATATTAAAATTCAATTTTTTGATAATTTTTTCTAAACAAAGTTAACGAACGGTAGAAAATATTTTCCACTCAAAATTTAAGTTTCAGGCCGAACACCGGAAAATATAGCCATTTTCCCGGAAAATGACTTCGAGAAAATGTTTTCAGATGGCCCATTTTTCGTGAAATGAGCGTAGCCTTAGAAAGTCCTCTTGGATGAATCCCACTGGATTGGATTCGTTCGATACAAAAGCGTACAAGGACACCACTGTTAGACTCCTTCAGAATTTAAAAAAAAAAAACAATGGAGGTGCTGGCGACCTTTGCTGCGAGGGAGAGACGGAGAGAGAAAGATCAAAGCTCAATTGTACAACATCAAACACTAAAAAGTACCAAAACCCTGACCATCGGGGAAATAGGTGGTTTGGAGGCAGATTCCTGAGTCCATCCATTAGGGTGGAACTTACATTCGAACATCAGGAGGTCTTGGAGTCAAGGTATCGAGACATGAGTCTGAACGATTTGAATGGTTGATAACTATGGTACAGGTCAAAGTGAACTTGCCAAAATGATTTAAGTTTTTCAGGGGAACACAAGAAACAGTCTCTTGTTAGCATGGATTTTGATAGATCAATAGATATTGGCCTCATAGTTAAACTAGATTGCATATCAAGTGCCAATGTCCCAAATTAATCAGAAGGATTAAGTTAGCTCGATACAAAAGAGTATAAAGACTAGATCGAACAAAATTCAAATTTAAGGACCAAATTTGGAATTGTCTTGAAGTGTAAGGAACATCCTGACATTGTTTCTCATTTTCTCAAATTGTAAATCAATTTTACAAAGATTTGACCATAAGTTGTAATAATACAAATACTTTTCATCAATTGACTTTTTTTAAGCAATACAAATAGTGAAAAATGGAGAAAAGATCCAGCATAGCAGTTTCTCATGAAACAAAGTGACACATACTTATAAGGAGAATGGCACCATAAGTGCTATAATTTTTGTATAACATTCACTTTTTTTTTTTTTTTTGGTCTTATGATATTCCTATTCTAACTTTTACTGTTAAACTTTTGCTCTGCCTCCTTATAAAGCACGGGAGTCGAAACTCATACTTGAAACTAATCGTCCTCACCTCAACCCTCAAGAAGGTGGGAATTGAAGGAAAGGCAAGATATGTCTTCTTATCTTTGACTTCATCTTGTCCTTTCCATCTCTTGTTCTCATTTTGACGTTTAATACGTACGGGGCTAATTTTGAGAGACGCGAATGATAAACTTGTCCGAATAAACGTGTTCTATTTTCTTCTCCTATATTCATCATCATATTATTGTCGCAAATTGTAATGGCAGCACATGAATATCCACCGTCGTTTTGTGCTTGCCCATGCCCCCAATTAAAAAACTCAATGTTTTAGATGACTGGGCAAAAATTTCATTCCTTGGGACATAACATTACAAGGGGAAACATGTCATAAAAGCCATAAATCTATTGTATTCATGTTAATTTAGTCCTAAATATTTGTGTACTATCAATTTAATTTCAAACATTTTGATCTAGTACCAATTCAATTATTCCGGCTAATTTTAGTCAGAAATTGCTTCTTCTTCCTTCCTTTCATTGGTGACTAGCCACAAGCGATGGCCAGCCATCGGCCATGGCCAGGCTAGCCACACTTTGGTGAGGCCAGGCTCCCCAAATTTGGCGAGGGTGAGCCTCGAGCCCTCGCCCTAGCTAGATCTAATGAGGTCACCCTAGTGTGGGCGAGGGCAAGCCCCGATGAGGACTCCCTTCGCTAAAAGTTTTCAATAAAAGCAATGCTTAATTAATACATGGAAAGATTCTCTTCCTCAGTACAACCAAAACTTAAAGTCATTTAGAATGTCTAAACGAACCGGTTCTTATAAACTATTTCACCCCGATATTTGGAGACGTTCCACGCGTTCCATTCCCGGTCCAAGATCCAAAGTGCCCACGTCAGGCGACTCCATCAATCACCAACCGCTTTCGAGACGTACCATGATGGATGCCACTTTGGAAAGGTGTCATCAGTTTATGCAAATCCAAAGTAGGACCGAAAAGGGGGTCAGCCTTGAATTTAGGAAGTAGCAATCGGGAAAGTTCTGCGCCAATCACCCTCGAGAATTTTGATCAATACGTCACAAGTTTCGCGCGTCCCGTTCGTCCTAGTCCGGTCCCGTTCCTTGAAAGCTCACCTTTTGTCTTATCTACTTCTATTGTGTTGCGGTTTGCGATTTCAAGGAGTGATTGCAAAGAATGCGATTTGGCTTTTATCATGTTTTAGTCCGTTCCTATTTCTGTTCCGACATCTCAATTGGCGATATCAAAGGCAGCTACCAGCTTCATGCAAAGGTTTCTGGGGAAAAAAAGGTTTAGAGCTTTTTGGATGAATTTTCCAATTATGTTGTATTAAAATCATTTATCGATCCACTCCACACTGAATGACATAGCATATTATCATATTTTTTAGTTATTTGAAATGGGACATAATGATCTGAAAATACCGAAAGTATTATAAGTTTTTCGATCATTTTAGATAATACGCAGCAAAACCGAGCTATACCTTGTCTATTGTGATTACTTAACTTATAATGAATTGGGTTTTCCAAGCTATATCACGGTAGTAGTTTCATAAACTTTTTCGAATAGCTAATCTAATTAAAATTGGGACATATTAGGGCCATGAACTTTTTTAAGTATTAAACGGAAAAAGATAACCATGTCAGCTCGATGAGGAAGCTTCACGTCAATTCGTCTCGATCCTAATCAGATTTAACTATTTTCGCTCTGGGCTTGGATTTGGGCTTGGGCTTGGCTGCTGAACTTTGAGCTTGTCCGAGTATGCACAGAGCTCCTCCCAGAAATATCAGAAAACGAGAGTTTCGTTGTTTAATATTTCTGGGGAGGGTTCCGAGAGAATATTAGAAAACTGAGTGTTTCGTTGTTTAATATTTCCAGGGAGGAATCTTGGAACCTTCCCCAAATATATTAAACAACGAAACACTTGTTTTCTCTCCCAGAAGATATTAGAAAACGAAAGTAAGAATACCTCTATATATATACTCTGCAACCAAGTGATTGTTGCACTTTCTCATCCACCAAAACTGTCACGAAGTTCGTTGAGGTCTACCTTTTGCATAGCATTGCCGATCATCCAGTGACACTTGAAAGGTATGTAATTCATTAATTTGTGCTCTAAAAACTTTGCTTAAGTAGATAGTTTTCTTTTCTTTTGAATCTATTTTTCTTCCAATTAATTCATTTCTAATTTGATATAGAGATCACAAATAATTACAATAGTAGTAACAATAGGAAAGACCTGACTTAACCAAAAGACTCTATATTGTATTTATATTGTTGAAGCTACTCGTCATTATGTGTTTTAATTCACAGTAAATCAGGGTGTTGAGAAGCATGATTATACGGTTTTACATCATTTGCAAAGTCATCTATCTCATAACACTTATCAAAGTGACTAAACCCAAGAACTTGAATTCAATATGTCATAATATACCCAAAGCTCTGAAACGCCTATCAATTTTCTTAATTCCTATCACATGTACTTAAGAGCGATGACTCTTGCAAAGTGGATCAAATTAGGGTGAATAAAAAGAATTGACCAAAATGGGTATTAAATGCAAAAGAAAAGAAAAAAGAAAGGACGGAACAAAATTTGTCATTTCTTACTCTTAGACCACAAAAACCGGAAGAAACATGGATGCTTTGTGTACGTTTTGTCCACGTCTTCAACGCTTCATGGAACTTTCCAAATTAATGAAAAAGGATATAGTAGCTTGGAAACCCAACTCATAAGATGTCAAAAGTGGTCGGGTCGGTTTCTAACCGTGGTTGGGTCTAAGAAATCTACTGCCTACACCTCCTACTGCGGTTAAGATATTGCGGGGGGCGAGTAATTGGGTCATCGGGGCGAGCACGGTGTTTGTGGGGTTGGGGGGACACGTGGAGGGCCGGGATGGGCGGCGGGTGAGGAGAGGGGGTGACGGGCGAGTGAGATTGGGGGGAGTCTGGATAATAAGACAGAACGAAAATCGTTCGAGCGAGCGGAAGAACTGCAAAGTCTCTTCCCGCTCTTCGAATCCTCCAATCAGCAGCTTTGGAAAGGTACGTAATTCACTCATTTTCAAATCCATAAAAAAAAAGCGAAAAATCAATTAGTTCCCTTTTTCTCCCACAGCCATGCTGAATCAATCACAATATGAGAGTTTTGACTTGTTTATACATCGGTACTTGTACATTGTTTCTGAAATTCTCGACTTCGTGTTTCTTTTCTAAATGAGATTGTTTCTAGCCAAATGGCCAGTCATCAATATGTACTTGTTAGTGTTTGTTTAGGCATAGTCCGGTCTATTCATGCAAGTTTTGATCATTTACAATAAATTGTTCAACCACTTAAGGATGTGCTGTTTTCCCAAGCTTGGCTACCATGTTTAATGACAGCCTAACACACCCGTTCATTTTGCAAGGAGAAGCACTAGTTAAGTGTGTTGGATGATGGCAAATTTCATGTACCCTATGATGATTAATCTTCATTAATGATTGGTCACTCTAATCCATGGGTCGATTCTATGAAAAGAATGTACAGTATCGCGTGGAATAGTATGAAGCCATCTTCAAATATATTAAGCTTTATACATAAAAATATTCACACTTTTGTTTGCGGATTGTGTCATAGACGAACCTGGGGGAGTGACAAAGAGATTGTGTCGGCCAACGATGGAGGACCAATCGTTGAAGCCAGCTCCTTGGAGGCCCACCAACACGACAATAAGACCACCATCTTCAGTTGTACAAATCCATTCTCGGCCCCTATCAATCCACTATGGGCTTGCATGCAAAACTGCCTCCAAGTATGACAAGTTGAATTTCACCAATAAGTCCAAACCCAACATCATGTATGATTTATTTAAGGGGAAAATATCAAAAAAGTTATAAATCTATTACATTGGTACCAATTCAGTCATAAATTTTTTAATTAAACCAATTCAGTTTTAAACATTTTCATATTGGTACCAATTGAATCAATCTAATCAATTAATGTTGGAAATTGTTGATATGGACGCTGGTCATCTTATGTAGTATAAACGATGCTAGCATGGATATTTTATAATAATTTTTGCTTATTTTTGAAATTTGTATTAATTTTTTTCCTTTTTTTCCCCTTATATTTTCCATCATTTCTTTTTTCCCTTTTTCCCCACTTTTCTTCCTCATCTTCCTCCACCCACCTTTAGCTAGTGGCGGTCGCCAGTTGTCATTAAGGGCGAGGGTTGGGATGCCCTCATGGGCCACAATGAGACCAACTGTCGCTAGCCCTTGGCAAGGACTGATGAGGGCTTGTCGAGGCTGCCCCTTGCTAGATTTGGTGAGGGTATCTTCGCCTAGCCTTCGCCAGAGGCTAGCAAGGGTTAGCGAGCAATGGGAAGCCCTTGCCACCCTCTGGCGATGGCTGAACTAGCCTAGACAAGGCCCCTCACCAGCACTAGAGTTCGGTGAGGGCTGACGAGGCCGCCCTTGCCATAGGGTCCCCTCTCTAGGTGGCCTCATTGACCTTTGGAGTTGGCGAGGACTAGGCAAGGGTCCCCTTGCCAAATCGAGCTAGGGGTGGCCTCGCCGGCCTTTGCCAAAGGCTAGCTAAGGCCGATCTCGCCTATGGGCAACGAGGGTGTCCTAGGCCTCACCCTCATCGGTAGCCAGCAACCTCTGCTAGCCACGGGTGGGTGGAGGAAGATGAGGAAGAAAGGAAAAAAAAATAAAGGATAAAAGAAATGAGGGAAAAGAGAAGGAGAAAAATTAATAAAAAATTCAAAAAATAATTAAAAATTATATAAAAATATCCACGTTAGTATTAGTTATGCCACGTAAGATGATTGATATCTGTGACATCAATTTTCAGCATAAATTAGTCGGATGGAAATTGGTACCAATATGAAAAATGTTATGACTAAATTGATCAAATTGAAAAGCTTAGGACTGAATTAGTACTAATGTAATAGGTTTAAGACTTTTTTGATACTTTTCCCATTTATTCAACACTTGTTATTGGAAATAGAAAATATTGTAAATAAAGAAATACACTTATTAGTGGAGAAATAAGTTGTGTGACCGACAATTTGCTCCTAAGATGCATGAACTTAAATAGGTTACAAGGGTTTTATAGATTGCACCATATTTTCCTCTAATTCTGATAAATAAAAAAAACTGATTTGAACCAGCCTTTGGATTAGTACTTTACAAGTATGCATGAACACCACTCACATGTTGTGAGATTTGCTAGGATCACTATTAATTGTTTTAAAGAATTAAACTATTAGATGAAGATATGGTTTTAACATTAAATTATTGTAAAACTCCCCCTCACGAGTAAACTGGACTTTGGCCTAAACTTAAAGAGATGAAATATGTAAGTGGGGAGGTAAATAGGAATATGAAAAGATTTGAGGGCAAGATCTCTTACTTTGATACCATGTTGTGCTTTGTAGTAAAAGAGAGAAAAGTGTAATATTATGTAAATTTCCAGAAGCAAACAAGACCGCTATAAATAGGAGAGAAAGCAATTAGACTTCATTGCATTTAAGATAAACTACAATTAACCTAATCCTAAATCATAATCCTAAAAATATCTCCTACACATATAATTTGAATTATGCAAGAAGTTTCTTCTAATCCTAGACGGATGGAGGAAAACACAACCTTAATGTATTGGCGATAGCATCACTATTTTGGGCACATGGATTTTTTGTATTTATTATCTAAATAGTTGAGGTGATTTGTTTCCAATCCGATTTGATTTCACCTAAGAACCGAGAATCGGATTAGGGGGACTGGTTCCCAATTTTTGGCACCGGGGACTAGACCGAACAATCTTGGACCTGGAACCAGTCATATAGCCAAAAGACTTTTTTAAAAAAAATACTAAAGGTGTTTTTATTCCAGTTTGGTTCCCCCCAAGAATTGGGAATCGGATTGAAAATTATCGATTCCATTTTTATGGAACCGGGAACCGGACCGATGCCCTTAGGAATCAAATCAAACCAGCCAGTCCGATTCGGTTTGGTTGGTCTAATATGCTCACCCCTACTAAATAGCTTTATAAAAATGGAAAATATTAACACATGTTCCTAGAACATTCACAATATTGTGATCCTTGTACTTTGTCCATGTAAATTCATTTTTTATGTTCAGTTTTAGGGGTAATTTTTTTTTATTTAGATCTGTAATTTATGTAGCTTGGCAATTGAGTCCTCTTATTTTCATTTTCTACAATCGAGTACTTGGCTTGCATAATTTTTGCAATCGAGTGATTTTGTCATTAATAAATTCAATAACTTTGGATGTGGCGCTCGCACGCCAATGTAGCGTTTTTTTTTTCTTGCTAAAATATAAAATTAAAAGAAAAGGTTTAAATACTCATTACTTCTCACCAACATATTTTAAAATTTGATGGGAAAAAGAAAAGGAAAAAGAGAGATGGAGACAAAAGGACCAGATAAAAATGAAAATTAAATGCTGAAAATTTAGGTACTGAATTCATAAGTGATAATAATTTTACTGAAAGTGTAATTAAAAATTTGTTCGATGATGATAGAAAATTAATAACTGAATATTATTAATCTCTTACCAAATATAGAGAAAATGCCATTATCTGTAGATGTTCCAAAATATAGTGTAAATATTAATTTGCCAATAATTATTTTTTCTATTGAGCAACCAATTCCACCTTTATTGATGATGTTCTAAATTATGTGCTAAGGTTTAAAAATTGAGTTTTAAGTGATGATATTCTTATCTGCTAAAATATAATTTAAAAGTTGTTTGATGATACATATAATTTAATCGCTGAATATTATTGAGCTTTTCCCAAAAATAGAGAAAAGATCATTTCAATAGGTTTTCCCACATCTCTGATAAGATTCTAATTACTATAAATTAATTTTCTATTAAAAGAATCAGTTGAACCCTCCTTTACTTACTAAAGTGGATTATCGACTTGATTTAATCATTTAAGTCAATTGTTTAAGGTCCTCAAACAAGCTTAATCTAAATAAGATATGAATTTTCAATTTTCAAAACTTAATCGGATTATCAAACAGGCCCAAAAAGAAAGGAGAGGATGGGGAGGGCGAAAATTAACCGCCGTTGCTCTCTTAATGGGAGTGGTAAACCCTCATTAAGGGTGGGCCTGGCTCTCCCTAGGGCAAACAACTCTAGGTAGAGATCCGCTTCACGTTTACGAGGGTTGACATCTCTTACGGACTGGAAAGAGAGCTCCTCCACCCCCAATAGCTGTCTTGCCCCCATGTTCTTTGTAAAATAGCTTAAAAAAATGTTCTAAATTTTATAAATAATCAACTCATCCGTTCTTGATTGTTCCGCCTTCTCCATTTCATTTATCTCTTGATCGTTGACCATCTTTAGGCAATACGGGTGGTGATCCATACCGTCCTCATGAGGCTCATTGATATGGAGACGTCGTACACATCAAATTTTAAGATGTTTATATTCTTTAGAAACTCCTTAGAGTGTTTTTAATGGACATTTAAAATTAAGCCCTGCTATAGCTTGGTGAATCAGTTTGGATAACAAGGAAATGTCCATTTCTTTTATTTATCAATCATTGGTTCGATGATGAAGGATGAGCCAATACCTAATCATCTTATCTAGTTACTTCCCTTTTCTCGCACCATGACACTGAAAATTACTACTTGATACTTATTTGTTTTTGAGTAAAAACTGACTCTTTTATCGATATCAGTAAAAAAAATTCTATTGACTGATTCTGGTAAAATACTGGTTTCCAATTAAGTAACCTTTTTAGGGAAGCCAAGCAATTGAATGGAAAGTATTTGTTGTTAAGTTGCACATGCAAATTATTACTATTGTTGTACATTTGTAATATAAAGATATTTTTTTAATGGTTCCATGAAAATTCTAATGTATTTAAAATTGACAAGAAAATTCGTATTTGAAAATGGTTTGAACAGTTTGACTTATATGCAATTACAGCTGCCATGGTTTTCTTGTCAACAGCCAATTATTCCATATAATCAAGGCAAAAATAATATTTCACAAGGCCTTTTGTCTCACAGGGCCTTTTGTTTTGAAATTTCATGATAATAATGGAGGTTTATAATTTCCAATCTACTTAGTTTTATTATATGTTTTTTTTTTTGGGAAAACGTCCATTAAAAAGTTGGGTAGTAATGACATGAGAAATAAATAAAAATTAGTCCATTAGATTCACCAAGTAAAATGAAATCTGAGTAGTTAAAATCTATGGACTATAACATAATGACATATATTTAAATATTGATTAAACCAAATGCATTCATTGAAACTAGTAGATGATTTTTTTTTTTCACTCTTAGTTGTACTTAAGTTATTTATTATATTGTTAATACCACAAAAAATCATAAATTGATACACTTTTGATAAATTTATTTTAAAGTAATTTTTTTTACCATAAAAAACCCCCAAACTAGTACACATTCAACAAATTTACCTCAAATTGGTACTCTTATGATAAATTTACTCTCTATTAGTTTCTAGTAAGTTCATTGTCAAATTGTTAAGTTAGATAACACATGACAATTAACCGATATATTAGTTTGAGATTTTATTCTCCGTTTGTCACAGTTGTATTACTTTTGTATTATTTGTGATATTAATCCAATTTAATGGAAGATATATTTGTTATAAATGTACCAATTTAGGGATTTTGGCAATAAAAAATTTAGTTTGGGGTAAATTTCTCACAAGTATACTAATTTGGATTATTTTTGGTTATTTGGAATAAATTTGTCATATATATACATATTTGGAGTTTTTCATGATCAAAAAATTAGTTATAGATAAATTTGTCATCCGTGTACTAATTTGAGATTTATTGTGGTATTATCCTTTATTATAATGCTTTTGTAGGACAAAACAAGAAAAACGAACAAAAAAATATTCAACTTATTAACACAATAACTAGTTGATTATTTACCAAATATACTACTCTTTTGAAAAAAAAAAAAAGTGGGGGGAGGGGGGGGCACCTGTTTCATCGCAAATGGCCAAAAAAAGGGAACAAAAAAAAAAAGAAAAATTCAAACAAAAAGATGAAAAAAAATTGGTAAGAAATAAGCTTAGATTAAGAATGGGCTTCTCATTTTTCCACTGGTATTTCCAAGCACATTCATTAATGAAGTGAATGCGAGCTCCTAGTGGAAGCTTCTCCCCACGGGAGGAAAGGGGAAAAGCGAGCAAAAGATGGAGAACTAGAAAAGAAGTGCTAAGACTATAAGGAGTAGTGCTTTGTAAAAACACTTATTTACCATTCTCCAGGACAACCCTCGACGTCCGACATCGATGGTAAAGAGGTGTTTGGAAAAAGATTGTAGAGATAATCAGATGGGACCCTCTCAATGCCAAGACTCCCTTCAAAGTCCAAAACCAATCCACATCAATGCCAAGACTCCCTTCAAAGTCAATACACGCCCTTCAAAATCCAAAACCGTCGTTTTCAAACTCCCTTCAAAGTCCATGCACTCCCTTCAAAATCCAAAACCGTTGTCTACGTGCATGGACTTTGAAGGGAGTGCATGGACTTTGAAGGGAGTCTTGGCATTGAGAGGGTCCCACCTGGAGTATCTTTACAATCTTTTTCCAAACATCGTGGGACCCACGTGGTGTCTTGTCATGGGTTGAGACGTTTCCACTTGAAGTCTCTCTACGATCTTTTTCCAAACACCTCTTTACCATTGATGTTCCTCCTAGAGAATTGTACCCACGTTTGTTTCTATTTTTTTTTCCTTTACAACAAAGCACTGCTCTTTACAATATTTTTCCAAACACTCCTTTCCAATCGATGTTGTAGGCCGAGAGGGCCCCACTGGAGGACGGATGTTGAATGAAGTACTAGAGAATCGGTGAAGGGGAGGATCCAGGAAATTCCCCGACTACGGGTAAATCAACAGTGGGAAACAGAGCATCACCTCTCCTTGTCCGTGAAATTTCCCTTATAAAAAACGGACTTTGATAGACATGAAGCCCAACAAAATTTGCATTCGCTTCGAACTCTTTGCCTCTCGTGCTAAGGTTAAACAAACATCAATACTCTTTGCTCGAAAGCTAGCACAGATCAATGTCTAACGTCGACTCTATTTCAACTGAAGCTCAGAGGTCAGTTTTGTATTCGAACAATCAAGATTTACATAGATTAGTACTTTCCATTGCTTGCATATGTTTATGCCATTCCTTAGGAACTATATCCTCCGTTGGGTCACCAGCATTTAGTGCACTTGGCTTACTATGTTGCTTGGAATTTTTGTTTGCACAACTTCTGAAAAACCAATCCATATTGATCAACAGTAATAACTTGCCCTAGTTGATCCATCTTTATCTTCCTAGCACAAGCCGGTATTATTTATTTGCACCATAAATTAATGATTTCAGATTTTGTTGTTCTTTTTGGTAGACTTGAAGAGCAAGAAGATGCCATCATTGAAAAATCGAAAGATTTCTTGATATCCTCGCTTAAATGGTCGTTTGCTCTTTTAGGAGCTAAGGATGTACTTATAAACAAGCAAGCAACCTTAATCATGATTGCCGTGGTTCTCATTGTGCTCTTTGGCATCAGTTCGCGAACAACACGAAGCAATCATGGAAGGACTTTCATCAGTTTTACATTTCTCATATTAGGATGTCTCATCGTTGGAGTAGCAATCGACTTGATCGTATTGAATTCTTACATCAAGTGGGTTGTATATGGTTTCTTCCTTGTTATGGTATCTACAAATCCTAATTACCAACAAATTTACCAGGAGATCAAATGGATCTTCAAGTTCATGTGCGGAGAAATTTTTTTGAGACTCAAAAAATTGTTCATTCAATCAAAAGGGATTATCAAAAAAATCTTAAAAATTGATATTGCGGACCTAGAAGAATCATCGGTGAATAACAACACTGTGAATCCAACAGTTGGCAGTGACGAAGGTAGAGTCAGGGAAGACATTGTCTAGTTGATCTCAAGATGGAAATTAATACCCTTTATCTCTCTTTTTCCCTTTGCATTATAAGATGTTTGTACGAGATGTGAAATGGATGTCCAAGGTTTTCCCTATGTATTACGTGCTAATAAGACTACACAAAAGTGTGGTTGAATAATAGTAGTACTTCATCGATACAATTAATCTTTGGAACTTTGCATATTCGCTCCATCTTCATGAAATTTTTATTAATCACTTTCTCTTTCATAGCAACTTTTACATAAATGCTGCATTTTAGGTTGTGATTTTGATTTTGAAGGGTCACATGTCTGGATTTGAAGCAGTACTTCATCTATAAGTGGAAAATCCACTTTGATGACCCTAAAGTCAAAGATACATAGGAATTAAATGTGAAATGCTATATAAAACAACCACAGATGCACATGCACGCCTCGTCGGGTAATAGCGTCCCCCCTTCTGTACGAGCAATCGGTTGGATGATCAATCAAACCCTCCCATTACGAGCCTAAAAGCAAGTGAGGTATTTGAAACCTCAAGTAGATTTTCTAAAAGTTAAGGATGAGGCAATGTCCGGGCTGAAAAGAAGCTGCTATTTGACCAAAAGAAGGAGAATGGTCGGCGTTGTGCGTGTAATTGGTAAACGAGATCGGACTGTGCTCGAGGACAAAGAGCTAACGTTTTCATTGACTTGACTCGCTACGGTCTTTCATTATCTTAAGAAGTTAATTTGATTGATTCCAACACATGTTGATCGAATACAGTCATAGTATTACAATGCAAACTATTTTAAATTGCTTTACTCGTAAAAGATTAAATGCTAAATGTAAATATGTAGGTTCTCTAGCGATCTGTTTACACTATTACAATATATATTATGGCAACACATAAAACTTCTCTAGTTATTCGTTAATTTGTTGCATTTTGACGGTAAAATCGCTTTTGCAAGTTTCAACTTTAATAAATTTGAGTTGGCACTAATTTTTCATTTATCATGAAACCTAGTGTTTAACCCCTCAAAAATATGGATAAGTGTTTGGAAGTCCTAAAATTTGCGACAAAAGTATAATTGAGTCTTAAAAGCTGGTATTTTGCATAATTTTTTAATCAAGCAATGTTGTCATTATTTAGCAGAAAAAAAGCGATTTTGTCATTATTTAAACTTAGAAAAGTGATTATGTATGCAAGAACTTTGGTCTGCCGTGGGACCAATATACATTAAAAAAAAAAAAAAAGTATGAGAGAGAGAGAGAGAGAGAGAGATTCCCATATTCTCCTGAAAAATTCGAAGTGCCTAGAGTGAGGAACCTGCCTTTGAATCGCCTATCTCCAGTATGGGTATTTTTAGTGTTTGATGTTGGACAATTGAGATTTTGATCTCTCTCTCTCTCCCTCGCGGTACTGGTCGCCAGGCCTTCCACAGTCGACCGATGCACTCTCCTCATCGTTCTCTTCCCCTCTATTGTTTCTGTAAAGCTATCCGAAGGAGGAGTCTGAAAGTTTTGAACGGCTCTGTTAGGCTATCACGGAACCTGGTGGACCAACAATAAAGGAATTCAATATCACGAATTCGAGTCATTTGTAAATAATCATCTGCCCAACTTATGCCTCACGTACTTTCCATCTCATACGGAGCGATTTCCTCACTTTTGATTCATTGGTGAAGCTGCTTGGACTTTGAAATTCCAAGTGCACGAAAAAGCACATCCTAAACAAAGAGTCAAAAGACTCTATCATGACTATTTTTTAATTATTATTTGGTTTTTTAGTCCAAGTCGTCACTTAGTGATCTTTGATGCCTCTAGTAGGTTATGTTGTCAATCCACTTTTTTTCTTCTGGGAACAAATTTACTCCCAGAATCAGTTTTGGACAAGAATTCAGAATCAGAAAAAATATGATTCTCCATCTGAGAATCAAAAAAGAGAATCAAAAGTGCCGAATCAATTTTTTTTTATTTCTATATTTTATTTTTATTTCTTCCTAGTATGAAATATATATTTGTTGTATATAGAATACATATTTAATTTTATGTTATAATTTAGTATTTTTATTTATTACATATTGTAGGGATATTAGTATAGTTTATACTATGGTTTATTATTTACTATATAATAAAAATTGATTAGTTAATATTTTTATTACTTAGTATAAAAATATAATTAATCGGTGAATGGTTTATGAAAATTCAATATCAAATTTATTTTAATCTAAAAAGGTAATTAAAAAAGAATTGGAATAGAAATTTTATATAGTTACCAAACGCTGCGTTTCTATTCTTTTTCTATTCCAGAATCAAAAAATTTATTTGTTACCAAACGCGTTTTTTACTTAGAATCGGTTCCGAAATGTAGATCGAAATAATCATTTCTGGCGAATCGATTCCTCGGGAATCGTTACCACTCTTTGATGCCTCTAGTAGGTTATGTTGTCAATCCACTCTATATTGAATGAAACGTCGTATTATCTCGAGGTGGTCAATTCCAGGATGAGTTGATTTTTTGGTTTCCAGTTTGTGAAATTAGGAACTTGGTTCTCGGTCTGGTTTTCAAGTGAGTTTAGGAACCAAACATATTTCTTTTTGGTTTTTTTTTTCTATTCCCTAAGAGGCATGAACATGATCGAAATCGAGAGAATTGAGAGGCATCGAGCCACGTGATTGAAACGAAGAGAAATGAGAGTGAGAGGCATGAGCAACAAGTGTGACTTAGTTCAAGACTTGGAGAGAGAAAATAATATAAATTAATGTTTTGGAAATTTGCAATAATTAGAAGTAATCAATCCCATCCAAGTGAGTGGGTGGGCATACACTTTGCAACTAGGAATCAAACCGATATTCAACAGTCCAAATTTTTTAGGAATCGAGAACTGCCCAAAATTAGCCGAATCGGTTCAATTCTTCTGCTTATACCTAATATTATCGTCTTTTTTTTCTTTTTCTTTTTTTGCTATTTGAAACATGATAGTAATGATTTCATAAAACCGAAGTATTAAAAGTTTTTCGACCATTTTAGATGATACGTTGTAGAGCCGTAATAAATGGTTAATACCACAAATAAAATTCCAAACTATGACTACCATGACACAAATATCTAAACTTTTTTTGTGTTCCTAATAATCTTAAACTTGCTGATGGTGACACAAATACCCAAAACTATTTTTTTTTGGTCATAAAAAGTCCCGAACTTATACTAATATGACAAATATACCCTGGATAGAACTGATATTTAGGGTATATATATTTGTGTTTTTTCGTGACACAAAACAGTTAGGAGTATTTATTTCACTGTTGTATATACCCTATAATAACTTGGGTTTTCTAAGCCACATCACTATAAGTAAACCTTTTTCGAATAGTTAATTTGATTAAAATCTTGACATATCAAGATCGTAAACTTTTCTAGAATTAGAAAGAGACTATCTTGTCAGCTTGGTCAGAATGTTAGAATCGTAGGGTCTGGCCATATTAACGTCGTAAACTTTTTTGAAGTATTAAATGAGAAGATAATCATGTCGTTCTGGTTAGGAAGCTTCACATGAGCTTGTCTCGGATTGACTATTTCGCTCTTGGCTTGGTTTGCCGGATTTCACACTTGGCTTGGCTGTTGTGAGACACTCAGGAACACAAAAAATGAAAGAAGGAAGACCTCTATATATACTCTGCAACCAAATGCTTGTTCCACTTCGTCTTTCACTAAAACAATCACGGAGTTTGTTGAGCTCCACCTTCTCCACAGCGTGGCCAATCATACAATGACACTCAGAAATTATGAAATTCATTCGTATGAATATGCTCAAAGAACTCTGTTTAAGTAGCTAAATGTTCTTTCCCTCTTAAACCTGATTTTCTTTCAATTAATTCCCTTCTCCCGATATGATACGCAAATGATAAACAATCACAATAGCAGTAATAATAGGAAATGTTTGACTTAACAAAGAGATTCCATATTATATTTATCTCGTTTAAAATGTCTACTATTGCGCATTTCAATTTACAACAAACTGAGGCATTAAGTCACGTGGCTGTAAAGATTTACATCATTTGTGAAGCCTTATAATTTATAGCACAAATCAAAGTGACTTTAGCCAAGAGTCCAAACCCAATATGCTAGTATTTGTACATAGTTTTTGGGGCTATCTACTCTGAGTTGCTTCTTTAGACGAGTTTGTCTTTATTTACATGGCTGGTCCTCAATATGTGTTTGCTATTTTTTGCTTTGGCATCATTTGGTCTACTAGCACACGAAGTTCTGTTTAGTTTAAAGAGATTATTTAGCCATTCGACTATACGTCGTTTTCAAAATTCAGTTTGATTTTTGAAGTTATTGCAACCATACTATTCTTGTATATCATCTTGTTGCGTGTCATTTTTCATAAATGCTTATGATTTATGGACCAAATAATGTTATCATACGCATGTTCTGTATTTAGCGAACCTTTCCTGATTGCCATATTATCTAAACGATTATTCAATATTCTTTTTGGCCAAATTGTTTTTTTTTTTTCCGTTTTCTTTTGGGAATTGTCTTTGAGTTTTCCAAAGATTAATCCTTATAACTCATACTCAAGAGAAATGCATCTTGCGAAATGGATCAAATTAGAGTGACTAACAAGTTGATCCTTCTGCCAACCAATAAAAAAAGGATGGAACAAAATTTGTCATCTCTTAGACCACAAAAAGCGGAAAAAACATGAATCCTTTTCGTACGTTTTGTCCACATTTTCAACATCCCATGGAATTTTTCATATAATGAAAAAGGATTCCTTAGTGGTAATCTAGCTTGGAAAGCCCAACTCATCGGATTCATGTCTGAAATGACCTTAAAACTTTTAATACGTCCAGTCTTTTTAGTGGGTCAATAAATTATTGTTTTTACCACATAACCTACTGTGGACACCAAAGATCAACTAGTGATGACTTAGACTAAACAAAAGCAAAAAGTAATTGAGAAATGATCACGATATACTTTCCGACTCTTTGCTCCTAGTGTGGTATGTCGTCCACTTGAAGCCCCAATATCCGAGATCAATTCACCCATTCTTGTAGCTCTAAAAACAAGTCAGAAGCAAAGAAATCTCTCCATATGAGGCAACAAATGCCTAAGGTACAAATTGGGCAAAGATTCATTCACAAGGTGGCTCGAACTCGTAATATCCTCGTAATATCGTGAAACGCAATGAAATTCCTTCATCGCTGGCTACCACACTCCATGATCGCCTAAAATACTTGTCCAAGTTTGCGTGGAGTTACACCAGTCAAGCGACATCGGTTGTGGTGAATTTCATGTGGACTATGATAATTAATCTTTGATAATGATTGGTCTCTCTAATCCTCAGGCGGGTCAAACCTATAAAAAAAAAATATTTAGTACGAGAGGCAAATGTGTAACAAAAAGATAGTATTTTATTGTGTAGGTTTTTGTAGCAATTTTTAAATACTAGAGTGAATATTTGGGTTAATATCATCATAGATCTTAAATTTATCCACTCATATCACATGTACCCAAAATTAATTTTCATCTAGGAAAAAATCTCAAACTAGTACTCCTACATTATACTTCCATAAACTAATTTCACTTCACAAAAAATTTCAAGCCGGTACATCTATACTGCATTGCATTTATCCAAAACTAATTTTTGTATCATAAAAGTTTAAGAATTTTAGCAGGTTTTCAAAACGTGAGCGAACTCTTAGGGCAAAATTAGCAAATTAAAGCGGATTTCCCAATCTAAAATTTTGGTGATTACATTTTTTTTTTTTTTTTTGGTGAAATGTAGATTAGTCTGGGCGGACATAGCAATATGGGATTTTTGGTAATTTCATCTCGAAATTTTTTTACAAGAAAACGTTTAAACTTATTGGGCCGAATAGTGTCACTTAGTCCTGCACCAAGTCAGTTGGGCTCAACTTTCGGACTCCTCCTTCGGACCTGACGACCTTTTACCGTCAGTGGGGAAGAGAGATCAAAAGCCTCAATTGTACAACTTCCAAACACGACAATGATGAAGCCGTTGCTCACTGGAGGTCCATCAACACGACAATAGGACACGGTCTTCACATGGCCCAAATCCATTCTCAGCCCCTATTGATCCATCATTGGATTGCATGCGAAAGTGTCCTCAAGCATGACTAAGTTGAATTTCACCAATAACTGTTGGCATATGTATAATTTTATTCATATCAATACTCGTAAGTGGATACGGAAAATATTATAACCTATGACCAATGATTGATCCTGAGATGCATGGACTTTAAATAGGTTAGGGGTTTATAGATAGGGCCATCTTTTCCTCCAGTTTTGATTAGAGGAAACTTTCTCAGCCCTATAAGATTTTATGAATCATTGCCAACGGTATAAAAATATTAAATTATTAGATAAATGAGTAGGTTTTCACTTTTAAATACTGAAATATTTCCCCCTCTCGCGGGCTGGACTTTGGACTAAATTTAAAGTGTGGAAATATGTGATTAGGAAGGCAAATAGAGGCCTATAATGATTTGAAGAGATTTGTAGTAAAAAAGAGAAGAATGTAATATTATGTATATTACCAAAAGAAGAGTAAAAGACCCCGATATATAGGGAGAGAAAGCAATTAGAGTGAATTATAATTAAGGTAAACTACAATTAACCTAATCTCAAATATATGTCTAACACATGTAATTTGAACAGTGCAAGAAATTCCCTCTAACCATAATGGACGGAGGAAGACACAACCCTCATTTATAATAAGCACTGGCGTTGCTATTGTGGAGAAATGAATTTTTTGTATTTATTGTTTAGACAGCTTTATGAAAATGAAAAATATTAATACATATTCCTTGAACATTAATGGAATTATTATAATTGTACTTTTTCCACGAAAATTAATTTTTTATGTACATTTTTGGGGTACTTTTGTATTCAGATCTGTAACATATGTTGCTTGGCAATTGAATCCACCAATTTTCATTTTCTGCAATCAAGTATTTTAGTTTGCACAATTTCTTTAATCAATGATTTCTTCATTTACTGCTTTACAAGGTCATTAGTTCTTATCGAAATTATAGATTTACTTAAAAACATGCGAGCAAACCTCATCGCAATTTCCATAACTCTCATTGCGCTCTTTGACATCAGTTCATAAATAACATGAAGCAATCATGGAACGTCGCGACCAATTTTTCGAGGAAAGAAACCACCTAGGGTTTGGCTAATGGATTGTTAAGCCTAGACTTAACTCCTGGCTCTCCTGCCCATACCAATTCGCGACTTAGGTTTGAATTTTTAACATGCAATTGAATTTTAACTAGGAGTCGCCACTAATCTATTTTTGGCGGGTCGATTAGAAACCCTAGTAAAGTAACAGGAGATTTACTTTACTCCTACGAACCGCAGACTAAGGGCAAGTGCGGGACTTGGTTACGTTAGATTTCTCTAACGCCCTTTCGGTACCTTTCTTTTTATTTTTTGAAAAATGTTTGGCAAGCAATTTGGATTGATTTTAAATCTATTTCCCTAACATGTGAGGTGTTCATGCAGGTGCACAAACCACTAATTTAACACCCAAGAAAGCAATTAAATGATGCAGAACTTACCTCAAAGCAACCAAAGCATTTGCATTGTTAAATTAAAATCCACATCAACAACCCTAGATATGGTTTCTAATTAGCAAGCAATTTCTTTCTTTTTGTTTTCACTTATTAAATGAGACTATAATCCACATGCAATGCAATGTTTTTAATCTAATATGAAATGATATGGCATGGCAACATGTCCTAAACATATGAATAAAAATTCTATGATCTCTTAATGAACATGCAATTGTTAAAAATATGCAATCTAAATTAACCAAAGTGACTTAATTCTAATGACGTGCAATGCAATGCAATGACATACAAAATTATTTTAACTAAAATGACATGCAACATTGCAATTTAATATGCGAGCTATATGTCACGCGACATTTATTAAATGACCTAATCTAATGACGGACAATTTCTAATTAGAAATGAACCTAACAACAATCACTAAAATCGCATGCATTTCATGAACCTAAATCTATATGACATGCAAATGACATTTTTTATTTTAAAAATGCAATCTATCCTAAAAATTGCAACTAATTTATCTTAAGACAAATTTTATGAAATTTGAAATGATTTAGCTAGATTAAGATTCTATCTAATTTTAACTAGGATTAAGTCGTATCAAATCCTAATTTAAACTAAGACATTATCTAAATCTAAAATGCAATTTATCTAAAAAGATGGTCTAAATTTAAAATGAAACGTGCAATTCTAATCTAATATGCACAATGATCTTTTTTTGTGTTTTTCTTTAAGAAATTCGAAATTAAAACTAAGACATTATTAAACATGCAATTCAAATAAAAAACTAACAACCTAAATGAATGCACTTTCTTTTTTTGGATTTTTTATTTAAAAAATCATAATAAGATTGCAATCCTAGCATGCAAGATGACAACAAACCTAATCCTAATTAAGATTTTTTGATTTTTTATTTTACGAAAATAAGATATGACTCAACCAACTTGACGATAGCAAATCAAACAAAAGATAAGATTGATATCCAAAAATTGATGAACCATATCTCGCATGAGATTGGGTTAGCCAATTTTAAATTAAATCGCGAATCGAATCTCGGGAACTTTGAGATTGGATTGTCGATTTTTGTAAGGGATTATGAATGGGATTTGGGGCGCGAAAATCGATATCAATCCCTAGCTTGAGGACTTTTTCATGTCAGAATATCAATCATACATTTAAGGAACAAGTCTACTAAAATACTATAAATGAAAAATAATAAAGACTTCAAGAAAGAGATAAATAAATAAATAAACTACCTAATTTTCCGTTTTTTCTTTTATTTTCGCACAAAGCTTGCTCGTGCAAGGCTGGTCACCGATGCAGTGGATCGGGAAGCTGGTTGATTAGTCCGGCAAAGGGGATCCGGCAAGGGCAGTGACCGTGGTGGTGGGTCATCGTCAACGGAGGTCACGGTGGTTGGAGCTCCGGCGAAAGGACTCGGTGGCTGTTGGACGCAGCTACAGCAACTGGTCACGGGTCAAGCGGGACAGGGGCGGCACGGGCGAAGCAATCGGCGTTCGGGCACCGGCGAGAGGGTGAGCAGCGGCGTCGGGCAGCAGCTCCGGAGCGGCAGATTGGGGACGAAAATCGGTTGAGGCGCGGTGGGCTTCGTCGATCTGGTGGAGCAGATCGGCGAGGCAGCAGCGATTTCGCGGGGGGTGTGGCGAAGCAGCCGCTCGGACCAGGAGGCGCGGCTCGGGTGAAGCAGCCGCGGCGGGAGCAGAGACGAACGAAGCAGGAGCGGCGTCGGTGGTGCTCGGTGATGGCGAGCGAGAGACCTGCAGGTTGCGGGCTTCGGAGGTGCGGCGGAGGTGGGGCGAGGCGGCGGCGTCCGGAGCGCAGCGAGCGCGGGCAGCAGTCGAGCCCACCGGGGAAGAAGAACAGTGCCTTTTCCCCTTCTTTTTTATTTGCTTTGTCTCTCCTCCTGTCTCTTCTCACGTCACTTTCTCTATGTATTTTTTTACTTTTCTCTGCACTCTCTCTCTCTCTCTCTCTCTCTCTTTCTCTGCAGAAGCAAAACTTCTCTTCACTTTTTCTTTTCTTGTTTTTTTTTCAAAAGAAGCCCCCCTTTGCACTCATACGCGGATGGCATTTTATAGGGAAGGAATTGGATTTTCAAATTCTTCCTCGAATCAACATCCGCAATATTTTCCACAAAATTCATCCCTTATTGATAAGGATTCGAGATTAAGATAAAATTTTTCTCTAAATCCAAATCCTTCAAAGTCAAATCGCAATATTTTTTTACCCATCTATCCTATCCAAAAAAGATTCATATCTCTAAAAAAATTGTAAAATATTATATTCCCATGACATAATTTTTAATTATTAAACAAACACGGTTTCGCCAACTCGCATTGTTGATCCATCTGATCCATTTAATTCAACTCATCCGCCACCAGTCCAATTAAATGCAAAAAATGCAAATAACAAAATAAATGCAATCTAAATCTATATGCTATGCAATTAATAAAATTAACCCATAATTTCCTATGCAATAAATAAATAAACTAAATCATCAAAATTTAGGTGTCAACAACGACATTCATCAATTTCTAATTTTTCATATTAGGATGTTTTGTTGTTTGAACAACAATTGAGTTGATCTTACTAAATTCTTACTTAGGTGGATCATGTATGGTATTATTAAAATTAAAAGATTCAAGACTAAATTGACTTCTGTACAACATATTCATGAATGATATGATAATTTTTCACAAAAAATAATAAATAAACAAACAAACAAACAAACAAAGAAATTAAATTCACACCTTCCTGTATCCGCGTTTCATCGGACATAACCTTGATGGTGAAAAAGAGGGGCTTTTGAAATGATAAATTCACATCTTAAGAAGCTAATCCAATGATTATGACACGTGTTATAGCATCGTCAATAATGATCACATTAGAGTAAAAAAAGCCAGAAAAGATAAAAGAAATATAAATTCTGACAAGTTCGAGTCAGAGATTTAAGCAAGGAGTTGTTGACCTTGTAATTACATAATTATTTGTTTCCAAAAGGACGTTCCACACCTTGGCCTTTTCTAGAAGTTTAAAACGCTTGGTCCCAGTATTACATATAAATTGCATCAGTTCTAGTACTTCAGAATAGCGTGCAATCGTCTACAAGACTTGAGATTTGCAATAATCGAGTTACCACCCATGTCGTACAACATGCATAACCCAATGATTTTAGAGCAAAGATCATATATCTTAGGAAAAGGAAATTCCTTTTTTAATTTTCTCAACAACTAGATCAAAAATAAGAATGAAGTCCATCAAACCTTTTAAGATCTTCAATCTTTTTGAAAAAAAAAAAGAGAGAAATTTTCAGAGTTCCTTTCATTAGAATAAAGATTTCCTATTTTTTAAACTAATTCACTTATCCAATTCAAGCTTATAGCTCAATTTTCTGACAATTAGACAGCAAATTAGCAATCCAATAAACAAGGAGGACGTTTCCAACGGTTTTTGACAACGTTTGTGTTCCTTCGCAGTTCACATTATGTCACCGCTGGTCATCATTTGTCTCTTTTTGATGGATAAAGACGTGGGGCATTCCTCTCCCCCCCCCCAGAATCGGGACGTCCAGTTTCTTTTGGGCGGTCGACTGCGCAGTTTCTTTTGTGCGCTGCAGGACGCGTCTTAGAAAAGTTGCTTTTCCACAATCCCACGTCAATTGAGTTAGATAAATAAAATGCAGATGAGAGATGTTAATTTTCCAAAATTACTTTTTTTTTCTTTTTCAGGAGAATTTGAAAAACAGTTTCTTAATGATTTGACTTTTAATATGCCAACAAGTAGCTAAGCTAAATTGCAAATCTGATGCCAACATCCCACTTTAATTAGGTGGATTACATTAATTCGACGTGACAGTGTAAGGACCAAATTGAATAAAATCAAAATTTAAGGACCGAATTTGAGAAAGGGAAACTTTTGCTGCTCATGTGGAACAACACCCTTGTTCACAGAAAAAAAAATTATTAAATATCTTTCTTTCAATTTATTAATTGTTAAGTAACGCGAATTTCCTCAATTTATTTTAAATAATCGAATCCATCATTCATTAAGCTTTTTAAGCGGATAAAATTCTCAAATTATCAATAATAAAAAGTTAAGAAAGAAAATAAATAAATGGGTTAAGTATCGAACGTTCCAACCACCCCCCCCCCCCCCCCCAAAAAAAAGGGACCGAACGTCCAAATCATCATAATAGGCATTGTTGACACCTAAATTTTGCTATTTTACTTAAAACTTAATCGCATACAAAACTAGGAATTAGTTGCTAAAAAAAAATCCAAAAAAAATTGTCATAAAAAAAAACAAAAAAACAAAAAAAATGCTTAAGGGGTCGAGTTGGGCCTGATTTGGCCTAGGCCCGGCCTAGCTTCCTTTCCCCTCCAGCCCATGTCTGGCTGTCTTCCTCCTTCGCACGCGGACCTGCAAAACAGAAGAGAAACATGAGAAAATATTGGGTACCCTAACAGTGCCACGTCATCGGTGCTCTGAACGATTCATTGCGGGACATGTGTCCGGGTGTCAGTCCACGTCTGCTTTCTCTTCTCGTCGCTTCTTTCCTCCCAATAACTCTCGGCTCGGCTGGTGGCTCGGCTCGACTGACAGGAGAGAGGACATATGAATGGGTAATAAATGCGCGCAGCACTCCCGCTTAAAATTTCTCTCTCCTCGCTTAAATTTTCTGGATTTTGTCTCTCTCTCCTCGTGGAAGAGCAGACAGTCTTGTCTCTCCTCTTTGATCTCTCTTCCTCCTCCGACGCTCCTTCCGGTCTAGCGATTCCTCCGACGACCGTCGCTCCCTCCCGACGACGGCCTTTCTCTCTCCACTCGACGGCCTCATCTCAGGGCTCCATTCTCTCGGCGCACTTTTTCCTAAATCGCGCTCTCTCCCGACGACCGATTTCGCTCGCCTCTCTCCGTCCCCCGACTCGCGACCGAGAAGCAATTGCTCCGCCCTGCTCGAAGCAATCCTCGAGAAGCCCTAAATCTGCGACCGCATGTCGGGTTCGATTTTATTTCCGGGTTTTTATGTTCGCATCTTTGTTTTGGGGGAGAAAGCTTGACCTAAATCTGCGACCAGAAGTTCGCTGGTTTCTTGCTTTTGATTGAAAGCACAGCAACGCGAGAAAGCTTAGGCGAACCGTTGATGACAAAACGCCAGTGATTTAATTTGCTTGCTCTCCGACCATTGTTTCGTGCAGATACTTGAGCACTTGGCAGATCTCAAGTCTCCTTGGAACTGCCTCGATGGAAGGCCGGTCATGCATCGTTTGGTCGACTTGACGGCAATAAGCAAAAGGTAAGACAAGGACTCTGCTTAGTTCTGGTGATTCATGACTTGATGCTGCCGTCAAGTACATCATTTGCTGCAATGTCGTTCTTACATAAGCGAACTTACAGATGCTGGTCTCACCAGTCTAAGGATGGAAGCATATATCTGAGATGTCGCTCAATTATTTGCCTCTACATATAGCAGTGCCTTGACTCTTTCGATTATTTACTTGAATTTTAACAGTACTAAGGTTTTGTCTGATTTCCCGCTCTTGTCATCCCGATCTTTGGTTTGTTATATGCAATCTCTTCACAATCTTCACTATCTATAGCTAGTGATCTAAAGAATGACTGTTAACATATCTTGGTTCTTTTGTTGTTTATTGTAATCTATGGTTGAATATTGGCTCTTTTGCCTTTTGAAGTAATCTGAGATTTTGGAGCATGTTTGGTGATTACGGAAGGATTTCTTCCTCAAGAACTAATGTGTTAGAGCTGTTTTTTTATGAACTTTAATCATTTAATAGATTTTTCCATTGCTATCCAAAATGATGTTATCTTTTCTTTCCATCTAGGTCTTTGAGAATATAATCATCAATTTAAGATGGTGCATACATGTTCATGGTAAGTCTCTAACCAGCAGGCCTCAGCTAATGTTAATTTTGTTTATTCGGATGTGTATGTTTACAAGGTGACAGCTAGAATTTGTTTTATTATCCCTTGGTCATATCTTTCTGAGGGTTGCTTCTTGGAAAAGCTGTGGCCTGCAGGGGCTTTGAGTTCCTGTAGACTGTAGAGGAAAATGAAAATGTGTGAAATGTGAGTGGGACTGGAAAAGGCAATAGCACTCTGTAGCTGATGTTGGAGATTTGTTTCTTGGTTACTGTATTTTGAAGCAGTCCTAGCTCTATCATTTTGTTGGAAAGAAGTACCCCCAACAAAAAGATGTGTGACTATTACCAAACATCATCTCTGTGTGTTTGTCTTCAGCTGATAGATATGACTCTCTTGGAAGTATTTCTTTGGATTAACTGTGCACCTTAGAAATTTACATGCTTTTACTTCTGCGTCTTTGCTGTCATTAATGAATGCGAGCATTGTGATAGGTTACATAAGCACATCAATAAACGATGGTCCTGGATGTTTAACATTGAGATGTCCTGATCCATCTTGTGGTGCTGCCGTCGGTCAAGACATGATAAATCTATTAGCACCTAAAGAAGATAAGAAAAAGTATTCTCAGTATCTTCTTCGCTCGTACATTGAAGACAATAGAAAGGTATATGTGCAACCGTATTCTTTTTCTTTGTCTGAAGTTTTTTTTTTTAAAAAAAAATTTAAAATGTGATGATGACTTTGCACTACTGGGTGCCTCTTAAATGAAATATAACTTCCTTTACCTTATTTTCCTACTGCCAGACCAAGTGGTGTCCTGCCCCTGATTGTGAATACGCTGTAGAATATATTGCTGGCAGTGAAGGTTACGATGTTTCCTGCCAATGCTCTTTCAACTTTTGCTGGAATGTAAGCTTCTTTTTGGAAATTTCTTATATCAATATGTAGCAAGTAGTGTGTTGACATCCTTTTGATTTGATCTACTGTAGTGTACAGAGGAAGCTCACTGTCCAGTAGATTGTGGCACTGTGGCACAGTGGATCATGAAGAACAGGTGTTGAATCTGAAAACATGAACTGGTACATATAACTTTAAGCATGTAGAATTTTCCATCATTTGGGTTCTATGACAATGGTGTACAACAGATTGTGTGGTCTTTCCTCTTTCAAGAAACAAGAATGTTTTATGTGACTCACTTAGTAGGTTGGACATAGATAGTCCTATTTTGGCATGCTTTTATCAGCAGTATAAGATATTCTAAAATCAACCATTCGACTGCATACAGGAGTTCCACAATTATCTCCTTTCTGTAGTTAAATTCGGAATCCTTGGTTAGTGCATTCACATATTTTCTCTGGAGGAGATCCAATAATGCTAAATTGGATGATTTGTCTGGAGGATAATGATGTCACCCATGTCAGTTTGAAGTTTGAACATACAACAATTCTAAATGTGTCATTTCTTTTTTTCTTATTTTAGGAAAAATACTAAGTCTAGCCACTGCAATTCTCCTTTTGATTTATTTATGCATGTTTATTACTCCCATCTGGTCCTATACAGATATAGAACTACCAACAGGCGGGAAGAACCATCTATTTGGATTATATAACAAGTCAATGCTTGCATGGAAACTGACTAGTGTTATTTTCCCTATATAGTTTTCCAGTTGATTTTTTTTTTTTTTTTTTTTTTTTTTTTTTTTGGGAGGGGGTGGGGCGGTGGGAAATCTTTTGGAGATACCAGGTAGACTTTGTTTAAGTGTCTATATTTGTGCTTGATCTTAAAATTCTACATTCATCATCCTTCTGACCTCAAGAAACGTATAATATGAAAACTTATAGGATAAGGTCTTTTTTCTGTTGAGGGTGGTGGATGGGACCGATGGAAATGGAGTCCAATCACTCTGCTACATTTCGAAGCTTTGATTGAGCTAGTAATGGTAGGAGGCGCTTCAATAGATCTGACTGGGATGGGTTTTCTAGAATACTTTTAATGACTGATACGGTGTTGTCAAAATGGAGTCTTTTTATCCTGTTTCCGGATGGTTTTATCGGGCTTATCTCTCTGTTATTTTGTCTGCCTTTTGGGTCATACCCAGTTTATCAGAGCAGGCCGGGGATTCATGCTGAAAATATATGTTTGGAGAGTTTGTTATTTGTGAACTTGTTGGTGCCATGTTGACAACCTGTGTGAATGGAATTGAAGCTCTTTTATAGAAATAAAATTGACCTTATGGAGAATGTTGTGATGGGACATGCTAAAGTTTGATCAACCTAGTGCCGGTTGTTTGTATCTTTCATGATTTGTTGTGGCAATATGTTTTGTTAAGGTGGGATGACAGGATAGAGCTAAGGTTTTACAGAATGTCTGGAAGAATATGACTCTTTATTTCACGTGAAATGTTGGCAATCCTACCTCAGGTGTGCCTTTAAGAATGAATTTGGACAGTCGTGCTCCCTCCAATAATTGCCACATTTTCTTAATTTGGATGCAAAAGTTTGAGGAAGTCTTAAATAAAATAGTGATTCAAGTGTCCGGAAATGTCATTATGTGCAAATATGTGGTTGTTGCTCGGCTTTCCTAACAGATATGAAATGATATGCAGGATTCAAGCCAATTCAAAGCCTTGTCCAAAGCGTAAGCGGCCAATAGAGAAAAACCAAGGGTGTATGCATATGACTTGTACACCTCCTTGTAAATTTGAGTTCCGCTGGTAAGGTTATTTTCTTCTAAATGGAGCATTTTCATTTATTTTTATGTATTCATTTTTATTGGGTGTATTCTTGTTGTGATACAATGTAATTCCCTTGGAACCCGTATTGTATGCCTTACTTGTTCTATATTACTTTTGCAAATAGGCTCTGTCTGGGTGCATGGTCTGACCATGGTGAGAGAACTGGTGGTTTCTATGCCTGCAATCATTATGAGGCCGCTAAGCAAGAGGGAGCGGTAGGAATTGAAAAACTTTGGCTTTTCTCGGGCAAAGTTATGTGAACACCGTGGAACTAACATTGTAGGTTTTGGTCGTGTGAAAATACCTTTTTGTAGTATGATGAGGCTGAGAGAAGAAGAGAGATGGCGAAAAACTCATTGGAGCGATATACTCATTATTATGAACGATGGGCGAGCAATCAATCCATAAGTAGTGAATCTCTCCCTGTTTACTATCTCTCTCTCTCTCTCTCTCACTCTATAAACTGTCATATAATCTAGTCAAGGGGAATTGAGTGATCAATGATTTTTGTGTTCAGATTGAATTATCCAGGTTTAAGAATGCAGAAGCCCCTGTTTACTATCTCTCTCTCTCTCTCTCTCTCTATAGGAATCTTTATGGCAAGTGAAGATGCCAGACTACAAAAGGTCCCATCCTTTCCATCAATAACTGAGGCTTTTTTGGAAGTGCCACCACAGCCAATATATTTCCCAACTTCCAAGTGCCACATGGACATGCTGCCGAGGCAAGAACAAGCTAAGCTTGCAGCTTGTCCTGGTAGCAGCATTGTCACGGGAAGCTCTGGCAAGAGTGGGAAGCACACAGTTGCTGGTGCAAGGGCTGTGCAAGGGTTGTGCTGGATATCAAAGTCTCCTCAATCGGAGTTCACCAAAATCCAATGCAAGTGGTAATTCAGCTATAATGTTATTCAAAAGTTTTGGACCTACTGGGTGCACTGCCTGATGAAAGCAGGTGGATTTGATCGGGTTCAACTGCAGGTGCAGCAACTTCCTATAATTCAGCACGGGTGAGAAGATCCAGCTACCTAGAGACCATGCAATAAAGACAAATCTCATGAACTGATTAAATCTAGACCTTTGGCCTATGCAGGTGGCCCTAATCCAAAGCAGTTTGCACTAAATAGATGAGATTAGATGGATGACCTCCGGTTGCTCTTCGAGATGATGCATCAGCATCACTATTCTAATATGCATGGCTGCCCCTCTGATCACTGGACCGCTGCCCAGGATGCTATTGCTAAAGGAATCCCCATCCGTCATCAAGGCAATAAGAATTTGATAATATCTTAGAATGCAGGAGCTGCGTTGAAGGGTCTCAGACTCTAATCTGATGCTAGTTTGACTTCCTGTGAGCGCAGCATGCCAGCTAGCTCATGTCTTGAAGCTTTAGCATTGAGGACATTTTCTCATGTAAACAGCATTTGCAACACAGCTTATGATAGCACAATTTATTTGTTTCTGGGTACGGAATTTGTGTCTCTAACGACATGCCACTCGGAATCTCGGATGGATGGTGTCATTCTGGTTGTAAAAATTTGTGATTTTAAGTATTACTAGTTAAGATTTGGCAAATCGTAAGCATGCAAAACGTCTCTTGTGCATTTTAGCATGTGAACTGGCCTAGGCTCTGCAAACAAAATCTGCACAAAATGGATATCCAATTCCCAACTTGCTGATCGTCCTTACGCTGGACACCCAGTTAAATTCTAGTTCTCCTTTCAACTGTTTCTAGCTAAGTCAAGTAGGACACATTGCTCCTAACCCCAAGATGCGGCCATGGCATTATACTAAAATCTTGATCGGTTCTAATCTGATTAGACAGACATTGCTCTGAAGTTGCAATTGAGAATTTTGACTGAATTGCGTAAGCTTTCACCTTATTCATCTCAGAATTGAGAGTTTAGTGCAACCTAAAATTGCTTGATGCCTACTTGTTTTGCGGGAAGCATTAACGAGTTTTGTCTTGCCAAGCAAACAAAGAGATTTGAGAACAAGTCAGTCTTATATACTTAAAATCTGGCTCCAATGTTTTATGACAATTGAGATGAAGTATACTGAGCAAGTCTTCTGCTCAAAAGATCATATGTACATCCCCCTTTATTCAAGGATAGCATAAATATGGAATCAACTCAAACTAATCTCTCAAGGATAATGAACAATGTCTTGAGTTTAGTTAAAATAATATTTACTACAATTCGTTCATGCCATCACCTTATGCGATAGACCAAAATTAAACAGGTGGCGTTGATGAAATCAAGAAAGCAGAATGAATTAAACCATACTCATAATCCAAAACTTGAGCTTCTCTAGTTTTTCTTCATCTAGAAGCTGCTGAACATTCATTGGCAGTCTTTTTAATGTTCAAATGAACCCCTGGAGAATGATCAGCCATTTGGTAGAAAAGTAGTCCAATCCTATTTGGGAAAGTAAAGTTCCTGTAACTTAAGCATGCACAAAACTATAGGCAGCAATTTCTAGTATTACAACAAATGTAGTTCTTGTGCTGCCAGAAGATAAGGAAACGAACCAAGAGTGCATTGAGCATCTGTCATCCCAAAATATCATTCAAACAAAGGGGAAATCAAACACACCAATTTTGGCTACAGAAATTAGAAGCATAAGAGAGTGCTCAAAGCAACCAAAGCTATACACAGTTAATCCAATACATCACATGTTCCTGTTATTTCTGCCTGGACTTTTTGGCAGACTTTCAGCTCTCAAGTTTCTTTCCTGCAGCCTCAAACTCTTCTTCACTGGGTTCTGAACTCTGCATTCCACCACCGTATTTATTCACCAGAGATGAAAACATGGAATCAAAATGCTCCTTTCGCTCGCTACGGCACTGAGATATAATTGCAAGAAGATTGCCTGACTTCTTCTTCGCTCTATCAGTAATGGGAAACAAAGGTTAGCATTCCAATTCAAAAGAAAAACATACTACTAACAGTACAGTCAAGAAATCGAAGCAAAAATTATGTAGAATCGAAAGCCCAGTGTAGCTGTGTCACTCACTTCTCCCTCTTTCTAAGAGGATCTGTAGGTGGTTCAGTTTTGGAAATTTTCTTTGTCCACTTCTCGTATGCCTTGGTTGTCTTCAACGTTCCTGTAGGACACAGAGAAACAGAGCATGCATTAAGCACTATATCAGGATAGTGTACGCTACATTATCAAGCACGCATAAGATCTAGGCTACTAAACACCAGTATCCTCAGACCAGCATTATTTAGAAACATAAAGAGACAAAAAAGGATGCTCTCCATAAAAGTAAATGAGCAACCTGTGCTAAATTTTATCATTGTGAAAGAAAATTATTTTTAAATATTGACCTCGCTGTTATTAAACTCTATAAAACACAATGAAGCCCAGCCTTGCTTGAAGTCTCAAATTCTGAGGTTTAAAAGTAAATCTAATGGTCAAGAAGAGATCAAATTGTCAAAAAACCAACCTGCTGCTATTGCATCATCAATGATATCCTTAAAGCAGTGGGAATCAAGCTTGGGAGTAAAGCCTGTGAAGGAAAACGTACAAAAGATTTCAAATACTTTTATGTCAGATAGGCATCTATAAAAAAGGAAAAAAGAGAGGAAAAAGGACATATCAATCCCACCTGTTCATGTTACCCTTGAATTTTTCGTATAGATCAATAAGATCATTCTTTTCAGAATCAGAACCTCTATAGTTTGCCTCAAACTCTTTGATGTCTGCTTCAGTAACCACCTGGATGAAGCCATGTCAGATAACTTCAAACCTATAGATATTCATGCAAGAGAATGTCATTCACATCAGAAAGATGTCATTCCAGGTAGAATATGATTAACCTTGTATATAGCTCTAAAATACTCGTGCAGATTCTGAGCGACTTCCCCTGCAAAGTCCTAAGTACCAGGAAGATAAATGTGAGAAAAAGCACTCACAATAATGAATGAAAACTCTAATTGCCCAATAATATAAATGATCATACTTGGGCTTAAAGTATATCACAATTTGATCATCTTTCATCACATTTTAGCTAGGCCATTTCAAAGCACAGAGTCTATGGACCATGCTATCTTAAATATATTCAACTAAGTAACATAATTTCTCTCTTTGCTTGGAGCAGATATTTATCTATCGAATAGAGATCAAGACTTAATTCTCTCCTGTTTTTTGTGACTATGCTTCTGCAGAGATTCGGGTGGAACTTACAGCATACAAAGTGCAACTCATGTCAATTTTATTATTCATCCAACATCACTTGAGATGCTAATTATATCTCATAAGCAACTTAACTGATCATTGGCTGTGATCTTTATTTAAGATGAGAAGCATTTCATTCGAATAGACACAAAGCAAATGGTCTAACTCTACTACAAGCATATTATTATATCAATTAACTAGATTAAAACATCAGAATGTCTATATAGACTCCGACATTCTCGGTCAAAATATGACAATTCATTGGGGTCAAATGCACTTGCTGTAACAAATCAGAATGCCTCTAAACTGCAACAGTAGGTAGGGAGCCAGTCCTTCAACCCAATCGTTCCGTGTACTCTTCCCACATGCTTTACAACAACAATTTACAAGCCTCAGAAACAACCATAGAAAGACAAAAAAGGACTTACAGGTTTCATTATCATTTTGAGAAAAAGCGTGATGCAAAAAATTCCATTTTCATAAACAAATTGCTCTTTGTTGAAGGAAAATTCTCAAGACCTCATGGTTTTCCATCAGTAATATTCACTTCCCTACTCAATAATCTCCCTTGCAAGCATCAAATTGAAAAACTTGATTTTTGCTTACTGTAAAGGTTACACAGGAAACACTATAATGACTATCACACGCTTGCAACTAAAACAATTCATCCCCACCTCAATGTAGCTCTCAATTCGTGAAATGTCATTGCCTCAATTTTGGCCAGGTCATTATTAGGCAACACCGCTTCCCCAATGCTTGCACCAGAATTTTTCTGCAGAAAAAACAAATGCGAAATGGTCAAGTCCCCAAAACAGGGGTGGAACGATAGGTTCGATTAAAAGACAGTACCTTGACATGACTTTTGGTATAACTAGGAACTGAAGCCACCGATCCTTTCAATTTCTTCCCTTTCTTGTCCTCAGAAGTCGCCGCTGACTCAGGTGTCGACGAATTCGACACGCCCCTTTTGGACACCATTTTGCTCTCCGAGCAAGACGATAGAACGACCAGCCCAGAATCTCAGAGCAGCCGCGAAGCTACAACGTGCAAAAAAGTCAGCAACGTGCTGACAAACCGATCTGGAAAGAAATACTATAAAATTCTGGGTTCACGCAAAAATGAGAGTACACGGACGAACTTCAAAGAAGGGGTGGCGAAACCCCTGAACCCTAATCGAAATGCTTGCCTCATGGATGAAAGAATGCACAGAGACACACTCAGAGAGAGAGAGAGAGGCAGTATGGTGTTGCTGAGCAAGGAAGAAGAGACGCAGAACGAGGGCATACCCGAGACCTCACCGAACCGCGAGGGAAGAACCGTTAAAAGCGTGGAGGTCGTGGGAGAGGCGAGCGAAATCGGCCGTCGGGAGAGAGCGCGATTTAGGAAGAAGTGCGCCGAGAGAATGGAGCCCTGAGATGAGGCTGTCGAGTGGAGAGAGAAAGGCCGTCGACCAAACGATGCATGACCGGCCTTCCATCGGGGCAATTCCAAGGAGACTTGAGATCTGCCAAGTGCTCAAGTATCTGCACGAAACAATGGTCGGAGAGCAAGCAAATTAAATCACTGGCGTTTTGTCATCAACGGTTCGCCTAAGCTTTCTCGCGTTGCTGTGCTTTCAATCAAAAGCAAGAAACCAGCGAACTTCTGGTTGCAGATTTAGGCTAAGCTTTCTCCCCCAAAACAAAGATGCGAACATAAAAACCCGGAAATAAAATCGAACCTGACATGCGGTCGCAGATTTAGGGCTTCTCGAGGATTGCTTCGAGCAGGGCGGAGCAATTGCTTCTCGGTCGCGAGTCGGGGGACGGAGAGAGGCGAGCGAAATCGGTCGTCGGGAGAGAGCGCGATTTAGGAAAAAGTGCGCCGAGAGAATGGAGCCCTGAGATGAGGCCGTCGAGTGGAGAGAGAAAGGCCGTCGTCGGGAGGGAGCGACGGTCGTCGGAGGAATCGCTAGACCGGAAGGAGCGTCGGAGGAGGAAGAGAGAGCAAAGAGGAGAGAGAAGACTGTCTGCTCTTCCACGAGGAGAGAGAGACAAAATCCAGAAAATTTAAGCGAGGAGAGAGAAATTTTAAGCGGGAGTGCTGCGCGCATTTATTACCCATTCATATGTCCTCTCTCCTGTCAGTCGAGCCGAGCCACCAGCCGAGCCGAGAGTTATTGGGAGGAAAGAAGCGACGAGAAGAGAAAGCAGACGTGGACTGACACCCGGACACGTGTCGCGCAATGAATCGTTCAGAGCACCGATGACGTGGCACTCTTAGGGTACCCAATATTTTCTCGAGAAACAGGGGCAGCAAGGGAGTGGCAGGAGGACAGTGAACAGAGGGGCATCGGAGACCGAGAAAAAAGAAGAGGAACGGAAGACCGAAAAAAAAGGAGGAACAGAGAGGGAGCTGCGGAGAGAGAGCTCGAAAGGAGGGAGCTACGCCGAGCTGCCCAATCGATGCCGTTCCTCGCCGTCTTCTCCGAAACCCAAATCTAAAGAAACGGAGGGGAGGAGGCGTCGCCATTGCAGCCCTCTCCGGGCCACCACCACCGTCGCCGACGAGCCACCCAATCGACGCCGTTGGCTGCCATCTTCCCCAGAATCCAGATCTGAAGCAAGGGAAAAAAAAAAAAAGCGGCGAGGGAAGAGAGGAGAGCGGAGAGGCAAACCAGAGAGGAAGCTCGAGAGAACGGAGGGGGAGCGAGTGAGACTGAGAGAACGTTTCGGCATTTCTTGAGATCTGCCCGTTGCGCATCATCCAAACCGGGTAAGCTTTCCGAACCGTAGGTGCCCCATTTTAGGAGGTGTCGGACCGGAGCTCGCGACCAACCAGTTCGCGCGAGCTTCGGTCCCGCTGGTCCTTCGTTGATCTTGTTGCGTGTTTTGGTATGTTTCAATAAGAACTTAGGGCTGTGTTCGAGTCTCGACCACGTCGGAAACTTCTCGTGCGAGTCGCGCACGCCAACTGTTTGCAGGGATGTTTGAATGAAGTCCGAGTATCTTAGTTGGTCTTGACCGAGCCTTCTCGTCTTTGAGTTCATACCTATGTTAAATTTGATGCGATCTGTCTCTGACTTGATCTGGAATGTTGTTTGTGTGTCGATGATCGTTGCTTGGTCCAAACAATAGCCCCAAGCGAGCTTGGTTCCTTCCTTTAGCTGGTGCATTATATGCGTATGATGAAATGTCAAAATGAGATTTGGAAATGGTTTTTGCGAGGTTCGTTGCTGTGATATTGTCTTTGTTCGAGTTTGAGTCTTTCCATCGTGTTATTTGCTCATGCCGGCGTTAGTACTCGAATCGACGGATTTTTTTTTAACTCTTGTTCTGAGCTGCGGTGTTGTTTGGCTGAGTTGTGATGAGGCCATGTCTTGGGGGAAGGGAAGCTTCGGGCGTGCAGTGGGCAAGCGAAGGAGAAGAAGACCAAAAGAAAAAAAAAATTGAAAGAGAAAACAAAAGAAAAAGAAAAATAATAGAAAAAGTAAAAAGTAAAACAAAATATAGAAAAAGAAAGCAAAAATTTGCTTCGGGAAGGAGGAATGCAGAGAAAGGAGTGCAGCACAAAAAGACAAAACCGAAAAGGACAAAAGAAAGAGAAAAGAATTAAAAGAAAATTAAAAAAAAAATGTGAAAAGTGCGCCAGGGTTTTCTGTTGTGGGCTGGGGTGTTCTATTGTGGGCAGGGCTCATTTCGATTGTGGGCCGAGAAAAGAGTTAAAAAATTCATGGGCTTTTATAATTAATTCCGAGCGGCCTTTTAGGGTTAATGTTTTTAGTTTAACGCGATACAATATGGTTCGGGTCTGTTTAGTTGGGTCGGGTCCCATGACCCGGTTCACCCCTTTTTAAATTAAAAATTATTTTTAAAAAATTAATTAATTAAAAAAAAAAAAAAAAAATTTAAAAAATTTAAAAAAATTTTGAAAATTAAAAAAAATGATGGAGTTTAGTTAGGACTTGCCATATATTGCATTTTAGTGTAATTAGGCCTTTATTTACTTGTGTATTAATTATATCGCATGTTTAATTATGTTTGATTACACGTGTTTAATTTTACTGCAATTAGGATTTTGGTAGCTCTAATTGTTACTTTAATGATTGCGCACCTGCATGATCACCTCGCATATTAGTGGATAGGTATAAAATTAATCCAAACTGCTTGACAAAAACCTTTTTTTCAAAAAATGAACAAGATTAGGTACCGAAAGGGCACTAATTAGTTAATTAGTGTAATCAAGTCCCCGATCCTAGATTCTCTGGTTGCGTAGGAAGTGTGGCATATTCCCGTGCCTCACTTGGTTTCTAGCCGACCCTAATAGGCTAGTGGCGACTCTTTTTGTGCGAAATTCTTAAAAAAATATTCCTATGTCACGCGGGGTATGGGCTTGGGAGAGCTTGCGCTTAATCATGAACTTTAAGCCCGTCCTTTAGACAATACCCCTAAACCTATTCCTTCCCCCCGAGGGTAGGTCGCGACAGCTTGGCGACTCCACTGGGGAATTGGTTGTAGACCTTAGAGGACTTAGGCCAAAATTAATCTTGTTCAAAAATATTTTTGTTTGGCAGCAAGGATTCCAGGTGCGTCCCTAACATTAAAGGTGTTAAATGTTTTTGTAGAATGGGAAGTATAAGGGGAAGTGTTTGCTCACCTTTGTCTTGCAGGGAGGTGTAGGAATGTATGGTTTATTTTTATGTACGGAGTGTTGTTTGCCTATAAATTGTTGTGCATGTATTCTCTGCATTGCACTACACCATGGCACACACAACCTGCCGTCGGACCTGGGCTGCATAGGATCACTTAGGATGGTGTTGAGGTGGATACCACTCTGACTACAACCACGTAGTACGAGTCGCCCACCTCTACCCTGAAATTTCTTTCTTCACGTCGAAGGTACCCACCCCGGTCTGCGAGCATGCGACACGGGTCGGTCCTTTGATGAAGCTGGAGTCATGGGTAACTCGACCTAGCCGCGACCTTGCTGGTTCAGTCCGGTAATCCTATGGCTCCATTTTGGGCTATATAGAGTAGAAATCGAACCACATCTCATGTGCATGTCTAAAAAACAAAAAAAAAACAAAAAAAACAAAGGTTGGCACCCATTGTAAGTGTCATTTTCCTTTTTATTTGTTCATTTTGTATTGTATTTTCATCTTAAAATTCGCAGAAATCAATCGCATGCCCTCGATGAGGCAAGCTTATGATTGAAAAATTGGCAATCACTTTTGACAAGTGAGCATTTGAATGCAAGTTTTAAGCATTTTGATTTGGCCCTGTTGAACACATGGTTTTGTTTAAACTTCTAGTTATGGGCTCGAAATCATTTTGAAAAAAAAAAAAAACTTTCAAGTTGTGATTTTATATTTGGGCACAAAAATTGAAATTGCAATTTTTTATCAAATTTTCTCATTCTCATATTTTTTGGGACTATAATGCAAATCATTTTGTGTACAAATTCCTCAAAATAGAAATCACTTCATTTTTCTAGGAGTAAAATCACAAATCAATCTTTCAAAAATCAAAGACAATTTTGCATTACGAAACTTTCGGAATAAAAGTGGACATTCGATTGATGGTCGTGGATTGATAATTTTAATGATATCTTCTCTTATGATAAAATCTTGGCGAAATACTAAAGTCCTATAATAATGATTGTGGGGCATGTATCGTTGCCTCGTTTTTATTGTAAGAAGTGATGTCATTAAAATATCATTTTCTCTCATTCACATATTGACATTGTCATCTTTTTGCGGGTTACGCGTGATGCTCCATGAAATTCTCGTGTTTGACTACATAAAGAAATGAATTATGGGGCTAGAACGAGAGTTGATTTTTACTCTTATCTATACAAGAGTTTCTCGCATTTTATCATTGTTTTTATTCTTGTTAAGAATCTTGTTTTCCGTTTTGGGTTTTGGTCGCGAATCCAATTGTTGCTTTGGTAAATCATTCGACTCATTTTTTTATGATGGAATTCAATTTCGTGAAAATCATCCAAAAAAAAAGAAAGAAAGAAAGAAAAGAAAAAAAAACAAATTCAGAAATGTTTCAAGCAAACCTTTATGTTTACCTTCCAAAACGAATTTCGAGAAAACTTTGCTTAAGGCCCTCTCTTCATGTAGTCGTTTTCTTAGGCTCATCAAACTTGAGAAGCAAGCATGCGTTGAGTCATCGTTGGTGCCAATTTTACATAAAGGCGGAGCGAAGTTGAATTCCATTCTAGGAAGTTTTGTTATTTGCAAATGCCTTAGGAACCAAAATAGCCCATCAATTTCGTTCACTTTGCATGATGAGACAAATGAAAGGAGTTGCCAAGCATCCAAAAGGGTGAAATCAAAGGAAGAGTAAATTGTATCGATTTCAATCATCAATTTCTGATACCGTTTCTGACATGGTTTTCTTTTCCATTATCAAGGAAACATCAACAGTGTCAAGTTTTGTAACGTTCTTAACAAACACAGTGGAGCGTTTTAAACAAGATGGGTTCGAACATGACAAAGGATTGTCAAATAAAGAGTGGCAGAGCAACATTTGATTTAAAAAAAAAAAAAAATCTCTCATCTCCCCACAAACAAAGTGTGCTGGAACAATATTGTCAAATCCATCAAGAAGGATGTATCGTTCTTTAGTTGAACCTAACTAAGAATAGAGATAACTCATTTCATCTCCTTTTCTTACGGGGTGATAAAAAAAAAAAAAAGGGTTGCACTTGACTGTAGAAGCGGCGCTTTCTACCAAGGAATCAAGGAAACATCAAACACTTAAAGGCGAATACAAGGGAAGGGTATTGTTGAGTTACCAAATATCCATGAAGGTGAATCCAAGAGATGTTAGCGCCAAAATGATGAAAGCGAGTGAAGGGTAATAATGTATCGTTTCCAACATTTCAATCCCTAGGGATCTTTGCACTAACATATTCTTCTACATTCTTTACAGGATTATTGGGTCGCCATGTTGCAGGTAAGTACCCTTCTTCTCAGTTTTTTTAAGTAAAAAAAAAAAAAAAAAAGAGAGAGAGAAAGAAAGAGAATTTCTATTACAAAAGAGAACTTTTGGGCTTTCCTAGAGACAAAAAAAAAAAAGAATAATAATTGAAAAAAAATTACAAACCTTTTGAGCATCCTTTCTATCTCAAAATTGTTTTCTTGTCTTGTGGATTATTCATTTTGAATCAAAATTCCCTATGGAGATTGATATACTCGAATGATCTCGGCAGAGTGAAATGGAAATGTTAACCATGCCATACAAGAAGTGCTTAGGATGAAGAAAGGCAAGCTCATTTCCAAACACGTCCTTTAAACACTTTTGAGAGTTGAGCATTATTCAAACACTTTTGAGAGTTGAGTGAAAAGAGACCTTCTCTTAGGAAAAATGATTCATTTGCATTGAGCGCAAAGATCAAAATGATAAAGGCGTTGCCTTCATCAATCCCAAGCATTGCACTGATCTCTTGTTACCCCTTTGGGCTGGAAAAAAAAGATGATCCCCCTATCGAGAATGACCCTACATTGGGGCAACATAGGAGGTTACGGTCGTGTTGTAAAACGAAAGGTTGAGAAAGATTCTATTACTTTCACTTACATCAATCTTCTTGTGGTAGCTTAAGAGGAATTCTCATCGAAGCTTGACTCATCCCAAGGTGAAGAAGAGCATTTCCTTCTTTACCCAAACACTGATACCCATTGCTACAACCAATTTGGGCCTGATTATTCATTTCTGAATCCCGAGCGATGGTCATCTTCCTTCACTGGGGCAAGGCATAAGAATTGACCAAACACAATTGACAATCATGGGAAAATGTGAAAAGCATCTCGAAAGTCATAAGCTACCAAAGTTCAAAGAGCAAAAAGCTCGACAAACTATGGGGCATGAAAAAGCAATGTGCCTGGTAAAAGCAAGGCCAATGTCCATCAAGAAAAAGAGCCAAAAGGCCGCATCTTATGTGAAAAAAAAAATTATCAAAGTCCAAGTGCCTGAGTAAAAAAATCATCGCTAGTGCAAAGGAAGTTAGAGAAGAGCAAACCTCCATACATAAATGGTTAATCAAGGGACTTTCGAGATGCGCTTTGTTTCAAAAGCCAAGTGACTTCGAAAGATCGAATGACACGGTCATGATGCTATGATGATCACTGACTCTTAAAAACCCATTTGAAAATGTTAAGCCTTTCAAGCCTCTCCCGAGCCAACATTACAACCCTCTTCCGAAGTCTCTTTTGATTGGGATGGTTCGAGTGAAAATGAGAATGCCACGAAGAAACTATTGCTTGAAGAAGTGGAAGTAATCATATCTTGTCTTATCTTTCAAGTTCTCGACTTGTAAACTTGACGAAGATAGCAACAAGTGTTCCCCTATTGGCCTCAAGGCCATAATTCCTTTATGTAAGCCCTAAACAAGCCTATATTGCGATTTTTCTCAAAAGACCTTTTTGATTGATCATATTGTGCTCATCGCGAATGTTTCTGAAAGCCTTTGATCTGGGTTATGTGAGGTACCCTCAGCAACTAGTTATCTCCCACATGAACGGATGGGATCAAGCAGCCATTTTATCGAAAGTGCGTGAGAAGCCCTCTCTGACTAAGAAGCTCTAGTTTGGCATGCTTAATGAGCCTTGTTCACAAGTCGTGATCATCTTGATAAGAACTTGACTCATAGAGAATTTGATGATTAATGATACATCCACAAGCAATATGACAATTTTATGCCACATCATGCCGATTGAAATCAAATGATTTTTCCAAACAGTTTGACTTAGCTTGATTAGTATGTTCAATTAATGCTACAATATTGCCAATATGTCTCTTGATGACGTCCCTAATGACATTTGCTCAAGCTGAATTTGACAGGATTCTTCAGTGAAGCCATGTAGTTTCAAGGAGTTAGCAGGCGCATCCCTAAAACCCAAAGGTATGGTTAACCTTAAACCAAGTCATCTCCAAGGGTTCATGGGTTTTCCTCAAACCATGTATTTTCAACCTGGTCGACACCCGTTGTTACACGGTGAGACTTCAGTCCTTCTCATTCTTCTTATGACACGGTGTGCTTTGTAGCCCGGTGAGCTTTTGTAGCCCGGAGAGCTTTGTAGCCCGGAGTCCTTTTTCTTATGACACGGTGAGCTTTGTAGCCCGTAGAGCTTTTGAAGCCCGGAGAACTTTTGTAACCCAGAAAGCTTTGTAGCCCGGAGTCCTTTTTCTTATGATACAGTGTGCTTTGTAGTCCGGTGAGCTTTTGTAGACCGGAGAGCTTTGTAGCCCGAAATCCTTCTTCCTATGACACGGTGAGCTTTGTAGCCCGAAGTCTTTCTTCTTATGACACGGTGAGCTTTGTAGCCCGGAGAGCTTTTGTAGCCCGGAGAGCTTTGTAGCCCGGAGTCTTTCTTCCTATGACACGGTGAGCTTTGTAACTCGGAGAACTTTTGTAGCCCGGAGAGCTTTGTAGTCCTAAAGTCCTTCTTCTTATGACACGGTGAACTTTGTAGCCCGGAGTCCTTCTTCCTATGACACGGTGAGCTTTATAGCCGGAGAGCTTTATAGCCCGGAGTCCTTCTTCCTATGACACAGTGTGCTTTGTAACCCGGAAAGCTTTTGTAGCCTGGAGTCTTTTTTCCTCTTATTGACAAGACACTCTTCCATAGTTATGAGTTCTTTCCATCGACCTAATACGTGCCTATGCACCAGGGTCTGTCGTCAAAATAATTTAGGTGTCTTTTGTCTTTGAAAGAAACCTCTTCGAGCTCCCATTCAAAGAGGGGCAGCTATTGACACCTAAATTTTGTTATTTTACTTAAAACTTAATCGCATACAAAACTAGGAATTAGTTGCTAAAAAAAAATCCATAAAAAATTGTCATAAAAAAACAAAAAAACAAAAAAAAATGCTTAAGGGGTCGAGTTGGGCCTGATTTGGCCTAGGCCCGGCCTAGCTTCCTTTCCCCTCCAGCCCATGCCTGGCTGTCTTCCTCCTTCGCACGCGGACCTGCAAAACAGAAGAGAAACAGGGGCAGCAAGGGAGTGGCAGGAGGACAGTGAATAGAGGGGCATCGGAGACCAAGAAAAAAGAAGAGGAACGGAAGACCGAAAAAAAAAAAGGAGGAACAGAGAGGGAGCTGCGGAGAGAGAGCTCGAAAGGAGGGAGCTACGCCGAGCTGCCCAATCGATGCCGTTCACCGCCATCTTCTCCGAAACCCAAATCTAAAGAAACGGAGGGGAGGAGGCATCGCCATTGCAGCCCTCTCCGGGCCACCACCACCGTCGCCGACGAGCCACCCAATCGACGCCGTTGGCTGCCATCTTCCCCCGAATCCGGATCTCGAAGCAAGGGAAAAAAAAAAAAAAAGCGGCGAGGGAAGAGAGGAGAGCGGAGAGGCAAACCGAGAGGAAGCTCGAGAGAACGGAGGGGGAGCGAGTGAGACCGAGAGAATGTTTCGGCATTTCTTGAGATCTCGCCGTTGCGCATCATCCAAACCGGGTAAGCTTTCCGAACCGTAGGTGCCCCATTTTAGGAGGTGTCGGACCGGAGCTCGTGACCCAACCGGTTCGCGCGAGCTTCGGTCCCGCTGGTCCTTCGTTGATCTTGTTGCGTGTTTTGGTATGTTTCAATAAGAACTTAGGGCTGTGTTCGAGTCTCGACCACGTCGGAAACTTCTCGTGCGAGTCGCGCACGCCAACCGTTTGCGGATGTTTGAATGAAGTCCGAGTATCTTAGTTGGTCTTGACCGAGCCTTCTCGTCTTTGAGTTCATACCTATGTTAAATTTGATGCGATCTGTCTCGAGTTGATCTGGAATATTGTTTGTGTGTCGATGATCGTTGCTTGGTCCAAACAATAGCCCCAGGCGAGCTTGGTTCCTTCCTTTAGCTGGTGCATTATATGCGTATGATGAAATGTCAAAATGAGATTTGGAAATGGTTTTTGCGAGGTTCGTTGCTGTGATATTGTCTTTGTTCGAGTTTGAGTCTTTCCATCGTGTTATTTGCTCATGCCGGTGTTAGTACTCGAATCGACGGATTTTTTTTTTTAACTCTTGTTCAGAGCTGCGGTGTTGTTTGGCTGAGTTGTGATGAGGCCATGTCTTGGGGAAGGGAAGCTTCGGGCGTGCAGTGGGCAAGCGAAGGAGAAGAAGACCAAAAGAAAAAAAAATTGAAAGAGAAAACAAAAGAAAAATAAAAATAATAGAAAAAGTAAAAAGTAAAACAAAATATAGAAAAAGAAAGCAAAAATTTGCTTCGGGAAGGAGGAATGCAGAAAAGGAGTGCAGCACAAAAAGACAAAACCAAAAAGGACAAAAGAAAGAGAAAAGAATTAAAAAAAATTTTAAAAAAAATGTGAAAAGTGCGCCAAGGTTTTCTGTTGTGGGCTGGGGTGTTCTATTGTGGGCTGGGCTCATTTTGATTGTGGGCCGAGAAAAGAGTTAAAAAATTCATGGGCTTTTATAATTAATTCCGAGCGGCCTTTTAGGGTTAATGTTTTTAGTTTAACGCGATACAATATGGTTCGGGTCTGGGTCTGTTTAGTTGGGTCGGGTCCCATGACCCGGTTCGCCCCTTTTTAAATTAAAAGTTATTTTAAAAAGATCAAATTAAATTAAAAAATTAATTTAAAAAAATTTAAAAAAATTTCGAAAATTAAAAAAAATGATGGAGTTTAGTTAGGACTTGCCATATATTGCATTTTAGTGTAATTAGGCCTTTATTTACTTGTGTATTAATTATATCGCATGTTTAATTATGTTTGATTACACGTGTTTAATTTTACTGCAATTAGGATTTTGGTAGCTCTGATTGTTACTTTAATGATTGCGCACCTGCATGATCACCTCGCATGTTAGTGGATATGTATAAAATTAATCCAAACTGCTTGACAAAAACCTTTTTTTTCAAAAAATGAACAAGATTAGGTACCGGAAGAGCACTAATTAGTTAATTAGTGTAATCAAGTCCCCGATCCTAGATTCTCTGGTTGCGTAGGAAGTGTGGCATACTCCCGTGCCTCACTTGGTTTCTAGCCGACCCTAATAGGCTAGTGGCGACTCTTTTTGTGCGAAATTCTTAAAAAAATATTCCTATGTCACGCGGGGTATGGGCTTGGGAGAGCCTGCGCTTAATCATGAACTTTAAGCCCATCCTTTAGACAATACCCCTAAACCTATTCCCTCCCCCCGAGGGTAGGTCGCGACAGGCATATAAAGGGATATAGATGGGGCCATTAAGATAAAATTGCTAAATTTTTATGTTAAAGTTTTTGAGTGAAGATGACTCCAATTGAATATGTTCAAAAGTGGTATTCGGTAGCCTCTTCCATTTAGTATTACTTTTCAACAAGTACTTCGAAGAAGGAATCTTGGATCTGAATTCCGAATCAAGGTGATGGATGACATCCCTAACTTGCCGCTAAGCTAAGTTGGGCCCCGAGGCAATTGATGAGGAGACTTAGGAGGGCATATGCCATTATCGCCAACATCCACCAAAACACTATCGGGCTAAGGTTTTGGTTCGAGCTAGAGATAGCTCAGTGCATAAAGATATTCCATTAATGTTAAGGCGCATTGGCGAAGCATTCAATGAAGGAAAATCGGGCGAGCGTGGAGCACTTAACTAATATATAGCCGTGGGCTCCAGGGAGAAACACCACGAGTGCCCCCACATTCAACCCTCCGTATGGTGCTGGTATTTAGGGGTGTAGGAATCGAACCAAAAACAAAACTGAACTGAATTTTCGTGCATTTTTTGTTTGTAATAATGAAAAAAAAAAATTATTGTATATTCTGGTTTGGATAGTTTCACCCATTTACTTAATATTACAATTTACACAATCTCTCATTTTTCACTAAACGTTTTTTATTTCAAAAAAGAAAACTAAAAAACTGAAATGATCCGATTTCAAACAATTCGAGTATTCATTTTGAGGTGTGGTTTAGTTCAAAGTTGATACACACCCAAACGGTTCGGTTTTGGTTTCTTTAAAATCCCAACCGAACCAAACCGAACCGTCGACACCCTTATGTATTGATGTCATAACTTTTCAATTTGAGTCTCATATCTTTTCGATCATTCGCTAATTCACTCATTGAATCTGTTCTCGCCAGAGGAACTATACATATATTTCTTGAGTATAGGCAGTGATTAAAGATGCCGTGGCCGAAGGCACATCTGGTCGACCCCCTCTTTCAGGGAAATTACTTGGAACGTCATTTTAGGGAAAGAAACTTCAGAACGAAAGACAACGAATACCTCCCCGGCTCCCCTGCACATTAGAGAAAACCGGGACGTCCCGTTCATTTGGCGATCGACCCGTTTCTTTCAATCCGAAAGAACGGAGAATTTTTAGGAGCGGAGGCTATATAAAGCACGCTCAGCTCACCTTCCTCCTCGTCATCTACAAGACTCGAGAGACATAGTTCATCGAGCTCCCCACAGAACAGAGCTCCGGCATCTGCAGAGTTCGAACAGAGTCGACACCCGAGCCGAGGAGCATGGCGAATCACACGAGCGTGACAATTCAGGACGAAGTCGAAAGGTACTCAATTCTCCCACGAATAAGTCATCTTGAAAACCGTTTTCACAACCGGAAGTACAGGTCGAGCAAAGTAGTCCGTTCTTGATTGGTTGTTTCGATGCAGGGACGACGATCAGCAGCAGCCGCAGGACCAGCAACAACAGCAACAGGGATGGCTGGACTCGGCCTTGAAGTTCCACGTCGAGTTTGGTTTACTGAAGCTGCTCACGATCGCGTGCTTCCATTCGATATACATCATCTGCGAGGTCATCTACCTAATATCATTGATCGAGGTGACTGGATCCATGAGCCCAAATCGGGTCTACTGGTACTTGTACATTGTTTTCGGGACTCTTGGCTTCGAGCTACTTCTCTGGACAAACCTCTCTCTAGTGATGTGGCTGGTTGTCAATTTTTGCTTATTAGTGTATGCTCTGGCATCATCTGGTCTGCTTGCCCGAGGCTCCGACCGGTTTCTGCAGCTTGTTCAGCCATTTGACGACACGGCATTTTTAGAAATTCAGCTTGATTTTTGAAGCGCCCAGAATCATACTGTATTTGTGTGTATTGATTTGTTGTTGTATGTCCTTTGTACTGCTTCGATTTAGAGAAAAGACTGAAGAGAATGTAGTCACATACATGTCCTGTAGTTGTTGAAGCTGACCTATGAATACCATTCACCGTACATTTTATTGAATTCCGTTGGCTTTCTTTTTCTCCCCTTTCTTCTACTATTTTCTGGCGATTGAATCCAACTATTCAAGATCCCTATACATCCTGAGTTTTCATATTGGACGAAATTACACCTCAAGTTGACATCAAAGACCTCTCCAAGTTTGGTGGCTCCTCTATGACTGTCGGATCTCGGCCTGGCTGACAAGTTCCAATGGACACACAGGAGCGGTTGCATCCAACTCGAATGAGAAACCTCTGCCAGAAGAGGTGGAGTTCAACATAGCATCGAGCTTTGCCATTAGCGGCGAACTGAGGTAATGCGTAGCGGGTGGCCAAGAGGTGGCCCTGCAACGTGTGGCTAGGTTTTGCACGGTAGGCGGCCGAGAGAGAGAGAGAGAGAGAGAGAGAGGGGGGGAAGGCTCTGTCGTTGGACGTGGGGCGGAATGGAGCCACGAAGCTCAACGAAGAAAGAGGCAGCTCATGGTGACCGGACAACATCGACCAAGGCAGGTGGTTCCGATGCGTAGAGAAAGCTATCCATTGATACTTTGTACAGTATAAATAGAAAGAAATCCATCCAAATTAAGAACAGCAGTCGCGAGATTGCATTTGCAGATGCGCAGAGAAATGCTCGACCTCAACAGAGCACCCCCCCCCCCCCCCCCCCCCAAAACAATCAGCACATTTATAAGCAAACAGTAAACGGTAGCTGAAACAGGCAAACAAACACCAAAAAAAGATCATTTGAATAAGGGGATATTGTATCAGAAACTTTCTTTTTTTAGCTGGGGCCGAGACTCAAACAGAGACGCTCTTCCCCTTTAATTAGAAGGGGGAGCAGAATTTAAGGCATTGTCATTCTCACATGGGGTACCCTTTCCTAAATTATGCCATAAAAGGGCTCTTGATTGTAAAGATCCTTCACCTGTTACACCATCATTTAGAAAAAGTTCCATCATCTTTCCAAGAAGTTGGGCTTGTTTCGTGTGTGGAAACAGTAGCTGAACTTGGTATCTTTTTTAACATCTCTCTGCGATAAGCAAGTACAGTACGCCTATAATCATGGTGGAAGTAAAACATGAAAATTACAATTATATCAACATGGAATCCGGACAAAAAAATGAAAATTGAATAGAAACAAGTTGGGAATAAATCTCCAAAGATCTACTTAATGTGTTATCTCCATGCTAATTAGTAGAAAGTTCTGCAAAGATCAACTTAATGTGTTATCTCCACGCTAATTAGTAGAAAGTTCTGTAGCATAACTATGCCGACATTTTAGCCATTTGATTTGTTACTTCAATAAGAGGGACTAATCAATTTTTTTTTTTTTTTCGAGTTGAGGGATTCGGTTTTTGAAATTTAATGTCGAATTAAATTTTATTTCGCTCAGAAAAAATCAAAATAAATGAAGATATGATGGGTGAAAACGAATCGGAGGGTGACCGATGGAAAGGCAAGATAGGTCTTCTTGGGTTTGACCCAATCTGTCCCTTTCATTTTGTTTTGCTTGACTCACTAGGTAATCATCATCCTTTCAAAGTCTTGCGTTCGACACGAACCTACTATGGTCCCGTTTAATACGTACCAGTCGGCTTTGGGACCACAAATAAAAAAAACTTGTCCGAACGAATGCGTTTCCTTTTCCTGTCTTAATCATCATATCATACTCACAAATTGAAACCGCAAAAAGCATATGTGACCCCCATGACCCCATTGGCAAATTCGATGTTTCGGATGAATTTGCAGAAAGTTTCATGCCTTGAGACATTGGAGCACCCTGCCTCACGGAAAATAGGGTTACATCGACATGCCCCCCAGCTCCCTAGCTTATTCAAAAAGAGCAACCAACTCTTTCGCCATCTAAGTGGACACCTTATTGTATTTCTTTTATCGAAAAGCTTCTTAATAAAGGAAATTACTTTTCAAAAAATCCCATCACTTTATCTCAAGCAAACAAATAATCAAATTTTTAAATAAAATTTTATTTTATGTTCTCTTTTAACTTTTTCTTTTCTTTCTTTTTCTTTTTCCTTCTTCCCTGGTTGGTTGTTGGGGCTCGACAACAGCTAGTGACAAGCCATGAGCGAGGCTTAAGTTTGTCAATCTCAAGCGAGGTTGATCCTCACTTATGGCTTGTTGCTGGCCTCAAATGAGGTTGGAGCTCATCAAGATCTCAAGAACTTGATCCCAACCTCATTGGTCATCGCCAAGGCTTGGCAACAAAGACAGGAACAAGAAAAGAAAATAATAATAACATACTAAAAAATTCGATAGAAGCAACTCACTTCTTTAGATTTAGAAATTCACTTTCCTAATTTTATCCATAAATATATTTGTTAATCAAAAGTATTTTTGATAGATTAATCATTTTTGGTGATGGTGAAAATTTGAAAAACACTTTGACTGAAATAAACATGTCCTAAATTTTTATGCATTTTCCCAAAGATTTTTCTTAAATGACCAACCAAATGAACCCCAAATCAGCCACTTCTTATAAATCATTTACCGCGATTCCTTAAGACGTCGCATACGTTTTCTTTTCCGGTCCAAGATCCACAGGCCACTCCACCACCAACCTTTTCTAGCGTACTGCAATAAAAGCCTCGTGGACCCTACCTCGTTTAAAAGTGAAGAATATTCCTATTCCAATCCTTTTCGATTTGGTGCAAATTCAGATGGCGTTGAGTTCTGGGAAAAGAAAAGACGCGGCAGATTCGCCAGCGACAATGGGGGAAGTTCTACGTCAATCGCCGTCAGAGGATTTTGACTAGTGCGTCACCAGAGTCTTTTATTATGTTAGGTGCAAAACGCCCTCCCAAGTTTCATACGTCCCGTTCGTTTTAGACTCCCCATTTTTCTTCCTTGATTTTATCATGTCGGGGTTGCGAGGATGTCCATCGTTTTCAACTGTATACGTAATGTCCTCGCGGAGATGTCTATTCTGATCAAATGCGAAATTCATGCAGAGGTTAGAAGACCCGTCCTAAACATGTTGATTTACTGATTGTAGTAATTTGGATTGGACGGTTTTTACCGTTCCTCTTTTGTGGTATCTCCACGAGATGTGGGTTGATTTACAGGCCATTTCAATTTGGCTAATATAGTTTTGAATCTTTCAATGATTTTTTCAAGAAATCTATTTGGGCTAATTATGCCAAACATCATATTTTAGTTAGTCTGGCTGTCCAACATAGCATTTTAGGCCAATACGGATGTCCGGCTCTTTCATAGTGGATGAATGATACAGTTAAATCATTTAAGACTATTCTATTTAAGGTTATCAAACATGTCAAATTTTATTGAATTTTAATTTTTTTTTTTTATTTTTAGTGTTTAATTGAGTTATCATACAGGTCCCAGAAAACAAAATGAGGAGGAGGGCGGGAGATGAACCACCACTGCTCACTAATGAAGGCGGTCGACCCTCGTTGGGAGTGTAACCACCCTCCTTAGGGCGAACAACGGCAAGGACGGCTATCCCTCCACCCTTCTCTCAAGTATTTAAAATTGCACATGTTTTTTTTTCTCATCTAATAGCTACAATTTCTACTTCCTAATATCTTCATTTATTACAAGATCTAGACTCCAGCGGCACAACATACACTTGTTGCACGCCTTTGCAAAATCGACATGAAATTCCAAAATCTCTATAAATAATCAAATTCACCTCTTTTCGATGGTTCTGCCTAGTCTGGTTTCATTCCCTCTTTAGTCAAATCTGAGGATAATTGCCGTTGTGGCAGTTCGGCCATCTTTAAGACATTTATGTTCTTTAGAAACGTCTTAGAACGTTTGCTACGCGCTTTTGACTTTAATTAAGCCCCAAGCTGCAGCTTGGCCAATCAGTCTGGACAACAATGGAACTTTCTTTTATTTATCAATGCTGGGTTTGACAATGAAGCACGAGCCTATATCCTAATCATCCGATCGAGGTACTTCCTTCATCAATTGTTTGAACGTACGTCGACCAGAGCATGTGTGTCTTGGACTTTATGGATTTTGTCGACATCATAACCACATGAATGCCTTGGTTTCTTCATTGTTCTTTTCTTAAGCGGTTTTATTCTTTCTTCATTTGCACCATATTCCATCAGCACGAAGGCTGAAGCGTTGTTTTCTCCGTGAGGTCATGGGAGAACTAGGGCTCGGAAATCAGCATACCCAACTAGGTCGTGGGTATGCTGATTTCCGAGCCCTAGTTCTCCCATGACCTCACGGAGGTCGTGGGTATGCTGATTTCGCACATAAATAAGCCTGGTGTTAGGATGGCATATAGTGTTAGCATGGCATGGGGATGAGGCATCTCTAATAAAATTTGGGCGGGGATGGCAGATGCATTCCTGAACGAAACGATGCCATGCCTCCGGCGATCCTGCCCACATTGTCAGTGAGGTTGGGACCACTGTAGGCCCATCTATCTTCATTTATAATAAGGGGTGCGATGAAGGTCTGATGGTAGGCGATAGAGGACAACAGCTGCGATGATGGAGGCGTGGCTAAAGTTATTCCAAGATTGATCCAAATTCCACCTAAAATCTGAAACCTACTCTGCCAAGACTGATTTCTTAGTTTTTTAAAACTTGGGAGTGGTCATGCATATCCAGAATCTAGAACCTACCTTATGACTACATGCGGTTACCTTCTAATACTAGAGGATCCCAATTAGAATAATAACATCGAGAAGACATGAAATATAATTAAGACAATCTGTTTGGGGATTACACGTGGTCTTGAATCAATCTAAGGACGGAACACATTTATTCCTAAAGGGCCTTTCTCAGAGTTCGTAAAATAGTACCACCCACACATCATTCCGCATAATGCCAATCTTGATTCCTTTCCCACGTTTAGCTAATGAGGGCATCATATTAATGGAAGGAGCTCCCGACATCACAAATCTAGTTCCTTTTAATGATCGATTGATACGAAAAATTTCCATTATGAAGACTTAACTGGTCAATAGGATATTGAGCTGGCTAGAACTAGTCAAAAAGTGCCCTGCCGAAGTTGGATTTTTATCTAATTGAACTGTCTGGATCAACCCGTTGAGTACGTTGAGTACGCTCAGTGAAGCAACTGGGTAATGCATTTTTCTTCTCAATTATTTTTAAAATGAGGAGAGACAGAAGAGAGGAGATCCAGACAAGGCTCCACGTTAGACATTTACCTTTCGCTTTTTTCTCGCGACGAGAGTGCATGCAAAAATCGACTTTTTAGCTAAAATCTAATACTTATTAAAACGTATTAGACGTTGTCTTCACAGGCATGAACGCGGAATGACGATGCTTTTTCATCGATCCACCACAAGAGCTTTAGTCACGCAAGCCCATATGGAAGTCAACAAAAAAAAAAATGAAAAATAAGATAAAAGTGCCTCTATAAAAACCCCTACCATTTTCGAAAGCTTAGCAAAGATCAGGGTCAGAATCAATTCTCGTTGTCTGAAAGCTAGCACAGATCAGGGTCCGAAATCAACTCTCGTTGTTCGAAAGCTAGCAAATCAATGTCTGAAATCAACACAGCTTCAGCCGACGCTCAAAGGTTAGTTTTGCATACAAATAGTTGAAATTCATTTTGGTTAGTACACTTAATTGTTCGCATATTTTTATCACGTTCCTTGTGAACTATATCATCCTTTGGGACATGAGCATCTAGTACACTTTTAGTCGTTTGTTGGAACTTTTATATGGGCGCCGCTCCCAAAATCTTTCTATATCGATAGAGAGTCATTTATTACTTGCTGCAATTAATCCACTCAGACTAATCATATGGACCTTTCATGATGATGAGCTTTATTTTGTAAATTTTGGACCAGCAATTCAGCAGAAAATCTCACCATCGTCTATCGTGGGCACAATTGATTTGATTCGTTGTGCAGTTTCATTTGTAGATAAGTAAGCTTCTGTCGGGCATGATTTGAGCATGTAGGTGGACCATAAGTTGATGGTGTAGGCATGTAGCTCCGGAAAGAGCAAGTTGCTATAAGCTTGTATTATTTACTTGCACCGTCGATTAATGATTTCAGATTCTCTTGTTTCTGTCATGCAGCCTCGGAGTACAGGAAAATGCCACCGTTCAAAAATTTAAAGATTACTTTAAATCCTTGGTTACATGGTCGTTAGCTTTTATCGGAGCTAAGGATTTTCTTAGAGATAATCAAGCGATCTTCATCCCAGCTTCCGCAGCTGTTGCGGTGCTCTTTGGCATTAGTTGGCGAATAGCGCTAAGTAATCGTGGAACGGCGTTCATTGGTTTCGTATTTCTTGTACTAGGATACCTTATTGTTTGGACACTAATCGATTGGGTCGTACCAAATTCTCATAACAAGTGGATTACCTATACCATGTTCCTTGCTACAGTCACAACCTTTCCCGATCACCAACATATCTTTCAAGAGATGAAAGGAATTTTCAGGTCCATGTGCAGTGCAACTTCTTCAAGCGTAAGAAATGTGTTCAATCGATTACGAGAGATTATTGAATATCTTTTTCGAAACTAACGTTGCGAATCAAGAAGAATCATCAATGAATAATAACCTTACGACTCAAGCGGTTGGCGGTGATGGAAGCAAAGTCAGAGTCGGGGAGGACAATGTCTAGTTGATCTCGAGATGGAATTCAAGAACCTTTATTTCTATTTTTCCCTTTGTATCCTAAGATGTATGTGAAATGTATGTTTGGATTTTCTTCCTCTGCATTATGTATTTGTATGGTACGCAAGGGTGTAGTTAGACTGTTGTAATTCTTCATAAATACATTGAATTTGCAACTTTGCATATTAGTCCGATATTGACGGTGCAAATATATTTCCAATTAATTGAGCTCCCTATGTTATCACTTTTACTATTGTCCTACCCTTTGTATCAATCAACAATGCCATTTCAGGCAAAATAACGGTGGTCAATGAATTAAATAAATCAATTGACTGGATGAATTTTCTCGTTCACAATTCATTCTACTTTATCCAAGGTCCTCTAATGTTGTAGGACCCCAGGCGTTTAAAACTTGCACAAAGAAAAGTATAATACGTCTTTTACATTTAGTCGGCAATTAACCCACACCTTTTTTATTGATTCTTCTAAGAAGAATTCCAACATTAGAAAACTTCTTGACAAAGAAAGAAAAAGAAATTGTCCACACAAAAGAATCTATAGCAGAATATTCTATGTTGAGAATACATTAGAAAACTGACTCTTCATCTTAACATTGGTAGTGAAAAAAAGGGAGGATTCTCGATCAATGATATATTTACATCTTAAGAAGTTAATTTGATTTGTTACAACACACTTGGTCATGAGCTTGCCCCCATGTGTTACTTTGCTTGGCTACCTATGTCGGTTTCATGTATAGGTACCATTTGTTGAAGGTCATTCAAGCTTTTCTAAGAGTATGGCATGATTAATTTAGCATCGTAACGCTTGGTTTTTCTCCATCCATAGAGCTTATGAATTTCTTGGAATGTAGATAGACCAAAAGAGGGAATAAATGGATAGGAATAGGAATTATAGTTCCATTGGAAGAAGGGGTGGCTTTTGCTCTTTGTGAAAAATTCCCCACTGCAACCTCCCGTAGGAGCCTAAGCCATGTCTCAATCCTAGTGTGGTTGATCATCCTTTCGACTAGCTACAGATCATTGTCTTTTTGCCATGCAACAACACAACAGAAATCCATTTTGTTCAATGATATACATGAATGGAAAGATAGAACGATCCATCTATCCTATCCAATTTTGATTTGAAGGACTCGCAACTCTCACAAGGGCCACACACCGCCCGAATTACTATTGCAAACCCTCCCTTTATTCAATGGATAGTTCTTGTCCACTTTCAATCAAAAAAATTATAAATGAGGTGTTGTCGAAATAATACCCCTTCCGTACACATCAATTTGCTTACAAAGCGTCGGAGGAAAAAGCTAGGAAAGATAGAGAGAATTTTGACAAATCAAAGATTTGAGCAAAGGCTTGTTGACCCGTTTTGTGGTGTTGTTGTTAGGGAGAACCCAAAACAACAATTCACCACCAGCCAAACATAATTTAGGATCAATTTCTCTCCTGAAACTAAATCAATCAAAATTCTCTTAACCCCCAGCAACAACTAGCAATATATAACCACACAATATGCAAATATAATGCCAAAATGATAAGTGGACAAAACAAATAATGACATTAAGGATTTAATATGAAAAACCTGATGCAAGAAAAATCATGAACTACCCAAAACATCCCATAATCACTAAGAATAGTAGGATAAATAAAGTATTTTTCTCTAGTGATATACTAGAAGCATAACATCAATATTACGATCTTATTTTATCATTATATAGGTAGATAAATAAATTTAAAGTAAGAAAATTTTAACTATGATGAAAGAATTCGAAGATGGTTCTCGACAAACGAAAACCATCAACTTGTAGCCCTTGATCTCACGAACAATATACTCAAATTTGAGCCGATTTGGTCAATGTTTAGCCCTCGAACCAGAGCGCACCAGAATTGCATCCTTTTTCTTCTCTTCTTCTCCGTGCTCTCGGTTAACTTCCTCGGTGGGTCACTCTCTTCTTTTCTCTCTCCTCACTTTTTGGGGGCGCGTACACGTACGAAACCGCCACTTTCTATTTTTTCCTTTTCAATTCTTTTCAATGCTAGCTGAGCCCACATTAAGGTGGACCCAGCCGTTGTGTCCCAGCATGTTGACTCGCGTTTCACTAGAGATATATATATATATATATATATATATATATATATATATATATATTTTTTTTTCCAAAAGAACGTTTTATACCTTTCCCCCTTGTGCGAGTTCTAAACGCCTAGCCCTACAGCATCAGGGCACAATAATTTCAAGGCGAAGATACCTTGCAACAAGGAAATTGCTTTTCTTAATTGCCTCAACAATTAGATCAAAATGAAAATGAGGAGTGCAAGATTTCCATCGATTGTTGGCATAACTAATTTGCTATATAGGATATGGCCACAAACATAGAAATCATATGAAATCTATTAATCAAATTTTCCTTCTAACCCTTTAAGTAATCGAGGGGGTTTTGTAAAAGTAACCCATTATCTTCTGGGTGGAATTATCATGACATGGATGTTTTTCGGAGCAAGACTTTTGTCTACTTAGCTCTATACTCCCCCTATAGCTTAATAATAAGTTCTATGGGAACTGGATGATCTGATTCATAATGAATACTCTTTTTTAGTACAAACTCAATGAAAATGCTACATTAGTAGAAACAATAAAAAATCTAAGGTTAGAAACCACAGATAATATATCTAGTTCGCCCAATACTCGAAATTTAGAAGTTTATAGTGAAATGATGTATCACTGAATATGTCAATAGATGTAAACTTTCGGATCCATTTTGAATCCCTTATTATGGAAAAAATCAATTGATTCGACCTTCTGTAGTCCTAACTATAGGAATGCGGTCGCGATAAGACATCACGGCTCTTCACAAGCTCGCTAAATGTCAGTCTGTGATTGGATGTCTGCTTCTTTGATGTTTCCTATGTTCATATATGCTGTAAAAATATTACAAATGCATTTTCAAGGCCCAGCGGTCGTGGGCATTGGAATAAAGATCCTTAGCAAGGAGAAACATGGATATGAAGAATATTTCCTTTCTTTAAACTAATTTATCTATTATATAAATTGGGACGTTTTGATGACTAGGCGTTTTTTTCGCCTTCTTTTTGTAGCAGGAAAAGAACGGATAGCCAGTAATTGACACTCCAATCATCAAAAGGACGTTTTCAACGTTCTTGACAACATTTTTTGAACTGTCCTTCCCGGTACATATGATCTCAGTCGCAGTCTTTTAATTTGTCTCTCTTGATGGAGATGGGATTTCCATATCAATTGACTTTTTGTATGTCGTTTTGCTAGTAAAGTCTCGAGGGTATAAGAGAGGAAAAACCTAATTTAAAAAGTTGATAAAGGCATCGAAGTAGGTCCCTAAACTTTTCTAAATTATTCAATCAGGTTCTTGAACAATTTTTTGGGACAACTGGGTCCTTAAAGTATAAGTGTTTTTTCTTCCAGATGATCATTCCGCTAAAATAGAAATGGAAGGGTGATGGCTAGCCGAGGTCATGTGGCCTTAGTGGGTCGATAGCTGGGATGGGGCAACCCTAGTCTGGCCTAGAGACGTCTTGGTCTCGCAACCCCTCTACCTGGCTAGCTTTGTTAGGTCTAGAGATAATTTTACCGACAAAAAAAGAAGAAGGTCTAGAGATACTTTTGTTCCCTTCAATTTGGTGTCCCAATAAAGTTTTTATTGAGTTAATGAGGACGACATCATTAATATAGAAATGCGGTTAATATTATCAGCCACATTAGCCACCAAATCAGATGCTCGATGAGTTCAACATGTCCATCTAATCTGCAAAAACTAGAATGAGATCTCAAGTTCAACTTTTGTCCGATACAATCTCTGAAAGTCCTGTCACGAAGTTCTAACATCACAAATCTAGTCTTGTCGACTAATTTAGAAAATTTTTGATTAATTGGAGACTAAATTGATCAATAAGATTGTTGAGCTGGATAGAGCGAATCAAAATCCCCTACCGAAGTTGGATTTGTATCTAACCGAACCATCTAAATCCACCCGTCGAGTACGCTTAGTAAAACAATTAGACGAGGTTCTTTTCTTCCTTAATAAATATAAAATGAAGAGGAGACCAATACTTAAGACAGAAGAGAGGAGATTGATGAGGGCTCCACCTTTAATATTTTCTTTTGACTTTCTTCTTTATGTAAGGGCGCGTAAGAAATTCCATTGAATTAATACGTATCAGAACGTTTTAAACGCCCCAAAGGTTCAAAAACCGAGCAGGCGAGCGAAATGTTGTCTCCGCAAGCTTTCACACGACAAGGAAGCTTCGATGCACCACATGAACGGAGTCTCGAGCTCACATCAAGGTAAACAATAAAAATAAAATGAATAAGAATAATGCAAATTTGCTTTATAAAATGGACAAACCAACGAAATCCGCATTCTATCTGCGAGATCATTGCCTCTCGCGCAGAGGTGAAAGACGCATCTTCTTTCTTTCTTCAAAAGCTGGTGCAGCAGATCAATGGCCGCCATCGACGCCCCATCAACTGAAGCACAGAGGTTAGTTCTGCATCATCTCTCTTTCGCCGTTTGCATATGTTTATCTCGTTCCCCCTCCTTTGACTCACGAGCATATAGTGCAGTCGGCTCTCGACGTTTGCCAGAACTTTTATTTATAGGGCTTTCCAAAATCCATCCAACCGGAGTCATTTATTACTTACTATAATTAATCTGTATTAAGGCTAATCATATGGACTTTGCATGTCATTAAAGCTGAATTGTAGTTTGCCGTCGAGCAGTATTTAAGCATATAGGTGAACCGCTGTTGCTATGAACTTGTTCTACTCACTTGCAGCATAACCTAATAATTTCTGATTTTGTCATTCTTTTGGGTAGACCCGAAGAACAAGGAGATGCCATGATTCAAAAGTCCAAAGAATTCTTGATAGCCTCGCTAAGATGGTCATTTGCTGTTCTTGGAGCTAAGGACTTACTCATAACCATGCAAGTGCCCTTCATCGTTATAGCCGTAGCTCTCATCACGCTATTTGCCATCAGTTCACGAACAACACGAAGCAATCACAGAACAACATTCATCAATTTGGCATTTCTCCTACAAGGATGTCTCGTTGTTGGGTTAGCAATTGACTTCGATCGTACAGAATTCTTACATTAAGTGGTTATCTTTGTTATGTTCCTTGCTATGGTAGCTATAAATCCCGATTACCAACAAGTTTTTCGGGAGATGATACAGATCTTTAGGTCCAAGTATGAAGCAACTTCTTCAAGACTCAAACACTTCATTCATTCACAACCGATCATCCAAAATCTTTTGAACATTAATGTTGCAAGCCGAGAAGAACCATCAATGAATAACAACTCCCACCTCAACCAGTTGGTCGCAACGGAAGCAGCGCCGGGGTGAACAATGTTTAGTTGATGGCATGATAGTATTCAACACCCTTTATCTCTCTTTTGGTTTTTGTACCATAAGATGTTTGCACGATGTGTAAAATGGTGGGTTTTTTTTTTCCTGTATTATGTGTTTGTATGATTTGTAAAAGTGCGGTCAGAATATAGTAATCCTTCATTGATGCATTAAGTTTGCAACTATGCATATTTGCCCCAGATTGACAGTGAAAAATCTATTTCCAGTTAATTTTGTCCCCTATGGTATCCCTTTTAATTTTTTTCCTGCCTATAGTGGGAATCAACAATGCGATTTCCCGCAAAATATCAGTTGTCAATGAGATAAACTATGGTGCTTTGACCAGATGAGATTTATTGTGCTCATTTTATTTGATTTACTTTATCCTTCGTCCTCTTAAATTGTAGGACCAGGCGTTTAAAACTGGCACACAAAAAAACTGGAGGTACAATACGTTTTTTTCATTATTTATGCATTCTTTCAAGTGAAGAAGTCCAACGCTAGAAAAAGCATATGTTCACAAAAGCTAGTCTTAGCAGAAACATTCGATGTTGACAGTGCATGACGTTAATCGGATTGATTACAACACATGTTCTTGATCTAATAATACCGTTTACGTAAACATTAATTCAACCGCATCGTGAGTAGTAATCACATGAAATAATAAAGAAAGAGAATTTCCGACAAATTGCAGTCGGAGGTTCTAGCAGGGACCAGTTGACCTGGTTCTCACACGGCGTTGGGTCTCCGGCATTTTGACTCCCCTTTTAATTACGTAAATTTATTTTTTCCCAAAAGGACGTTCCAAACCTTTGCCGTTTTGTCAAGTTTTAAACGTATGGGCCTACAGTACTAGAAGAAAAAAAAGCATCTCTACTTGCACAGATAGCAAGACTTGATATTTCGATAATTGAGTTACCGCCCTCGTTGTAAAATCCATATGACTTAAAGATTTTGAAGCCCATATTTCATTTGTAGCATATAATTCTTCATTCGGTAAATGTTAATGTTAATGTTAAATATATAGTTAAGCATGCATATCATTGCTCCAGAAAAAAGATGAGGCAAGAAACTACACTACACAAATCCAAGAGCATGAAGTAATAACAACAGAGTAGAGGAAATTGACATACCTATAATGTCGGGTAAGTTGGGGCCATTGGAGAAGCAGCTGGTCGGCCGGTGAGTCAGATAATCGATGCTATACCGCAGGAATTTTCGACGCGCACGGTGATGGCCAAGAATTAGTTGTTCCCACTGTCGCCGAGAGTGGTTGCGCTACAATGCCGAAGGCGCAGCATAACCAGGGAAGCAATTACTGAATTAAGCGGAGGGATAGGCATAAAGGAGAATATCATTGAAGGGGGACTTGGCACAGGCGTGACTAAGCTGCTATTAAGGATATGGCCACTAAGCATAGCAATAAAGTGAAGAAATCTATCGATCAAATTTTTCTTCAACCCTTTAGAATTGCTTGTTCATCTATTCATATATGACCGGAGGAAGTAAGGTCTCTGTAGGAGTAACTCGTTACCTTTTGGGCAGAATTGCCACAACATGGACGTTGTTCCAAGCAAGAATTTTTGTCCCCATAGCCCCATCCTCCTCTCGTATCTTGATAATTAGTTATATGGGAACTGGACGATTGAATTCTTGACAGATGTTCTTTTTATAGTGCAAGTTCAAGGTAAATGCTACATTGAACATCTAAGTTTAGAAAACAAAATCTTTTTTAGAAAGCGATATAACTAGTTGGCCCAAATACTCGATAACTTAAAGGTGAAATTAAGTACCACCAAGTAATTAGCACTGGGTAAACAATAGGACGTTCGCAACGTTCTTGACGATGTCTGTATTCCTTCGCAGTCCATGCAATATTCATCCCCAGCCATCACCAAACGCAGCTTCTTTCAACGCGTGGCGCCGCAGGCATGTGATTAGAAAGTACTCTTTTTACAATCCCCACTCTTTTTCCGTTAAATTTATAAATAAATGCAGAATACAGATAATTAATTTTCCTAAAATGAAGGAAACGTTCAAAACGGTGTGTTGCTGATGGCAACAAATATTAGTCCCCACGGCCAAACTAGATTGCATACCGGATGACATCACCTCTCATATTTTTCCAGTTGTAATCAATTTCACAAAGATCTAAGTATGAATTTCTATTGCTTATGAAAAAATTTTCATCGAACTAACTTTTTTAAAGCTATACCAAATAGTGAAAAATTAAAGTAGTACTTCAATTAGGAAGGGGATGAAAAACTCTTATATGCTTCTAGGATACGACACCCACGTTCACAAAAATCAATTATTATTATTATTATTATTATTATTATTATTATTATTATTATTATCACCAGTTATCACTTGTCAAGTAACTTGAATTTCCTTATTTTATAATAAATAATCGAATACTCCATTATTTTACAATTAAAGTGGACGAAATTCTCAAATTGCCAATAATAATTGAAAACTTCGGACGTATGAAACGTCCTGGATGGAGAGAGAATTTTCCTCCGAATGGATTCGGTTTTAAATCCTCAAATTTAAGAAAGCAAGAAAGAAGTCAATAAATAAATGGGCCAAGTACCGAACGTCTAGATCACACGGTGGAGGCGTATAAAGGTGTAAAAGTGGGGCCATTGTGATAAAACCTTGGCTTAAGTTTTTTAGCGCACGCGAGGCCAACTACATGTCAAACGGCTTGTGCTTGAGTTCTATTTTTGTGGTCTCCTTGATGAAGGTATCGTGCTTCCACTGCTCTATCCAAACAAGTGGGATGAAAGTCTGTCGTTTATCAGTGGCCTCTCTCATCGTGTATTGGCTTTCAGTGATCATATCAAGGAAGGAATTTAGAATGTATTTCCCAAATCAAGGCAGAGGTGGGTGATGTCCCTAACTTCCCACTGAGCTTGCTCCGATCGAAGCAAATGACAAGGAGGGATCATATGGGTAAATGTTACTCATGTTGAAATCTTGTAAAACATTACCGGGCTTAGGTGTAGATTCGAGTTGAGATAACATTAGTGTGGAAAGACATTTGAATGGATGTCAAGGTGCACGTTTGGGGTGTCAAATCCCACATCAAAGAACCAATTGGGTTGCAGAAAAAATTCGATGCAAAGCAGTTGGTTGGACAAAGACACCACAAGTATCCTAACTTTCATATAATATTCATTCGGGTGCCGTAATTTCTTAGCCTGATGACTTGAGCCACGTTAACCTTTTGATGGATCGCTAGCTTATTTATCGATCGAATCCTTTCTCACCGAAGGTACTGTATGTATTTCTTGAGCACAGGCTGCATAAAGATGTGGGGCCGAAGACGAATGGGGCTGACCCTTTCGCTGCGAAACTACTTGCAGAAGAACGAGACGTCCCGTTCACTTGGCGATGGAACCCCCTTCTCTTTTTTAAAAATGAAAAGAGCAGGAAATTTTTTAATAGCCCAGAGCCTTATATATATATGGCACCGCGCTCAGCTCATCTTCTTCCTCACCAGCATTCGCAGCGCTCAGGAACACTGTTCATCGAGCGCCAACAGAGCTGAGCTTCGACATCTGCAGAGCTCTGGCAGAGAGTCACAACACTAAAGCAGAGGAACATGGCGGATCACGTGAGCATAACAGTTCCGGTCGGAACTGAAAGGTACGGAGCTCACTGTCTCGGCAACTGCCGTCACGGTTGGGACTGCAGGTCGAGTAACTCGTCAGTTCTTGATCCATTTCTTTCTGATCTGATGCAGGGACGAGGTTCAGCAGCCACAGCACCCGCACCAGCAGCAACGGGGGTGGATCGACTCGGCCAGAAAGTTCCATGTCCTGTTCGGTTTGCTGAAGCTGCTGATAATCACGCGTTCCCAATCTCTAAACATCATTTGCGAAGTCATTTATCTACTATCGCTGATTGAGGTCACCGGACCTGCGAGCTCGAATTGGGTGTACTGGTGCTTGTATGTCGGTTCCGGGACTCTTGGCTTCGAGCTGCTTCTATGGATGAACCTTTCTCCAGTAACGTCGCTCGCCGTCAATCTGTGCTTACTTGTGTATGCTTTGGCATCATCTGGCCTGCTTGTGCGAGGCTCCGACCAGCTTCTACGGCTTATTCAGCCGCTCGATGACGAGCCATTTTCGGAAGTTCAGTTCAATATTTGAAGCGCCTATCCCTCCTGCTGTAATTGCGTGTATGAGTCTTCTGTTGTGTATGTCATTTGTAATGGTTCTGATTCAATTTCCTTACTTGTAACAGTAATCTGTGAGGTGTGTATCGATGTCGATTTACGGTGTATGTCATTTACCTACAAAAATACCATTCACTGAACATTTTACTTAATTCCATTGGCTTTTCTTTCGCCCCTTTCTTCTACTATTTCTCTCCGTGTTCATTTGTTATACCCATGTTTGTAACTTTTGGGAATTTGCATTAGCAGTAGAACTTCATTTTCCTTATGAAATGTCCCAAAAAATCATTTTTTGGGGGGCCGACGCGATTAACATATAATTAATGTGTATATATATGCGAAAGAAACTTCAAGAGGGAGGCGGTTACCGTTGCTCGCCTCCCGGCTCTATGATTGACCGCAGAAGAGGAGCAAACTGCTTTGCCATCTAATTCGATATCCATCGCCTGTTTCTTATCTGACTCGTTTAATTAGTAAATGCAACCATGCTCTTCATCAGTACATGCACCAAAATTTGAAGCGTTGGAATGTCCAGGGGAACCTTTTCTTACGAACTATTTCGCCACGATTCCTTGGGACGTCCCATACGTTTCTTTCGCCGGTCCAAGAGGTCCCACCCTTAGGCCACTCCACCACCAACGTTGTTGAGCGTACTAGGACGAATCCCTCGTGGAGCCGACCTCGTTCTTTTTCGTCTTCGGTGTGAATTCGGGTACTGACACGATGGATTCACCGGCAACAGTGGAAAGTTCAGCGACAGTCGTCACAAAGGATTTAATTAATACATCGCCACATTCTTTCATATATCATATTCAATGTCGGATGTCCTCGCAAGTTTGATACGTCCCGTTCTTTTGAGTCTTGACCCATTCCTTGAAAGTTCCCTCCTCTTCTTCTTGCTTTTGTCACGTCGGGGTTGTGAGGATTTACTTCATTTTTAAGGGGAAAATTTCCCAATCGATCCTAAAGTTTCAATTTAAGTTTGTCAACTTATTCCTAAATATGCTTAGTGTGGATATGTTTGGGATGGGGCATTTCTATCATTGTTCACAATAAAGGATGCAACGGAGGGCCAAGGGTTGGCGGGACGAGATGGCAACCATGATAGTGGAGGCGTGGGTGCCATGGCTATGTTAGAGGGTTCGTGATGCGTGTATGTAAGAGGGGGGTTGGGGGAGCGCTTGGGGCGTGCAACAGAAATTCAATACATTCATTCCAAGAGATAGACAAGAGAGAGGCCAACTCCTAACCCTTCAACGTATCTAGTTATAAAATTTAAGCTAATGAATTATAGGTTAACTAAGATATGTTAACTACTCCACACCACACCAATTCTCCAATATAAGATTTTCTAACACAATTCACACATGCAACTAATGGAGGGTCGGGTGTTTAGAGATGGATTTTTGGTGTAGGTAAACTTTCCACGGAAATAGGTGCGATTTGATCATTTTGATGTGATAGCGTGTGGTTACCTTCTAATTCAGAGGATTCCAATTAGAAAAGAACACTAAGAAAAGATATGAAGTATACTTTAGGACAATCTCTTTAAGGTTTACACAGGTCTCGAATCATTTATAGATGAAACAAAATTAGTTCCCGTTGTGCATCTTTTAAGAATCTAGAAAGAGCCCCCACATCATTCATAATGCTTGTCTAGAATTCTTCTTTCCTACATTTAGCCAATCAGTGCATATGAATTATGAAAGTAATATCTAGGATCACAAATCCAGTTACTATTAATGGTCCATTTAATTTTAAAATTTTAAGACTAAACTGGACAATAGAATTGCCAAGCTAGCTAGAACTAGTCAAAATTCCCTACTGAAGTTGAATTTATATTTAACTGAACCGTCTAGATCGACTGTCGGATACTCTCACTAAAACAATTAGATGATGAATTTTGCATCCTTAATTCATAAAAAATGAGGGGGGAGAGAGAGATGAGAGAAGATTCCACCGAAGCCAGAAGGGCTCCACTCTAAGTGTCCTTGTCACTGTCTTCTCTGGGTAAAGAGTGCGTGCAAAATCGAACTGCGTGCGAAATTCCATTAGATTTGATCCGTCTGAGAACGTTTGAAACGTTCCTAAGTTTCAAAGCATCGAGTGGACGAATGAAATGTTGCGTTCACAAGCTTGAACGCGCAACGAGAAGCTTCTGAAGCCATCCGCCACATAAAGTTGGTCTCGAGCTAGCCTACCTGGTTCTGAAGTCAACAACGAAAAATAATAATGATAAAAAATCAAATGAAAAAGGGCTTAGAAGAACACAATGTTGGATAGATATGAAGCCTATCTCGATTTGCATTCCCTGCAAGCTCTTCGCCTCTCGAGCCACGGTGGAAAAAACATCAGCTCTCTTTGTCCGAAAGCAAGCGCAGATCAATGTCTGACACCAACCTTACTTCAGCTGAATCTCGCAGGTCAGTTTTTGCATGTTTCCCTCGTTCCTTGTTACCTGTTCCTCCTCTGGATCGCAAGCATTCAGTGATCATGGCTTTCCATGTTTACTGGAACTTTTCATTTGCACAACTTCTGCAAATCAGTTGAATTCAAATAGTTCCTGAGGGAATGCACAAAGAAGGTTTTCTCTCTATCCGTAAGGGATAGTTTCTTCTCTTGCTTTTGCAGAGTTTCTTCGACATCTCCATGGCACCTTAAACCCTTGTCTCTCTTTCCTGTATTTGTCCCTCTCTGATGGATCCTCACTTCCTTCATCCATTACATATCACCTATCCAACCCTCCCATGCCATCTACTTCTTCTCTCTTTCTTTCGTATTTCCTTTGTTCTTGTTTTTCCTTCCTCTGTCCAGCCCATCGGCAGTTTGCATGTTCGATTCTCACATGTATTTGACTATTACAGTTGATTATTTGGTTCATCTCCCTCATCACCACTTACCCTAGCCCCCGATTCACTTCTGATTGCCGTTTCCTCCCTTTCCCTCTGTTCGTGGTAGCTATGGCTGATGAAGATGACCAAACTTCCCCCCGTTTGGCTGCCCTGTGTCAGCGTTTAGGACGCTTGTGCTCCCCTCACGATTTGGAGGTCTGGAATGAAGTCCCCTCACCTGCGAAATTGGATGAATGCCGATTAACCCTCATCGGTAAGATCTTCGCTGACTCACCTGTGAATTTCTCGGCTTTTCAGAGCTTTTTCCAACGCATTTGGAAAGCGGAACAGGTCGATATCTCTCAGCGAGAGGATGGTCTTTATGCTGCAAAATTTAAGTTACTGAAAGATAAACAGAGGATATTAGATGGGGGACCTTGGGTTTTCTCTGGTCGGCTGGTTGTCTTTAAGGATTGGATTCCGAATACCCTACTTCATTGCTATGATTTCTCCTCTTGTGCTATTTGGGTACAAGTTTTTGGTCTTCCTCTGGAATACTGCACAGAAGCACTCATTAGGAAAGCAGTTATGACTGTAGGGAAAGTCTTAGAAGTAAGGGCTGATGGACAGGATACTTTTACGATGAGGTCTGGTCGAGCAAGAGTTGAACTTGATTTTCAGCATCCTCTGCAGGCGGGACGTTTGCTTCGTATTAATAACAAAACTCTTTGGCTGGATTTTTGATATGAGCGTCTTGCTCATTACTGTTATTTTTGTGGGATGCTGGGGCATTATGCCACCTCTTGCTCAACTTGTCCAACTAATATTGCTGAGTTACCTGGGGATGACAAATTACCATACGGACATTGGGTGCGTGCTGAAGTGAAGACTCATAGCCCCTATTGGAAACTCTACTATGGCTGGACCATAAAGGAGAATGTAGTCGATGATAGTGTACCTGAAACTCCTCCCCCACCTGCTCCTTATCTTGCCTTAATGCCGCCGATACCTCCTTCAACGGTTCCTCCTCTGCAGCAGACCTTGGCTACCTCTAGTCCAATTTCTTCGCATCCTCCAACCTCTCCAGTGATTACCACTTCTCCTCAGCGAAGCTGTTCCCACACAGCTATGATACTTGCATCAGCAAAGCAAAAAGGAGTTCAGTCAGAACAGCCAAGAAAGATTAAAGCCCTCGCCACACTACTAGATCAGGACCTATTAAGAAGCTTAAGCGATACACTCCTTATGACATGCGGAATATACTGCCAGACAATATTGATGACTCTTTACTAACAGATGCTCCTATTAAGGAAGCAACGGGTGATCGGAATTGGGCATGGGTGGCTGGCCCTCAACAGCCCCTTCGGTACAAATGAAACTGATTAGCTGGAATTGTCAGGGTTTGGGCTCTACCCTGACAATTCAAGCCCTTCGGGCCCTAGTGGTTAAGGAAAAACCAGATCTCCCTTTTTTGATGGAAACTAAAAATGGTGAAGCTCGGCTTTCTCGGTTGCAAGGCAGATTGCACTTATTGAATCTTCATGTATATAATCCAATTGGTTCGGCAGGGGGTTTAGCTATTTTTTGGAATGCTTCAGTCTCTCTGTCCTTTGTTTCTTCTTCAGTCGATTATTTTGACGTACTCTATACAGATTTCGCTTCAACCAACATTTTCCGCCTTACTTGTATTCATGCCCCTGCTGTCCCTCGCCTGAGACGTGAGGTTTGGCAGGACCTCATCACCATCAGTCATGTTAATACTCTTCCTTGGGTCTGTAATGGTGATTTTAATGAAATTCTCTTTCATTGGGAAAAGCAAGGAGGAGGACCAACGAATTTTAATAGGTTAGCTTCTTTCCGTTCTGTCTTAAATGACTGTTCTTTAATGCCTATTGAAGCAAAGGGGTGTGCATTTACGTGGCTTAATAACCGTCAAGGGGAGGATGTAATTAAGGAATGTCTGGATCGTGCTGTTTGTTCCCTAGATTGGAGAATTCTGTTTCCTCAAGCTGAGATTCAGGCTTTACCTGTTGTTGGTTCAAATCATAGTCCTTTAATATTGAATACTCTACCAGTCTGTGGATCGAGGCAGCATTACTTTATGTATGAATCTTATTGGGACCAGGATGTAGAATGCCGGGAAGTTATTAATTCTTCTTGGAATGCTGTTCGGTCAAGGCCAGTCCCTTTACATACTAAGATTCGAGCTGTTTCCGCTTCTTTACAGTCGTGGAGTCGCTCTAAATTTCCAAATAACCAACTTAGGGTTAATGCTCTGCAGCTACAATTGCAAAACCTTAATAATCAACAGCATGGATCTTATGATCTTGCCGAGGCAACTAACTTGAAGAAAGAATTGCACACAGTGTGGAGTCATGAAGAACAGTATTGGGCTATTTGTTCCAGGCTTAATTGGCTTAAATGGGGTGATAAGAATACGCGGTTCTTTCATGCTACAACAATTCAACGTCGTCAACGGAATCGAATTACTATGCTTAAGGATGATGATGATATTTGGGTGAGGGATCCTATTAGACTCAAGGAGATGGCAACAGGGTACTTTTCGCGCCTTTATAGTTCTGTTGGTCGGCGTGACTATGCGCCAATACTCGACCAATGTACTCCTTTGGTTACTCATGAAATGAACACTGGTTTAACTGCACTTGTTACTTTTGAAGAGGTGCAGCAAGCTACATTTCAACTTGGAGCATCTAAGGCTCCGGGCCCTGATGGCCTTAATGGTTTATTCTATTAGACGCATTAGGATATTATAAAATCTGATCTATTTGCAGTAGTTAGTACCTTTTTTACTACTGGTGTTATGCCCACAGATCTAAACAAGACTCTGATTGCTTTGATTCCAAAGGTTCCTCATCCTGAAAGTCTGGAACAATATCGCCCAATAAGTTTGTGTAATTATGCTTATAAGGTAATTTCCAAAGTTATTGCCAATCGGTTGAAGCCTCTTCTACCGAGCCTTATCTCTGAGGAACAGTCTGCGTTTGTGGGAGGCAGGCAGATTCAGGACAACATTCTACTTGTCCAAGAAGTTTTACACCAGTTGCGTGTGAAGAGAGGAAGAGGTACATATAAAGCAGTCTTGAAGGTAGACATGAGAAAAGCCTACGACAGGGTTGAATGGGACTTTCTTCAGGATTATCTTATTAAATTGGGCTTTCACTCTTTATGGGTTGGGTGGATTATGCAGTATATTTCAACTCAATCATCCTGTGTTAAGCTGAATGGCCAGCATCTTACATATTTTCACCCTACCAGAGGTCTTAGACAAGGTGATCCTCTTTCCCCCTATCTTTTTATTCTATTGGCAAACCTTCTATCTACCATGATTAAGAAAGCTGTTGACATGGATCATCTCAAAGGACTTAAACTAAACAGGTGGTGCCCTACTTTATCGCACCTCCTTTTTGCGGATGACGCCATCTTCTTTCTTGATGGTACTGTTAATGAATGTCAGAATCTCTCCAATATTTTACAATAGTATTGTCTAGCAACAGGGCAGGATATAAATCGAAATAAATCTGGTATCTACTTTGGAAAAGATTGCCCGGCTCTTTTGCAACAGAATTTGGCTTCTGAGTTGCGTGTTCCTATTCTGAATAAGTCTGGCAGATATTTAGGAATACCATCTGATTGGGGACGTTCAAAGAAGGACATGTTCTCGTGGTTAATGGATAGGGTTCATTCAAAGTTAGAAAGTTGGAAATCTACTATGCTCTCAAAGGGTGGAAAGGAGATTCTTCTGAAAACGGTTATCCAGGCTATCCCGCAGTACGCAATGTCTATTTTCAAGATTCCTGTGTCTATTTGCCGATCTATAGAAAAAAGTATAGCTAGATTTTGGTGGCAGACTAACATTAATAAAGCTGGCATTCATTGGAGACAATGGGATGTTTTGAAGAAAAGCAAAGCTAATGGTGGTTTAGGTTTCAGAGACCTTCAAACTTTCAATAGAGCAATGTTGTCAAAGCAGTTTTGGCGTTTATTCAGTCAACCTTTATCTCTTTGTAGTAAGGTTTTTAAGGGTCTATATTTCCATTCTGGCTCTATTTTTAATGCTGCTAGAGGCTCTCGCCCCTCATGGGGCTGGCAGAGTCTTCTGCTAGGTCGAGATGCCATCCTACCCAACTTATGTTGGTCTGTAGGCGACGGGAAATCAATTAGAATTCGTAGTGTTAAATGGCTCCCATTTGGTATCCTAGGTGGCCCTTCAGCTCGTGAAGAACCTATTTAGGTGGCTGATCTTATTGATTCGTCCACCAATTCTTGGAATGTCAATCTCCTAAATAGGTTCTTTGACATTCCGATCATCGAATAGATTACTGCTATTCCTTTACGGCCGAATTCCGCCAAAGATCAGCTTGTTTGGACTGCTACCAAAGATGGCAATTTTACAGTTAAATCAGCTTACAACACTTACATTGCAACTGCACAGCATCAGCTTATAGGTACGGCTTCCTCTTCTTATCAGCACCCAGATTGGTTATGGAAACTTATATGGAAGATGCACTCTCCCCCAAAGATTAAAATGTTTATATGGTCGATTTGTCAGAATGCTTTAGCCACACGATCTAATCTATATCAGCGACATATCAGTGATAACCCCTGTTGCATTCTCTGTGATCGGAATCAACCAGAAACTCTGGAGCATTTATTCCTATTATGCCTATGGACTACAAATGTATGGTTGCATCCCAGCTTAAACATCAAGATATCACCTATGCAGATTTCTAGAATAGAAGCGTGGATTGTACAGCAAGTTCAGGGTCGCAATGCCTTACCTGCCTTGGCGACTCTGGCCTCTGTTTTATGGCAAATCTGGCGCGCTCGAAATGGCTACATATTCCGGAGTGAAAAGCTTCAACCATCTCGGGTGGTAGAGGATGCTCTAGCTACCGATCATGTGGCTCATCTTACAACATCTTCTCTGACCAGCAAAGGCCGCTCGCTCCAGCGTATGGGATCTCTGTGGCAGCCTCCCGATCCGGGTAAATTAAAAATCAATATCGATGGATCGCACAGATTAGAATCCACCGAAGGAACTATGGCATGTGTATGTAGGGATCATCACGGACGACTCACCGATGGTTTCTCAAAGCATTTCCCTGCAACGTCTGCACTCCAAGCCGAGATCCAAGCAGTCTCCTTCACTCTACAGCATTTGCATCGCCGTGGATTAACATCAGCCCCGATCATTCTTGAATCTGATTGCCGCTTGGTGATCGACATTCTGCAACACCGCTGCAAGCCGCCATGGGAGGATCGGCCCCTCTTCCTCGAAGCCGCCTCTTTGCTTTCACTCTTCCCTAATTTGTCGCTAGGGCACTGTCGCAGGGAAGCGAACACTGCTGCAGATTGGGCTGCCAAGGCCCACGACGGCTCTTCCCCGTTCTCGTAATTGGGCTGTTTTTCCCCGTTTCATTTGGTTGATCTTATTTGTGCGGACGCCTTAGCTGTTGGTTGTACTGGATTTATTTCTCCTCTATAAAGTATCTTTTCGATAAAAAAAAAAAAAAAAAACTTCTGCAAATCCATCCATAAGATCAAGAGTCATTTATGACTTTAGCAGATTGACCCGTTGGAACTAATTATATGGACTTTGCATGTCATTAATGCTAAGATCTAGCTTGTAATTTTAGGCTAAATTAATCAATTCATATTTCATTGTTCTTTTTTGGTAGACTGGAAGTGCAAGAAGATGCCATCATTGAAAAATCGAAAGATTTCTTGATGTCCTCGCTTATATGGTTATTTGCTATTTTTGGGGCTAAGGATTTCCTTATGAACAAGCAAGCGACTTTCATCACCTTTTATGTAGCTCTCATTGCAATCTTCAGCATCAGTTCGCGAACAACACAAAGCTATCGTGGAATGACATTTATCAGTTTGGCATTTCTCATACTAGGATGTCTTGTTGTTGGAATAGTAATTGCCTCAATCATGCTGAATTCTTACATCAAGTGGATCATCTATGGTTTTTTCATTGCTTCGGTAGCTATAAATCCCAATTACCAACAGACTTTTTGGGAGATGAAGCAAATCTTGAGGTCCATTTGCAAAGCAACTTCTTCGAGACTCGGCAAATCGTTCAATCAAGTACAAGTGGCTATCCAAAATCGTCTGAAAATGATTGTTCAGGGCCAAGAAGAATCACCGATGACTAACAACCCTACAAATCAACCGGTTGGCGGTGATGAAAGCATAGTCGGGGAGGACAATGCCTAGTTGTTCGAGATATGGAATTCAACACCCCTTATCTCAGCTTTTGCTTTTGTACAAAAATATTTTTGTACGATATGTAAAACGTATGTAAGCGTTTTCCTCTGTATTGTGCTTGTAGAATATGTAAAAGTGTGGTCAAACTATAGTAGTTCTCCATCCATACATAAAACTTGCAATTTTGTGCATATTTGCTCCATCTACATGAAATTCTTATCGAGCACTCTTGTTTTTTTTTCATAGCATCATTTACACCTTAAGATTTAATCTCGCTAATTGGGAAATCTACACCTGAAGAAGTTGATTTGACTGGTTACGATGCATGTTCTTTGACTCGCCTTCTAATTGAGTAATTTCTATATGTTACAAAAGGACGTTCCATATCTTGACCTTCTGTGCAAGTTTTAAACGCCCTGTCCTACGGCGTTAGAGGATAGTGGGATAAAGTAAGTCAAATGATTGTTCAACGCCTAATTTTAAAAGAAGTTAATATGCAGATACATCTTCTGGTTATTAAATGATTGATAGATGACAGAAATCCATGAAACTTTTCAGATAATAAATCTGTTTCGAAAACAAAAATCTGTTTATATTCATTAAACTCGCTTATTTTGCAAGTTTTGGGGGGGGGGTGTTATCGTGGTAAATGAAAGTTTGTGTTTTAACCCCAGAAATTCGTACGAATTATAAACGAATCTAACACAAATTGACGGCCTGGCCAAAAAAAAAAAAAAAAACAAACAAACAAAGAGAATGAAGAAGAGGAGTTCCTTGGGATTAAAGATCCCATCTTTTTGCTTATTCAATTCAAGCATAAACCTCACTTTGATGTCAACTAGGCAGTAATTAGCGCTCCAATCAACATCGGTACGTTTCCAACGTTCTCCACAATGCTTGTATTCCTTCTCGGTTGACATTATCTCCCTCGAAGTCGTTTGTCTCTTTCGAAGGAAAAGGGTATTCTGCGCCAAATCGACTTTTGAGGAGCTTAAGAAGCAGAAACAGAATTTAAACGAGGGACGAAGACGCGTGGGTCAAGAAAAAGAACTCAAAAAAGTTATTGCGTAGCCAAGAAACGGGACGTCCCGTTCATTTTCACGGTCGATTAGACAGTTTCTCTGAACGTATGACCCAGCAGACGTGTCTTAGAGACTTTCTTTTTAACAATCCCAAGTTCATCAGTCAAATGAATAAATAAATCCAGGCGAAATATTTTAATTTTTCCAAAATGGTTGTCATTTTTCGAGGGAAATGTGAAAAGTAGTCTCTTTAGCTTGGCTTATGATGGAGAAATGCGTGCCAGCAAGTGTTAGCACCCACAGCTAAACTAGATTGTATCTAATGCCAACATCCCAATTTAATGAGGAGGATTAGATTAGTTCGATGCAAAAGAGTACAAGGATTCAACATGTTAAACTCCTTTGGAGAATTTTAAAAAAGAATAAGTGCACTGAAAATCCTAAAAAATTTCACGAAAGTATAATTAAGTCTTAAAAATTTCAAAAAGTGTAATTCAATCATAAAATTTGTCAAATTGATTCAATTAACAATTGAGTCTTAAAATCACTAATGTGGATATTTTCCTTCCTAAGTGGCATGGATGGTACTGACATAAATAATTTTTAATAATTCTTTTGAAATTTTATTTTTATTTTGCTATTTTTTTTAACTATTCTTTTTTGTGTCAGCAAGGGTCACCAGCAACCCTTATTAAGCGCAAAGGCCTTGTCCTTTATTGGCAGGGCTACAAGTGAGGGCCTTTGCAAACTCATTGGCTCCAAGCGAGGGCACTAGTGGCCGTTGCGAAGATCACCCATGAACCTTGTTGGCACAAAAAAGAACAAAAAAAAGCAAAGAAAATAAGAAAATAAAATATATTGTTGAAAAACATTCAAAAAATAATAAAATATAATTAAAAATTCTCCACGTCAATACTGGTCATGCACATAGAAAACGGCTAATATCCATATTAGCAATTTCTAGCTAAAATTGGTCAAATAAACTCAATTGGTAAAATGTGAAAATATTTAAAGTTTAATTAATAAAATTGAAATTTTTATGACTATTTATGACTTTCTAAACAATTTTCCCATAAAAAAAACTAATTATCACAAGTTTTTCTTTTCAATAATCGATTATCACATATTAAGTAACTAACTTCCTTATTTTTCTTTTAGATAATTATCAATTTTAAGTGGCCGAAAATCTAAAATTGTCGATACACCTTGAAAACTTGGGGACGTATGGAACCTCCTTTCCACGGTGGCAGTCGTTCGTGCCACCACACACGTTTTTTGATAAATTTTGTCTCTTTATACTCGGATTGACTCTCCAAGTTAAGAAAGCGAGAAAGAACTAAATAAATAAATTGTCAAAGTACCGAACGTTTGGATCATTCAGAACGGGCGCATGGACTGGTGGAAAAATGGGGCCACTGAGATACCGCGAATCCATTGCGCAGTCCAATAAAAAATAGTTATATTAAATGGCTTATTTAGGTGCATGTGTGAAAAAGGATGAGGGGAGAAAGACCCACGTCGAAGAATTACGTGGCATGAAGCTGGCTTAAGGTTTTTTTTTTTTTTTATCAAAAGTGAGTCTGATCCAATTTGCTTAAAAGCCTTGACTGGGGCTCTATCTCTGCAATCTTTTGAACGAAGGTATTGAATTTATGTTGTAATGTGCATCAATTTTTGACAATTATCTTATAGAAGGCCCTAGCTTGCCATTAAGTTTAGTTGGGCCAAGGTAATTGATGATCCTACTAATTAAGGGTAAGCATGATCTGGGTGAGCAGTTCCCACTTTGAAATTTGGAACCTCCCGTTAAAGATTGATTCCGAAAAATTGGAATAGAAAGCCACCACTCGTTGGATTCATGGATCCACCTAGGAACCGAACCGCTGGTCTGGTCCAATTCCTGGGTGAGTTCATAGTACCGGTCTCAATCCCTATAAAATTACATTAATCAATTAATATCAAGCTAAATCTATTTTCTATTTTAGAACACCAAAACTTGTTCAACCTTATATTAGCTCTTAATTTCGTATTATGACGACAAAGCACCACAATATTTATTGACATCTTCAATTAGTCATCTCCTTCATATTCGTTTGTTTATTTTGTTTTATTTGAGAAAGCAAGTAAATGGATTATTAGAATGGAAAAAAAAAAGTGTAAGGGATTAGTCTTATTACACACGCAATAGACAAAATTAGTTAATAATATTTAATAACTACAAATATACATATACACATATATATTTAATCGAAATGCTACAAAATAATTAAGTAATTGCAATGCAATTTATTTTTTTGAATATATATATACTAGATGAGTGAGTGGACGGTTCGAAGCCTAGAATTAGGAATCGGATCGTTACCCATCAATTCCACTAAATTTGAATCAGAAATTAGACTAGCCCCCATGGGAACCACCAATTTTGATCCAATGCAGGGCAGTCTATAGTTCTTTTGCACACCCTACTACTAACGTCTACCAAAAACTACACAGTAGTTGGCTGGAAGAGGACATCTTCAATGGCGTGATGTGATACGATGCCCACTTCAATTCTATAACTTCGATAATTTGAGTGTCACAACTTTAATTGATCTTTAGTTTATTTATCGAATATTTTCACACCAAAGGAAATGTGTATATCTCGAGGATACGCAATATTGAAAGATGTTTTGGCTGAAGACATATCTGGTTGACCCTTTTCTCCACGAAATTATTTGGACCGCCATTTTCAAAGAAAACTTCAAAAAGACGACACCCACGAGTATCTCCCCTGCACTTTGAAAAAAACAGGGACGTCCTGTTTATTTGCCGGTCGGCCCGTTTCTTTCAAAAGGAAAGAGCAGAGAAATTTTGAAGTCCCGAACGGAGACTATATAAGCACGCTCCGTCATCTTCCTCTCATTCGCTACTTAAGAGACAGAAGTTCATCGAGCTCCGCGGAGCAGAGCTCGAACATCTGCAGAGTTCAGGCAGAAAGTGGCAACGCTAGAGCTGAGGGAAGATGGCGGATCATACAGGCGTAACAATTCAAGTCGGAATCGAAAGGTATGCTAATTCGCTCGTGGATACATCGTTTCCAAAACTGCTGTGACGGTTGGGACTGTGTGTAGAGCAAGTGGTTCGATCTTGATTGTTCTTTTTTGGTTTGATCGATTTCTTTCTGTCCTGGTGCAGAGATGCCGACCAGCAGCCACAGCACCAGCACCAGCCGCAACAGGGGTGGCTCGACTCTGCCAGAAAGTTCCATGTCGCGTTCGGTTTACTCAAGCTGTTGATAATCACGCATTTTGGTTCGCTGTACATCATCTGCGAAGTCATTTATGTAATATCATTGATCAAGGTGACCGGACCCGAGAGCCCGAGTCGGGTGTACTGGTACTTGTACATCAGTTTCGGGACTCTCGGCTTCGAGTTGCTTCTCTGGACAAATCTTTCTCTAATGACGTGGCTGGTCATCAATTTGTGTTTAGCAGTGTTTGCTTTGGCATCATCTGGTTGGCTCACGCAAGGCTCCGAGTGGCTTCTACAGCTTATTCAGCCATTCGATGACACGCCATTTTCGGAAGTTCAGTTTGATGTTTGGACTGCCTAGAATCCTGCTGTTTTTGTGTGTATGAATTTGTTGTGTATGTCATTTGTACTGAGACTTGTGACAATGTAATCGAATATGGAGTATATTTAGACGTATCTTGTGCTGTATGTCTTCTGTAATGCTTCTCTAGACTTTGTGACGTTGCAATCAAATGAAGAGCGATCGAAGGGAAATGATTTCAACTTGCTTCTTGAAAATGATATGCATAATTGATAGGAATATCCTAATTGTCTCTAACATAGGAAAACCTAGAGAAATGGTTTCAATTTGCTTATGGAAAAGCTCTGATCAATCTCGCATTGGTTCACCTGAGCAGCAGTGCATATTAAGAATGTCCACACCAGTAGGGCTTCCGCCTGCGAGGGACATCATCTTCCCCACTGTTTCAGAATCCAATTTCCCCATCAAGTTTTATCCTGGAGGCCACTTCTACCTCCATCTGCTTGTCCCCACCGACAGTTTTGACCGATTTTGCTTGGTGTTATCTGTCGCAGCTATCTTCCAACTTCCATAACCATGAGTTCGTTGACAGGTTTCTAGATTTGCTTGTCGGGAGTGGTCGACTCCCCATGACATTCCTTTAGCTTAAATTGATCTCTGCCACTCATATCAACCACGAGGTGCAGCTTCGATTCGCAAGGCCTACACCATTCCTCGTGCATAAGCTCCAGCAGATCAAAGCATTCATGTCGACAGCACCCGTTGGAAAACGTTTCTGGCAAAAAAGCAGCTACCAGCTTCATCGATCCAAGCAATAGGTTGCTGTCTATTGCTTTCCAAGTCCAGTCGAAACATGTGCAAGAAATTTAAAAGAAATTATCACTACCAAAATTCACAAACAACACTGCAATCGGAATACTCATCGATCTTGTGTTTCTCCTACTAGAATGTCTCGTTATTCGAATAGCAATGAACTCAATCATATGAATTCTTACATCAAGTGGGTTATCTATGCTATATTCAGTGGGATAGTAGCTACCAATCCTGATTTCCAACAGATTTTGAGGAGATGAAACAAATTTTCAAGTCCATGTGTAGAGCAACTTCTTCGAGACTTAGCAACTCGTTCATTCAAAGCACGTGATTATAGAAAATCTTATGAAAATCAATGTTGCATACTGAGAAGAATCATCGATGAAAAGTAACTCTGGACTCAACCGGTTGGTGGTACCGTAGGACCAACCGTACAAAACTTGCACAAAAAAGGGGGAAGCGTATTCCGTGTTGAGTGTACATATAAACTTAATCTGATTAATGAGAAATCTACATCTTAAGAGGTTAATCTGACTGGTTACCGGACATGTGTGCATCTAATACATTTCTGTAAACATGAATTTGATCGCATCATCAGTAATAGTCTCATATTGGAGCAGAAAACCCATAAAAGATGAAAGAAAGAGAATTTTCGACAAGTTGAAATCAGAGATTTTGAGCGAAGACTTGTTGACCTGTTTCCTCGTATGTTGTCGGGTCTCCAGCAATTCGACTCGCCTTTTCGATTGTTTTCTTTCGTTTCCAAACGGACATTCTATAGCTTTGCCCTTCTGTGCAAGTTTTAAACGCCTGGGCCTACAGCATTAGAGGAAAGTAGCATCTGTCCTTGCACAGAGTAGCAATCTTCCGTAAGGCTTGGGATTGTATAGCCCAATGATTTTAAGGCAAAGACAAACTACTTTGACACAAGGAAAAGATAAACTACTCTTCAATTGTCTTGACAACAAGATCAAAAGTAAGAACGAGGAGTCCAAATTTCTATTTCGATTGTAGGCATAACGAACCTGCCATTAAAGGATATGGTCACTAAGCAAAGCAATTATAAATTTATAATGGAAACCATCGATCGATCTTTTCTTTCAACCCGTGAGAATTACTTTTGTTTACATGAACATTTAAAAGCAATGGAAAGGAGGTGTTGGAGGAATAACCGATTACCTTCCGGATGGAATCGCCGCCACAGCATGGACGTTCTTCCCGAGAGAATTTCCGTCCACTGAGCCCCTATCCTCCTCTTGGGTCTCAGCAATGGGTCCTACGGGAATAGGACGATCCGATTCATTGACGGGTGCCAGTTCAAAATAGATGCGGCATTGATTGTCCAAGATTAGGGGAAAATGAACTCCAAGAAGTCATTGCAACGTGCGTCCCCAGCTCCCACAAGAAACGGGACGTCCCGTTTGTTTGGCGGTCGACGAAACAGGTACTTTCCATACGAGACGCAGCAGACGTGTCTTTTAGAAAGTCCTTTTGGACGAGTACCACTGGATTGGATTCGTTCCATACCAAAGCGTACAAGGACACCACTTTCAGACTCCTTCGGAAAACTTAAAAAAATAATACAAGAGAGGGTGCATTGGTCAACAATGGAGGTGCTGGCGACCTTTGCTGTGAGGGAGAGATGAAGAGAGAGATCAAAAGCTGAATTGTACAACATCAAACACCAAAAAGTACCAAAACCCTGACCATCGGGGAAATAGGTGGTTTGGAGGCAGATTCTTGAGTCCTGCCACTAGGTGGAACTTACATTCGAACATCAGGAGGTCTTGGAGTCAAGGTATCGAGACATGAGTCTGAACGATTTGAATGGTTGATAACTATGGTACAGGTCGAAGTGAACTTGCTAAAATGAATTAAGTTTTTCAGGGGAACACGAGAAATAGTCTCTTGTTAGCATGGATTTTGATAGACCAATAGATACTGGCCTCATAGTTAAACTAGATTGCATATCAAGTGCGAATGTCCCAAATTAATCAGAAGGATTAAGGGTGCGTTTGGGAACCACTTCCCAAAGCCCCTTTGAAGCCTAAAGGTACTTGGCCAAATGCTAGGCCGTTTGGGAAAAATTTTTGAGCCCGCATTCAGGGAATGCCAGCATGTGTGAAGCCGAAAGCCCAAGGCAGGGGGGGACCTGCCTTGGGCTTTCGGCTTTTTCGGCATGCCCACACGGGCACTGTTCATAACTTTTTTTTTCCGAAATTGTCCTCACGAATGTTTTGTTTTTCCGGTTCTTGCCCTTGTGTCGCAACTGTTCATCTTCTCCGGGGGGTTCGGTTCCGGCTGACTGTGAGCGGCCAGCGACTGCTAGAGGGACGCCGGCGATTGTCGGGGGGTGGCGCGACCGACGCCGGAGGTGGCGCGACCGAGGGCTGGGTCACCGCAAACCCAGATCTGGGGCGGCAGACGGTCTTCTCCTTCCGCGAGCTTCTTCTTCCGCGAGCGGTCGCCGACGACCGTCGCCCAAACGAGCGACGCCAGGCGGTGGCGCGACCGCCGCGACCCACGGCAAGGTCTAGGTCACCGCGACCCAGATCTGGGGCAGCAGGGTCGCGGGAGGACCCCGCCGCCCCGATCGGGTCGCGCGACCTCGCGGCCCTCGGATCGGGTCGCGGCAGCTTCGCGCGACCTCCCACGACCTCGCCGCCCCGGTTCCGAGGGCGGCACGGTCGCGCGACCCCGCCGCGACCCGATCCGGGCGGCGAGGTCCTCCCGCGACCTCGCTGCCCCCGGATCCGGCGTCGCCGGAGGTCGCTGGAGGTCGCGACGGCGTCGCGCGACCTTGCTGCCCTAGATCCGGCGTCGCCGGAGGTCGCCGGAGGTCGTCGGAGGTCGCCGGCGGCCACTCTGCCCTTTTGGTCAATTTCTTTTAATTTTTCTTTTGATAATTTTTTTTTTACCACAAAGATCTTTTGCAAGTGTAATTTCCCAAACGCTATTTTGCTCAAAATACTTTACAAAGAGCTTTCAAAGTGCAATTTACCAAACACGGTTGCATTTTGGAAAACACCTTTAAGTCAAAGGTATTTGCATTTTCCTAAAGACATTCCCCAAAAGTAGTTCCCAAACGCACCCTAAGTTAGCTCGACACAAAAGAGTATAAAGACTAGATCGAACAAAATTCAAATTTAAGGACCAAATTTGGAATTGTCCTGTAGTGTAAGGAACATCCTGACATTGTTTCTCATTTTCTCAAATTGTAAATCAATTTTACAAAGATTTGACTATAAGTTGTAATGATATAAATACTTTTCATCAATTGACTTTTTTTAAGTAATACAAATAGTGAAAAATGGAGAAGAGATCTGGCATAGCAGTTTCTCATGAAACAAAGTGACACATACTTATAAGGAGAATGGCACCATAAGTGCTATAATTTGTGTATAACATTCACTTTTTTTTTGGTCTTATGCTATTCCTATTCTAACTTTTACTCTTAAACTTTTGCTCTGCCTCCTTATAAGGCACGGGAGTCGAAACTCACACCTGAAACTAATCGTCCCCACTTCAACCCTCAAGAAGGTGGGGATTGAAAGAAAGGCAAGATATGTCTTCTTATCTTTGACTTCATCTTGTCCTTTCCATCTCTTGTTCTCATTTTGACGTTTAATACGTACGGGGTTAATTTTGAGAGACGCGAATGATAAACTTGTCCGAATAAACGTGTTCTATTTTCTTCTCCTATATTCATCATCATATTATTGTCGCAAATTGTAATGGCAGCACGTGCATATCCACCGTCGTTTTGTGCTTGCCCATGCCCCCAATTAAAAAACTCAATGTTTTAGATGACTGGGCAAAAATTTCATTCCTTGGGACATAACATTACAAGGGGAAACATGTCATAAAAGCCATAAATCTATTGTATTCATGTTAATTTAGTCATAAATATTTGTGTACTATCAATTTAATTTTAAACATTTTGATCTAGTACCAATTCAATTATTCCGGCTAATTTTAGTCAGAAATTGCTTCTTCTTCCTTCCTTCCATTGGTGACTAGCCACAAGCGATGGCCAGCCATCGGCCATGGCCAGGCTAGCCACACTTTGGTGAGGCCAACCTCCCCAAATTTGGCGAGGGTGAGCCTCGAGCCCTCGCCCTAGCTAGATCTGATGAGGTCACCCTAGTGTGGGCGAGGGCAAGCCCCGATGAGGACTCCCTTCGCTAAAAGTTTTCAATAAAAGCAATGCTTAATTAATACATAGAAAGATTCTCTTCCTCAGTACAACCAAAACTTAAAGTCATTTAGAATGTCTAAACGAACCGGTTCTTATAAACTATTTCACCCCGATATTTGGAGACGTTCCACGCGTTCCATTCCCGGTCCAAGATCCAAAGTAGGGGTGTGCATGGTCCGGGCGGGCGGTTCCCGACCTAGAACCGGGAACCGCCCGCTAAGGACCGGTTCCGAAAAATCGGAACCGGGATCCACCCGTTTATTGCATGGATCCACCCGGGAACCGGACCGCCGGTCCGGTCCGGTTCTCGGGTGGATCCATGGAACCGATTTTGATGCCAAAAATTCTGGTTTCGCGAGGAGAAACCCACCGAGAACCCAATTCAATTGTCATGAGAGAAGAGAGACAAGGTGACGGGGATGGACAAAAGAAGGCAACGAAGGCGAGCAGAGAACTGTTGGACCCTTGTACACATTGATTACTAATGCACAAAGAATTGATGCAACGGTTCCCACAATGGAGCAAACAAACAAGTCAAGAATAGAGCAAACAAACAAGTCAAGAACTTAAAACCCTTCTCCCCCCCCCCCTCTCGCCTGCCATCAATGGAGCTAGCGAGTGACAGGCATGAGCAAAGCACGAACTTGCGAGAGATGATGAAGGGGCAAGGAAGGAGGACGAGAGAGGAGAGGGCATTACAGTAGAAGGCGAAGGTGTACTTGTTGAGCCTGTCGGACATTGGCCATTTTCGCCACCACCATGCTGCTCGCTTGAACCAGAACCACCATTATCATCCCCACAAACGGCAGCGAACCCCTGGCCCTCCCCTCCATCTCCATCTCTCTCTAGCTCTCTAGCTCTCTTCTCAGTTCGTGGGTGAAATAATTGGAGGACCCCGAGAAGCTTTCCTCTGTTTTACGGGACCGCCATTGATTGGATGATTTTGTTTGACTTTAAAACTGACGGAAGACAAAGATCTCTCCCTCCAACGGAAGACAGTGACAGAGGAGGAGCAGCGGCGGCATGGATACTCGAGGATGAATCGAAGACGAAGAGAAGAAACAGAGAGAATCGAAGGCTGAGGAAGAAACAGAGAGAGAAGAGACGCGAATTAGGGTTTCGCGAATTAGGGCTCCGCGAGTCGCGACTTTTGTTTTGTTTAGTATTTTTTTTTTTAATTATAAATAGGTACCGGTCCGGTCCGGGTGGGCAGGCGGGTGGATCCGCCCACGGAACTGGGAACCGGACCGGTTCCCACCGGTTCTCAACAATTGGACCCGGGAACCGGACCGGTTCCCTCAAGAACCGCCGGTTCCGGGCGGTTCCGGTCCGGTTCCGGGCGGTCCGGGCGGTTCCCGGGTATTTTGCACACCCCTAATCCAAAGTGCCCACGTCAGGCGACTCCATCAATCACCAACCGCTTTCGAGACGTACCATGATGGATGCCACTTTGGAAAGGTGTCATCAGTTTATGCAAATCCAAAGTAGGACCGAAAAGGGGGTCAGCCTTGAATTTAGGAAGCAGCAATCGGGAAAGTTCTGCGCCAATCACCCTCGAGAATTTTGATCAATACGTCACAAGTTTCGCGCATCCCGTTCGTCCTAGTTCGGTCCCGTTCCTTGAAAGCTCACCTTTTGTCTTATCTACTTCTATTGTGTTGCGGTTTGCGATTTCAAGGAGTGATTGCAAAGAATGCGATTTGGCTTTTATCATGTTTTAGTCTGTTCCTATTTCTGTTCCGACATCTCAATTGGCGATATCAAAGGCAGCTACCAGCTTCATGCAAAGGTTTCTGGGGAAAAAAGGTTTAGAGCTTTTTGGATAAATTTTCCAATTATGTTGTATTAAAAATCATTTATCGATCCACTCCACATTGAAAGGCATAGCATATTATCATCTTTTTTAGTTATTTGAAATGGGACATAATGATCTGAAAATACCGAAAGTATTATAAGTTTTTCGATCATTGTAGATAATACGCAGCAAAACCGAGCTATACCTTGTCTATTGTGATTACTTAACTTATAATGAATTGGGTTTTCCAAGATATATCAGGGTAGTAGTTTCATAAACTTTTTCGAATAGCTAATCTAATTAAAATTGGGACATATTAGGGCCATGAACTTTTTTAAGTATTAAACAGAAAAAGATAACCATGTCAGCTCGGTGAGGAAGCTTCACGTCAATTCGTCTCGATCCTAATCAGATTTAACTATTTTCGCTCTGGGCTTGGATTTGGGCTTGGGCTTGGCTGCTGAACTTTGAGCTTGTCCGAGTATGCACAGAGCTCCTCCCAGAAATATCAGAAAACGAGAGTTTCGTTGTTTAATATTTCTGGGGAGGGTTTCGAGAGAATATTAGAAAACTAAGTGTTTCGTTGTTTAATATTTCCAGGGAGGAATCTTGGAACCTTCCCCAAATATATTAAACAACGAAACACTTGTTTTCTCTCCCAGAAGATATTAGAAAACGAAAGTAAGAATACCTCTATATATATACTCTGCAACCAAGTGATTTTTGCACTTTCTCATCCACCAAAACTGTCACGAAGTTCGTTGAGGTCTACCTTTTGCATAGCATTGCCGATCATCCAGTGACACTTGAAAGGTATGTAATTCATTAATTTGTGCTCTAAAAACTTTGCTTAAATAGCTAGTTTTCTTTTCTTTTGAATCTATTTTTCTTCCAATTAATTCATTTCTAATTTGATATAGAGATCACAAATAATTACAATAGTAGTAACAATAGGAAAGACCTGACTTAACCAAAATTTCTCATTGAGCGAAGGGTACCAAAGATTGATTTTTCGATCAAAAGTACTATGTGAGTGAAATCTTAAGACTCTATATTGTATTTATATTGTTGAAGCTACTCGTCATTATGTGTTTTAATTCACAGTAAATCAGGGTGTTGAGAAGCATGATTATATGGTTTTACATCATTTGCAAAGTCATCTATCTCATAACACTTATCAAAGTGACTAAACCCAAGAGCTTGAATTTTTTTTTTTTTTTTTGGCCAAAACCCAAGAGCTTGAATTCAATATGTCATAATATACCCAAAGCTCTGAAACGCCTATCAATTTTCTTAATTCCTATCACACGTGCTTAAGAGCGATGACTCTTGCAAAGTGGATCAAATTAGGGTGAATAAAAAGAATTGATCTGAAACGCCTATCAATTTTCTTAATTCCTATCACACGTGCTTAAGAGCGATGACTCTTGCAAAGTGGATCAAATTAGGGTGAATAAAAAGAATTGACCAAAATGGGTATTAAATGCAAAAGAAAAGAAAAAAGAAAGGACGGAACAAAATTTGTCATTTCTTACTCTTAGACCACAAAAACTGGAAGAAACATGGATGCTTTGTGTACGTTTTGTCCACGTCTTCAACGCTTCATGGAACTTTCCAAATTAATGAAAAAGGATATAGGGTGCGTTTGGATGGGCATTTAGAAAGCCCATCCAAGCCCCAAAGCCCTTTCACCCAAGAAATGGGTGTTTGGCAACAATTCCCAATGGGCTTTCAAGTGAAAGTTTCAAATCTTGAAAATCCATTTAATGAAAATTTTATTTCCTATTTTACCCCCAATTTTTTTTTGAAAACCCACCGTTGCCCCTGCATTTATTTATTTTTAAATGAAAAAGAGCAGCCCTTCGCGGACCGGCGAAGGCGCGATACCCCGCCGGCGAGCAGTTGGCGCCGCGTCGGCGTCGGCTGGAGGTCGGGCGACCTTTGGCGAGGGTCGCGCGACCCGGCCCGAGGGCCGCGGAGGTCGCCCGACCTCGGGCGACCAGGGTCGCTCGACCCAGGGGCCGCGCGACCCAGGCGACCGCCGCCTGGGTCTCGCGAGGGTCGCGCGACGGCGAGGGCCGCCTGCGGCCGCGAGACCCAGGCGGCGGTTGCCTGGGTCGCGCGGCCCCGGTCGAGCAACCCCGATGTCGGGCGACCTTTGGCGGCCCTCGGGCCTGGTCGCGCGACCCTCGCCGAGGGTCGCCCGACCTCGGGCGACCTCCGGCGGCCCTCGGCTGGGTCGCGCGACCCTCGCCGGAGGTCGCCCGACCTCGGGCGACCTCAGCCGACGGCCGCCGACGCCGGATCTGGCTCGCCGGCGGCCGCAGCCCTTCGCCGGACCAGGGTTTAGCTGATTTTTCCAAAAAAAAAAAAAATGAAAATATAATATAATACCCATAAAGCCCCTTCCAAAAGTTTTTTTTACCAAACGCACGTTCAACTCAAAGTCCATTTGCAAAATTTTTTTATCAAACACAACTGCATTTTCCCCAAATAGCTTTGGGCTTTCAGACAACTCAAAGCTGGCGTTGCAAATCTTTGAACCAAACGCAGCCATAGTAGCTTGAAAACCCAACTCATAAGATGTCAAAAGTGGTCGGGTCGGTTTCTAACCGTGGTTGGGTCTAAGAAATCTACTGCCTACACCTCCTACTGCGGTTAAGATATTGCGGGGGGCGAGTGATTGGGTCATCGGGGCGAGCACGGTGTTTGTGGGGTTGGGGGGACGCGTGGAGGGCCGGGATGGGCGGCGGGTGAGGAGGGGGGGACGGGCGGGTGAGATTGGGGGGAGTCCGTGGATAATAAGACAGAACGAAAATCGTTTAAGTGAGCGGAGGAGCTCCTGGGTCAAACTGCAGAGTCTCTTCCCGCTCTTCGAATCCTCCCCGTTCTCTGCTCGCGCTTCCCTTCTCCACAGCCATGCTAAATCAATCAGCAGCTTTGGAAAGGTACATAATTCACTCATTTTCAAATCCATGCTAAAGAAAGCGAAAAATCAATTAGTTTCTTTTTTCTCCCAAATCTAACTTCTCTTCCAATTAATTTCTTCCAAATTTAATAAAAAGATAACGAGCAACCACAATATAATTAACAATATGAGAGTTTTGACTTGTTTATACATCGGTACTTGTACATTGTTTCTGAAATTCTCGACTTCGTGTTTCTTTTCTAAATGAGATTGTTTCTAGCCAAATGGCCAGTCATCAATATGTACTTGTTAGTGTTTGTTTAGGCATAGTCTGGTCTATTCATGCAAGTTTTGATCATTTACAATAAATTGTTCAACCACTTAAAGATGTGCTGTTTTCCCAAGCTTGGCTACCATGTTTAATGACAGCCTAACACACCCATTCATTTTGCAAGGAGAAGCACTAGTAAAGCGTGTTGGATGATGGCAAATTTCATGTACCCTATGATGATTAATCTTCATTAATGATTGGTCACTCTAATCCATGGGTCGATTCTATGAAAAGAATGTACAGTATCGCGTGGAATAGTATGAAGCCATCTTCAAATATATTAAGCTTTATACATAAAAATATTCACACTTTTGTTCACGGATTGTGTCATAGACGAACCTGGGGGAGTGACAAAGAGATTGGGTCGGCCAACGATGGAGGACCAATCGTTGAAGCCAGCTCCTTGGAGGCCCACCAACACGACAATAAGACCACCATCTTCAGTTGTACAAATCCATTCTCGGCCCCTATCAATCCACTATGGGCTTGCATGCAAAACTGCCTCCAAGTATGACAAGTTGAATTTCACCAATAAGTCCAAACCCAACATCATGTATGATTTATTTAAGGGGAAAATATCAAAAAAAAGTTATAAATCTATTACATTGGTACCAATTCAGTCATAAATTTTTTAATTGAACCAATTCAGTTTTAAACATTTTCATATTAGTACCAATTGAATCAATCTAATCAATTAATGCTTTGGAAATTGTTGATATGGACGCTGGTCATCTTATGTAGTATAAACGATGCTAGCATGGATATTTTATAATAATTTTTGCTTATTTTTGAAATTTGTATTAATTTTTTTCCTTTTTTCCCCCTTATATTTTTCATCATTTCTTTTTTCCCTTTTCCCCCCCTTTTCTTCCTCATCTTCCTCCACCCACCTTTAGCTAGTGGCGGTCGCCAGTTGTCATTAAGGGCGAGGGTTGGGACGCCCTCATGGGCCACAACGAGACCAATTGTCGCCAGCCCTTGGCAAGGACTGATGAGGGCTCGTCGAGGCTGCCCCTTGCTAGATTTGGTGAGGGTATCTTTGCCTAGCCTTCGCCAGAGGCTAGCAAGGGTCAGCGAGCAATGGGAAGCCCTTGCCACCCTCTGGCGATGGCTGAACTAGCCTAGACAAGGCCCCTCACCAGCACTAGAGTTCGATGAGGGCTGACGAGGCCGCCCTTGCCATAGGGTCCCCTCTCTAGGTGGCCTCGTTGACCTTTGGAGTTGGCGAGGACTAGGCAAGGGTCCCCTTGCCAAATCGAGCTAGGGGTGGCCTCGCCGGCCTTTGCCAAAGGCTAGCTAAGGCCGATCTCGCCTATGGGCAACGAGGGTGTCCTAGGCCTCACCCTCATCCATAGCCAGCAACCTCTGCTAGCCACAAGTGGGTGGAGGAAGATGAGGAAGAAAGGAAAAAAAATAAAGGATAAAAGAAATGAGGGAAAAGAGAAGGAGAAAAATTAATAAAAAATTCAAAAAATAATTAAAAATTATATAAAAATATCCACGTTAGTATTAGTTATGCCACGTAAGATGATTGATATCTATGACATCAATTTTCAGCATAAATTAGTCGGATGGAAATTGGTACCAATATGAAAAATGTTATGACTAAATTGATCAAATTGAAAAGCTTAGGACTGAATTAGTACTAATGTAATAGGTTTAAGACTTTTTTGATACTTTTCCCATTTATTCAACACTTGTTATTGGAAATAGAAAATATTGTAAATAAAGAAATACACTTATTAGTGGAGAAATAAGTTGTGTGACCGACAATTTGCTCCTAAGATGCATGAACTTAAATAGGTTACAAGGGTTTTATAGATTGCACCATATTTTCCTCTCATTCTGATATAAAAAAAAAAACTGATTCGAACCAGCCTTTGGATTATTACTTTACAAGTATGCATGAACACCACTCACATGTTGTGAGATTTGCTAGGATCACTATTAATTGTTTTAAAGAATTAAACTATTAGATGAAGATATGGTTTTAACATTAAATTATTGTAAAACTCCCCCTCACGAGTAAACTGGACTTTGACCTAAACTTAAAGAGATGAAATATGTAAGTGGGGAGGTAAATAGGAATATGAAAAGATTTGAGGGCAAGATCTCTTACTTTGATACCATGTTGTGCTGTGTAGTAAAAGAGAGAAAAGTGTAATATTATGTAAATTTCCATAAGCAAACAAGACCGCTATAAATAGGAGAGAAAGCAATTAGACTTCATTGCATTTAAGATAAACTACAATTAACCTAATCCTAAATCATAATCCTAAAAATATCTCCTACACATATAATTTGAATTATGCAAGAAGTTTCTTCTAATCCTAGACGGATGGAGGAAAACACAACCTTAATGTATTGGCGGTAGCATCACTATTTTGGGCACATGGATTTTTTGTATTTATTATCTAAATAGTTGAGGTGATCTATTTCCAATCCGATTTGATTTCATCTAAGAACCGAGAACCGGACCAGGGGGACTGGTTCCCAATTTTTGGCACCGGGGACTAGACCGAACAATCTTGGACCCGGAACCAGTCATATAGCCAAAAAAAAATTAAAAAAAAAAATACTAAAGGTGTTTTTATTCTAGTTTGGTTCCCCCCCAAGAATTGGGAATTGGATTGAAAATTATCGATTCCACTTTTATGGAACCGGGAACCGGACCGATGCCCTTAGGAATCAAATCAAACCAGCCAGTCTAGTTCGGTTTGGTTGGTCTGATATGCTCACCCCTACTAAATAGCTTTATAAAAATGGAAAATATTAACACATGTTCCTAGAACATTCACAATATTGTGATCCTTGTACTTTGTCCATGTAAATTCATTTTTTATGTTCAGTTTTAGGGGTAATTTTTTTTATTTAGATCTGTAATTTATGTAGCTTGGCAATTGAGTCCTCTTATTTTCATTTTCTACAATTGAGTACTTGGCTTGCATAATTTTTGCAATCGAGTGATTTTGTCATTAATAAATTCAATAACTTTGGATGTGGCACTCGCACGCCAATGTAGCGTTTTTTTTCTTGCTAAAATATAAAATTAAAAGAAAAGGTTTAAATATTCATTACTTCTCACCAACATATTTGAAAATTTGATGGGAAAAATAAAAGGAAAAAGAGAGATGGAGACAAAAGGACCAGATAAAAATGAAAATTAAATGCTGAAAATTTAGGTACTGAATTCATAAGTGATAATAATTTTACTGAAAGTGTAATTAAAAATTTGTTCGATGATGATAGAAAATTAATAACTGAATATTATTAATCTCTTACCAAATATAGAGAAAATGCCATTATCTGTAGATGTTCCAAAATATAGTGTAAATATTAATTTGCCAATAATTATTTTTTCTATTGAGCAACCAATTCCACCTTTATTGATGATGTTCTAAATTATGTGCTAAGGTTTAAAAATTGAGTTTTAAGTGATGATATTCTTATATGCTAAAATAGAATTTAAAAGTTGTTTGATGATACATATAATTTAATCGCTGAATATTATTGAGCTTTTCCCAAAAATAGAGAAAAGATCATTTCGATAGGTTTTCCCACATCTCTGATAAGATTCTAATTACTATAAATTATTTTTCTATTAAAAGAACCAGTTGAACCCTCCTTTACTTACTAAAGTGGATTATCGACTTGATTTAATCATTTAAGTCAATTGTTTAAGGTCCTCAAACAAGCTTAATCTAAATAAGATCTGAATTTTCAATTTTCAAAACTTAATCGGATTATCAAACAGGCCCAAAATGAAAGGAGAGGATGGGGAGGGCGAAAATTAACCGCCGTTGCTCTCTTAATGGGAGTGGTAAACCCTCATTAAGGGTGGGCCTGGCTCTCCCTAGGGCAAACAACTCTAGGTAGAGACCCGCTTCACGTTTACGAGGGTTGACATCTCTTACGGACTGGAAAGAGAGCTCCTCCACCCCCAATAGCTGTCTTGCCCCCATGTTCTTTGTAAAATAGCTTAAAAAAATGTTCTAAATTTTATAAATAATCAACTCATCCGTTCTTGATTGTTCCGCCTTCTCCATTTCATTTATCTCTTGATCGTTGACCATCTTTAGGCAATACGGGTGGCGATCCATACCGTCCTCATGAGGCTCATTGATATGGAGACGTCGAACACATCAAATTTTAAGATGTTTATATTCTTTAGAAACTCCTTAGAGTGTTTTTAATGGACATTTAAAATTAAGCCCTGCTATAGCTTGGTGAATCAGTTTGGATAACAAGGAAATGTCCATTTCTTTTATTTATCAATCATTGGTTCGACGATGAAGGATGAGCCAATACCTAATCATCTTATCTAGTTACTTCCCTTTTCTCGCACCATGACATTGAAAATTACTACTTGATACTTATTTGTTTTTGAGTAAAAACTGACTGTTTTATCGATATCAGTAAAAAAAAATTCTATTGACTGATTCTGGTAAAATACTGGTTTCCAATTAAGTAACCTTTTTAGGGAAGCCAAGCAGTTGAATGGAAAGTATTTGTTGTTAAGTTGCACATGCAACTTATTACTATTGTTGTACATTTGTAATATAAATATATTTTTTTAATGGTTCCATGAAAATTCTAATGTATTTAAAATTGACAAGAAAATTCGTATTTGAAAATGGTTTGAACAGTTTGACTTATAATGCAATTACAGCTGCCATGGTTTTCTTGTCAACAGCCAATTATTCCATATAATCAAGGCAAAAATAATATTTCACAAGGCCTTTTGTCTCACAAGGCCTTTTGTTTTGAATTTTCATGATAATAATGGAGGTTTATAATTTCCAATCTACTTAGTTTTATTATATGTTTTTTTTTTTTTTTTTTGGGAAAACGTCCATTAAAAAGTTGGGTAGTGATGACATGAGAAATAAATAAAAATTAGTCCATTAGATTCACCAAGTAAAATGAAATCTGAGTAGTTCAAATCTATGGACTATCACATAATGACATATATTTAAATATTGATTAAACCAAATGCATTCATTGAAACTAGTAAATGATTTTTTTTTCACTCTTAGTTGTACTTAAGTTATTTATTATATTGTTAATACCACAAAAAATCATAAATTGATACACTTTTGATAAATTTATTTTAAAGTAATTTTTTTTTACCATAAAAAACCCCCAAACTAGTACACATTCAACAAATTTACCTCAAACTGGTACTCTTATGATAAATTTACTCTCTATTAATTTCTAGTAAGTTTATTGTCAAATTGTTAAGTTAGATAACACATGACAATTAACCGATATATTAGTTTGAGATTTTATTCTCCGTTTGTCACAGTTGTATTACTTTTGTATTATTTGTGATATTAATCCAATTTAATGGAAGATATATTTGTTATAAATGTACCAATTTAGGGATTTTGGCAATAAAAAATTTAGTTTGGGGTAAATTTCTCACAAGTATACTAATTTGGATTATTTTTGGTTATTTGGAATAAATTTGTCATATATATACATATTTGGAGTTTTTCATTATCATAAAATTAGTTATAGATAAATTTGTCATCCATGTACTAATTTGAGATTTATTGTGGTATTATCCTTTATTATAATGCTTTTGTAGGACAAAACAAGAAAACGAAAAAAAAAAATATTCAACTTATTAACACAATAACTAGTTGATTATTTACCAAATATACTACTCTTTTGAAAAAAAAAAAAAAAAAAAGGGGGGGAGGGGGGCACCTGTTTCATCGCAAATGGCCAAAAAAAAAAGGAACAAAAAAAAAGAAAAATTCAAACAAAAAGATGAAAAAAAATTGGTAAGAAATAAGCTTAGATTAAGAATGGACTTCTCATTTTTCCACTGGTATTTCCAAGCACATTCATTAATGAAGTGAATGCGAGCTCCCAGTGGAAGCTTCTCCCCACGGGAGGAAAGGGGAAAAGCGAGCAAAAGATGGAGACCTAAAAAAGAAGTGCTAAGACTATAAGGAGTAGTGCTTTGTAAAAACATTTATTTACCATTCTCCAGGACAACCCTCGACGTCTGACATCGATGGTAAAGAGGTGTTTGGAAAAAGATTGTAGAGATAATCCAGATGGGACCCTCTCAATGCCAAGACTCCCTTCAAAGTCCAAAACCAATCCACATCAATGCCAAGACTCCCTTCAAAGTCCAAAACCAATATACACGCCCTTCAAAATCCAAAACCGTCGTTTTCAAACTCCCTTCAAAGTCCATGCACTCCCTTCAAAATCCAAAACCGTTGTTTTCAAACTCTACGTGCATGGACTTTGAAGGGAGTCTTGGCATTGAGAGGGTCCCACCTGGAGTATCTTTACAATCTTTTTCCAAACATCGTGGGACCCACGTGGTGTCTTGTCATGGGTTGAAACGTTTCCACTTGAAGTCTCTCTACAATCTTTTTCCAAACACCTCTTTACCATTGATGTTCCTCCTAGAGAATTGTACCCACGTTTGTTTCTTTTTTTTTTTTTTTTCCTTTATAACAAAGCACTGCTCTTTACAATATTTTTCCAAACACTCCTTTCCAATCGATGTTGTAGGCCGAGAGGGCCCCACTGGAGGACGGATGTTGAAAGAAGTACTAGAGAATCGGTGAAGGGGAGGATCCAGGAAATTCCCCGACTATGGGTAAATCAACAGTGGGAAACAGAGCATCACCTCTCCTTGTCTGTGAAATTTCCCTTATAAAAAAGGGACTTCGATAGACATGAAGCCCAACAAAATTTGCATTCGCTTCGAACTCTTTGCCTCTCATGCTAAGGTTAAACAAACATCAACACTCTTTGCTCGAAAGTTAGCACAGATCAATGTCTAACGTCGACTCTATTTCAATTGAAGCTCAGAGGTCAGTTTTGTATTCGAACAATCAAGATTTACATAGATTAGTACTCTCCATTGCTTGCATATGTTTATGCCATTCCTTAGGAACTATATCCTCCGTTGGGTCACCAGCATTTAGTGCACTTGGCTTACTATGTTGCTTGGAATTTTTGTTTGTACAACTTCTGAAAAACCAATCCATATTGATCAACAGTAATAACTTGCCCTAGTTGATCCATCTTTATCTTCCTAGCACAAGCCGGCATTATTTATTTGCACCATAAATTAATGATTTCAGATTTTGTTGTTCTTTTTGGTAGACTTGAAGAGCAAGAAGATGCCATCATTGAAAAATCGAAAGATTTCTTGATATCCTCGCTTAAATGGTCGTTTGCTCTTTTAGGAGCTAAGGATGTACTTATAAACAAGCAAGCAATCTTAATCATGATTGCCGTGGTTCTCATTGTGCTCTTTGGCATCAATTCGCGAACAACACGAAGCAATCGTGGAAGGACTTTCATTAGTTTTACATTTCTCATATTAGGATGTCTCATCGTTGGAGTAGCAATCGACTTGATCGTATTGAATTCTTACATCAAGTGGGCTGTATATGGTTTCTTCCTTGTTATGGTATCTACAAATCCTAATTACCAACAAATTTACCAGGAGATCAAATGGATCTTCAAGTTCATGTGCGGAGAAATTTTTTTGAGACTCAAAAAATTGTTCATTCAATCACAAGGGATTATCAAAAAAATCTTAAAAATTGATATTGCGGACCTAGAAGAATCATCGGTGAATAACAACACTGTGACTCCAACAGTCGGCGGTGACGGAGGTAGAGTCGGGGAAGACATTGTCTAGCTGATCTCAAGATGGAAATTAATACCCTTTATCTCTCTTTTTCTCTTTGCATTATAAGATGTTTGTACGAGATGTGAAATGGATGTCCAAGGTTTTCCCTATGTATTACATGCTAATAAGACTACACAAAAGTGTGGTTGAATAATAGTAGTACTTCATCGATACAATTAATCTTTGGAACTTTGCATATTCGCTCCATCTTCATGAAATTTTTATTAATCACTTTCTCTTTCATAGCAACTTTTACATAAATGCTGCATTTTAGGTTGTGATTTTGATTTTGAAGGGTCACATGTCTGGATTTGAAGCAGTACTTCATCTATAAGTGGAAAATCCACTTTGATGACCCTAAAGTCAAATATACATAGGAATTAAATGTGAAATGCTATATAAAACAACGACAGATGCACATGCATGCCTCGTCGGGTAATAGAGTCCCCCCTTCTGTACGAGCAATCGGTTGGATGATCAATCAAACCCTCCCATTACGAGCCGAAAAGCAAGTGAGGTATTTGAAACCTCAAGTAGATAATCTAAAAGTTAAGGATGAGGCAATGTCCGGGCTGAAAAGAAGCTGCTATTTGACCAAAAGAAGGAGAATGGTCGGCGTTGTGCGTGTAATTGGTAAACGAGATCGGACTGTGCTCGAGGACAAAGAGCTAACGTTTTCATTGACTTGACTCGCTACGGTCTTTCATTATCTTAAGAAGTTAATTTGATTGATTCCAACACATGTTGATCGAATACAGTCATAGTATTACAATGCAAACTATTTTAAATGCTTTACTCGTAAAAGATTAAATGCTAAATGTAAATATGTAGGTTCTCTAGCGATCTGTTTACACTATTACAATATATATTATGGCAACACATAAAACTTCTCTAGTTATTCGTTAATTTGTTGCATTTTGACGGTAAAATCGCTTTTGCAAGTTTCAACTTTAACAAATTTGAGTTGGCACTAATTTTTCATTTATCATGAAACCTAGTGTTTAACCCCTCAAAAATATGGATAAGTGTTTGGATGTCCTAAAATTTGCGACAAAAGTATAATTGAGTCTTAAAAACTGGTATTTTGCATAATTTTTTAATCAAGCAATGTTGTCATTATTTAGCAGAAAAAAAGCGATTTTGTCATTATTTAAACTTAGAAAAGTGATTATGTATGCAAGAACTTTGGTCTGCCGTGGGACCAATATACATTGGCCTATCAGCAGACACATTAAAAAAAAGTATGAGAGAGAGAGAGAGAGAGAGAGAGATTCCCATATTCTCCTGAAAAATTCGAAGTGCCTAGAGTGAGGAACCTGCCTTTGAATCGCCTATCTCCAGTTAGCTGGATATGGGTATTTTTAGTGTTTGATGTTGGACAATTGAGATTTTGATCTCTCTCTCTCCCTCGCGGTACTGGTCGCCACGCCTTCCACAGTCGACCGATGCACTCTCCTCACCGTTCTCTTCCCCTCTATTGTTTCTGTAAAGCTATCCGAAGGAGGAGTCTGAAAGTTTTGAACGGCTCTGTTAGGCTATCACGGAACCTGGTGGACCAACAATAAAGGAATTCAATATCACGAATTCGAGTCATTTGTAAATAATCATCTGCCCAACTTATGCCTCACGTACTTTCCATCTCATACGGAGCGATTTCCTCACTTTTGATTCATTGGTGAAGCTGCTTGGACTTTGAAATTCCAAGTGCACGAAAAAGCACATCCTAAACAAAGAGTCAAAAGACTCTATCATGACTATTTTTTAATTATTATTTGGTTTTTTAGTCCAAGTCGTCACTTAGTGATCTTTGCTGCCTCTAGTAGGTTATGTTGTCAATCCACTCTATATTGAATGAAACGTCGTATTATCTCGAGGTGGTCAATTCCAGGATGAGTTGATATTTTGGTTTCCAATTTGTGAAATTAGGAACTTGGTTCTCGGTCTGGTTTTCAAGTGAGTTTAGGAACCAAACATATTTCTTTTTGTTTTTTTTTTCTATTCCCTAAGAGGCATGAACATGATTGAAATCGAGAGAAGTGAGAGGCATCAAGCCACGTGATTGAAACTAAGAGAAATGAGAGTGAGAGGCATGAGCAACAAGTGTGACTCAGTTCGAGACTTGGAGCGAGAAAATAATATAAATTAATTATTTGGAAATTTGCAATAATTAGAATTAATCAATTCCATCCAAGTGAGTGGGTGGGCATACACTTGCAACTAGGAATCGAACGGATTTGCAACTAGGAATCGAACCGATATTCAATGGTCCAAATTTTTTAGGAATCGAGAACTACCCAAAATCGGCCGAATCGGTTCAATCTTTTGTTTATACCTAATATTATCGTCTTTTTTTTTTGGCTATTTGAAACATGACAGTAATGATTTCATAAAACCGAAGTATTAAAAGGTTTTCAACCATTTTAGATAATACGTTGTAGAGCCGTAATAAATGGTTAATACCACAAATAAAATTTCAAACTATGACTACCGTGACACAAATATCTAAACTTTTTTAGTGTCGCTAATAATCTTAAACTTGCTGATGGTGACACAAATACCCAAAACTCTTTTTTTTTGTCATTAAAAGTCCCGAACTTATACTAATATGACAAATATACCCCAGATAGAACTGATATTGAGGGTATATATATTTGTGTTTTTTCGTGACACAAAAAAGTTAGGAGTATTTATTTCACTATTGTATATACCCTATAATAACTTGGGTTTTCTAAGCCACATCACTATAGTAGTTGAGTAAACCTTTTTCGAATAGTTAATTTGATTAAAATCTTGACATATCAAGATCGCATACTTTTCTAGAATTAGAAAGAGACTATCTTGTCAGCTTGGTCAGAATATTAGAATCGTAGGGTCTGGCCATATTAACGTCGTAAACTTTTTTGAAGTATTAAATGAGAAGATAATCATGTCGTTCTGGTTAGGAAGCTTCACATGAGCTTGTCTCGATTTGACTATTTCTCTCTTGGCTTGGTTTGCCGGATTTCGCACTTGGCTTGGCTGTTGTGAGACACTCAGGAACACAAAAAATGAAAGAAGGAAGACCTCTATATATACTCTGCAACCAAATGCTTGTTCCACTTCGTCTTTCACTAAAACAATCACGGAGTTTGTTGAGCTCCACCTTCTCCACAGCGTGGCCGATCATACAATGACACTCAGAAATTATGAAATTCATTCGTATGAATATGCTCAAAGAACTCTGTTTAAGTAGTTAAATGTTCTTTCCCTTTTAAACCTGATTTTCTTTCAATTAATTCCCTTCTCCCGATATGATACGCAAATGATAAACAATCACAATAGCAGTAATAACAGGAAATGTTTGACTTAACAAAGAGATTCCATATTATATTTATCTCGTTTAAAATGTCTACTATTGCATATTTCAATTTACAACAAACTAAGGCATTAAGTCACTTGGCTCTAAAGATTTACATCATTTGTGAAGCCTTATAATATATAGCACAAATCGAAGTGACTTGAGCCAAGAGTCCAAACCCAATATGCTAGTATTTGTACAAAGTTTTTGGGGCTATCTACTCTGAGTTGCTTCTTTAGACGAGTTTGTCTTTAGTTATATGACTGGTCGTCAATATGTGTTTGCTATTTTTTGCTTTGGCATCATTTGGTCTACTAGCACACGAAGTTCTGTTTAGTTTAAAGAGATTATTTAGCCATTCGACTATACGTCGTTTTCAAAATTCAGTTTGATTCTTGAAGTTATTGCAACCATACTATTCTTGTATAGCATCTTGTTGCATGTCATTTTTCATAAATGCTTATGATTTATGGACCAAATAATGTTATCATACGCATGTTCTGTATTTAGCGAACCTTTCCTGATTGCCATATTATCTAAACGATTATTCAATATTCTTTTTGGCCAAATTATTTTTTTTTTCCGTTTTCTTTTGGGAATTGTCTTTGAGTTTTCCAGAGATTAATCCTTATAACTCATACTCAAGAGAAATGCATCTTGCGAAATGGATCAAATTAGAGTGACTAACAAGTTGATACTTCTGCCAACCAATAAAAAAAGGATGGAACAAAATTTGTCATCTCTTAGACCACAAAAAGCGGAAAAAAACATGAATCCTTTTCGTACGTTTTGTCCACATTTTCAACATCCCATGGAACTTTTCATATATTGAAAAAGGATTCCTTAGTGGTAATCTAGCTTGGAAAGCCCAACTCATCGGATTCATGTCTGAAATGACCTTAAAACTTTTAATACGTCCAGTCTTTTTAGTGGGTCAATAAATTATTGTTTTTACCACAGAACCTACTGTGGACACCAAAGATCAACTAGTGATGACTTAGACTAAACAAAAGCAAAAAGTAATTGAGAAATGATCGCGATATACTTTCCGACTCTTTGCTCCTAGTGTGGTATGTCGTCCACTTGGAGCCCCAATATCCGAGATCAATTCACCCATTCCTGTAGCTCTAAAAACAAGTCAGAAGCAAAGAAATCTCTCCATACGAGGCAACAAATGCCTAAGGTACAAATTGGGCAAAGATTCATTTACAAGGTGGCTCGAACTCGTAATATCGTGAAACGCAATGAAATTCCTTCATCGCTGGCTACCGCACTCCATGATCGCCTAAAATAATTGTTCAAGTTTGCGTGGAGTTACACCAGTCAAGCGACATCGGTTATTGTGAATTTCATGTGGACTATGATAATTAATATTTGATAATGATTGGTCCCTCTAATCCTCAGGCGGGTCAAACCTATAAAAAAAAAAAAAAAAACTATATACGAGGGGCAAAAGCGTAACAAAATACTAGAGTGAATATATGGGTTAATATCATCATAGATCTTAAATTTATCCGCTCATATCACATGTACCCAAAATTAATTCTTATCTAGGAAAAAAATCTCAAAGTAGTACTCCCACACTATATTTCCATAAACTAATTTTCACTTCACAAAAAATTTTAAGCTGGTACATATGTACTACATTGCATTTATCCAAAACTAATTTTTGTGTTGTAAAAGTATAAGAATTTTAGTAGATTTTCGCAATGTGAGTGAACTCTTAGGGAAAAATTAGCAAATTAAAGTGGATTTCCCAATCTAAGATTTGGGTGATTACATTTTTTTTTTTTTTTTTTTTGGGGAAATGAAGATTAGCTTGGGCGGACATAGCAGTGTGGGATGTTTGGTAATTTCATCTCGAAATTTTTTACAAGAAAACCTTTAAACCTATTGGGCCGAATGGTGTGTCACTTAGTCCTACACCAAGTCAGTCGGGCTCAACTTTTGGACTCCTCCGTTGGACCTGGCGACCTTTTGCCGTGAGGGGGGAAGAGAGATCAAAAGCCTCAATTGTACAACTTCCAAACACGACAATGATGAAGCCGTTGCTCACTGGAGGCCCATCAACACGACAATTAGACACGGTCTTCACATGGCCCAAATCCATTCTCTGCCCCTATCGATCCATCATTGGGTTGCATACGAAAGTGTCTTCAAGCATGACAAAGTTGAATTTCACCAATTAAGTCCACTGTTGGCATATGTATAATTTTATCCATATCAATACTCGTTATTGGATACGGAAAATATTATAAATAAACCTATGACTGACGATTTGATCCTGAGATGCGTGGACTTTAAATAGGTTAGGAGTTTACAAATAGGGCCATATTTTCCTCCAATTTTGATTAAAGGAAACTTTCTCCAGCCATCCCTGTAAGACTTGGTGGACCACTACCAATGGTATAAAAATATTAACTATTAGATAAGTGAGTGCGTTTTCACTTTTAAATATTTTAATATTCTCTCCTCTCACAGGCTGGACTTTGGCCTAAGTTTAAGGCATGAAAATATGTAATTAGAAAGGCAAATAGGAGTCTATAATGATTTGAAGAGACTTGTAATAGAAAAGAGAAGAATGTAATATTATGTATATTACTAGAAGAAGAGTACAAGACGCCGATATATAGGGAGAGAAAGCAATTAGAGTTAATTATAATTAAGGTAAACTACATTTAACCTAATCCCAAATATATGTCTAACATATGTAATTTGAACAGTGCAAGAAGTTCCCTTTAACCATGGATGGACGGAGGAAGACACAACCCTCATTTTATTAGCACTGGCATTGCTTTTGTCGAGAATCGAAGTTTTGGTAATTATTGTTTAAATAGATTTATGAAGATGAAAAATATTAATACATATTCCTTGAACATTAATGGAATTATTATAATTGTACCTTGTCCAAAAGAAATCATTTTTTATGTACAATTTTTGGGATACTTTTGTATTCAGCACTTGGCAATTGAATCCACCAATTTTCATTTTCTGCAATCGAGTATTTTAATTTGCACAATTTCTTTAATCAAGGATTTCTTCAAATGCTAGTTTACAAGGTCATTAGCTCTTATTGAAACTATGGATTTACTTAAGAACATGCAAGCAAACTTCATTGCAATGTCCAAAACTCTCTTCATGAATAACATGAAGCAATCATGGAACGACATTCATGAATTTCTCATTTTTTCATATTTGGATGTTTTGTTGTTTGAACAACAATCAACTTGACCTTCCTAAATTATTACTTAAGTGGATCATGTATGGTATTATAAAAATTAAAAATTTTAAGAATAAATTGGCATCCATACAATAGATTCAAGAATGACATGATAATTTTTCACAAAAAGAAAAGAAAGAAAGAAATTAAATTCACATCTTCCTCTACTAGTGTTTTATCGGGCATAACCTTGATAGTGAAAAAGAGGGAGTTTTAAATTAATGATAAATTCACATCTTAAAAAGCTAATTCAATGATTATGACACATCTTATAGCATCATCAGTAATAATCATATTAGATAAAAAAAGCCAGAAAGATAAAAGAAATATAAATTCTGACAAGTTCGAGTCAGAGATTTAAGCAAGGAGTTGTTGACCTTGTAATTACGTAATTATTTGTTTCCAAGAGGACGTTCCACACCTTGACCTTTTCGGGAAGTTTAAAACGCCTGGTCCCATAGTATTATGGAAAAGTTGCATCAGTTCTAGTACTTTAGAGTAGTGTGCAAATGTCTTCAAGACTTGAGATTGCAATAATCGGGTAACCACCCGCACTATACATGCATAACCCAATGATTTTAGAGCAAAGATCATATATCTTGGAACAAGGAAATTCCTTTTTTAATTTTCTCGACAACTAGATCAAAAATAAGAATGAGGTCTATTAAATCTTTTAAGATTTTCAATCTTTTTGAAAAAACAAAAAGAGAGAAATTTTAGAGTTACTTTCTTTAGAAGAAAGATTTCCGGCAAGGAGAAGATGGATATGAAGAAGATTTCCCATTTTTTAAACTAATTCACTTATAGCTCAATTTTCTGACAATTAGACAGCCAATTAGCGCTCCAATAAACAAGGAGGACGTTTCCAACGGTTTTTTACAACGTTTGTATTCCTTCGCAGTTCACATTATGTCGCTGCCAGTCATCATTTGTCTCTTTTCGATGGATAAAGACGTGGGGCATCCCCCTTCTCGCCCCAGATTCACTTTGAGACTCCCCCATTTTCAAGAAAAGAACTCAAGAATCGGGACGTCCCGTTTCTTTTGGCGGTCGACTGCGCAGTTTCTTTCAATGTGTGCCGCTGCAGAACGCGTCTTAGAAAAGTTCCTTTCCACAATCCCACGTCAATTAGTTAGGTAGATAAATAAAAAGCAGACGAGAGATGTTGATTTTCCAAATTACTTTTTTTTTTTAGGAGAATGCAATAAATAGTTTCTTAATGATTTGGCTTTTCATATGCCAACAAGTAGCTAAACTAAATTTAATTTAATTAGGAGGATTAGATTAGTTCAACGTGAGAGTATAAGGATCAAATTGAACAAAATCAAAATTTAAGGACTGAATTTGAGAAAGGGAACGACACCCTCATTCACAGAAAAAAGAAATTATTAAACATCTTTCTTTCAATTTATTACTTGTTAAGTTACGTGAATTTCCTTAATTTATTTATATAATCGAATCCATCATTCATTCATCACTTTAAATGGACAGAATTCTCAAATTGTCAATAATAAAAAAGTTAAGAAAGCAAGAAAGAACTCAATAAATAAATGGGTCAAGTACCAAACGTCTTTTTGCCAAAAAAAAAAGAAAAAAGAAAAAGAAAAGGACCGAACGTCTAGATCACCACAAGAGGCATATAAAGGGGTATAGACGGGGCCATTGAGATAAAATGGCTAAATTTTCATGTTAATGTTTTTGAGTGAAGGCGACTCCAATCGGGTATGTTTGAAGCGGTATTCGGTGGCTTCTTCCATTAAATATCAGCTTTCATCGAATACTTCGAAGAAGGAATCTTGGATGTGAATTCCGAATCAAGGTGATGGATGATATCCCTAACTCCCTGCTAAGTTCGATTCGGCCTCGAAACAATTGACAAGAAGACTCAAAGCGCATATGCCATTACCGCCAACATACGCCAAAACTCTATCGGGCTAAGGTTTTGATTCAAGCTAGACATAGCTCGGTGCATAAAGATATTCGGTTAATGTCAAGGCACATCGGTAAAGCGTTCGACGAAGGAAAAAGTCTAGTGCTAGAGAATCGGTCCGGCAGGGAGCACTTAACTAATATATGGCAATTGGCTCCGGGAGAAACACCACAAGTGCTGCAACATTCAACACTTTGTATGGTGCTTGTATTTGGGGGTGTCAGAATAGAATCGAAATCGGAATTGAACCGAATTTTCGTGCATTTTCGGTTTAGTTTAGGTTTCAATTAGGATAATGAAAAAATAACCATTGTATATTCCAATTCGGATAGTTTCGCCACTCTTCTTAATATTACAATTTACACAATCTCTATCATTTTCCACTAAACATCTTTTTAATATTTCAAAAAAAAACCGAAAAACTGAACTAATCCGATCCAAAACGAACTGAGTATTTGTTTTAGGGAGCAGTTTAGTTCAAAGTTAATACACACCAAAATGGTTCGGTTCAAGTTTTATGAAAATTCAAATAAAAAACCTAAACCGAACCGAACCGTCGACACCCATATTGATGCCATAACTTCTCAATCGATAATTTGAGTCTCATATCTTTTCGATCATTTGCTAATTCACACATCGAATCCATCTTTACCAAAGGAACTCTACATAAATTTCTTGAGTATAGGCAGTGATTAAAGATGTCGTGGCCGAAGACACATCTGGTCGACCCCCTCTTTCTGGGAAATTACTTGGACCGTCATTTTGAGGAAAGAAACTTCAGAAAGACGGACAACGCATACCCGCCTAGCTCCCCTGCGCACTGGAGAAAACCGGGACGTCCCGTTCATTTGCCGATCGACCCGTTTCTTTCAATACGAAAGAGCGGAGAATTTTTTAAATACCGACGGAGGCTATATAAAGCAAGTTCAGCTCACCCTCCTTCGTCATCTACCAGAGTCGAGAGACAGAATATATCGAGCTCCCCCACAAAGCAGAGCTCCAGCATCTGCAGAGTTCGAACAGAGCCGTTGACACCAGAGCCGAGGAACATGGCGAATCGCACGAGCGTGACAATTCAAGTTGAAGCCGAAAGGTACTTGATTCGCTCATGAATATGTTGTTTCGAAAAGATCGGAAGTGCGAGTCGAGCAAACTAGTCCGTTCTTGATCGGTTGATTTGATGCAGGGACGACGATCAGCAGCAGCTGCAGGACCAGCAACAACAGCAACAGGGATGGCTGGACTCGGCCTTGAAGTTCCACGTTGAGTTCGGTTTACTGAAGCTGCTCATGATTGCACGCTTCCATACGATATACATCATCTGCGAGGTCATCTACCTAATATCATTGATCGAGGTGACTGTATCTGTGAGCCCGAATTGGGTCTACTGGTACTTGTACATTATTTTTGGGACTCTCGGCTTCGAGTTACTTCTCTGGACGAACCTCTCTCTAGTCATGTGGCTGGTCGTCAATTTTTGATTGGTAGTGTATGCTCTGGCATCATCCGGTCTGCTTGCCCGAGGCTCCAACCAGTTTCTGCAGCTTGTTCAGCCATTCGACGACACAGCATTTTCAGAAATTCAGCTTGATTTTTGAAGCGCCCAGAATCATACTGTATTTGTGTGTATTGATTTGTAGTTGTATGTCCTTTGTACTGCTTCTGATTTAGAGAAAAGACTGAAGAGAATGTAACCACATCTGTAGTTGCTGAAGCTTACCTATAAATACCATTCACCATACGTTTTATTGAATTTCATTGGCTTTACTTTTCGCCCCTTCCTTCTACTATATTCTGGCGATTAAATCCAACTATTCAAGACCCCTATGCATCCTGAGTTTTCATATTGGACGAAAGTACACCTCAAGTTGACATCATAGACCACTCCATATTTGGCGGTTCCTCTGTGACCTGGATCTCAGCCTAGCCGACGAGTTCTGATGGGCACAGAGGAGTGGTTGCCTCCAACTCGGATGAAAAACCTCTGCCAGAAGATGTGGAGCTCAACATAGCATTGAGCTCTGCCACTGGCGGCAAACTGAGGTGATGCGTAGCGGATGGACAAGAGGTGGCCCTGCAACGGTGGCTAGGTTTTGCGCGGTAGGTGGCCAAAATTGAGATAGAGAAGGGGGGGAGATGGAAGGCTCTGTCGTTGGATGTGGCGGCCGAGTGGGGTTATGAAGCTCGATGAAGAAAGAGGCGGCTTGCGGTGACGGGACAACATCGACCAAGGCACCTGGTTCCGATGCCTAGAGAAAGATATCCATCGATACTTTGTACAATTTAAGTAGAAATAAATCCATCCAAATTAAGAACAGAAATGACCAGCAGTCCGAAGATTGCATATGCAGATGCGCAGAGAAATACTAGACCTCAACAGAGCACCCCCCAGCAAACAGCACGTTATAAGCAAATGGTAACAGGCAATATCAACAACTGAAATAAGCAAACAAAAAGGAGGAAAAAAAAGGAGCCCTTTTAAGTAATCAAATGTGCACACAGTTGCTTGCTTAAGAGGGAGAAGCAGTTTGAGATTTGCTCTTTATAACCATCATTTGAATAAGGAATGAGGTATCGGAAACTTTCTTTTTTAAGTTGGGGCAAGACTCAGAGAGACACTCTCCCTTTAATTAAAAAGGTTGAGCAAACTTTAAGGTATTGTCATTCTCGAATGGGATACCCTTTCCTAAATTATGCCTCAAAGGGGCTCTCGATTCGTGCAGATCCTTCACCGCTTACACCTTCATTTAGAAAGAGTTCCATTATCTTTCCAAGAAGTAGGGTTTGTTTTGCGTATGGAAACACGTGGCTGCAATTAGTACTTTTCTAGCATTTTGGTGGAAGTTAAACATAAAAATTGCAATTTTATCAACTGCGAAATGATCATCTTGTAAAAGATTTGCTTGATATGTTATCTTTATACCAATTAGTGGAAAATTCGACATTTTTGCTATTTGATTTGTTACTTCAATAGGAGGGACTAATCTATTAGTTTTTCACAGACAATTACTCTATTCTTGTTATATTTCTATTGTGGTCACCTCATGTTTTGAATATGTCATGAAGAACTTAGAAAGTTCAAGGCTGGTGAATGGATTCAACCCAATTGCAAACTATATCAAAGTATAACAATCGTGAATGGAACTTAGTCTTATGAGATAAAGCGAAGGATGATACTTCCTTCATTTTTCCATTTGTATCTTTTGCCCTCCCTGCATCTTAATATTAAGATTGTTTCCCCTAATCAATCTCAGCGATAATTGGAACCCATAACATGACTGGTTTGTTCAGATTTACAACGAGCCTGTAAAGGCAAAGTCAATTGACAACTACTCGAGCTAATCATGGCATGAAGCTCTTCTCAAAGATGAAATGTAGGCTTAAAGCATTGAATCTCATTTATTACCACATAAAAACAAATAAATGATGGGTGAAAACTGAAAACGGATTGGAGGGGGACCCATCAAGGAAAGGCCAGATAGGTCTTGTTGCGTTTGACTCAATCGTTGTCCCTTTCATTACGTTTTGCTTCACTCACGAGCTAATCATCATCTTTTCAGAGACTGCGTTCGACACGAATCTATCATTCTACCGTTTAATACGTACCGGTCGGCGGCTTTGAGAACCACGAATAAAAAAACTTGTCCGAATGAACGCGTTCCGTTTTCTTGTCTTTATCATCATGTTATACTCGCAATTTGAAATCGCAAAAAGCATTTGGTAGCCCATGCCCCCAAATTGCAAATTCGATGTTTAAGGGGAATCTACAAAAGGTTTCATGCCTTGAGACATTAGAGCATCCGGCCTCACGGAAAATAGGGAAACATCGACATGGTCCCCAACTCCGTGGCTTATTCAAAAAGAGCAGTGAACTCTTTCACCATCTAAGTCGACTCCTGATCATATTTCTTTTGTGGGAAAACTTCGGACATTAATTTCGAAAAATCATTAAATCATTTTTTAGAAAAATGGATAATTTTCCTTTGTTTAGTGATAAAAAAAAAAAATTGTGGTGTTTGGATCTCGTATGGAAGATAATTTTCAATCTTATGATTTTACCTTAGGCAAACAAAAAATCAAAATTTCAAAAATAATTCTTTAATTTATTTTTTTTTTCTTTCTTTTTCTTTTTCATTCTTCCTTTATCAGTTGCCAAACCTCAATGATGGCCACTAATAGGCCACAAGTGTGGCTTGAGATCGAACCTCACTTGTGGCTTGTCGCTACCCTTAGGCAAGGCTTGAGTTCGTCAATATCTAGTGAGCTTGAGCGCAACCACAATGGTCATTATTTCTTGTGATAGACGGAGGGAGAAGGAAAAAGAAAAAGAAGAAATTAAAATATATTAAAAAAATTTGATAGGAGAAATTCTGGAAATTGTTTTTACCTCTTTAGGTTTAGGAATTCACTCTCTTAATTTTATGCATGAATATTTTCGTTAAACAAAAGTGTTTTTGATTGATTAGTCATGTTTGGTTAACCAAACAGGTGAAAATTTGGAGGAACACTTTCACTAAAACAACCAAATGGACCTGATTCAGCTACTTCTTATAAATTATTCACCCTGATTCCTTAAGACGTCGCCTACGTTTTCTTCTCCGGTCCAAGATCCACGGGGGCCACTTCAGGGCACTCCACCACCAACCTTTTGTACGTACTGCCATTAAAGCTTCGTGGACCCAACCTCGTTTGAGTTAACGAACATTCTTTTTCCGATCCTTTTCGATTCGGTGCAAAATGAGGCAATGAGGAGTCCCCGTTGAATTCTGGGAAAGGACGCGGCAGATTCGCCAGCGATAATTGGGGAAGTTCCATGTCAATCGCCGTCGGAGGATTTTGACTAGTACGTCACGTCATGACACTCTTTCGTTTAATATTACAAATGTAAACCGCCCCCTCAAGTTTCATACGTCCGGTTCTTTTCAGTGTCTCCCGTTTTCTTCTTCTTGCTTTTATCATGTCGGGGGTTGCGAGGATTTACATCATTTTCGAGTGTATACGTGATGTCCTCCGCGAGATCTCTATTCCTGATCAGATGTGAAATTCACGCGGAGGTTGGAAGACCTGTCCAAAACTTGTTGATTAACTGATTTTAGTAATTTGGATGGGACAATTTTTTACCATTCTTCTCTTGTGATATCTCAACAAGACATAAGCTTAGAAGAGATTTACAAGTCATTTTCATAATATCTCGTCGATAAAGAAAATGCAGATATTGTTGTAGCTCATGTAGGAAGACATGACGTGGTTCTATTACACAAAACTCCTTTCAATTCGGTAGATGAAGTTTTGAACTTTTTGATAATTTTCTTATGCAATCCATCCAGGGTAATTTAGGCCAAATATCGTTGTTGTGGCAGTCTAATTAGTATTGGCCACATAACATAGCACAATTGACGGCGATTTAATGTGTTTGACTCTTTTATAGTGGATTAATGATTTAATTGAATTATTTAAGTCAATTCTATTTAAGATTATCAAACATGTTAAATTTCATTGAATTTCAAGTTTTGATATTTTGAGTATTTAATTAAGTTATCATATAGGTCTCCAAAGACAAAAGGAGGGGGAGGGTGGGAGATGAACACGGCCCAAGCGTAGGGATGCATCTCCTGTCCCACATCGCTTAGGAGGGAGTCCTAGGATTAATTTATAAGGCTTAGGTTCCTCTAATCTGTGTGACGCGTTTCACGTACGCTTCCGATGTGCTGAAAACAAAGCCGTGAGGGAGGACGAGCCGGTGGGCCATGCCTCCAAAGTGGACAATATTATGGCTTGAGAGAGGGAAGGCCCGAGAGATGGCCTTCTCTGCCCCTGTGTAATGGGTTTCACATACGCTTCCGCTGCGCTAAAAACAAACCCGTGAGGAGGAGGTTGTTGCGTGCATGCCTCCAAAGCAAACAATATTGGGTTGGGGGAAGGTCGCTGAGGCCTTTACCTAGACGACGCGTTATCATTTATCTGGTAAAAACAATCCAAGAATTTCATTATATCCTTTCTAAGATCATTTTCTATTTCGTTTGGTATTTAGTGGGTATAAAGGATACGCAGATAAAGTAGAGAATATATCTTTCTTTTTCTGCTATTAAAACGAACTTCCAAATAATTAAATATAGATACCAGAATATTTCATTAGTAATGAAATGACCAATACTTGTTCATGGAATTTAGAATAGAATATAGAATAATAATTAATATATATGTGTTCTCTCTAATGTAAGACATAAAGTAGCAACGTCTAGAAACTTTGAATTGAGATATTAATAAATACACTTACACTAGGTTACACAAAAAATGTTTTTTGCATCAATTTAAAGCCCAGAAAAGGTTGTAGAAGATTAAAAAGGTCTGTTGCGCGCCTCATGGCTATGTCATAATAGATCCAAACACTTGCCCCGGATTGACTTCCAAGTCATAATTGCTCAACTAAATAAAATAGATTAGAGTAGAAGAAAGAAAAAGAAACTAATTCAAAAAATCTCCCATAGATTCATTAATTTAAATATGTCAGTAGATTTAAACTTTCAGGTCCATTTTGAATCCCTTATTATGGACATATCGAAGTGATTCAACCCTTCTGTAATCCTAACCATACTAAAGCGGTCACAATAAGCCATCACGGCTCTTTCACAAGCTTGCTACATGACAATCTGTGATTAGATGTCAGCTTCTTTGATGTTTCCTATATTTAAATATGTTGTAAAATATATTATAAATGCATTTTCAAGGCCCAGCGGTCGTGGGCATTGGAATAAAGATCCCCATAAAGGAGAACCATGGATATGAAGAAGATTTCCTTTCTTTAGACTAATTTATTCTAATAAATTAGGACGTTTTGATGACAAGGCGTTTTTTTTTCTTCTTTTTGTTGCAGGAGAAGAACGTATAGCCAGGTATTGACCCTCCCATAATCAAAAGAACGTTTCCAACGTTCTTGACCACGTTCTTGAAATGTCCTTCCCGGTACAGATTGTCTCATTCGCAGTCTACCCGTCTCTCTTGATGGAAATGGGAATCCCACAACGATTGACTTTTGTTGGCCTTTGGCAAGTAAAGTCGCAAGAGTTTAAGAAAGAGAAAGAACCTATTAAGGAAGTGACAAAAGCATCCTAGTAGCCTGGTAGGCCCGTAAACTTTTCCAAATTATTTAATCAGGTTCTTGAACAACTTTTCAGGAGTATATGTGTTTTTTCTTCCGGATGATCATTCCTTTTAAATAGAAATGGAAATGTTGATGCGGACGATACATCGGGCAATGTTACATCGTTGCTTGCCCTATAAGTTGGTGTTTATTAAGGATGAGCATGGTTTCATGATAAGACCTGAAAACCGGACCGATAGAAACCCGTAAGTTCCAGATTTCCTCCAAGATATGTAAAGTATGTTTTAAGATCTAAAAAATGAGGAATTCGTTTCAACAGGTAGATTTTAAGTTCTTATTTGGAGGAACCTAAAACCTACAATAAGTTATAATTTTTTATTGGTTAAATTCTCTGTGCGATCCTCCGATATTCCATGTCATTCAATAATGAGTTTAATCTAGAAGTACTAGTCCAAGTTTTCTTTTTATGGCTAAAATTTTTACATTATTAATGTACATTTTTTTGGTATATATAAATATAAGTTATGGTTATTGAATTGTAATCGTTCAAATAATTAAAAAGAAAACCCAAGTGAGAGAAAAGGATAGAAGAAAGAGGTGGGGTTGATGGTCATGTTGTCCAACATGCTGCGAGGGCCACCAAGACATCGTGGACTGTCATCAGGGTCGAGTGATGACTAGCTGAGGTCGCGCAACCTTAGCTAGTCGATAGCCTAGATAGGGCAACCCTAGTCTTTGGTCGTGCAACCCCAGCCATGGCTAGTTCTAGTCTAGGCTCGTGTGACACTAGGGAGTTGTCATTCGCTTCGATTGTGCGACCCCAACCATGGCTTATTCTAGTCTGGGGTCGTTCAACATCAGGGAGATGTTGGGTCCTGCAACCCCTCTACCTAGGATAGCTCTGTTAGTCTAGAGATACTTTCGTTCCCTTCAATTTGGTGTTCCAATAAAGTGTGCATTGAGTAGATGAGGATAGCATCATTAATGTAGAAATGCGGTTAATATTATCAGCTGCATTAACCACCAAATCAGATGCTCGATGGGTTCAACATGTCCATTTAATCTGATGACACTATAGAAATGCAAGTTTGGTGCGATCTCCTTGGATAAATGGTAAAATAACTGAGACCTTTCAACAAGGATGATATCTCAAGTTCAACTATTGTTCAATGCAATCTCTGAAAGTCCTTCACAAAGTTCTAACATCACAAAACTAGTTCACTCGACTAATTTAGAAAAATTGTAATTAATTGGAGACTAAATTGATCAATAAGATTGTTGAGGTGGCTAGAGCTAATCAGAATCCCCTACCGAAGTTGGATTTGTATCTAACCGAATCATCAAAATCGACCTGTTGAGTATGCTTAGTAAAACAATTAGACAAGGTATTTTTCTTCCTTAATAATGTAAAATGACGAGGAGACATTACTTAAGACAGAAGAGAGGAGATCCCACATAAGGGCTCCACCCTAAGTAATTTCTCTTGGCTTTCTTTCTTTGGGTAAGGGTGCGTGCAAAATTCCACTGAATTAAAACGTCACAGAACTTTGACCCAAAAAAAACGTCTCGGAACGTTTTAAACGCCCCCAAGGGTTCAAATATCGAGCACGACCGAAATGTTAGTGTTCGCAAGCTTTCACTCGATAAGGAAGCTTCTGCAGCGATGCACATATGCAATGCAAGTTTGCTTTATAAAAATGGACAAGCGCAACGCAGTCCGCATTCGTCGCTGTAAAATCATTGCCTCTCGCGCAGAGGTGAAAGAAGCATATCTCTCTTTCTTAGAGAGCTGGTGCAGCAGATCAATGGCCGACATCGCCACATCAAATGAAGCACAGAGGTTAGTTCTGCATCGTTTCTCTTTCGTTGTTTGCATATGTTTATCCTGTTCCTTATGAACTATACCCTCTTTTTGAGTCACGAGCATCTAGTGCACTCCGGCTCTCTACGTTTGCCAGAACTTTTATTTAGAGAGCTTTCGCAAATTCCATCCAAACAGAGTCATTTATTACTTGCTATAATTAGTCTGTTATGTCATTAAAGCTGAATTTTAGTTTGCCGTCGAGCAGTTTATAAGCATATCAGTGAACCACTGTTGCTATGAACTTGTTCTACTTACCTGCGCCATAACCTAAAAGTTTCTGATTTCATCGTTCTTTTGGGTAGACTTGAAGATCAAGGAGATGCCATGATTGAAAAATCCAAAGAATTCTTGATAGCCTCGCTGACATGGTCAGTTGCTCTTTTCGGAGCTAAGGATTTACTTATAGATATGCAAGCGGCCCTAATAATTATAGCCATAGCTCTCATCATGCTCTTTGCCATCAACTTGCGAACAACACGAGGCAATCACAGAACAACATTCATCAAGTTGGCGTTTCTCCTACAAGGATGTCTTGTTGTTGGGATAGCAATCAACTCGATTGTACAGAATTCTTATATTAAGTGGGCTATCTTCGTTTTGTTCCTTGCTAGTGTTGCTATAAATCCTGATTACCAACAAGTTTTTGGGGAGATGAAACAAATCTTCAAGTTCACGTGTGAAGTGACTTCTTCGAGACTCACAAGCTTCATTGAATCACAACCGATCATCCAAAATCTTTTGAACGTCATTGTCGCAGGCCGAGAAGAACCATCGATAAACAACAACCCTGCAACTCAATCGGATGGTGGTAGGCTGGACATTGTTTAGTTGATCTCATGACCAAAATTCGACATCTCTATCTCTCTTTTCGCCTTTGTACCGTAAGATGTTTGTGCAATATGTAAAATGGAGGTTGGAGTCTTCTCCTCTGTATTATCCGTTTGTACAATATGTAGTGTGTTTAGATTGTAATAGTTGTTCATCGATGCATTGAATTTGCAACTTCGCATATATATCAGTGATTGACAATGAAAAATATATTTCCAATTAATTTTGTCCCCTATGCTATCCCTTTCTTTTTGTCCCGCCTATAGTATGGATCAATGCAATCTCCTCTGTATGAGATTGCTTATGCTCATTTTATTTGTGATTTACTTTATTCTTGGTAGGCCAGGCGTTTAAAACTCGCACACAGAAACTGGGAGTACAATACGTTTTTTTCATTCTGTATCCATTCTTCTAGGTGAAGAAGTCCAATATTAGAAAAAGAACACGTTCGCAAAACCTAGTCTCAGCAGAAATATTCCATGTTGACAGTGCGGTCGGAGGTTCGTGCAAACATTCGTTGACCTGGTTCTTACGTGGCGTTGCGTCTCGAGCATTTTGACTCGCCTTTTAATTATTAAATCTATTTTTTTCTCAAAAGGACGTTTCATACCTTTGCCGTTTTGTGCAAGTTTTAAACGCGTGGGCCTGGAGTACTAGAAGAAAAAAGCATCTCTACTTGCACAGATAGCATTAGATTTATCTGAAATCGTCCGCAAGACTTGATATTTCGATAATCGAGATACCACCGTTGTAAAATACGCATGACTTAATGATTTTGAAGCCCATATTTCATTTGTGGCATATAATTCTTCATTCGGTAAATGTTAATGTTAAATATATAGTTAAAGCATGCATATCGTTTGCTCCAGAAAAAGATGAGGCAAAAAACTACACGACACAAATCAAGGAGCATGAAGTTATAACTACAGAGTAGAGGAAATTGGCATACCGATAATGTCAGGTAAGTTGAGGCCGTTGGAGAAGCGGCCGGTCGGCTGGTGAGTCGGATAACCGATGCCATACCGTAGGGAGTCGACTCGCGCGGTGGTGGCCATTCCCGCTGTCGCCAAGAGAGTCCCTTAACACGAAGAAAGCTCGAGCCACCTCCGCTTGAGGTGGTGGTGGCGCTACAATGCCGAAGACAAAGTATGATTGAGGAATCAATTACTGAATTAAGCCGATGGGTAGGCATAAGGGAGAATGGCATTGAAGGGGACTTGGAGTTATTAAGGATATGGCCACTATGCATAGCAATTATGTGAAATCTACCAACCAAAATTTTCTTCTAACCATTTAAAATTGCTAGTTCATTCATTCATATATGAGCAATAGAAGAACAGTGTTTGTAAGAATAACTCGTTACCTTCTGGGTGGAATTGCCACAACATGGACGTTCTTCCGAGCAAGAAATTTTTGCCCGCATAGCCCCATGCTCTTCGTGTATCTTAATACTAGGTTATATGGGAACCGGACGATCTGATTCTTGACGGATGCTCTTTATATTGCGCAAGATCAGAGTAAATAATGCCATTGAACGGCTGAGGTTAGAAAAACAAAATCTAAAGTTTTAGAAACCTGAGTCGAAATAACTAGTCGGTCTGATACTAGGTAACTTAAAAGGGTTTTTTGTTTTTGTTTTATCTAGTGAATTAAAATACCACCAAGTAATTAGCACTCGGTAAACAAAAAGGACGTTTGCAACGTTCTAAAAAGTGTTTGTATATTCCTTCGCAGTTCATTGCAATATTCATCCCCAGGCATAACCCAACAATCGGAACGTTCCGTTTGTTTGGCGGTTCACAACGCAGCTTCTTGCGCAACGCGGCAGGCGGGTTAGAAAGTTCTCTTTTTGCAATCCCACTTCAATTAGTTAAATTAATAAATAAAAGCAGACTAGAGATAATTAATTTTCCTAAAATGAAGGAAATTACGGCCAAATTAGATTGTGTATCGGATGCCAACCTTCCAACTTACTTAAGAGGATTACATTAGATCAACAAGAAAGAGTACAGGGACCAGATTGAACAAAATCAAAATTCAAAAACCATAGTTGGATTATCCAAAAGTACAAGGGACTGTTTTGACATCGCTTCTTATTTTTCCAAATCGCCAATCAATTTTACAAAGGTTTGAGTATGAATTTCTATTGCTTATGAAAATATTTTTCATCAAACTAACTTTTTAAAGCTATACCAAATAGTGAAAAATTAAAGTAGTACTTCAATTAGGAAAAAACTCTTATATGCTTCTGGAATACGACACTCACATTCACAAAAAACAATTATTATTTTGTTTTTTTTATAACCAGTTATTACTTGTTAAGTGACGTGAACTTCCTTATTTTAATATAAATATTCGAAAATGCCATTCACTAATCAATTAAAGTGGACGAAATTCTCAAATTGTCAATAATACTTGAAAACTTCGGACGTATGAAACGTCCTGGATGGAGAGAGAATTTTCCTCCGAATGGCTTCCGTTTTAATGTCCTCAAATTTAAGAAAGCAAGAAAGAAGTCAACAAATAAATGGGCCGAGTACCGAACGTCTAGATCACACAGCAGAGGCATGTAAACGTGTAAAAGTGGGGCCAGTGAGATGCAGCGAAATTATTGGCTTAAGCCTTTTTAGTGCAGGCGAGGCCGATTAGATATGTCGAATGGCTTGTACTTAAGCTTTACCTTTTTTGATCCTTGGTGAAGGTATCGAGTTCTCACTGTTCTATTCCAACAAGTGATATGAAAATCCATGATTGATGGGTAGCCTCTCTCGATGCGTATTGGCTTCCGACAATTATCTCAAGAAAGGAATTTTGGATGTAACTCCTGAATCAAGGGGACAGGTGATGTCCCTAACTTACCGCTCTGCTCCGTCAGATCCAGGCAATTGACAAGGGGGGTCAGATAGGCAAATGTTACTCCTGCCGGAATCCAGCAAAACTCTTTCAGGCTTAGGTGTAGATTCGAGTTAAGACAACGTTCGTGCGGAAATATACTTGGATTAATTTTGAGGTGCACGTTCAAAGTGTCAAGTCCCACCTTAGAGAACTGCTGGGTTTGCAGAAAAATTCGATGCAAAGCAATTGGTCAGGAGAAAGACACCACAAGTACCCAATTTTAGTATAATTCTCACTATGATGTCGTGACTTCTCAACCTGATGACTTGAGCGACGTAACTTTTCAATGGATTGCTAGCTTATTTAACGATGGAATCCTTTCTCACCAAAGGTACGGTATAAATTTCTTAAGCATAGACTGTATAAGATGTGGGGCCGAACCCGAATCGGGCTGACCCTTTTGCTGCGAAATTACTTGCAGAAGAACGAGACGTCCCGTTTCCTTGACCATGGAGTTTTTATTTTTATTTTTTTCAAAATGAAAAGAGCAGGGAATTTTTTTCTTGTATATATAGCGCCCGCACATCTCCATCTTCTTCCTCATCCGCATTCAAAACGTTTAGAAACACAGTTCATCGAGCGCCACCGAGCTGAGCTTCGACGTCTGCTGAGTTCCGGCAGAGATTCACGACGCTAAAGCCGAGGACGCATGGCGGATCAAACGAGCGTAACGATTGACATCGGAGCCGAAAGGTACGGCAACTCACTCGCGAATACATTGTCTAGGAAACTGCAGTCGCTGTGGGGACTGCGGGTCGAGCAACTGATCCGTTCTTGATTTTCTTTTTCCTTTTCATCATGTTCTTTCTTATCTGATGCAGGGACGAGGTTCAGCAGCCGCAGCACCCACACCAGCAGCAACAGGGGTGGCTCGACTCGGCCAGAAAGCTCCACGTCTTGTTCGGTTTACTGAAGCTGCTGATACTCCCGGGTTCCCATTCTCCATACATCATCTGCGAAGTGATTAATCTAATATTACTGATCGCGATGATGAGATCTGGGTGCCCGCACTGGGTGTACTGGTACTTGTACGTCGGTTCCGGAATTCTTGGCTTCGAGCTGCTTCTGTGGATGAACCTCCCTCTAGCAACGTGGCTGGTCATCAATATGTGCCTATTAGTGTATGCTTTGGAATCATCCGGTCTGCTCGCGCGAGGCTCCGACCAGCTTCTACAGCTTATTCAGCCGCTTGATGACGCGCCATTTTCGGGAGTTCAGTTCGATGGTTGAAGCACCTACACTCCTGCTGTATTTGCTTGTATGAATATTTTGTTGTGTGTGTCATTTGTGATGTTTCTGATTCAAATACGACTTTTCCTTTACTTGTAACAGTAATCTGTGTAGGGTGTATCGATGTCGATTTACAGTGTATGCCATTTACCCACAAAAATACCATTCACTGAACATTTTACTTGATTCCATTGGCTTTTCTGTCGCCTTCTTTCTTCTACTATTCTCTCCATGTTCATTTGTTATACCCATGTTTGTAACTTTTGGGAAGTTGCATTAGCATTAGAACTTCATTTTCCTTGTGAAATGTCCCAAAAAAATCATTTTTTGGGGGGCCGACGTGATTAACAAATAATTAACGTGTATATATATGCGAAGGAAACTTCAAGAGGGAGGCGGTTACCGTTGCTCGCCTCCCGGCTCTATGATTGACTGCAGAAGAGGAGCAAAATGCTTTGCCATCTAAGTCAATATACGTCGCCATGTTTCTTATCGACTCGTTTAATTAGTAAATGCAACCATCCTCTTCATCAGTACATGCACCAAAATTTGAAGATTTGGAATGTCCAAGGTAACCTTTTCTTACGAACTATTTCGCCACGAATCCTTGAGACGTCCCATACGTTTCTTTTCCCGGTCCAAGAGGTCCCACCCTAGGCCACTCCACCACCAACGTTGTTGAGCGTAGTAGGACAAATCCCTCGTGGAGCCGACCTCGTTCTTTTTCGTTTTCGGTGTGAATTCAGGTGCTGACGCGATGGATTCATCGGCAACAATGGGAAGTTCTGCCCCAATCGTCACGAAGGAATTAATTAATACGCCACCACATTCTTTCATGTATCATATTCAACGTCGGATGCGCTCACGAGTTTGAAACGTCCCGTTCTTTTGAGTCTTGTCCCGTTCCTTGAAAGTTCCCTCCTCTTCTTCTTCTTGCTTTATCATGTTGGGGTCTTGAGGGGTTTACATCATTTTTTAGGGGAAAATTACCAATGAATCCTAAACTTATTATACGGATGTTAATTTAGTTTTAAACTTTTTGATTTTGTCAATTTAGTCCTAAATATGCTCAATGTGGATGGGTCTAGGATAGGACATTTCTATCTTTGTTCGCAATAAAAGGTGCAATAGAGGGCCAATGGTTGGTGAGATGAGATGGCAACCGTGATAGCGCAAGCACGGATGCATTGGCTATGGGAGTGTTGGGAGCTTGTAACATATCCGATACCTTCACTGGGGAAAATCACTAAGATGGAGCCTTAGCCCAAGGCTAATGAGTCAGACTTACCTTCCCTAAAAAACTTAAGATAATGAGTTATGGGCTAATGAAGATGTATTAACTATTCCATACCATACCAATTCTTTGATGTGAGATTTTTTAACACAACTCACAAATGTAACTTAACAAAGGGGTCGGGTGTTTAGGTTAAGGTTTGAATGTAGGTTTTTTATTGTGCAAGGTAAACTTCCCATGGAAATAGGCGCGATTTGATCATTTTGATATGATTGCACGTGGTTACCTTCTAATTTCAGAGGATTCCAATTAGAGAAAAAAAAAACTAAGAAAAGACATGGAGTATATTTAGGACTTTCTCTTTTAAGGTTTACATAGGTTTCGAATCAATTTAAAGATGAAACACATTTATTTCCCGTTGTGCCTCTTTTCAGAATCTAGAAAGAGCCACGCATCATTCATAACGCCTGTCTTGAATCCTTTCCTACGTGTACCTAATCGGTACAATATGATTATGAAAGGAGTATCTAACATCACAATTCTAGTTCCTTCTTATGGTCGATTAATATGAAAAATCCAAGAGACTAAACTGGCCAATAAAATTGCGGAGCTGGCTAGATCTAGTCGAAATTCCCCACTGAATTTGGATTTGTATTTAATCGAACTGTCTGAATTGACCCGTCGGATACTCTCGCTAAAAGAATTAGCTGATGTATAATTCGTCCTTATTTCATAAAAATTAGGGGGAGAGAGAGAGAGATCCCACAGAAGGGCTCCCCACTAAATATACTTGTCGCTTTCTTCTTCGGGTAAGAGTGCATGCAAAATCGAACCACATGCAAAATTCTATTAGATTTGATACGTTTCAGAACGTTTCAAACGTCCCTAAGTTTCAAAGCATGGAGTGGACGATGAAATGGGGTGTTCACAAGCTTGAACGCGCAAACATGAACTTACTCTCAAGTTAGCCTACCTGGTCCAAAAGTCAACAAGCAAAACCAAAAATGATTAAAAAAAAAAAATCAAATGAAAAGGCTTATAAGCACACCCTCTTGGCTATATATGAAGCCTATCTCGATTTGCATTCCCTGCAAGCTCTTTGCGTCTCGAGCAGAGGAACAAAACACCAGCTCTCTTTGTCCGAAAGCAAGCGCAGATCAATGTCTGACAACAACCCTACTTCAGATGAAGCTCGGAGGTTAGTTTGTGCATGTTCCCCTTGTTCCTTGTTAGCTGTTCCTCCTCTGAATCGCAAGCATTCAGTGATCTTGGCTTTCTGTGTTTACTGGAACTTTTCATTTGCACAACTTCTGCAAATCCATCCATACGATCGAGAGTCATTTATGACTTTAGCAGATTGATCCGTTTTAGACTAATTATATGGACTTTGCACGTCATAAATGCTGAGTTCTAGCTTGTAATTCTAAATTCGCATGTGACATGTCGTAATGGAATCTGGGAGAAATTCTCACCATCATATTTCATATGCACAGTTAATTTTACTCATTGTACGGTTTCATTTGTGGATGAGCAAGCTTTGTCAAGCAAGAGTTAAGCCTTCTGGTGGATCGCTCCTTGCTTCAAGCTTGTATTATTTACTTGTGCCATAAATTAATGAATTCATATTTCGTTGCTCTTTTTTGATAGACCGGAAGAACAAGAAGATGCCATCATTGAAAATCCGAAAGATTTCTTGATGTCCACCCTTAGATGGTCAATTGATCTTTTCGGAGCTAAGGATTCCTTATGAACAAGCAAGCAACTTTCATCGCCTTTTCCATAGCTCTCATTGCTGTCTTTGGCATCAGTCCACAAACAAAGAGCGATCATGGAATGACATCTATTAGTTTCGTGTTTCTGATACTAGGGTGTCTCGTTGTTGGAATAACACTTGACTCGATCATATTGAATTCTTACATCAAGTGGGTTATTTATGCTTTGTTCATTGCTTCAGTAGCTGTAAATCCCAAATACCAACAAACTTTTCGGGGGATGCAACAAGTCTTGAAGTCCATATGCGAAGCAGCTTCTTCAAGACTCGGAAACTCGTTCAATCGAGCACAGGTGGCTCTCCAAAATCTTCTGAAAATTATCGTTAGGGACCAAGAAGTATCACCGATGACTGACAACCGTGCAACTCAATCTGCTGATGGTGATGGAAGCATAGTTGGAGAGAACAATGTCTAGCTGATCAAGATATGGAATTTGATGCCCCTTATTTCCATTTTTGCTTTTGTATGATAAGATGTTTGTAAGATATGTAAAACGTATGTCCGAGCTTTTTCTTATGTATTGTGTTTGTACGATATGTAAAAGCATGGTTGAACTATGCTAGTTCTCCATCTAAACATAAGATTTGCAACTTTTGCATATGTGCTCCATCTATATGAAATTTTTATTGATCACTCTTGCTTTCTTTATAGTAATTTACACCATAAGAATTTGATTCGACTGGTAACGACACATGCTCTTTGACTCGCCTTGTAATTGCGTAATTTTTATATGTGCACCAAAAGGACGTTCCATACCTTGACCTTCTGTACAAGTTTTAAACGCCGGGTCCTACGGTGTTAGAGGACAGTGGGATAAAGTAAGTGAATTGATTGTTCAACGCCCCTATTTTAAAAGAAGTCAATATGCAGACATATCTTCTGGTTATTAAATGATAGATAGATGACAGAAATCCACGAAACTTTTCAGATATTAAATCTCTTCCAAAGACAAAAATCCGTTTATATTCATTAAACATGCTTATTTTGAAAGTTTCTAACATTCATTAATGTGAGTTAACACCTTTGTTTTTCCTTTTTTTTTTTTGGGTTTATCGTGATAAATGAAAGTTTGTGTTTTAATTCCAGAAATTCGTACAAATTATAAACGAATCTAACACAAATTGATGGCCCAGCCCAAAAAAAAAAAAAAAAAAAAAAAACAGAATGAAGAAGAGGAGTTTCTTATGATTAAAGATCCCATCCTTTTGCTTATTCAATTCACGCATAAAGCTCACTTTGATGACAACTTGGCAGTAATTGGCGCTCCAATCAACATCAGTACGTTTCCAACGTTCTTCACTATGCTTTTATTCCTTCACGGTTCACATTATCTCCCCTGGAGTCCTCTGTCTCTTTCGATGGAAAAGGGGATTCTATGCCAAATTGACTTTGTATTTCGCTTCACAAGTGGTGTTTGATAGGACTAATCGGTTCCGATCCAGTCCAATTCCGAGGTGGAATCAGGAACCAGATTGGAGGACCGGTTTCCAGATTTTGGATTGGGAACTGGATCGATCGATCCTGGAATTGAGAACTGGACCGACCGGTCTGGTCTAATATGATGGAACCGGTAAATTTATTGTTTTAGGACCAAAAATAAAATGAAAAATTCAGAAATTGAAAGGAATTATGGTTTGTTTCTTAAGAAATTTAAATATATATTATATATATAAAATTAACCGTCTGATCTAGTAAGTCTAGTTCCAACCTTGAAATAGGGAACTAGACCGACCAGCCACCAATTCCAAAAGTAAGAACCGAAAATCGGACTGCCCTATTTCCAGCGAGTCCAGTCCGATTCGGACGGTTTTGTTGCACTTTCTAGCGTCTGATGAGTTGAAGAACGCAAAGCAGAAAACAAATGAGGCATAAAGACGCGTGGGTCAAAAAACGAAGTCGAGAAGCTATTTGCATAGCCAAGAAACGGGACGTCCCGTTCATTTCACGGTCGACTAGACAGCTTCTCCGAACGTATGACACAGCAGACGTGTCTTAGAGACGTCCTTTTTACTAATCCCAAGTTTATCGCCCAAATCTGAATAAATAAATCCAGACGAGAGATTTTAATTTTTTTTCCAAAAATATTTTCATTTTTCGAGGGAAATATGAAAAGCAGTCTCTTTAGCGTGGCCTCTGATGGAGAAATGTGTGCTCTGCAAGTATTGGCCCCACAGCTAAATTAAATTGCGTATCTGGTGCCAACATCCTGATTTAATCATGAGGGCTGGATTAGTTTGATGCGATAGAGTACAAGAACCTACCATGTTAAACTCCTCCTTTGGAGAATTTAAAATAATAATAAGCACACTAAAAGTGCTAAAATTCTTTACGAAAGAATAATTAATTTTTTACCAAAAAAAAAAAAACAACAATTAAGTCTTAAAAATTTCAAAAAGTGCAATTAAATCAGTCAAATTGATTCAATCAACAATTGAGTCTTCAAATTGCCGATGTGGATATCGACCGTCCTACATGGCAAAAGTAACACCGATGTAGATAATTTTTCATAATATTTTTTTTTTTTGATTTTTCTTTTTATTTTACTTGCTTTTTTAATTGCTCTTTTTTGTGAGCAACCCTCACCGCCTGTGAAGGCCTCACCCTCTATCGGCATGGTTACAAGCGAGGGCCTTTGCGGACTCATTGGCTCTGGGCAAGGGTGGCGGCTACTACGAAGGTCACCGGTGAACCTTGTTAGCACAAAAAAAAAAAAAAAACAAAAAAAAAAAATAAAAGCAACGAAAAAAAGAAAATGAAATATTTTGTTAAAAAATATTCAAAATTTTAAAATATAATTAAAAATTCTCCACTTAAAAGACTTCTATATCATGTAGAAAAACTAATAATCACGTAGAACAACTAACAATCATGTTAGCAATTTTTAGTTAAAATTAGCTGAATAAATTCAATTGGTGAAATATGAAAACATTTAAAGTTCAATTAACAAAATTGAATAGTTTATGACTAAATTAATAGATGTATAATAGGTTTAGGACTTTCTAGACAATTTTACTAATAAAAAATTACAAGTTTTTTTTCAATAATCGATTATTGCATATTAAGTAACGTTAACATCCTTATTTTTCTTTTAGATAATCGAATTTATCATTTCAATTATCAATTTAAGTGGTCGAAAGTCTCAAATTGTCGATATACTTTGAAAACTTGGGACGTATGGAACGTCCTTTCCACGGTGGCAGTCGTTCGTACCACCAGACACGATCCTTGATAAGGTTCGTCTCTTTATGAGTCTCCAAGTTAAGGAAGCGAGAAAGAACTAAATAAATAAATAGTCAAGAGTACCGAACGTCTGGATCGTTCCGAAGGGGCGGATAGAATGGTTAAAAAATGTGCCCACTCAGATACCGCGAATTTATTGCGCAGTCCAATAAAAAAATAGTTATATTAAATCGCTTATTTAGGTGCATGTGTCAAAAGAATTGGGGAAGGAAGGCCCACATGGAAGAATTACATGGTATGAAGCTGGCTTCAGTTTTTTTTTTTTTTTTTATATCGAAAGCGAGTCCGACCCAACTTGCTTAAATGCTCTGATTGGGGCTCTATCTTTGCAATCTTATTGGACGAAGGTATTGGGTTTCTGTTACGACGTGCATCAGTTTTCGACGAATATCTTATAAAATTCCCTGACTTTCTTAGATTGATAATTTGAATATCACAACTTTTTAATTGATCATTAGTTTATTTATTAAATATTTTCTTGCTGGGAAAAATTAGTAAAAGAATATTAAATCTATTACAATTATATCATCAATAATTTTTTTTATCATAAAAACTTTCAGTTCAATTGTGTCGGTTCCAATCAAAAAATTGACTAGCACCGATAAATGTTTTTAATAATATTTTATTTTTTGAAATTATATTATTAATTTTTTTATCTTTTTTTTTCTCCTCACTCCTCCTACTTCTTCTTCCTTTGGCTTCGGTGATCGGCTAGAGGGGAGGGCTAGCCGATCATTGGACTAAGGTGGTAGGGTGAGCCTCGTCGGATTTTGCGTGAGGGCAAGTTTGCCCAACAACCACGAGGCGAGCTCGCTTGACCACCTCGGTCCAATGAATGGCCAGCCCTCCTCTTTGGCCGATCACTGGATTCAAAGGAAGATGGAGGGAGGAAGAGTGAGGAGAAAAAAGATAAAAAAATTAATAATATAATTCTAAAAAATAAAATCTTATTAAAAAATTATCGCTAGCCAATTTTAGCTGGACTAAACTGACATAATAACAAAAAAATTAGAGCTTAATTGGCAAAAAAATAAGTTTATAAACGAATTGACACAATTATAATAAGTTTTGGACTTTTTTGATAATTTTTCTTATTTCTCGAGGATACCCGGTATTGAAAGATGTTTTGCCTGAAGACATATCTGGTTGACTCCATTTTCTGCGAAATTATTTGGACCGCCATTTTCAAAGAAAACTTCGGAAAGACTACACCCACAAGTACGTCCCCTGCATATTGAAAAAAAACAAAAAAAAAAAACAGGGACGTCCCGTTTCTTTGCCGATCGACCCGTTTCTTTGAAAAGGAACGAGCAGGAAAATTTTAAAGTCCCGAACGGAGACTATATAAGCACGCTTCGTCATCTTCCTCTCATTCGCAACTCAAGAGACAGAAGTTCATCAAGCGCCGCGGAGCAGAGCTCGAACATCTACGGAGTTCAAGCAGAGAGTGGCAAAGCCAGAGCTGAGGGAACATGGCGGATCATATGGGCGTAACCATTCAAGTCGGAATCGAAAGGTATGCTACTTTGCTCGTGGATATATCGTTTCTAAAACTGCTGTGATGGTTGGGATGGCGGGTCGAACAGCTGGTCCGATCTTTGATTATTCTTCTTTGGTTGATCAATTTCTTTCTGTCTCGGTGCAGAGACAACGACCAGCAGCCACAGCAACAACACCAGCAGCAACAGGGGAGGCTGGACTCTGCCCGAAAGTTCCACGTTGCGTTCGGGTTACTGAAGCTGCTGATAATCACGCATTTCGGTTCGCTGTACATCATCTGTGAAGTCATTTATCTAATATCATTGATCGAGGTGACCGGGCCTGAGAGCCCAAATCGGGTGTATTGGTACTTGTACATCGGTTTCGGGACTCTTGGCTTCGAGTTGCTTCTCTGGACGAATCTTTCTCTAGTGACATGGCTGGTCATCAATCTGTTCTTAGCAGTGTTTGCTTTGGCATCATCTGATTGGCTCGTGAGAGGCTCCGACCGGTTTCTACAGCTTATTCAGCCATTCGATGACACGCCATTTTCGGAAGTTCAGTTTGATGTTTGAAGTGCCTAGAATCCTGCTGCATTTGTGTGTATGAATTTGTTTTGTATGTCATTTGTACTGAGACTTGTGACAATGTAATCGAATACAGAGTATATTTAGACGTATCTTGTTCTGTAGGTCTTTTGTAATGCTTCTCTAGACTTGTGACAATGTAATCAAATGAAGAGCGATCAAAGGGAAATGATTTCAATTTGCTTCTGGAAAATGTTATGGAGAATTGACAGAAATATCCTAATTATCTCTAGGAAATCAACTTAGGGAAATGGTTTTGATTTGCTTCTGGAAAAGCTCTAGTGGATCTCGCATTGGTTCGCCAGAGCAGCAATGCACATTAAGAATGTCCACACCAGGACCTGTTTCAGATTCCAATTTCCCACCATCGAGTTTTATCCTGGAGGCCAACCCCATTTGCTTGTTCTCGCTGATAGTTTCGACCAATTTCACTTGGTGTTTCCCGTTACAGCTATCTTCCAACTTCCATAACCATCCAGTCGTTGACAGGTTTCTGTATATGCTTGTCGGGAGTGGTCGACTCCCCGCCACATTCCATTAGCTTAAATTGATCTATGCCGCTCATATCAACCTCAAGGCGCAGCTTTGATTCGCGATGCACGGCATTCCTCGTGCATAAGCTCCAGCAGGTCAAAACATTCATGTTGACAGCAATTCTTGGCAAAGTTTTCTGGAAAAAAAGCAGCTACCAGCTTCATCAATCCAAGCAATAGGTTGCTGTATGTTACTTTCCAAGTCTAGCCGAAACATGTGCAAGAAATCTAGCAGAAAGGATCCCCACCAAAATTCATGAACAACACAAAGCAATTGGAACAATTCACTGATTTTGCGTTTCTCCTACTAGGATGTCTTGTTGTTGGAATAGCAATGACCTCAATCATATGATTTCTTACATCAAGTGGGTTATCTATGCTATGTCTTACCAACAGATTTTCAGAAAATTAAACACATCTTCTAGTCCATAAGCAACTTCTGCGAGACTCAGCACCCCGTTCATTCAAAGCATGTGTGATTATATATATATATATATAAATTCTTATGAAAATCAATGTTGCAGACCGAGAAGAATCATCAATGAACAACAACTCAGCAACTCGACCAGTTGGTGGTGAGAAAGGCGAAATCTGGGAGGACATTGTCTAGTTGATCGCGTGATGGAATTCAACACCTTTTACTTCTCTTTTTGCCTTTGTATTATAAAACTTCCACACAAAAAAAGGGGGAAAAGCATATTACATGTTGAGAGTACTTGAAAGTTGATCTGATTAATGATAAATTTACGTCTTAGGAAGTTAATCTGACTGGTTTACTACACATTATGGATCTAATACCGTTTCTGTAAACATCAATCTCATCGCATCGTCAGTAATAATCTCACATTGGAGTAGAAAACCCAAGTTGAAATCAGAGATTTTGAGCAGAGACTTGTTGGTCTGTTTCTCACATGTTGTGGGGTCTCCAGCAATTCAACTCTCCTTTTGATTATTTGATTTATTCTTTATTTCCAAAAGAACGTTCAATTCCTTTACCCTTTTGTGCAAGTTCTAAACGCCGGGCCTACCTTACTAGAGGAAAAAAGAAATATCTACTTGCACAAAATAGCATTAGAATGTCTGTAAGACTTGATACTTTAATAATTAAACCACCACCCTCATTGTAAAATATGCATAGCCCAGTGATTTTAAGGTAAAGATAAACTACTTTCAAACAAGGTAATGTCTTTTTATTTGTCTCAGCAAATGGATCAAAAGTAAGAATGAGGAATCCAAATTTCTATTTAGATCGAAGGCATGACTCGCCTGTCATCAAAGGATATGGTCCCTAAGCAAAGCAATTATAATGGAAACTATTGATCGATTTTCTCTTCAACCGGTGAGAAAATACTTTTATTTACATGAACATTTAAGAGCAGCGCAAAAGGAGGTGCTGTAGGATTAACCGATTACTTTCTGGATGGAATCACCGCTGCGGCATGGACGCTCTTACCGAGCGGGAATTTCCGTCCGCTTAGCCCTATCCGCCTCTCAGATCTCGGTGATGGGTCCTATGGGAATAGGACGATCCGATTCGTTGACGGGTGCGGGTCCAAAAATAAATTGCCGCATTGATTGTCCAAGGCTAAGGGGGAAAGAGAACTCAAAAAAGTCATTGCAACGTGCGTCCCCAGCTCCGCCAAGAAACGGGACGTCCCGTTTGTTTGACGGTCGACGTGACGAGGCAGCTTCTTTCAATGTGACTCGGCAGACGTGTCTTGGAAAGTCCTTTCCGACAAATCCCACTGGATTGGATTAGTTCGGTACAGAAGAGAACAAGGACTCAACTTCCGGGACCACTCCTTCGGAAAACTTAAAAAATAAAAATAAAACAAGAGAGTGGGAGAGAGCGACAGGGAGAATGCATTTGGTCAACAATGGGTGAATGGGTGTCCTGGTGACCTTTGCCGTGAAGGAGAGATCGAGAGAGATCTAAAGCTCAATTGTGCAACATCAAACACTAAAAACTACCAAAACCCGACCATCGGGGAGATGGCAGATTCCCAAGTTCCGACACTAGGAGCTTATATTCGAATACTGGGGCGTCTTGGAGTCCAGGTATCGAGACATGAGTCTGAATGATTGAAATGGTTAATAATTATGGTATAGATCAAAGTGAACTTTCCAAGATAAATTCAGTTTTTCCGGAAAACATGAGAAACAGTGTTTTGCTGGTTTGGATTTTGATATACCAATAGATATTCGCTTCACTGCTAAATTGGATCACATATCAGATGCCAATGTCCCAAATTGATTAGGAGGATTGGGTTAGTTCGAGACAAGAGTACAAGAATCAGATCAAACAAAATTCAAATATAAGGACCAAATTTGGAATTGTCTTGAAGCGTAGGGACCATCTTGACATTGCCTCTCATTTTCTCAAATAGTAAATCAATTTTGCAAATATTTGACGATAAGTTTGTATTGACTATACACATACTTTTCATCAATTAGCTTTATAAAAGCAATGCAAAACAGTGAAAAATGGGGAAAAAGTCTGGCATTGCGGTTCTCATGTAACAAAGTGACATGCAATTGAACGATTTTTTTTAAAAAGTCATGACACTCAAGCGAACATTCTTTTAGAAGTCATGGCACTTAATAAGACATCTAGTTGGCCCTTTTTTCTTCGAAATTAATTGGACAAGTAATTTTTAAGGAAAAAGAACTTCAATAAGACAATTAATACCTCCCCTACACAATGCGACGTCCCATTCATTTGACGCTCCAACCAAGTTTCATTTGACGCTCCGACCAAGTTTCAATGTGATGACATCCCGCTCATAAGAACCTGACGCGCTGACACCACACTCATGCCAGTGGTTAAGTCACCAAATAACACCGTTGGAATTCGAACTTGGCACTTTTCGTGGGAGGCACAAAGCTCAAGCCAACAACGCTATCGCAGTGGGTGGTGCTCCGACCCAGTTTCTTTCAAAACAAAAGAGGGGAGAATTATTAAACGTCCCAAAGAAATCATTAAGTTTTACTTGGGAGATAACATCACCCATCAATTTTCTATCCATGCAAATTGAAGAAGACGCTCAACATCATAGATCCGCAATGCTCTTTTTCAATTCAGGCAAAAAAAAAAACAGTTTGAAAAACTCTTTCTATTTTGGGGTAGAGAAGTCCTTGATTCAAAGGACTAATAAACGACGATGTTTCGCTTGGCCGGATGTAAGTTTTAAGGCACTACTGTTTTTGTCCATTGGGTCGTTCGGAAAACGGAGCTATTGTCATCCAGTGACTTTTTAGTTTTGTGCATCTAGCTAATACCAAATTCTATGACAAGCCCACTTTATATTAATGGTGGAAACGATGGAGGGACTAATCTATTCGTTTTTTAGGAGTTGAGGGATAAATTTCTTTCAAACTTTAGTGTTTGAATAACATTTTTTTTCTTTGCTAAAAAAAATCAAACAAAAATAAATGATGGGTAATAAAAGGACTCGGGGGGACCAATAGAAAGACAAGATAGGTCTTCTTCTCTGACTTTATCGTGTCCTTTTCATTTCGCATTTGTTCACTCAAAAGGTGATCTTTCCATGTTAATTTTTGTTAGTTTTGTACCTTATATTTACCAAAAAAGAAAAATAGGTGATCTTTTGAGCCCGCGTTCGAGACAAACTTACCATTTTGGCGTTTAATTTAGACAGGTTGATTTTGAGAACTGTGAATAAAAAACTTGTCCAAGTAAACTTGTTCCATTTTCTTCTCCCATTCATCATCATATTTTAGTCGCAAATTGTAACGGCAGTGCGTGCATATCCACAGTCCTTTTGTGCTTGCCCATGCCTCCAATTAAAAACTTAATGTTTTAGATGACTTAGCAAAAATTTCATGCCTTCAGACATAACGTAACAACTCCACAAGGAAGATAATGTAACCCCTTTTACCATTGGACTACCTCGTCATATAGTAAATTGTCATGTTGCTTTTCCTTTTGTTTTTGGAGGTAAGATGGTGTCTCAGCTAAATTTCACGATAGCTCAACTAGTTTACCTCTCTAAGTGATCTTGAGGACAAATTCCCTCACGTCAGCATAGTGCATTCAAGATTTTATTTCTGGAATGCTTTCAATAAAGTTTGAACTCAAAACCATAAATACTGACGGAGCTAGGATTTAAGTTGAATATTGATGAAAAATAGTGGAAAAAAAAACATTTTGCACTAAAATATAGATCACATTTACATAGATTAAAGCATAAATTAGTCATTAATAAGTTAAAAAGTAAACATCCTAGATCTCAAATTTTGTAAAACTTCAGATATAAACTTCTTCTATAAGAACCTGAATAAGGACATGGATTGTTGCTCGTGGAGGGAAGACGATAAACTTATCATTAATTACATTTCACTATATATCTTACAGGAAGGGGCAAACTCTTTTACTATCTAAGGTTGCCATCTTCCTCATCAAATCATCTAATTCCAAAAGTTCCCAATAAAGCTACCCTTGATTAGCATATGCAACCACACATAAACCAAATTTTTATGTATTGAATGTCAAGTGTAATCGCTTCTTGCAAACGATTCCTCGAGACGTCCCATACTCTCCTTTTGCTGTCCAAGATCCACGGGGCCCAACCTCAGGCCACTCCATCAATCCACCAACCGTTTTCGAGACGTACCATGATGTCTGCCTCTTTGGAAAAGGGTCATTAGTTTATGCAAATCCAAAGTGAGACCGACACGTGTGGGACAGCGTTGAATTTAGGAAGCAGCAATGGGAAAGTTCTGCGCCAATCGCCCTCGAGGATTTCGATTGATACCTCACACGTTTCGCACGTCCCGTTCGTTATCCCGCTGCCGCTGGCTGTCCTCATTTGTCTCTTTTGATTGAAAAAGAGATTCTACGCCTATTTGACTTTTGTATTTTCACTTCGCAAGTCGTGTCTGAAGAGTTTAAGAAAGCAAATACAAAAAATAAATGAGGCATAAAGACGCGTAGGTCAAAAAGAGAACTGAAGAAACTATTTGAATAGCCGAGAAACGGGACGTCCCGTTCATTTGACGTTCGACTCCGCAGCTTCTCTCAATATTGGCACAGAAGATGTGTCTTAGAGACTTCCTTTTTAACAATCCCATGTTTATTGGTTAGATGAATAAATAAATCCAGACTAGACACTTTAATTTTTTCAAAAATAATCTTTATGTTTCGAGGGAGTATGAAAAACAGTGTCTTTAAGATGCCTTCTGATGTGCCTACTACAAGTCTTTCCTCGCAACTAAACTAGATTGTGTTTCCGATGCCAACATCCCGATTCAATTAGGGGGGGTTAGATTAGTTTGAAGTGAAAGAGTACAAGGATTCAACATTTTGGACTCCTCATTTGGAGAATTTAATAAAGGAATAAATGCACTGAAAATCCTAAAATTTGTCACAAAAACGTGCAATTGAATCCTAAAATTTTTAAAATGTGCAATTCAAGTACAAAAGTTTTAGGACTTGATCAAATTAATTTGACGAGTTTTAGGACTTAATTTTAATTTTTAAAAGTTTTATGATTTTTAATGCATTTATTCTTTTAAAAAAATGACAAAACAAAAACAATTGAGAGGAGAGAGTGTGACACAGAGAGTGCATTGGTTAACAATGGAGGTCCTTGCGACCTGTGAGAGAGAGAGAGAGAGAACAACATCAAACACCAAAAAGTAACAAAATCCAACTATCGATATGATAGGCAATTTGGATAGGGATTCCTTAGTCCAGGCACTGGAAATTCACGTTAACATCAAGGTGTCTTGGAGCCAAGGTATCTAGACAGGAGTCTAAAAGATTGGAATGGTTGATAACTTTGTCGAAGTGAATTTTCCAGTGAGTTTCATTTTGTGGGGAAGCACGAGAAACAATCTCTTGTTGGTGCTTTTTATGGTATGCCAACAATTATTGGTCCCACTTAGATTGCACATCAGATGCCAACATCCCAATTTAATTAGCAGGATTCGATTAGTTTGACATAAAAGAGTGCAAAGACTAGATTGAATAAAACTACAATGTGAGGACCAAATTTAAAATTATCCAAAAGTACAAGGATCATTTTTGACATTGTCTCCTTTTTACTTTTCAAATTGGAAATCAACTTTTCAAAGATTAGATTATAAATATATTTATTATAAAAATATTTGTCATTAACTAACTCCTTTAAGCGAGACTAAATAGTGAAGAATGGAGAAATGGTCATCCATAGCCATTCTAGAACAAAAATAACAAAAAAGTAGCCCTTCCTTATTTAGTAAAGTTACAAAAAAAAAAATTAGAGAAATTATCCAAAAAATCATAAATATATTACACTTTTACCAAATTTAGTCCTAAACCATTTAAATTTTCCAATTTATTCTTAGGGTTAATACCTTGAAAAGCCTCAAACTAGTATACATGTGAAAAATTTACCCAATATGACTGCAAAAAGTTTCAAACCGATACAATTATAATAAATTTACTCTAAACTAATTTATTTGACCACAAAAAAATCTACCTAATACATTGTGACAAATATACCCTTCGCTATATTGAATACAATTGTGACAAACAGAGAGTAAAATCTTAAATTAATACACTGGTCAACTATCACGTGTCATCCAACTCAACAATTTAATAGTAAAATTTAACAGGAACTAATAGAGAATAAATTTATCATAAGTGTACCACTTTGGGATAAATTGATTTTTGGTGATAAAAAAATTATTTTTGAGTAAATTTATCACAATTATATCAATTTGGGGTTTTTCAATGTATTAATCCTTATTTTTAAACATTTGCACACTTTGCCAATAGTTCATTTGGCCAACTTTGACGTGGACACCTATCATCCTATGTAGGACGTTTAGTGCTAACGTAGACATTTTTAATAATATATTTATATTTATATTTATATATATATATATATATATTTGAATATATTATTGCTATTTTTCTATTTCTCCTTCTTCTTTTTTTGTGCTGGTGAGGGTCACCAACGACCTTCATGGTGGTCGCCCTTGCCCGTGGTCCCACCAACAAAGGGCAACAAGAAGTTAAAAATTAAAAACTTGAAAAAAATTAAAATATTATTAAAATATACTCATATCAATGCTATTCATGCCACGTAAGATGATTGGGATCTACGTTAATAATTTTCAGCCAAAGTTGATCAAATAGACTTAAATAGCAAAATTAAAAATGTTTAGGAATGAATTAATAAAAGTGAAATGGGCTTATGATTTTTTCGGATATTAATCTAGGTTTGTTTTTCAATAATCGATTATCACACATTAAGTAACGTTAATTTCCTTATTTTCTTTTAAACAATCGAATTTATTATTTCAATTATCAATTTAAGTGGCCGAAAATCTCAATTTGTCAATATACTTTAAAAACTTGGGACGAATGGAACGTCCTTTCCACGGTGGGAGGCGTTCATGTGAACGGACACGGTCCTCGACAAGGGTTTGTCTCTTTCGAACGTAAGAGAACTATACTCTGATTTGACTCCTAAAGTTAAGAAAGAAAGAAAAAACTAAATAAATAAAAAATATTGGCCAAGTACCAAACGTCTAGATCATTCAGAAGGTGCGCATCTAAAGGTTTAAAAATGGGGCCACTGAGATACAGCGAAATTATTGCGCAATCCGATTAAAAATAGTTATATTAAATCGCTCATTGAGAAGACCCACGTCGAAGAATCACACGGTATAGAGGCATCGATATATTCCAATTAGCCTACTACTCAGTGACTTGAGGTTTTTAACGATAGCAAGTCCGACCTGATTTCTTTAAAAGTTCCGACTTGAGTTCTATCTTTGCAATCTTTTGGATGAAAGTATCGGGTTTTTATTGTAGTATCATAACAGGTGATATGAAAGTGCATGATTGATTGGGTGGGCTCTCGTGACATGCATCGGCTTTCGACAAATATCTCAATGAATACCCTGAAAATTACTGCCAAGCTTTGTTGGGCCGGGGTAATTGATGAGGGCATACATATGCCAAAAACTATGCAATAGTGGGTTGGAAGAAGACCACACGTGCTGTGATACTCACTTTGGTTTGACAACTTCTCAATCGATAACTTTTTAATTGATCATTAGTTTATTTATTGTATACTTTCGCACCAAAGGAACTTTATATTCCTCCGAGTATATGCAGCAGTGAAAGACGTTTCTGCCGAAGACATATCTGGTCGACCCCTTTTCTGCGAAATTACATGGACCGGCCCTGTTAAGCAAAACTTCAGAAAGCCGACAATCCAAATCACCTCCCCTGCACATTGAAAAGAACCGGGACGTCCCGTTCATTTGCCGATCCACCCGTTTCTTTCCATGGGGAAAGAACAGAGAAACTTTAAATTACCCAACGGAGATTATATAAGCACGCTCTGCCATCTTCCTCTCATTCGCGACGCGAGAGACAGAAGTTCATAGAGCGCCGAGGAGCACGGCAGGAACACCTGCAGAGTTCGAGCAGAGAGTCGGAACGCTAGAGCCGAGGAACATGGCGGATCATATGGGCATAACAATTCAAGCCGAAATCGAAAGGTATGCTAATTCCCTCACGGATAACTTCGTTTCTAAAACTGCTGTGGCGACTGGGACTGCAGATCCAGCAACTGATCTGGTCTTGATTTTTCTTCTTTGGTTGATCGATTTCTTTCTGTCCCGCAGCAGAGACGGCAATCAGCAGCCACTGCACCAGCACCAACAGCGACAGGGGTGGCTTAACTCTGCCAGGAAGTTCCACATTGGGTTTGGCTTACTGAAGCTGATGACAATCACGCATTTCGGCTCGTTGTTCATCATCTGCGAAGTTATTTATCTAATATCTTTGATCGAGGTGACTGGACCCGAGAGCCCACATTGGGTGTACTGGTACTTGTACATCGGTTTTGGAACTCTTGGCTTCGAGCTACTTCTTTGGACAAACCTTTCTCTAGTGATGTGGGCGATCATCAATCTGGGCTTAGCAGTGTTTGCTTTGGCATCATCTGGTGTGCTTGCTCGAGGCTCTGACTGGTTTCTGCAGCTTATACAGCCACTCGATGACACGCCATTTTCGGAAGTTCAGTTTGATGATTGAAGCGCCTAGAGTCCTGCTGCGTTTGTGTGTATGAATTTGTCGTGTATGTCATTTGTAGCGAGATTTCAAATACGGTGTATTTAGATGTATCTAGTCCTGTATGTCTTTTGTATTGCTTCTCTAGATTTGTGACATTGTAATCAAGTGAAGAGCGATCAAAGGGAAATGATTTCTATTTGCTCCTGGAAAATGATACGGAGAATTGACAGAAATATCATAATTATCCCCAGCATAGGAAAACAAACTAGAGAAATGATTTTGATTTGCTTCAGAAAAAGCTCTGATCGATCTCGCATTGGTTCACCTGAGCAGCAAGTGCCCATTAAGAATGTCCATGCCAGTAATTTCCACCATCAAGTTTTGTCCTAGAGGCCACTTCTATGACAGTTTCGACCAATTTCACTTGGTTTTTCCTGTCACAGTTATCTTCCAACTTCCTGAACCATGCGTTCATTGCAAGGTTTCTGGATTTGCTCGTCGGGAGGTCGACTCCCCTCAACATTCCTTTAGCTTAAATTGATCTATGCTACTCGCATCAACCCCCAGGTACAGCTTTGATTCGCGAGGCCTCTCATGCATAAGCCCCAGCAGATCAAAGTATTCATGTCGACAGCTACCCGCTTCATCAATCCAACCAGTAGTTGCTGTACATTACTTTCCAAGTCTTGTCAAAACATGTGCCGGAAATCTAGCAGAAAATGATCACAAACAAAATTCACAAACACCACAAAGCTATCGGGATGATTCATTGATCTTGCAATTCTCCTACTAAGATGTCTCATTGTTGGAATAGCAATCAACTTGATCATGCTGAATTCTTGCATTAAGTGGGATACCTATGTTATGTTTAGCAGGATGGTAGCTGTCGATCCCAATTACCAACAAATTTTTAAAGAGATGAAACAAATCTTCAAGTTCATCTGTAGAGCAACTTCTTCAAGACTCAGCAACTTGTTCATTCAAAGCAAACGTGATTATGAAATTCTTATGAAAATCAGTGTTGCAGACTGAGAAGAATCATTTATGAACAACAACCCTCCGACTCAACCAGTTGGTAGTGAAGAAGGCGAAGCTGGGGAGGACATTGTCTATTTGACCGACATCTGTTAGTTCCCTTTTTGCCTATGTGTCGTAAAATTTGCACAAAAAACAGGAAAAACGTATTCCATGTTGAGAGTACATAAACTTAATATGATTAATGACAAATTTACATCGTAAGAAGTTAATCTGACATTTTTCAGCACACATGTTATGCATCTAATACCGTTTCCGTAAACATCAATTTGATCGCTTCGTCAAGAATAATCCCATATAGGAGTAGAAACCCAGAAAAAGATGAAAGAAAATTTCCGACAAGTTGAAATCAAATACTTCGAGCAAAGACTTGTTGACCAGTTTCCTCATATGTTGTGGGGTCTCCAGCAATTCGACTCCCCTTTTGATTATTTGATTTGTTCTTTCTTTCCAAAAGGACGTTCAATTCCTTTATCCTTTTGTGCGAGTTTTAAACTTTATCCTTTTATGCAGTTTTAAACGCGTGGGCCTACTTTTTACTAGAGGAAAAAAGCATCTTTACGTGCACAAAATAGCATTAGAATGTCTGTAAGACTTGATATTTTAATAATCGAGTTATAATATGCATCGCCCAATGATTTTAAGGTAAAGATAAAATGCTTTGAAACAAGGTAATGTCTTTTTAATTGTCTTGACAACTAGATGGAAAGTAAGAATTAGAAGTCCAATTTCTATTTTGATCAAGGGCGTAACTCACCTTCCATCAAAGGATATGTCCACTAAGCAAAGCAATTATAATGAAAACTATTGATCTATTTGTTCTTAACCCGTGAGAAATTACTTTTTATTTACATGGAACATTTAAGAGCAGCATAAAAGGAAATGCTATAGGAATAACCAATTATTTTCCAGATGGAATTGCTACCATAGCATGGACCTTCTCCCCGGGCAAGAATTTTCATCTGCTTAACCCTATCCTCCTCTTGTATCTTAAAGCGCACATGACAACAACTATATTTCTATTCCAAAGCTATTTTTATATTCGAAACTTATTTCTAGAATATAAATCCATCTAGTAACGTAATTTCATTTTTTATTTATGGAGCAAATTTTTAATCTAGAAATAAGTTCGGAATAGAAATGAGGAATAAAAACTATTATTATCACTCATCTTTGCTACCCACTGCCATCGCCCACTTGCTGCCACCGCCAATCACAAGTTGTCACCATCGACTACCGTTCACCACCCGCCATTGCTCGAAAGAGAGAAATTTTATGTCATTCATAAATGTATATTTTTACTTAAAAACTCATTCAAAAATAGAAATTAAAAAATATATATTTTTATTTCAGAAATTAATTTCTGATCAAAATAGTTATCATTCATGCCATTAATGATAGGTTACCCTCTTAATGATAGGTTACATGGGAATTGGACTATCCAATACATTGACAAGGTGCGAGTTCAAAATAAATGTCGCATTTGATTGTCTAAGGTTAGGTGAAAAAGAACTCAAGAAAGCTACTGCAACGTGCGTCCCCAGCTCCACCAGGAAACGGGACGTCCCGTTAGTTTGACGGTGGACGAGGCAGCTTCCTTCAATACGTGACACGGGCAGACGTGTCTTAGAAAGTCCTCCCGTACAAATCCCACGTCAATTAGGTAGACATGTTGATGGCCAAGCATGCGTGGGGCGGGCTTTGGGCCAAGAAGAAAGCCCGTGGACCGTGAGCTCGGTAGTGAAAGAGAACCGAAAATTGATGGCCTAACAAAAGGGGTATCCTTAGCCCTAGACCCGTTAAACGGGTGGATCGGGTCGGGTTTGGGTCGGGTCATAAATGGTCCGACCCAAATCGACCCATTTAACCCATTTATGACCCATTTATTATAATGCAAATTTTTTGACCCATACCCGACCCGACCTATACCCAACCCATACCCGACCCATTTAACGAAACATAAAAAAGCTTATATATATTTTTTAAAATGGTATTGCTAACATGATTTTATACAATACAAATTTTAAAAATAATTATTTAAAAAATCGAATTTTAATTATTTTTTTATTTTTAAAAATTAATTTTTATTTTTTATTTTTTTAAAAAATTAAAATTTTAATTATTTTTAATTTTCTTTTTCTCTTTTCTTTTTTCTTCTTCCTCTTCTTTGGCCGGCCGCCGACCACGACGATGGCCGGCGACCGGCCACAGGCGAGCTGGCTTGCTCGGCTTGCCGACGCCGGCGAGTGTGAGCTCGCCCCTCGCCGGATCTGGCGAGGTTGGAGCCTCACCCGATGCCGGCGAGTTCGAGTCTCACCAGATCGGCGAGGCTTGGGCCTCAGCGGATGTCTGCAAGGCCTCCGCCTCGCCGGACATCGGCGAGGCCTCCCCCTCGCCAGATCCGATGAGCTCGAGGCTCGCCTGGCCGGTCGCCGGCCATCCCGCGTGCCGGCGACCGGAGGAAGAAAAAAAAAGGAAAGAAAAAGAAAAATAATTATAATTTCAGTTTTTATAAAAAATATATATATATAAAGTTAAAGAGAAGAAAGAGAGATAATGAGGTTTTGAGTGAAAAATGGGTTAATAAATGGGTCATAAACGGGTCAAAGAGCTGACCCATTTAAAACCCATATATCTTAGTGTTTACCTATTAAAACTTATTATGGGTGCTTTATCAGATAAAGCTTGACCCATTAATGACCCATTTAATTATAAATGGGTTCATAAATGGGTTGCACAACCCATTTAACACCTCTACTTAGCCCCTTCCCCTAGAATTACCAACCAGGTCGCGAATTGAGTGGCAAAGGCCCATCATACCAATTCCTTAAGTCCAAACTGGATTTCTAAACCCCCCCCCCCCTTCTTCGCTGGTACAGATCAAAGTAAATTTTCTAAAATAAATTCAGTTTTTCAGGGAAACAAGAGAAACAGTGTCTTGCTGGTTTGGATTCTGATATACCAATAGATATTTGCCTCACTGCTAAACTAGATCACATATCAGATGCCAATGTCCCAAATTGATTAAGATTGGCTTAGTTCGACACAAGAGTACAAGGATCAGATCAAACAAAATTCAAATATAAGGACCAAATTTGGAACATTGCCTCTCATTTTCTCAAATTGTAAATCAATTTTACAAATATTTGACGACAAGTTTGTATTGATTATACACATACTTTTCATCAATTAGCTTTTTAAAAGCAATGCAAAACAGTTAAAAATGGGGAAAAGGTCTGGCATTGCGGTCACGTAACAAAGTGACACTCAATTGAACGATTTTTTTTTAGAAGTCATGAAACTCAAGTGAATATTTTTTAGAAGTCATAGCACTTAATAAGACATCTAGTTGGCCCCTTTTTCTACGAAATTAATTGGACAAGTAAATTTTTTTTTGGACAAGTAATTCTTAAGGAAAAAAAACCACCATCCACGCACTCCGCAATAAGACAAGGGTAAGGAAAAAGAACTTCAATAAGACAACGGGAAGTACCTCCCCTGCACAATGCAATGTCCCATTCATTTGATGCTCCGACCCAATTTCTTTCAAATACGAAAGAGGGGAGAATTCTTAAATGTCCCAAAGAAATCATAAAGTTTTACCTGGAAGATAACATCACCCATCAGTTTTTTATTCATGCAAATTGAAGAAGACGCTCAACGCATAGATCCACAATGCTCTTTTTGAATTCGGGCAAAAAAAAAAAAATTAGTATGAAAAATCAAACTCTTTCTATTTTAGGGTAGACAAGTCCTTGCTTCAAAAGACTAATAAACGACGTTGTTTCGCTTGCACGGATGTAAGTTTTAAGGCACCACTGTTTTTGTCCATTAAGTAAAAGTTTGTGTACCTTTTTTGGGTCGTTCGGAAAACAGAGCTATTGCCATCTAGTGACTTTTTATTTTTGTGCATCTAGCTAATACCAAATTCTACGACAAGCCCAGCTTATATTAACGGTGGAAACAATGGAGGGACTAATCTATTTGTTTTTCGGGAGTTGAGGGATAAATTTTTTCCAAATTTAGTGTTTGAATAACATTTTTTTTCTTTGCTAAAAATAATCAAACAAAAATAAATGATGGGAAAAAAAGGATTCGGGGGGACCAATGGAAAGACAAGACAGGTCTTCTTCTCTGACTTTATCTTGTCCTTTTCATTTCGCATTTGTTCACTCAAAAGGTGATCTTTCCATGTTAATTTTTGTTAGTTTTGTACCTTATATTTACCAAAAAAGAAAAATAGGTGATCTTTTTAGCCTGCCTTCTAGACAAACTTACCATTTTGGCATTTAATTCAGACGGGTTGATTTTGAGAACTGTGAATGAAAAACTTGTCCAATTAAACTTGTTCCATTTTCTTCTCCCAATCATCATCAATTTTAGTCACAAATTGTAATGGCAGTGCGTATCCACGGTCCTTTTGTGCTTGCTCATGCCTCCAATTAAAAACTTGATGTTTTAAATGACTTAGCAAAAATTTCATGCCATCAAACATAACGTAACGACTCCCCAAGGAAAATAATGTAACCCCTTTTACCATTGGACTACCTCATCATATAGTAAATTGTCGTGTTGCTTTTCCATTTGTTTTGGAGGTAAGATGGTGTTTCAACTAAATTTCACGATAGCTCAACTAGTTTACCTTTCTAAGTGATCTTGAGGACAAATTTCCTCACGTCAGCATAGTGCATTCAAGATTTTATTTCTGGAATGCTTTCAATAAATTTTAAACTCAAAACCATAAATCCTGACAGAGCTAAGATTTAAGTTGAATATCGATGAAAAATAATGAAACAAAGAACATTTTGCACTAAAATATAGAACACATTTACATACATTAAAGCATAAATTAGTCATTAATAAGTTAAAAAGTAAAAATCCTAGATCTGAAATTTTGTAAAACTTCAAATATAAACTTATGATTAATTACATTTCACTATATATCTTAGATGCCAAGGGCAATGACTATCGCTTGCTTGGTGATGCTGTTGCAAACTCTTTCACTATCTAAGGTCACCATCTTCCTCATCAAATCATCTAATTCCAAAAGTTCTCAATAAAGCTACCCTTGATTAGCATATGCAACCACACATAAACCAAATTTTTATGTATTGAATGTCAAGTGAATCGCTTCTTGCAAACGATTCCTCGAGACGTCCCATACGCTCCTTTTGCTGTCCAAGATCCACGGGGCCCAACCTCAGGCCACTCCATCAATCCACCAACCGTTTTCGAGACGTACCATGATGTCTGCCTCTTTGGAAAAGCGTCATTAGTTTATGCAAATCCAAAGTGAGACCGACACGTGTGGGTCAGCGTTGAATTTAGGAAGCAGCAATGGGAAAGTTCTGCGCCAATCGCCCTCGCGGATTTTGATTGATACCTCACGAGTTTCGCACGTCCCGTTCGTTATCCCGCTGGCTGTCCTCATTTGTCTCTATTTAATGGAAAAGAAGATTCTACGCCTATTTGACTTTTGTAACTTCACTTCGCAAGTGGTGTCTGAAGAGTTTAAGAAAGCAAATACAAAAAATAAATGAGGCATAAAGACGCGTAGGTCAAAAAGAGAACTGAAGAAGCCATTTGAATAGCCGAGAAACGGGACGTCCCCTTCATTTGACGTTCGACTCCGCAGCTTCTCTCAATATTGGCACAGAAGAAATGTCTTAGAGACTTCCTTTTTAACAATCCCATGTTTATTAGTTAGATGAATAAATAAATCCAGACTAGAGACTTTAATTTTTTCCAAAAATGATGTTTATGTTTCGAGGGAATATAAAAAAACAGTCTCTTTAGGATGACTTCTGATGTGCCTACTACAAGTCTTTCCACGCAACTAAACTAGATTGTGTTTCTGATGCCAACATCCCAATTCAATTAGGAGGATTATAGATAAAAATGCATTCAACATTTCAAACTCCTCCTCTGGAAAAATCCTAAAACTAAAACTGTCATGAAAGCGTGCAATTGAATCATAAAATTCTTAAAAAGTGCAATTCATGTACTAAAGTTTTAGAACTTGATCGAATCAATTTGACAAGTTTTAGGACTTAATTATAATTTTTAAAAGTTTTATGACTTTCAGTACACTTATTCTTTAAAAAAAAAAAAACAAAACAAAAACAATTGAGAGGGAGAGTGTGTGATACAGAGAGTACATTGGTTAACAATTGAGGTCCTCACGACCTTAGAGTGAAAGAGAGAGAGTACAACATCAAACACCAAAAAGTAACAAAATCCAACTATCAATATGATTCCCTAGTCCAGGCACTAGAAATTCACGTTAAAATCAAGATGTCTTGGAACCATGGTATCTAGACAGGAATTTTTTTTTTTTTTCGAAGATCTAGACAAGAGTTTGAAAGATTGGAATGGTTGATAACTTTGTCAAAGTGAATTTTCCAGTGATTTTCATTTTGTGGGGAAGCACAAGAAACAGTCTCTTGTTAGTGTTTCTTATGGTATGCCAACATATATTGATCCCATTAGATTTCATATCAGATGCCAACATCCCAATTTAATTAGCAAGATTTGATTTGTTTGACATCAAAGAGTGTAAGGACTAGATTGAACAGAACTACAATGTAAGGACCAAATTTGAAATTATCCAAAAGTACAAGGACCATTTTTTACATTGTCTCCTTTTTTTCTTTTCAAATGGGAAATCAACTTTTCAAAGATTAGATTATAAATGTATTTATTATAAAAAAAAAAACATTTGTCATTAACTAACTCCTTTAAGCGAGACTAAATAGTGAAGAACGGAGAAAAGGTCTTCCATAGCCATTCTAGAACAAAAAGTAGTCCTTCCTTATTTAGTAAAGTTACAAAAAAAATTAGAAAATTATCCAAAAAGTCATAAACATATTGCACTTTTACCAAATTTTGATCCTAAACCATTCAATTTTGCAAATTTATTCTTAGGGTTAATAATCTTTGAAAAATCTCAAATTGATACACATGTGAGAAATTTACCTAATATGATCACAAAAAACTCCAAACCATCACAATTGAAACAAATTTAACCAAAACTAATTTATTTGATTACAAAAAAATCTACCTAATACATTTGTGACAAATATATCCTATGTTAAATTGAATTAATACTAAAAAAGAATGATTGTGACAAATAGAAAGTAAAATCACAAACCGATACACTAGTCAACCGTCACGTGTCATCCAATTTAACAATTTGACGGTAAAATTTAACGAAAATTAATAGAGAATAAATTTATCAAAATTGTACCGGTTTATAGTAGATTTGTCAAAAGTGTCCTCTCGGCTCTTGGAGGTCCTTCTCTCTTCTATTTTGCTTTAGTTTTTGTTGGGCTACTTCTGCGTCTGGCATTGCAACTCCTTGTTACTAGTTGCTTTATTCGCTCGGCTGTTTGCTGACCGCCTTGAAGACTTCCGGTTTCGGTGCTCTTTCTGTCTTGGCTAGTGTGGCTTTAGTTGGTCTGCCCTTTTGGTTTTCCTCTTCTTACCCCTCATGTTAGGGTGTTTCTTTCTTACATCGGCTCCCATTCTCTCATTCAGACTTGTTGTCTCTTTGAGTGAAAGTTTTGGCGCCGATCTTGTGTACATTGGTTCAAAGCTATTTATATATTCTTACCTTTACCAGAAAAAAAATTATTTTTTGGTAAACTTGTCATAAATGTACTAATTTGGATTTTTCAATATATTAAACCTTAGTTTTAGACATTTGCACACTTTGCCAATAATCCATTTGGCCGACTTCGACATGGACACCTACCATCCTTTATAGGACAATTGGTGTTAACGTAAATTTTTTAATATTTTAATATTTTAATATTTTTTTACATTTTTTTTTTGTTTTTCCTATTCTTTTTTTGTGCTAGTGAGGGTCACTAACAACTTTCATGGTGGTCACCCTTGCCCATGGTCCCGCCAACAAAGGGCAAAATGAAGTTAAAATTAAAAAATCGAAAAAAAAATTAAAATATTATTAAAACATGCTCACGTTAATGCTAATCATGCCATATATGATGGTTGGGATTTACGTCAACAATTTTCAATCAAAATTAACCAAATGGACTCGAATAAAAAAATTAAAAGTGTGTGTAAGATTAAATTAATAAAAGTGCAATGGACTTATGATTTTCTGAACAATTTCCTCGAATAAAAAACCAATTAATCTAGATTTGTTTTTAAATAACGATTATCACACATTAAGTAACGTTAACTTCCTTATTTTCTTTTAAATTATTGAATTTATTATTTCAATTATCAATTTAAGTGGCCGAAAATCTCAATTTGTCAATATACTTTAAAAACTTGGGACAAATGGAACGTCCTTTCCACGGTGGGAGGCGTTCATGTGAACAGACACGGTCCTCGACAAGGGTTTGTCTCTTTGGAACGCAAGAGAACTATACTCTGATTTGACTCCTAAAGTTAAGAAAGCAAGAAAAAACTAAATAAAAAATGTATATATTGTCGAAGTACCGAACGTCTAGATCATTAGAAGGTGCGCATCTAAAGGTTTAAAAATGGGGCCACTAAGATACAGCGAAATTATTGCGCAATCCAATTAAAAATAGTTATATTAAATCGCTCATTGAGAGGCATGTGTGAGAAGGATCATGGACAAAAGACCCACGTCGAAGAATCACGCGATATAGAGGCATCGATATATTCCAATTGGCCTACTACTCAGTGTCTTGAGGTTTTTAACGATAGCAAGTCCGACCCGATTTCTTTAAAAGTTCCAACTTGAGCTCTATCTTTGCAATCTTTTGGATGATAGTACCGGATTTTTATTGCAGTATCATACTACTGGGTGATATGAAAGTGCATGATTGATTGGGTGGGCTCTCGCGATGTGCATCGGCTTTCAGCAAATATCTCAATGAATGCCCTGCAAATTCCCGCTAAGCTTTGTTGGGCCGAGGTAGTTGATGAGGGCAAACATATGCCAAAAAACTATGCAGTAGTGGGCTGGAAAAAGACCACACTTGCTGTGATGCACACTTTGTTTTTATAACTTCTCAATCGATAATTTAAGTACCGTAACTTTTTAATTGATCATTAGTTTATTTATTGTATACTTTCGCACCAGAGGAACTTTATATTCCTCCGAGTATATGCAGTAGTGAAAGACGTTTTTGCCGAAGACATATCTGGCTGACCCCTTTTCTGCGAAATTACATGGACCGGCCCTTTTAAGCAAAACTTCAGAAAGCCGACAATCCCAATCACCTCCCCTGCACGTTGAAAAGAACCGGGACGTCCCGTTCATTTGCCGATCCACCCGTTTCTTTCCATGGGAAAGAACGGAGAAACTTTAAATTACCCGACGGAGACTATATAAGCACGCTCTGTCATCTTCCTCTCATTCGCGACGCAAGAGACAGAAGTTCATAGAGCGCCGTGGAGCACAGCAGAGAGTCGGAACGCTAGAGCCGAGGATCATGGCGGATCATATGGGCATAACAATTCAAGCCGACATCGAAAGGTATGCTAATTCCCTCACGGATAACTTCGTTTCTAAAAGTGCTGCGCCGGCTGGGACTGCAGATCGAGCAACTGGTCTGGTCTTGATTTTTCTTCTTTGGTTGATCGATTTCTTTCTGTCCCGCAGCAGAGACGGCAATCAGCAGCCACTGCACCAGCACCAACAGCGACAGGGGTGGCTTAACTCTGCCAGGAAGTTCCACATTGGGTTTGGCTTACTGAAGCTGTTGACAATCACGCATTTCGGCTCGTTGTACATCACCTGCGAAGTTATTTATCTAATATCTTTGATTGAGGTGACCGGACCCGAGAGCCCTCATTGGGTGTACTGGTACTTGTACATCGGTTTTGGGACTCTTGGCTTTGAGCTACTTCTTTGGACGAACCTTTCTCTAGTGATGTGGGTGATCATCAATCTGGGCTTAGCAGTGTTTGCTTTGGCATCATCTGGTGTGCTTGCACAAGGCTCCGACCGGTTTCTACAACTTATACAGCCACTCGATGACACGCCATTTTCGGAAGTTCGGTTTGATGTTTGAAGCGCCTAGAGTCCTGCTGCGTTTGTGTGTATGAATTTGTCTTGTATGTCATTTGTAGTGAAATTTCAAATACGGTGTATTTAGATGTATCTAGTTCTGTATGTCTTTTGTATTGCTTCTGTAGATTTGTGACATTGTAATCAAGTGAAGAGCGATCAAAGGGAAATGATTTCTATTTGCTCCTGGAAAATGATACTGAGAATTGACAGAAATATCATAATTATCCCCAACATAGGAAAACAAACTAGAGAAATGATTTTGATTTGCTTCTGGAAAAGCTCTGATCGTTCTCGCATTGGTTCACCTGAGCAGCAAGTGCACATTAAGAATGTCCATGCCAGTAGGGTCACGCCTATTTCAGAATACAATTTCCACCATCAAGTTTTATCCTAGAGGCCACTTCTACCTCCGTCCGTTTGTTCTAGCCAACAGTTTCGACCAATTTCACTTGGTTTTTCCTGTCACAGTTATCTTCCAACTTCCTGAACCATGCGTTCATTGCAAGGTTTCTGGATTTACTCATCGGGAGGTCGACTCCCCACGACATTCCTTTAGCTTAAATTGATCTATGCTACTCACATCAACCCCCAGGTGCAGCTTCGATTCGCAAGGCCTCTCATGCATAAGCTCCAGCTGATCAAAGCATTCATGTCGACAGCTACCCACTTCATCAATCCAAGCAGTAGTTTGCTGTATATTACTTTCCAAGTCTTGTCAAAACATGTGCAGGAAATCTAGCAGGATCACGAACAAAATTCACAAACAACACGAAGCAATTGGGATATCTTGATCTTGCAATTCTCCTACTAAGATGTTTCATTTTGGAATAGCAATCAACTTGATCATGCTGATGGTAGCTGTCAATCCCAATTACCAACAAATTTTTCGAGAGATGAAACAAATCTTCAAGTTCATCTGTAGAGCAACTTCTTGAAGACTCAGCAACTTGTTCATTCAAAGCAAACGTGATTATTGAAATTCTTATGACAATCAGTGTTGCAGACTGAGAAGAATCATTTATGAACAACCACCCTCCGACTCAACTAGTTGGTAGTGAAGCGTGAAGAAGGCGAAGCTGGGGAGGACATTGTCTATTTGATCGACATCTGTTACTTCCCTTTTTGCCTGTGTGTCATAAAATTTGCACAAAAAACAGGAAAAACGTATTCCATGTTGAGAGTGCATAAACTTAATATGATTAATGACAAATTTACATCTTAAGAAGTTAATCTGACTTTTTTAGCACACATGTTATGCATCTAATACCGTTTCCGTAAACATCAATTTGATCGCTTCGTCAGGAATAATCTCATATAAGAATAGAAACCCAGAAAAAGATAAAAGAAAGAGAATTTCCGACAAGTTGAAATCAAAGACTTCGAGCAAAGACTTGTTGACCAGTTTCCTCATATGTTGTGGGGTTTCCAGCAATTCGACTCCCCTTTTGATTATTTGATTTGTTCTTTCTTTCCAGAAGGACGTTCAATTCCTTTATCCTTTTGTGCAAGTTTTAAACGCGTGGGCCTACTTTTTACTAGAGGAAAAAAGCATCCTTACCTGCACAAAATAGCATTAGAGTGTCTGTAAGACTTGATATTTTAGTAATCGAGTTATAATATGCATCGCCCAATGATTTTCAGGTAAAGATAAACTGCTTTGAAATAAGGTAATGTCTTTTTAATTGTCTTGACAACTAGATCGAAAGTAAGAATTAGCAGTCCAAATTTCTATTTCGATCAAAGGCGTAACTCACCTTCCATCAAAGGATATGGCCGCTAAGCAAAGCAATTATAATGAAAACTATTGATCGATTTGTTCTTCAACCGGTGTGAAATTACTTTTATTTACATGAACATTTAAGAGAAGCAGAAGAGTAGGTGCTATAGGAATAACCAATTATTTTTCAGATGGAATTGCCACCATAGCATGGACGTTCTCTCCGAGCAAGAATTTTCATCTGCTTAGTCCTATCCACCTCTTGTATCTTAGAGCGCACATGACAATAATTATATTTATATTCCAGAATTATTTTTGTGTTCCAAACTTGTTTTTGGAACATAAATTTATTTCATTTAATTTTATTTTTCTATTCCAAGAATAATTTTTTAATCCAAAAATAAGTTTGGAACAAAAATAAGAAATAAAAACTCTTATCATTACTCATCTTTGCTACCCATCGCCATCGCCCACTCACTGCCACCGCCAACCGCAAGTCATTGCCACCGACTACTGTTCACCACCCGCCACTACCCGAAAGAGAGAAATTTTATATCATTAATAAATGTGTATTTTTACTTTAAAAACTCATTTAAAAATATAAAAAAAATTATTTATATTTCAAAAATTAATTTTTGATCAGAATGATTATCATTCGTGTCCTTAATCATATATTACATGGGAATTGGACGATTCGATCCGATCCATTGACAAGGTGCGAGTTCAAAATAAATGCCGCATTTGATTGTCCAAGGTTAGGTGAAAAAGAACTCGAGAACGCCACCGCAACGTGCGTCCCCAGCTCCACCAGGAAACGGGACGTCCCGTTTGTTTGACAGTGGACGAGGCAGCTTCTTTCAATACGTGACACGGGAAACGTGTCTTAGAAAGTCCTTCCCTACAAATCCCACGTCAACTAGGTAAATAAGTTGATGGCCAAGCATGCGTGGGGTGGGTTTTGGGCCAAGAAGAAAGCCCGTGGCCCGTTCTTGAGCTCAGTGGTGGAAGACCGCCGAAAATTGATGGCCAGACAAAAGGGGTATCCTTAGCCCCTTGCCCAGAATTACCAACCAGGTCGCGGATTGAGTGGCAAAGGCCCATCATACCAATTCCTTAAGTCCAAACTGGATTTCTAAACCTCCCCTTCTTCGCTGGTCTTTGTTATGTTATGATTGGAAACTCATGGGGGTCATGTTCAAATGTTTAATGAAAGCTAAGCGTATTTTTGTCCAAAAATTTAGGTAGATAAACAAGCGAATGTAGATGACATATATTAATTTTCCAAAATGATTTTTTTATTTTTGGGTAGGATTGTGAAAAATAGTCCCTTGCCGATGTAGCTTCTAATATGCCAAGGATTTTGACCTGCGGCTACACCAGATTTTGTATTAGATGCCAACATCCCAAATCAATTCGGACAATAAATTAGTTTGATACAAAAGAGTACAAGGACAAAACTTTTGGACTATTTTGGTATGCATATTCACAAAATCTTTGTAATTTTAGTAGCTCAGCCGGAAGTGGAGGCTCTAGTGGAAACCCTAGATTTTCTCGATACACGAAGCTATCTATGTCTTCACTTGAGTTAGACTCCCTAGTTACGGTACGAGTAGTACAAAAGCATATCAATTTGCTTGGGATGTGAAGGCGCTTATTAGTGTAACTAAGAGGAAGTTCAAGGGCTTTGATGATTTATTCCTGATCCATTGCAGCAGGAATGCGAATAAGGTTGTAGATTGATTTGTTAAAACCCACAAAGATAGATACCTGAACTTTGATTGGTTGTCCCCTGAAGCCTAATGGGCTCTTCTTTTGTTTGACTTTAACCTTTTGTAGCCGCAGTCAATTACCCAAGTAATGAGAAGTACAATTATCCAAAATAAAATAACTTTTTTGGACTTCTCCTTTGGAAAACTCAAAAATTAAACAAGAGAGGGAGAGAGAGCGACAAAAGAGTGCATTGGTCAACAATAGAGGTCCTCACGACATTTGCCGTGAGGGAGAGACAGAGAGAGATCACTAGCTCAATTGTGCAACATCAAATACTAAAAACTACCAAAACCCAACCATAGGAAGATAGGCAGTTTGGAGGCATATTCTGTAATTCTAGCACTAGGAACTTACATTTGAACAACAAAGTGTCTTGGAGTCAAGGTATTGAGACATGAGTATGAACATTGGAATGGTTGATAACTACGATAGAGGTTGAAGTGAATTTTCCAAAGTGATTTTAGTTTTCAAGGAAACGTGAGAAATAGTCTATAGTTGGCATGGACTTTGATATACCAATAGATATTGGCCTCATGGCTAAATTGGATCGATATTAGATGCCGGTGTCCCAAATTAATTAGGAGGATTGGGTCACTTCGACACGAAAGAGTACAAGGACCAGATCAAATAAAATTCAAATTTAAGGACCAAAATTGGCCCCAAAATGTGGGGACCATCTTGACATTGTCTCTTATTTTCTCAAATTATAAATCAATTTTACAAAGATTTGACTATAAGTTTGTAATAATACAAATACTTTTCATCAATTAGCTTTTTTAAGTGTTACAAAATGGTGAAAAATGGAAAAAAAAAAATATGGTATAGCCTTTTTTTCATGAAATACATACTTATCGGGAGAACAGCATCATAAGTGTTATAATTTTTATACAGCATTCACTTGAGTGTCATAATTTCTTTTTTTTTTTATCACTTAAATGTCATAACTTATTAAAAAAACTTTCACTTAGTGTCATAATATTTTTTTTCTTTGCTAAAAAAAATCAAGCAAAAATAAATGATGGGTAAAGAGCGGATTCGAGGGGGACCGATGGAAAGGCAAGATAGGTCTTATTGTCTTTGACTTTATCTTGTCCTTTTCATTTTGTTTTTCTTCACTCACAAGGTAATCATCTTCCGAGCCTGCATTCGCAACAAACCTACCATTTGGACGTTTAATACGTACGGGCTAGTCTTGAGAATCGCGAATGAAGAATTTGTCTGAATAAACACGTCCCATTTTCTTATCCTAATCATCATATTATATGCGCAAATTTTAGCGTAAATTTTAATGGCAGTGCGTGCATATCCACCGTCCTTTTGTGCTTGCCCATGCCCCCCAACTAAAAAATCGATGTTTTAGATGATTTAGCGAAAAATCTCATGCCTTGGGACATAACATTACGAGGTCCTATAATAGATAATGTAACCCCATTACTATTTGACTACCATGTCATATAGTAAATTGTCATGTTGCTTTTCCTCTTGTTTTGGAGGTTAGATGGTGTCTTAGTCAGTTTTTGCAGTATCTCAACTAGCTCACCTTGCTAGGCGATCTTTAGGATGCACTCCCCCATTTTGGCATGGTGCATTTGGGATTTTATATCTGGAATGCTCTCAATAAAGCCTAAACTCAAGACCATGAGTAGTAAAGGAGCTGGGATTTAGGTTGAATACCGATGAAATATGGTCAAAAAAACATTTTGCACAAAAATATAGAATACATCTACATACATTAAAGCATGTATTAGTCATTAACAAGTCAAAAAGTAAAAATCCTTGATCTGAAATTTTACAAACTTTGCATATGAACTTTTTCTATAAGAACCTAAATAAGTATATGGATTGTTGCTCCCGGTGGGAAGGCAATAAACTTATGATTGATTGTATTTCACTATATATCTTACCAGTGGGGGTGATGATAATCGCTTGCTCTGTAACTTCGTGGCAAACTCTTTTACTATCTAAGGCTGTCATCTTCCTTATCAAACCATCCTAATCCCAAAAGTTTTCAATAAAGCTACCTTAATTAGCATATGCAACCATACTCTTCTTAATTACATCAACAGATTTTTTATGTATTGAATGTCAAGTGAACCGCTTCTTGCAAACGATTCCTCGAGACGTCCCATACGCTCCTTCTGCTGTGCAAGATCCACGGGGCCCAACCCCAGGCCACTCCATCAATCACCCACGTTTTCGAGACGTACCATGATGTTATGCCTCTCTGGAAAAGTGTCATTAGTTTATGCAATCCAAAGTGAGACCGACACGCGTGGGTCACCGTTGAATTTAAGGAAGCAACAAAAGGGAAAGTTCTGCGCCAATCGCCCTCGAGGATCTTGATTGATACGTACACAAGTTTCGCACGTCCCGTTCATTTTAGTCCGTTCGCGTTCCTTGAAAGTTCCCGTTTTGTCTTTTCTTCTTGGTTTTTTCATGTTGCGGTTTGCGAGTGTTTACACCACCATTTCCAAGTGCGATTGCAAAGAACACGATATGTTTAGGCAACAGCTTTTATGCTCTCACGGTTCCATAGCTAAACCTCTCGCAGTTAATAATGACGAGAGGTTTCTTCAATTTTTTGAACTCCAATGCAAGGTAGATCTCGTCGTACAAATTAGACAAATATAACCGTGGTAAGCACTTGTAAATAATGCCTTTGTTGCGTTTCTTGTGGTACAATAGTAATTTTTTCTAATAATTCATCCGTACGAGTTTATATTACAGTTTCCATGGATTTTAAAAACTTTTCTACTAAATATCTTTTAATTTTTTTAATCTAAGGTGATGATGTCATTATATTTATCGAGAAGATAAACTTCATGTGGTATATATTACATCGAGTAACTTTTCATTTTACTTTTTGATAGGGTTCTTCCTCTTCGTCACATGAGATGATAAGACCTTAGGACCTTATTATTTACATTGTATAATGAATATTAGTCCAATCACAAGTATTTACCTTATCCACATCCATTGATTTTCCTTTGAACTTTCCCAAGGAATTAGCGAGGAATTAATACGGCCAACTTTGTATCACCTATTACCTGTGCATATATAGTAGGTTTTAGGGAATTAATAATATGCTAGAAGAAAATTACAATTATAATTTTCACTATATGTTGCAATAGGAAATTCACGCAAACTATTAAATAGGTGACACGTGCAAAATGCGATTCATAATACAGGAAGCAAATGACTATCAATGTCCTGGCTTGTTTTAATAAGACATACTCTTGAATGGATATTGCTTAAGATGGTAAAAGACTAAAAATCTAGGAGCCTGAGAACCTCTCCTGTTAGCACTTTGGGGGTCTCATGATGGCGGGATGGCCGATCTCCAGAGACCTTTTGTGAAGGTCGATCCTTTGGTTTTGTGCACTTCAATGGGGGTCGAGCAAACATCACACTTGACAGGTCTACCGACCATTCTATGATATGGTGCAAAGTATTTATGAATAAAGATGATGTTTAGGGGAGGCAACTACACTTCTTGGCAGTCCTCCATTCTTTCTTCTAAGCAAATTTTTCTTTTTTTATAAAACGGGACATGAAGCAAATATTCGTGAAAAAAGAAATTACTAGGGTTTACCTTAGTGATCATTCTTTTTATATAGAAATGGAAAGGTTGGGGATTTGAATCATCATCTTCTCATAAAAGTTAAGATGAAGACCATTAACTTTAGGCGTAGATTTTGACTCCCATGCCCTATAAAAAATTAGGGCAAAAGTCTGGAGTGTGTTGAGAGTTAGAGTTGGATTGACAAAGGAAAAAAAAACGTTTGTGAAAATGAGTGGGTTTGCCTAGACAGCTTGGGCCCGTAGGCTGCCCTCCCAAACTCGGAAAGCCGGATCCATCGTTCAGTTAATGGGCTTTGTCTTGGGTAACAAAGTCAAATACAGGCCCGGGCCGAAAGCTCAGGGAGATACCGCCAGCCCAAGGATAACCACATCACGACAGCGAGAGCCCGCCGCCTCTCATTCTCTCTTCGTCTCTCGTGAGGGACGACCGACACCCGTCTCCTCTCAGCCGCCCACACTCGCAGTCGCAGGTTGCTTTTAGCTTTTATTTTTTTGTTTTTCGCCCCTGAAATTTTGATTCTTTTGAAATTGCAGATGTTGGGTTGCTGCTTTGCCATTAGAAAGACATTTCTTTTTTTCGTGTGAAGGAAATCTGTGATGGATTTCGCATAGATAGATAGATGGATGCCTGCATCCACCCCGGGCTTCGCATGTTTTGGTTGCCTCCACTTTTGGTCGGGGCTAACTTTTGAGCTCTTCATTGCTGATGGAACGAAGGGATGACATTGCGTCGGTGATTGCGGTTCTGGCACCGTCGAATGGCTAATTTGAACCGTCTGGCGTATCTGAACTTGATCGTGTGGCATCACATGGTGGCAACTTCTCGCCCAGCTACTGGGTTCATTAAGCTTCACAGAGCAGAGCTCCAACATCTGCAGATTTCAAACAGAGTCGCAACACGAGCCAAGGAACATGTTGGATCATACCGTGACAAATCAAGTTGACATTGAAAGGTATGCACTCCGCCGGCAGATACATTGTTTCGGAAAACTACCGTCACAGTTGGAAGTCCGGGTCGAGCGACTAGTCAGATCTTGATTTGTTTTTATGTTGATTTCTTTCTGATTCGATGCAGAAACAACGATCAGCAGCCACAGAACGACGCCAACAGCAACAGGGACGGCTCGACTCGGCCGGAAAGCTCCATGCTGTGTTCGGTTTACTGAAACTGCTGACAACCACGTATTTCCACTTGCTATACATCATCTACAAAGTCATTTACCTCATATCACATTGATTGAGGTGACCAGACCTACAAGCCCGAATTGGGTCTACCGGTACTTGTACATTGTTTTCGGGACTCTTGGCCTTGAGCTGCTTCTCTGGACAAACCTTTCTCTATTCACATGGCTGGTTATCAATCTGTGCTTGCTAATGTTTGCTTTGGCATCATTTGGTCTGCTCACATGAGTTTCCAATCAGTTTCTACAGGTTATTCAGCCATTCAACGACATGCTATTTTCGGAAGTGCAGCTTGATTTTTGAAGCGCCTAGAATCTTCTGTATTTGTGCATGAATTTTCTGTGTATGTCCTCTGTACTGCTTTTGATATAGAAAAAAGATAAAAGAATGTAGTCATATACATGTTCTGTAGTTGGTGATGCTCACCTACATATACCATTCACCATACATTTCATTGAATTGCACTGGCTTTTTCTTCGCCCCTTTCTTTCTTCTACATTTCTTGGGATCAAATCCAACTATTCAAGACCCTATAAACATCTCAATCCCCCACTCTCAACGTGCTCATTTGTTATACTGGTGTTTGTAACTTTTCGTAAATTTGCATTAGCAATAGAACATCATTTTTCTTATGAATTTTCATGTTGGCATTGAATTGCAGCTCACATCAGTCGACATCTTAGACTTACTTACCGAAATTGCCACTTTTATTCACCAAGTTGCACCTTTCATAGTTCTGAACTTCCTCAATCCTCCAAACATATCCCAACTGAAAAAAATCCTCACCATCATAACCGAGTTGCGGCTGCCACTACAGCCTGATGCAACCGCTGGTGATGACCAAGCCCCTTGCTCCCCACCCCCCAAGTTCCAACGGCCATGAAGGAGTTGTCGCCTCCAACTCAGATGAGATGGCTCTACTAGAAGAGGTGGTGCTCGACATAGCATCGCGCTTCGCCACCAGCGGCGATCTGAGGTCGTGCATAGTGGGTGACCAAGAGGTTGCACTAGGACGGTACTGAGGTTTTGCATGGTAGGCAGGAGAGAGAGAGAGAGAGAGAGAGAGAGGTGGCAACCGAGTGCAGTGACGAAGCCCGATAAAAAAAGAGGTGGCTCGTGGTGGTCGGACAACGTTCGACAACGGCAAGTGATGCTGGGTGGAAGAATTTAGGTTGTGCTTCATGTTCTTTCGAAGTGCTCTCTTAGAAAAAACAGAGAAGGCAGTGCTAGAGAAGAGGGTATTTGGAGTTCTCTTTTTCTTTTTTATGAGGACACGGCTAGAATGGCATTTACTTTTTATGGTTTGCTTAATCAAGATTTGCGGCTAACATACTTTGACCTTTTCTTAATTCGAATTGCCTAAAACTTTCGCAATATGTAATTGTTGACATGTAAATTAACATACACAATTTTTCATAATTTGTTGAAATTTAAATAATATATAAATCAGTTTTTTACTTTGGCTTAACGGCCAATGTTTACAAGCCCAGTTAAATGATTAAAAGTTATTGCAATGCGTAGCTTCGAGTCGATATATGAGTTAAGGGTATCACGTCATGTAGGATTGGACTTTTTTATTTTTCCTTTTGGGTTTTGACATATAAACGGATAAATGTACACTTTGTTCTTTCTTATCTTTTTTGATGCAATCGATTCATTGAACTCTTAATTTGTGTGATTGCATCCTCCAACTCATTTTATTTATTTGATTAGATAGAATCTCAATGATATTTATATGATTAATAGGATAGAAATATCTTCATTTTTCAAATGACTCAGAGAAATCCCAAACTTCTACTTAAGGAATCACAACACCCATCAATTTTCTATCCATGCAAATTGAAGAAGACGCTCAACATCATAGATCCGCAATGCTATTTTTCAATTCAGGCCCAAAAAAGAAACTCGATTCAAGAAATCCAATTCTTTCAATTTAGTGGTAGACAAATCCTTGATTCAAAGGCCAATGAACATCGTTGTTCCGCTCGCATGGACGAAAGTTTTAGGCATGGGTGTTTTTTTTTTTTTTTTGGTAATTAAGGATCCGCCGGCCCGCCTTTCACTTACACTAATCGGTAACTCACAACCGTATAGTGCATGGTGCACCTCGTAGACCAAGCATTAATACCTCGGGGAAGTTAGCACAGGACCCACCACTTATGCCCCCACTCAAGATGTGTTAGTAACTGCGGAGTTTTGATCGTTTGGTAAAGTGCTCAAAGCCCACTCAGCTGCCCACAGGTGTTTTTGTCCATTAATAAGTGAAAGTTTTGTTCCCTCATAAAGTGGTCTTCAGTGGAGGTTGCGTTTTGAGGCAAACCTACCCATCTAGACTTTTAATACGTATGGGTCGCTTTTGAGAATGCGATAAACTTGCCCGACTAAACTCGTTCCATTTTCTTCTCCTGATCATCATATCATAGTCGTAGATGGTAAAAGCAACAATCACATGCTTTTTTTTTTTTTTTTTTTGGTAAAAGGTAATGATGTATTGAGCTTTGAATCAATATTTACACAAGATTCAGCACCACAAAACTTGCACTCAACAAGATATCACATGTTTCTTTTGAGTTCTACAAATGCGTACATATCACCTTCCCCCAATTAGAAACCCGATGTTTTGGATGAGATTTTTAAAACTTTTATGCCTTGAGACATTATAGTACGAGGCCTTGCGGAAGATAATGTAACCCTTTTACCACCGGGCTAGCAAGTCAAGTGGGAAATTGCCACGTTCCTTTTCCTTTCGTATTAGAGATAAGATGGGCCCAGGCCAATTTTTGCCGCATCTCAACTAGTTCACTTTCCATAAGGGTGCACTCCCCCACGGCGGCTTGGTCCATTTGGAATTTTACTCTTGAAACACTATCAACAAAACTTGAATACAAGACCATAATTAGTGACAAAGCCGGGATCTAGGTTTTTTTTTTTTTTGGTCAACAGGATCTAGGTTGAATGACAACAAAATATAGTCAAAAAACATTTGGCGCGAAAATATGGAATGAATTCACATACACCAAAGTGTATTTAGTCATTAATAAGTTAAAAAGTAAAAATCCTCAATCTAAAATTTTGTAAACTCGGTGTATGAATTTTTTTCTATATGAACCTAAATAAGTATTTGGACAAGAAAATATTTTGCTCTTGATGATTGTTGTTAATATATATTTTCCAAAATTAAGTCTAACTAGAATTTTTTCACTAAAATATTCAATTAATGATGGCTTTCATCCATATATATGTAATACCTCTTATGGATAGAAAATTTTATATAGATTCCCATAAGCAGAAAGCCGAGTGTGTACTGTCAGTGAAAAATCATCAACTCTTCCAAGAAAAAAAAAATCCAAGAAGAAAAAGATAACAGGATACAATCCGCAATACACATAATGTAAGATCAAAGAGAAATTGATGTTAAATAATTACTTCACTACGACATGAAAAATGCAATTTGATTTCATTATTTGAACTGCATCATTTAAAGGCTTTCTAGTTCATTTTCAAATTTTAACCAAACAACGTAAAGTACTATCATTTTCTTTAAAAAATGACACATTTTCTGCAAAACAAATAGAGTATCATTTTTAAAAAAAAAAAAATTATAAAAATTGTCCATTAGATTTGTATTGCATGGAAATGTTTTGACAATATAATTCTTTTTAAAAACCATAAGAAACAAATTTTCTTAAATTTGGTTAAATATAAAGGTATAGTACCAATATAGGTCGGATATAGGTCGAAACATTTATATTATAGATAAATGGATTATAAACGGATTAATGAGTTAATTTGAAGTCGGACCATGATCCGACCTTACTCATCCACATGATAGGTCTAACGGTGGCAAAGGCCTGGTTCTTGACGGGCCTGTGATTAACGTGGAGGTCTTCGCTGGAGGCTACGGGGACTTAGAAGCTGCGATTGTGAGGGTTGGCCATGTCTGACGAGTCCATGGGGTGGGTGTGCTCCCTTTGATAGCGACATGCAGGTTAGGACTTCCAGCCGAGTGGATAATTTATCCACTGCATGTCGCTAATCCTCACAATTTATCCACTGCATGTCGCTAATCCTCACAATCGCAGCTCCCTTTTTATCCACCCGGCTGCATGTCGCTAATCCTCACAATTTATCCACTGCATGTCGCTAATCCTCACAATCGCAGCTCCCTTTTTATCCACCCGGCTGCATGTCGCTAATCCTCACAATCGCAGCTCCTTTTTTATCCACCCGGCTGGAAGTTCTAATCTGCATGTCGCTATCAAAGGAAAATCGTTTATAATTCGTCGTCTCCTATTCCACCGGTATCGTGAAGTATTCTCATGCGTGTATATAAGTTAAGGCCTTCGCACTTCGAAACCAGCTCAAGTTCTCTCATCTTCCTCTTTTGTCATCCACAAGACGCGGAGACACAGTTCATTGCCCTCCACAGCGCAGAAGAACTCCAACATACTACAGATTTCTAGCAGAAGCACAACGCAAAACCCAAGGAACATGGCGGATCCTGCCGTAACATTTCAAGTCGAAATTGAAAGGTGCGCACTTCACTCGCGTATACTTCGTTTCGGAAACTTCCATCACAGTCGAAAGGGTGGGCCGAGCAACTCGTCCATTCCTTAATCCGTTTTTGATCGATTTGTTTCCGATTTAATGTAGGGACGATGATCAGCGGGCGCAGAACCAACATCAACAGGGATTGCCCGACTCTACTAGAAAGTTCCACATCATGTTCGGTTTGCTAAAGCTGCTGACAATAGCCCATTTCCAATCAATGTACATCATCTGTGAAGTCATTTATCTAATATCATTAGTTGAGGTGATTGGACCCTCGAGCCCAAATCGGATCTATTGGTACTTATATCATTTTTGGGACCCTTGGCTTCGAGTTGCTTCTCTAGACAAATATTTCTCTAGTCACGTGGTTGGTCATCAATTTTTGCTTACTAATGTTTGCTCTGGCATCCTCCGATCTGCTCATGCGGGGCTTTGACCGGTTTCAACTGCTTGTTCAGCCGTTGGACGACATGCCACTTTCGCAAGTTCAGTTCGATTTTTGAAGCGGCTTGAATCCTATTGTATTTGTGTGTACCTATTTACCGTGTGTGTCATTTGTGATGCTTCTGATTCAGGGAATTGACTAAAGAGGACTTTTTAGTCTTCTAATAGTGTTCTGTATAAGTGTGTATCAGTTTTTCCTTTTTTTCAGTCAAAGTGTCTCAGTTTATTGTCGTATGTCTTTTGTATGTGATTTATCTATAAATACCATTCACTAAGCATTTTATTTAATTCCATTGGCTCTTTTTATTTTTTGCCCCTTTTTTCTACTATTTCTAGGCATTAATTCCAACTATTCAAGACCCAATAAACATCTCAATCCCCCAATGTTTGTTTGTTACACCCCATGTTTGTAACTTCTGTGAACTTGCATTAACAATAGAACGTCATTTTTCTAAGGATAAACATACAAAAAAAAATAAAAATAAAAATCCTTCTCACCTTTTATCCCGTCACCACTTCACCTCCTCTATTTTGGAAGTTTTTGCTTTTTGCATACTGAATTTTCATGTTGGACACTAAATTACACCTCAAATCAGGTGACATCATAGACTTACTTACCAATATCTCCACTTTTCTCGGCCTATCAAAATCATGTAGATAACATATTTTGATTTCTTAAAAATTCCTGAGACTTTCATAATATATAATATTGACACATAAATTAACATACAATTTTTTCATAAATCTTTTAAAAATTAAATAGTATATAAATTAACATTTTTCTTTTGCTTATTCGCAAACAAAGAAACCCAATTAAATAGTTAAATTGCTGTAATGTGTTTTCGTGTCGATATACAAGTCAAGGGTATCGTGTCATATAGTGTTGGATTCTTCCCTTTGTATTTTGGCTTATAAACGGATCACATGCAATATTGTCAGCCTGCAATGAAAAAATCGCAAAGTTTCACTCGTGTGGACGGAAATTTTAGAGATGGATATATATATATATATTTTCCATCAAGTAAAAGTCTGTACTTTTTGCGGTTGTTCAAAAAATGGAGACATTCTTCTCCTATGATTTTATTATTTTGATAGCAAACTCACTTTTATTTCAACGGGAGAAAGGATGGAGTGACTAATCTATTCGTTTTATACGAGTTGACGGATTCGATTTTCGAAATTTAATGTTGAGTAGCTTTATCTTTTTTTCTTCTTTTGGCTCACAAAAGAAAATCAAACAATATAAATCATCTTCAACGTTTCAGACAAGCGGGTTCCGTTTTCTTCTCCTAATCATCATATTATAGTCGCAAATTGCAATCTTAACAAGCATATGTTTATTTGACCAAAAAACAAAACAAGCATATGTTTTATTGACAAAAAAAAACAAGCATAGGTATTCATCAAATTCTCTAATGTGTGCATATCATTGTCGTTTTATATTTGTCCATGCTCCCAATTAATATAACCACTTTATCATCAAGTGATCATGTCACTTCGTCATATGATAAATTTATTTATATTAATTTATAATTTTACGTGATATTAGTCCGGTCATGGATCTCGATTCCGATTCATACCTTTCACGGTCCAAGATCCGCGTGGCCCAACTTCAGGTCACTCCCTCGCCATCGTTGTCGAGCGTACTAGGATGCTTGCCTCTTTGGAAAAAAATGTATTCCTTAATTATACAAATTCAAAGTTGAGACCGAGGCGTGTGGGGGGCAGCGTTGTTGAATTTAGGAAGCAACAATGGAAAAGTTTCTGCGCGGATGGCCCACGAGAATTTTGATCGATGCGTCACCGGTCACCACAGGTTTCGTACGTTCCCTTCCTCGAAACTTCCCCTTTTCTTCCTCCTTTGCTTTTATGAAGGTGCGGTTGGCGATACTTTACATGTATTTAGAAAAAGAAATCCAAAGGTTTTCCATATTACGCTCGAGAGATATCATTCTTATCTTATGGATTTACATCTTCGTCATAATAGCGGATAATTGTAATTCATTTTAACTAAATTATTATAGATTTGTTGACTATCTATGCCAATTTAGTCGATTCTAAAGATTTGTAAAAATTACGAAAAGAGTCTTAAACCTATTATAATTATTTTAATTCAGTTCATCCGCCCAAATTTGGTCAGCTAGCTCTAACAAAAATAATTTTCAATAATATTTTAATATTTCTTTAATTTTTTAAATTATTTTTTTCCTTTTCCTTTTTCTTCTAGTCGACGAGGTCAACCTTGTCAGGGGTGAGTAACCTCACCCAACCATTGGCGAGGTGAGGCAAGGCGATGCCGGACAAGGTCAATGTCGCTGACCCTCGCCCTACTAGCTAGAAGAAGAAGGAAGAGGAAAAAAATAAAGATAAAGGATTTGAAAAAAATATCAAAATATTAGTAAAAATTATCTATGTCAACGCCGGTGGTTCTACATCGATGCCAACTAGCCAAATTTAGCAGAATGGATTGAATTGGGACAAATGCAAAATATTTAAAATTTAATTGACTAAAAAAATGTTTATGATTGAATTAACAAAATTGCAATAAATTTATGACATTTTCGGTAAAATTCCCCTAAAGATTTTGATGGAATATTATGTAGAAAAAGAGACCTGAGTTTCAAACTAAAGTCGAGATTACGTTCCAATATATATGCACATAGTGTGTATATATTAAAAAAAAAAAAAAATACAGGTTGGGGGTGGTGACCGTCTCTTGCTCCCCGACTCCGTGGCTAACCCTAAAAAGAGAGAACAAACTCTTTTACCATCTATGATTATCACTATCCCCTATCAACTCATCTAATCCCAAACTTCTTCGATAAAAGCAATACTTAATTAGCATATTCACTCTTCCAAAGTACATCAACCAAAATTTAAAGTCTTGGAGTGTCTAAGTGAACCGGTTCTTATAAACTATTTCACCCCGATTCCTTGAGACGTCCCACACGTTCCATTCCCGGTCCAAGATCCAAAGCGCCCCACTTCAGGCCACCCCATCTATGCACCAACCGTTTTCGAGATGTACCATGATGTATGCCCCTATCATACCGTGTGCTCTGTCCCGCTGCAAAGTGTGGCAATTTCTTGGAAGATGGTGGCATATTCATCTCTCAGATTCACGAAGAAACTGGCGTGGAGGTAAGAGTGGAGGAAAGTATCCCTGGAAGCGATGAAAGAGTAGTAGTTATTTTGGGTTCTGGAGAGGTGGAGTCTGTATCTAAGACGGTTCAGGAAGATGGAAAAGAAGAGGCTACTGCCGATAAAGAGGTTGCAGATGCCAAGGAGCAGAGGGAAAGCAATGAAGATAAGGAGCCTGTTGAAGTTGAAGATTTGAAACATGAAAAGGAAGTTTCATCTGCACAGAGAGCTCTTTTACTTGTTTTTGAGAGGTTGGTTGAAGGATTTTACTCTTGAAACACTCTCAACAAGACTTGAACACAAGACCATAAATAGCGACAAAGCCGGGATCTAGGTTGAATAATGACAAAATATAGTCAAAAAACATTTGGTGCGAAAATAGAGAACGAATTCACATACACCGAAGCGTATTCAGTCATTAATAAGCTAAAAGTAAAAATCCTCAATCTGAAATTTTGTAAACTTAGTGTATTTGGACAAGAAAATATTTTGCTCTTGATGACTGTTATTAATATATATTTCCAAAATTAAGTCTAACTAGAAGTTTTTCACTAAAATATTCAATTAATGATGGCTTTCGGCCATATATATGCAATACCTCTTATGAATAGAAAATTTTATATAGATTCCCATAAGCAGAAAGCCGTGTGTATTGTCAATGAAAAATCATAAACTCTTCCAAGAAAAAATTCTTAGAATAAAATGATAATAGGATACAATCTGCAATACACATAATGTAAGATCAAAAAGAAATTAATGTTAAATAATTACTTCACTAGGACATGACAAATGCAATTTGATTTCTTTATTTGAACTGCATTTTGAAATAAAATATCCCCTTTCGTTACTTTCTATTCTTTTCTTGTTTGATGTAAAAATAATTATTCTAACCATTTCTATTTTAATCTCTTTGAAACTAAGGGACGCAAGTAGAGATGAGCAAAACTTTGCATATATTTAGAAGAAGAAAATCGAAAGATTTTCCATATCGCATTTATGGATGAAAGAATCTATTATTCGAATTGAGAGATTTCATTTTTATCCTATGAATTTATATCTTTGTCAATCCACTAAAACAAATAAGCAATTCATCATAACTAAAGTGTTATGGATTTGTTAAAAAAAGATATGCCAATTCAATCAATTCAATAGGGTTTGATGGAATGTTTGATTGAATGTTTTTCTTTTTCTTTTTTTTTTTTGGGAGAAAAATAGATTTTTGGGAAAACTTATCCAAAAGTCCTAAACCTATTATGTGGCAACTAATTCAATCATAAATTTTCTAATTTGTCTAATTTAGTACTAACGTTTTTACAATTTGCCAATGAGTCATCCTAGCAAAAATTGACTAGGAATCATTAACATGGCCGTCAATGGTACTAACGAGGATGATTTGTACATTTTTTTTTAATTCTCTTATTTTTTAAAATTTTTATTTTTACAATTAATAAGTCCTCGTGGAGCTTTAGGGTAGCTTGTCCCAGGGTTGGGTTTTGTCGAACCATGCAATGACGACAGGTGCTAGAGTTGGCCTTGACGATTCACTTCAATTTTGAAGAGCATACCTTAAATGACCTTTAAAATTTGAAATCTCAAATAAATTGGTCTAAATGGGTTGAGTTTAGAACTCATTTTCAACCCACTAGGCTCACATACTCTCTCTCCCTCTTGAGCCTTATAATAATATACTTTTTAAATAAAACGAAAATTATAATTACAATTATTTCTTTTTTCTTTTTCCCTCTTCCTCGGTCAATGGTCGACCACAACAATGGTTGATGACTAGCCATTGGTGAGGGATGGGCTCGTTGGCCTCTAGTGAGCTTGAGCTCCCCAACCTAAGTCAAGCTCAAGCTTGCTGAGTGCTAGTGAGGCTCAAGCCTCAGCATTATGGCAAGACTCAAGTTTGCTAGCCTTAGGCAAGCTTGAGCTCATCAATCTAGTGAGGCCTACCTCAACAATTTGGCAAGACTCAAGCTCGTTTGAAGCCAATGTGGCTTGGTTTGAGCTCGCTTGTGGCTGTCATTAATTGGCAACCAAAAGAAGAAAAAGAAATAAAAAGAAAATACAAATTTGATCTTTTAAAAAAAGAAAAAAATCAAAAGTAAAAATAAAATTATTAGAATTGCACAGATGAAAATCAAGTCATATTTACCATACCAAACAATGGAAAATGTTTTCTAATTTATTTTCAAATTTTAACCAAACACCATAAAACATTATCATTATCTTGAAAAAATGACTTTCTGTAAAATATTTTTAGAAATATCACATTTCCCACAAAACAAATCGAGCATCAATTTTTTTAAAAAAATTATAAAAATTATCCACTGAATTTGTATTGTATGGACATGTTTTAAAAATATAATTAAAAATTATATGAAATAAATTCTCCCTGATTTGGTTTAAATGTAAAATTATTTTAGTAATATGTGTCAGGTTGGATATAAATCGAAAAATTTACGATAAGAATAAATGGGTTATAAGTGGATTAATGGATCATGGTCTAATTTGACTCATCCAGTTGACAGGTCTACGGTGGCCAAGGTCTTCCTCTTGACATGGCGAAGGACTTCGACGCTGCAATTGTGTGCGTTGGCCGAGTCTGACGTGTTCAGGAATTCACCCACCCAGCACCCCCACCACGTAGCTATCAGGGGGAAACTGAAACTGGGTAGATATCGAGGGCAACTTTCCCCCCAAAGTAGCTATCGAAGGCGACTTTCACCCCCAAAGTAGCTATCGAAAGCAACTTTACCCCCCCAAAGTAGCTATCGAAGGCAGCATCAAAGAAGAATCGTTCCGTAAAAACATATGTCTAGTCTTCTCCTATCCACCGGTTTCACGAATATATAAGGTCTTTGCACTTCGAAACTAGCTCAAGCTCTCTCATCTTCCTCTTCTGTCATCCACAAGACGCAGAGACAGAGTTCATTGCCCTCCACAGAGCAGAAGAGCTCCAACATACTGCAGATTTCTAGCAGAAGCACAACACAAAACCCAAGGAACATGGCGGATCATACCGTAACAGTTCAAGTCGAAATTGAAAGGTGTACACTTCACTCGCAGATACTTCGTTTTGAAACCGTTGTCACGGTCAGAAAGGTGGGCTAAGCAATTCGTCTGTTCCTCAATCTGATTTTGATCGATTGGTTTCCGATTTAATGCAGGGACAACGATCAGTGGCCGCAGAACCAACAGCAACGGGGATGGCCCTACTCGGCCAGAAAGTTCCACATCTTGTTCGGTTTGCTAAAGCTGCTGACTATCGCCCATCTCCATTCGCTTTACATCATATGTGAAGTCATTTATCTAATATCATTGGTCGAGGTGATCGGATCTCCAAACCCAAATCGGGTCTACTGGTACTTGTACATCGTTTTTGGGACTCTTGGCTTCGAGTTGCTGTTCTAGACGAATCTTTCTCTAGTTACATGGTTGGTCGTGAATTTTGCTTCATCATCCAGTGTGCTCACACGAGGCTTCGACCAGTTTCGACTGCTTGTTCAGCCGTTGGACGACATGCCACTTTCGGAAGTTCAGTTTGATTTTTGAAGCGGCTTGAATCCTCTGTATTTGTGTGTATTTGTTTACCGTGTGTCATTTGTGATGCTTCTGAATCAAGAAATTGACTAAAGAGGACTTTTATTCTTCTAATATTGTTCTGTATAAGTCGTGTATCGGTTTTTGTTTTTGTCGAAGTTTGTCAGTTTATTGTTGTATGTCTTTTGTCTGTGATTTATCTATAAACACCATAAGCATTTTATTTAATTTCATGGGCGCTCTCTTTTTTTTTTTTTTTTCCGCCCCTTTCTTCTACTATTTCTAGGGATTAAATCCAACTATTCAAGACCCTATAAGCATCTCAATCCCCTAATGTTTGTTTGTTACACCCCATGTTTGTAACTTCTGTGAATTTGCATTAGCAATGGAAAATAATTTTTCTTAGGATAAACATAAAAAAAAATCCATCTAACCTTTTGTCCCGTCACCACTTTACCTCTTCTATTTTGGAAAATATTTGTTTTGCACCCTGAATTTTCATATTGGACACTAAATTACCCATCAAATCAGGTGACATCACAGACTTACCAATATCGCCCGTTTTCTTGGCCTCTCTCTCTCTCTCTCTCTCTCTCTCTCTCTCTCTCGCTATCTTCCCCCAAGTTCCGCGTCTCCTTCATGACGGTTGGATCTCGGCCTAGGTTAAGGTGTTTACATTGACTTTTGCTGTTTACCTTTCATTTAATCGAAATCATGTAGATAACATATTTTGATTTCTTTCAAATTCGAAATTCTTGAGACTTTCACAATATATAATAGGATTAACATCATGAATAACCACATACTAACCACTTATGACAAATTTATTGAAAATCTTTTTGATCATAAAAATCTCAAACTAATATATCTATAAAAATTTTATCCAAACTAATTATTTAATCATCAACAATCCTGAATTGGTTCATTTGTTACTATATTAATTTCTGTTATATACTTTTAATACCACAAAAAAATCACAAATCAATATACCTATGACAAACAAAGAATAAAACCTTAAATTGGTATACTTATAATTGTTATGTGTCATCTAATTCAATAATTTGACAGTAAAATTTAACGAAAATTAACGGAGAGTAGATTTGTTACAAGTGAATCAATTTGTGATTCTTTGTGGTCAAAAAATTGGTTTGGAGTAAATTTATCACAGATATACTAAATTGGGGTTTTCATGGTTTAATAATATATATAACATTGACACATAAATTAACATACAATTTTTTCATAAAAGTTTAAAATTTAAATAATATATAAATTAACCTTTTGCTTATGCTTATTCGCAAACAAAGAAACCCAATAAAATAGTTAAATTACTATAATGTATATTCATGTTGATATACAAGTAAAGGGTATCGTGTCATATAGTGTTGGATTCTTCCCTTTGTATCTTCGGCTATAAATGGATCACATCCAATATTGTTAGATTCCAAAAAAAAAAAAAAAAAAAAAAAAAAGATGATGTTTTACCCGTGTGAACAGAAATTTTAGAGATGGATTTTTTTTTCCATCAAGTAAAAGTTTGTGTACTTTTTGAGGTTGTTCAAGAAATGGAGACATTCTCATCCTATGATTTTCTTATTTTGATAGCAAACTCACTATTATTTCAACGGGGAAAGGATGGAGTGACTAATCTATTCGTTTTCTACGAGTTGAGGGATTCGATTTTTGAAATTTAATGTTGAGTAGCTTTCTCTTTTTCTTCTTTTGGCTCACAAAAGAAAATCAAACAAAATAGATCATCTTCAGAGTTTGCGTTTCAGACAAACGGTTCCGTTTTCTTCTCCTAATCATAATATTTCATCACATTATAGTTCCAAGCATATGTTTTTTGAACCTCCCTCCCCCCCCCCAAAAAAAAAAGCATAAATTTCCATAATGTGTGCATATCATTGTCGTTTTGTGTTTGCCCATGCTCCTGATTAAATTAAACACTTCACCACCGAGTTATCATGTATTATGTCACATGAAAAATTTGTTACATCTATATTGATTTAGAGTTTTTTTTGTAATTTTAACCCAATTATAATCCAAAGTACTTAAGACGTCTCATGGGTTCTTTTTGTGGTCCAAGATCCACGTGGCCCAACTTCATAGCGTACTATGATGCTTGCCTCTTTGGAAAAAAAGAAAAGATTATTCCATAGCTTATACAAATCAAAAGTAAGACCGGCGTATGCGGGGGGCAGCGTTGAATCAGAGAAGCAACAATTGAAAAGTTTCTGCGCCAATCACCATCAAGTTTTTGATTGATACGTCACCGCAGGTTTCGCACGTTCCCTTCCTCGAAAACTTCCTTCTTCCTCCTTTGCTTTCATGAAGTTGCGGTGGACGATACTTTCACACCATTTCCAAGTGTAATTGCAAAGAGCACAAATGTGTTTTGGCAACAGCTTTAACGCTATCACGCTTCAATAGTTAGCCTAAACCTCTCGCAATTAATAATAATAAGAGATTTCTTCAATTTTCGAAACTCCAATGCAAGGCACATTCTTTGATGCTCGTTGTACAAATCGGAGGGATATAACAGTAGCAATAGTAATTTCTCTTACTGATTTATTTGCATGAGTTTATATCACTATTTTCATGGGATTACATAACCTTTTTGTGAAATATCCTTTAACTTTTAAATCTAAAAAGTTGATCATGTCGTTATATTAATTTGAGGACAAACTTCACGGAATATTGATCACCTAAGCTGAGAAAATGACATAATATTACGTCGGGTGACTTTTTATTTTATTTTTGATGGGGTTCCTCTTTGTCGCATGGGAGATCATAAGACCTCGAGACCTCATTGTTTTCCATTATATGATGAAAATCAGTCCAACTGCAAATATTTCCCTCATCCAAATCCAATGATATTCCTTGGCCAACTTTGTATTACCTATTACCTGTGCATATATAATAGATGTTTGGGAATTAACAATTTACTAAACCAAAGTTCCAATTATACTTTTAGTTATATTCCGCAACAAGAAAATACACTTAAATCTAAAAAGTTGATCATGTCATTATATTAATTTGAGGACAAACTTCACATATTATTTATCACCTAAGTTGAGAAAATGATATAATATTACATTGGGCGACTTTTTATTTTATTTTTGATGGGGTTCCTCTTCATCGCATGGGAGATCATAAGACCTTGAGATCTCATTGTTTTCCATTATATGATGAAAATCAGTCCAATCACACATATTTCCCTCATCCAAATCCAATGATATTCCTTCGAACTTTCCTAATGAATTAGGACGGCCAACTTTGTTTCACCTATTACCTGTGCACATATAGTAGATGTTTGTGAATTAACAATTTACTATAACAAAGTTCCAATTATAATTTTGGTTATATTCCACAAGAAGGAAATTCACTCAAACTATTATATAGGCGACTTGTTCAAAATGCAGTTCATAATATAGGAAGCAAATGACTATCGATGTGCTAGTTCTGTTGGAGACAGCTTACTCTTGAATGGATTTTGCTTAAGGTTGCCAGAGATTCAATTTTTAGGATTTAGAGAACTCATTTGTTAACACTTTGGTGGTATCATGATAACAAGATGATTGATCTCATGGTGCCTTTTTTTAAGGTCAGTCCGTTGGTCTAATGCACTTCGACAGGGCCGTGCAAACATTGAACTCGATGGTTTTGCCAAATATTCTATGATTTGGTGTGGAGTATTTATGAATTATGATAATGTTGAGGGGAGGCAGCTACGTTTCTTGCCAATAGCCTTTTCTTTTCTTTTTTAAAAAAAAGACACGAGGCAAACGTTAGTGAAAACGGGTGGGTTTGCATAGACAGGTTCGGCCCGTATCCCTCAAGCCCAAACCACGAAAGCCCGATCGTTTGGTTAATGGGCTTCGTCTTGGAAAACAAAGCCCAATACCGGCCCGGCCCGAAAACTCAAGGAGATACTTCTCAGTCTCTCACGCTGACGCGCTCTCTCTCTCTCTCTCTCTCTCACTGGAGAAGAAGCCGCCACGCCGGACCGCCGCCCGCCGCCCCTCACTCTCTCCTCGTCTCTCGTGACCGAAGAACGACGCCCGTCGCCTCCGGCATCTCACTCCGCCGGCCCAAGGACAACCGCCGCACGAGCGCGGCAGTTCTCCTCCTCGGCCGCCCTCAGTCGCAGGTTGCTTTTAGCTATTTTTTCTGTTCTTTGCCCCCGAAATTTCGATTCTTTCGAAATTGCAGATGTTGGGTTGCTGCTTTGCCATTAGAGAGACATTTCTTTTTCCGTTCGAAGGAAATCTGTGACGGATTTCGCATAGATAGATGGATAGATGGATGCCTGTATCCGCCCCGGGCTTCGCGTGTTTTGTTTGCCTCCACTTTTGGTGGGGGCTAACTTAAGTGGGGGCTAACTTTTGAGCTCTTCATTGGTGATGGAATGAAGGGATGACATTGTGTCGGTCATTGCGGTTCCGGCACCGTGAAATGGCTAATTCGAACCGTCTGGTGTGTCCGAACTCGATTGCGTGGCGTCACTTGGTGGCAACTTCTCTGGTCTGTAGTGGTATATGTAAAATAGCCAAAGATCTTCGGGGCATAAAGTGGTGGATCCTCAACGAATACATCAACCGATGCATTTTCCTGTTCCGGCTATTTTCCGGGTCCGTGGCCACATGCCTGTAATAGCTAAAACTAGGGCGAGGAGGTTGCAGAGTTGTTATTGAAATACATCTGATCTTGCAAACTTTTAAGAAAGCCCTGGTTACTAATGCATTTTGGAGTCCTTGTTAATCATATATTTTAGAGCTTTGATTCAATATAGCCACGTTGGAGTTAACACATAGGATGGCTGATCTTGACTGATTGTCTATAAGTCTAATTGTTCATATCTTCCATGGATTAGGTTTGACTTGCATTGAAAAGACATGTCTCTTCCATTGACACCCTCCAAGAGACCCGGTGATCAGGGACTAGAGGCAAATGGCAAAGCGAAAAGGCAAAATACTGTTGGGAAATTGCAAAATCAACCTTCTCCAGGGACCCATGTTTACCGTGTGCTCTGTCCTGCTGCAAAGTGTGGCAATTTCTTGGAAGATGGTGGCATATTCATCTCTCAGATTCACGAAGAAACTGGCGTGGAGGTAAGAGTGGAGGAAAGTATCCCCGGATGCGATGAAAGAGTAGTAGTTATTTTGGGTTCTGGAGAGGTGGAATCTGCATCTAAGACGGATCAGGAAGATAGAAAAGAAGAGGCTACTGCCGATAAAGAGGTTGCAGATGCCAAGGAGCAGAGTGTAAGCAATGAAGATAAGGAGCCTGTTGAAGTTGAAGATTTGAAACAAGAAAAGGAAGTTTCATCTGCACAGAGAGCTCTCTTGCTTGTTTTTGAGAGGTTGGTTGAAGGAGAAACAGAACCTGATGTAGGTGATGAAGATGATAAGAAATCATCCTCGTACGTACTGAGGTTGCTCGTGCTCTCAAGTCAAGTAGGACGTATTTTGGGAAAAGGAGGAAGTGTAATCAAGCAAATGTTGAATGAAAGTGGGGCACAGATTCAAATTCTTCCCTGGGATAAGCTTCCTCCCTCTGCATCATCTTCTGATGAATTAGTGCAGGTAAGTTTCAGTAATTCAGAGTGTGCAGGCAGCTCTTTTTTTTTTTTTTTTTAAAGCAAAGATATTACATTGTCCAGTGACTCCAATCATGAGTTTTGTTTAGTTTGTTGCAAACAAAATGGACATTATGCTTTTGACATTTTATTCATTGACCAAAAAGGCAAAAAAAATATAAACATAGTAGATTTGTGGATTCTCTGTGGTGTATCACCTGCTTGTTTAACTGAGCAAATTACATTGCTATGTAATGTTTCTTCTTTTGATTATAAACTGGAGGCTTAGGATCTGCCTTTTCACTGGAGAGACCTTAGTATATATGGTTGCACTGAGTATGGCTCTTTACTTTCAGAAGTATGTTAGAATATGGATTCCTTCTGTTGGTAACCAACCAAATCTAACCAAACACCTCTCACTATGGGCTTTGAAGCTTGAGGCCTCTAGGATTATCTGGTAGTCTTATCTGTGAGGTGCTTTAGCAAAACCATGTAAATTTTACTCTTCTTCAGTTTTTCCCTTGAGAAGGTGACAGGGAAAACAATATCTTCTGTTGTTCCAACTAGAGGAGGGATCTTTGTTAGAACTTTGCAATTTTGAGCATGTGTAATATGTGTAAAAACAGTGCTTCTGACGGGGGAGGGTTTCACTGTGTCTTCGTAATATATTCAGCAAATGATATGGATGTTGTACCATGCATGAATAAATTGGCTCCACTTCTTTTGTTTGATGACAATTTATCAATGATAGTGAGTGTGCATGTCATCACCAAAGAAGGCACTTTTCATGAGTTCTTCAGTGGAACCTTGTTGCCTTGAAGTATTTTTCATCTTGCATCTAATTGATCTCAGATGCTGCTACATGGCTCTTTTGTGGCTTGTTGCTTGATATAGTGGAGCAATGGAGACCTATGCTGTGTTAATCCAATAAGTGGATATCAGCAATTGATGAAATGTGCATCATTTATTGACATTCCTAATGTTTTAATTCAATTAGTTTCTTTACATAACCTATCGATGCTGCAGATTAAAGGAGAAATTGAGGCTGTTAAAAAAGCTCTCTTGTTGGTTTCTCGCGACAACTTAGTGAGAATGTACCTCGAGATCATGAGACATCCCCCGCTAACACGACTGGGCAACCATCTAACTCATCTCGTCATGCACTTCATCGATCGGATGCTGTTCAAGGTCCTGCAAAATCTTCTTATGGTACACGGATGGTCGTGGTTTTCGTTCTACTGCACGTCCTATGATGCCTAAATTCAATGAAGGCGGTTTAGCAGGTCAAATGAGGCCACCTAAGGAAGTTTTATGTTTCCGCTTGCTATGTAGCAGTGAGAGGGTTGGCGGCATCATTGGTAAAGGCGGAAATGTGGTCAGGACTCTCGAGCAGGATACTGGATGTGAGATCAAAGTTGTGGAAGGTCTTTCTGATGCAGAGGACCGTATTGTTGCCATATCTGGTCCAGCTGTATGATTTTGATGCTCTTCCTTCTCCTTAATATATGGTAAAAGTTCAGATTATGGTTGTTTATGGTTCATCTAGCTATTTACGGTGCTTATTTTGATTGGCATGTTTAGTACCCAGAAGAGAGGGTATCAGCTGTCCAAGATGCGGTTCTTCGTGTCCAAAACAGGATTGTTAGATCCACACCCGACAGCGAGGACAGCTCTGGCTGCACAGCCAGGATGCTTGTCTCATCTAATCAAATTGGTTGTCTTCTTGGCAAAGGTGGCTCTGTAATAGCTGAAATGCGGAAGTCCTCTGGGGCTTATATTCGAATTTTGGGAAAGGATCAAATTCCTACGTGCGCTTCAGAAAATGAAGAAGTTGTGCAGGTTTGTTATGTTGAGATGTCTTCTGAGCTAAATTATGGTTGAAATAATGGAAATAGTCTTAATTGTATACGTTGAATTTTACATTAAGCATTTACTGATGATTAACTTGAGGAGCTGATTCCAGACAAGTCATTGTTCTTCTACCCTTTTTTTTTCCTCAGCTAGTTAGCTTATATCCGGGATAATGAACACTTTAAAGGCCTTGTTATGCTTTGATATAATGACTGGTTTGTATTTAATAGATCTCAAAAGGTACTTAAACTTGACACATTTGGAAATAATCTCATAGAAATGAAGTTGATGACAGCACAATTCTCTGTCTAAATTAAGGGAAAATGCATGGTTGAGTCAACGCATCGCAATTTTCTCTGTCTGTAACACGTCAAGTATAGAAGTCTTCCAACCATCTACGGAACAGGTGCAAGTTTCTGTTCACTTGGTCATAACAAATGTGACATAAATGACTTTACTTGCAGTCATTCGCTGTCCTCCCATTGTTTCTTATCCTTGGGTGTTTGGCTTATGCTGTATTATCTTTCTGAAAGGCATCATTCTATTTTAAGTGCTTGCTGTTTATGCTGTGTATATTGTAAATGACAGATTAACGGAGAATATGAGGCAGTTCAGGATGCTCTATTGCAGATAACCAGTAGGTTGAAGTTTCACTTTTTCCGCGATGTATTTCCAAGGGCGGATCATCCATCCATGCCACCCTTTCTGGATGCAGCACCTCCTTTTCCTTCATTTATGGGAAGGAGGGAACTGTCACCCCCTGGCATGTATTCCAGTTTTGGTCCATCCATGCGTAAGTTTGATGCTCTAGGTGGTCCCCGTGGTGCATTTTATTCCCATGAAGATCCTCCTTTTTTGCAAAGGCCATTTAGACCTGGTCTACGCCCCCATATCCCTGAAAGAGGACCATGGGGTCAGGTATCACACTATCTCTGATCTTTCTGTTCTATGAGTTTATCCTTTGTATATGTTTTGTGCTTTTATATTGTCAAAGGTTTTCAACAATGGTTATTTGACAGTTTCTAATAATGGCCTGTTAAAGTAGTGGGACCAACTTTTTGCTCTAATCTTGTATAACATGTTTTTAGTTGCATTTTCTGGATTCTGAAGTAGGTTGTGCCTTTAAAATAATTTCATGGCGTATGTTTGATGCCCCTGGGCTTGTCTACATTCGAAATGTGAATGTTATATTCAGACATTATTTGAAGGATGCAGATTATTAGTCATGTATGAAAATTATATCCATAAATCTCAAAATTACTTGCAGAGCCATATGGAAGGCGGTGGCCCTTTGGACTTTCCAGATTTTGCGGGTCCCCCAAGAAGAATTCCAGGATTTGGAGGGTGAGTCTATTGTTTGTTGAAAGTTTCAAACTTGAGGGATGTCACCAATGACTTCCCATGAACTGTATAATTAATCACAAATGATGGGGATTAAATATTTTTTCCAACTAGATCTTTTGATTTGTTGAGAGGCAGTCAACCAGCCATCATTACAAATACCACTGTTGAAGTAGTTGTTCCTCGCTCTCTTGTTCCTGTAATATATGGAGAAGAAGGTGGATGCTTGAAGCAGATCCGTCAGGTGCATTTTGCTTCCTAATTTTCTCTTTGAGCACTTAAATTATAGATATATGCTGTTTCCAGCCTTTTGTCTTTGAAAAAACATATTAATTTGCTCAACTCTAATGCAACAACAAAACCCTAAGCATTTCAGCTATGTGGATTTTTTTACTCCATTGCACTTTATCTTTACCAAGCTTGTCTAGCCAAATCTTGTGCAGGTGGAAATTGAGCCTTTCCTTTTATATGTATTAATAATGTGAATTAAGTAAATTAACTATAAGTATATTAAAGCAATTTTTGGGTTAGGGTCTTGAGGCATCTTGAAGTCCATTTTTCGGCTTTCGGTACTTCATTTCCAGGGAATGTCCTTTTGAACATTTACTGTGCAGAACTTTTTTACAAGTTACCCCTGTGGTCCACTCAACACATTAGTAAAATACCTTTAGAAAACATATACTTCTTGTAAATAATTGTTGATACTTGAGGAACAAATTATGATTCATTTGAAAGAACTTACTACATAAGAGCCCTCAACAAATCAGTTTTATATTTAAAATGATTCTGGCTGACTTTAAGCTTTTGCACATGTATGGAAATCCATGCACATCTATTGATATGCTTCTCATTTACTTGTATGCTCGTGTCACGGGCTGGCAGTTCTTTGGCCACGGAATAGCCCGTGCGGTGCCTGTTGAGAAGATCAGGCAACCTTTTTTCTATAGTTGTTCCTAAGAACAGCATGGCAAATAGGATCCTCGTATTGGATCGTACCATGCTCAGCTTAGCTTGGACATCCAGTCCCTCTAGTGAGACACAAAAGGCTTAGGAAAAACAACTCATTTTGGCTTGTTATGCTCTCATCAGAAAAGCGGCATCAGCTCCCAATCAGTTTGTGCACATGAGGCCAACCCCTCCTTCAGAATTCTATAGAGATATAACCATTCTATCCTAGAATTCCTAGCCTAAATGCTTTGATGTCACTCCCATGAACTAGTTATATCATTCTTACTGCATCACTTACTCTTCACCCCGATGATGCCAAGCCCCACTCACAAGGGTACGAGAGTATGCGAGAACCACAGTCCGTGACACTTGCCTAGATGCTTTCTATTGGTGGTGTATCTGCACCCACCATCTGTTGAATTATGATATAAGTATTCTTCATTTTTCCTCAAGCAGATCTTGGCCTTAAGATCTAGTTTCAATCGACCTTCAGCTTTCTTTTCAACCTGGTTAATTCCTAGTCATTCTTTCTTAGCTGGTAAATTATTTTCAATTGGTTGTTTGTCAGTCAAAATGCTTCACTGGTATATCTTTTGTAGCGAACGTGGTATTAGCTTCTGATGGTGGCATAAGAATGATAGCTTGTGGCATATTGGCCTGTTGAATTCTTCAGAATTAATGTTTTGTTTATGAGAATGTCTGCAGATTAATTTAGTCATTTATTTGTGTTGACAAAAAAAAAGAAGAAAAAAAAAGCATGTTAATCACTGCTTGAGGATGCCATAGTTTTTTGGTCTTGTGATTGATGTTGATAGGTATCTAAAAGGCATAGTGAAAGGCTTTAAAGACTGTCAAAGACGGTGGGAATGGTTTTTCCAATGTTATGTGCATATTATGCTGCCAGTCTGATCAACCTGTTGAGGGCTTGATGGCTGCTGGTGCAAATAGGTTTAGGTCAGGCGGGCTTTTTGGTATGTAAACAAAAAAGGTCCATATTACTAGAGAAATGGAATTTTCCCTAGATATTGGATGGATACCCTGGGGTATTTTTATCTATATTCACCACGGGGAACACCTACTCCCTTACGTCAATCCCATGAGCCTCTTCAAAGAACACAGGATCCAGAACCTCCCTCAAGTAGAAGGATCAAGCTTTATAGGTTAAAAGAAAGATAGTGAAGTAATCTGACCATGTATTCCGATGCATAGAGTGTTTAGAAGAAGTAGTTTACAGTCTCATAAAGGTGAAGCACATTGAAAAAGATCCATCTCCTGCTGGTAACTTGGTGGAGCCTGATGCAAATGATGGTTTTGGGATTATATCTGGAGTACCTGGAGTTTTTATGAAAAATACCACTCTATTTGCAGCAAGGAAGGTAAAGGCTGTAAAAATACGGAACAAATTGATAATGTTGAATAATTTTCAACTTCTTGGGCTTGAGCCACATATTTGCTGTAGGGATTGTTGGTTGTCACCAGCAAAGTTGGGATATCTATCATTTACGATGTATTTTCTGTATATTTGAAAGTTTGGACTTCCCATGTCTTCCAGAATTCGTAGTGTTGTTCAGGAGATGAAGAGGCAGATCATAATATTGTGAATGAAGTTAACCAGATACTCAAAAGAATCATCTGTCAAGACCCTAGACATGCTAAAAATCTTTATGGAGAACTACTATGCATTGCTTATTCACTGGATGCAGCTGGCCCATATTGTTTACTAGAAACAACTGCCAAGGATGTCTTGCTTGTATAAGTCAACTCAAAGCACCTGCAAGGTCCACAAAATGTTATCTAAATCGATTACGAAACTATTATCATTCCGCTTTCATCTTGTATCATATTTTGGTTCACAATGTTTCCACCTCTCAAATAACTTTAAACACACCCTTAAATTTGAATGGTCTAAAATAACCTCATTGGGACCCCATTAATGGCAAGATTGATGAAAGAGGAAAAACATACCTTTAATGTAAATCAATCAATCTCATTATCTTTATACATCTTTTCTCAACTGTTGTTTCGTAGTTTTGTGATCAAATTGGAGAATTTTGCAGATTTGTTGCTTTTTTACAAGAATCCACTAATATACAAGTATTTTAATAGGTTTAATGATCGGAATTGTATTTTAATAGAATATTATAGAGTGGTGATGTCTAAAACATTTATTGGAAACGCTCTCTAAAGTTCAATTTCTGGTAAGTCCTTGTCATATACAAATATTTGTTTCAAGTTCTTTTTTAGTGGAATTCTTTGGTTACAGTTGTGAACTCCATATGATTTCAATTTAGATATGAGATATGTTGATTAACAAACATTACCAAAATCCCTCATATAATTCAGCTTAAGCACATTTGTCAGTATAAGAGAGGTATAAAAACGAATGGCAAATATCAGAAGGCGGAGAATAAAATGCTATTTTTTGACTAATGCAGACAGTTGTATATATCCATGGTAATATGCAGCTTTTGTATTTTCAATAAATATCATCTTTCACTCTTTCCACTTTGTGATTTTGACCAATTGATTCTCTTGATGTTATTTGCATCAACTCTATTAAGTTAGGGGTTGCTATGGTAATTTAAATTGTGGAAATAGAGGGAGCCTTTATTTTCACCTCTCTCAGTCTGTAGAATTGGGGGGCAATGCTGATTGACATTTTTGTTTTCCTCTTAATGACCTTTTGCTTTCTTTGTTTATTTGTTACGTCGGTCCCAGCTTCCCATTTTTGATAATCTTAAGTTCCAGGTTAGCAATATTTGGGACTATTGAGAGATGCCAAAATCATTAATGGAATTTTGAAGTTCATGATGACTTATCAGCACTAGTTGACACCAACTTGAATTGCCTTTGTCTGATCCTTTTACAGATTTCTGATGCAAGGATTACGATCACGGAACCAAAGCCTGGAGCCACTGACACTGTGATTATAATATCAGGGACGCCTGAGCAAACTCATGCAGCTCAGTCTCTTATTCAAGCATTTGTGATGATCGAATCAGAGTCAGCTTGATGTTTCTTATTCAGGTAATTCTTAAAACTGACATTAGTTGGCATTGGAAGTTGAGCATTTATAAGTGGTTTGCAGTAGTAACATCCAGGTGCAATGTCATAGTATCAGGAAGATATTCAGTTTTAAAGTGCTTATATGTTACTCGTCAGGTACAATTGTTCAGGACAGATGATGGAGTCTGGGATTGAGCTAGAAGGCCATTTTTCCGGTTATGCTATTCTCGTAAATTGTTGACAGGCCTAGCAAAGAAGAAGCGACAATATTCATGTGCTTGTCAGACTATTTGCAAACGAATTGTGGGGTTGAACAAAGTATAGCAGCTGCTTAAGTTTTAGATTTGTATCTTGAGAGTAGTTTGTGAATTTCAAATTTGTCACAGAAATGTTTGTCAAATCTCAATGCGAATTCCATCTGTGATGTCTAATATGTAAACTTGTTACTCTCGGGACAACTATTCGTGCTAACCACTGTGCTTGATTCATTGGTTTCTCACACTTGATCACGCTTTGAGTTTGGTTAATCTGAGTGGTTTAGAAGCTGATGTACTTTGTCTAGTCAAGAGATGGTGCGCATTCCATTCTTTTATTTCATTTAGAAATCATGTGCTTTGTCGACTCTGACGGACCGTGATCCTTTGCGATGGATAGGAATTGACCCCACCTGAAGAGTATGATCTTAACTACATGTCTTATGTTATTATTGTTCCCACTCTCTTTTGTCCTCTAGATTCACTTGATCTAATTTAAATTTCAAGAGTTCATTTCAGACTTTATTTGTTTTGCAAAAAATGAATAATTTAAAAAATTCTTTCTAAAAGTAATATCTTATATCGTTTAAAATAATTAGTCAATGAAAAATGTTTTGATGATTGACAACAATTTATGTTTAAATTTTGTTGTGGATGATGGAAATATTTTTCGATTATTCATTTTTGTATGCAATCTGATAAGTCATTTATAAGGATAATTTTTAAAAAAAATCATTTTTAGTGAAACAAGCACACAAAATCTCCATAAACTAGACTATTAGTTGATAGATATCAAGTCTCTTTTGGAAACTGTTCCTCTTAGCGAAGTTTAATATGTACTCCTGATTTGATTGCAATAACTATTACCGGCTCGTTTACTTCTCACAGCAGATTTTAATGCTTCTACTTCTGTCAATTGATTAAACATCAATCTTAGAGATTATTTTAAGGTTGATATAAATGGAAAGTACTATGGTTGTTTAATGTCGAAACTTAGAATATGATCATATTTTTCAATATTGTGAAAAATTTATATGTAAATTCATGTGTTGATGTGTACTTATGTTGTGAAAGTTTTTGATGTTCAGTGCTAAAATGGTCAAATAAAAAGTTGAAAGTAAATGTTAATACAAAAACTTTCATTCTTGTCAACCACCCTATTTTGTAAAATGTGTCAATTTTGTCCTAAGTGCAAAAGATTGGGCTTATTTTTGGGACCTTTAAAAGGTTGTGTTATTTTTTTGGTTTGGCCCTAATATGTAATATGTATTAGGAAAAAAAAAAAAAGCATTGATAATGCATCTAAACATTGTTCCATTGGTGCAAATAACGTGTCAATTAACTAAGTATTGATTGATGAGTTTACTCTTCCAACATGGAAGGGAGAGGTGGGAGATTCGAATCTTAACCGTGTCTAAATGTGGCATAACTAGATTAAAATGGTCAATTTATATGTTGAAGTGTGGTCCATGCTCCCTAAGCTGCCAGAGGGTTTTTTCATTTGAGCTTATATTTTACTAGTAGTTTAGGTTTTTGAATTTATGAATAGCTATTGGGAATATATAATATATTTTTCTTATAATTGAGGGGTTTGATAGAGATGTGTGGGGTGCCATTATATTGGAATTTATAATAGAATTCCCTGCTGAATGTAACTCCAATTTAAAGGTGACCCTGGATAAACTTTGTGTCTTGATTTTTTTTCTCACTTTTTTCTCTTTGTTTTGTTATATTTGTGGACATAATCCTAACATCATATACGATGCATTTATTACAACGGAAAAACGAATGAGGTTGACAGGCAGTGGTGGCAGATTGGCCCCATTGAGCGGGGCTAGGGAAAGGAGGTTTTCTCAAGGAAGCTAATGAGCACATTTTGTCTCGTCGGGCAAAGCATTATGATCCCAACGGACAAGGATTGATTCTTGGGGACTCCATCAAGTTCTTCGCGTTCCGCCAAATGAAGCCAACTGCATGGGGCTGACATTTCCAAAACCATATAAGAAGGCTTGTTCAGTTCTAGCCCTACATGCGACTTTACCACAGGATCGGTACATTTAGAGCATGTGGTGAGGATGTGTGAGAGCGATTCGAGCCTTCATCGTCCTCGAGCTGCAGATCAACGTTTAGCAGTGTAAGCAATTTCAGTTCCTTGTAACCTACAGCTTATATTTTTGTTATCTCTTTTGCCTTCTTCATTAGTTCTCTTTGTGCCTCACCGTGAGGTAGAGACATGCGAATTTTCTTGTGAAACCCTTTCTTAGATGAACAAGTGAAAATGATAAAAGGAAACCAGACTATTCCCATCTCTGAGGATCTCCTACTGAAAATTAGGGATGAGTGCACTGAATGTCTTAAGACCTTGTTAAATAAGTACAATCAAGTATTTCAGTTAAATCCACAGTTGTTGCTTGACTCCACGACTGCTCCAACCACTGTACCCCATCATTGCCTGTCCATGCCTGGAGCTTAAAGAAACCTGGAAGCTAGAGCAGCCATGGTTGGGAGCTCGAAAGAGCTTGAGCAGCCATGATCGTGAGCTCGACAAAGCTCCAGCGACATGGCCAAGCTGGACAAAGCTCGAGAAACCTTTGCTGCGAGCCTAAAGCACTAGTGGCGGGTGGCCGAGCCTTTTGGTTCTTGTTTTAGACTTTTAGCTTTTTATTTTTTATTTTTTATTTTTATTTTTGTCTTTCTTTTTATCCTTTATCCTTTTTAAATTTTTAATTTTTTTTGTGACGTGGCACTTGGTAGGCGCTACATCAGTGCCACTTATTTTGGAAAAACAGCCACCTCAGCATTTTCGTTAGCCAAATCAGACATAATTAATAGAGGGACTTAATTACACAAATTTGATAAATTTTAGGACTTAATTGCGTTTTTGAAAGTTTAGGACTCCACTTCACTTTAACCACGAGTTTTGAGATGTGTACTTATTCTTAATAAATAAATATAAAAATCTTAATAATATCTAATATCTAGTATGGGATAAAAATAAATAAACAACTAAATCAACCGAATGTTCTTTCTGTTTTTGTACAAAATTGAAGCTTTTCATGAAATCCTTCGTTTCGCTAACTATATTCATAAAGATGGATATCATCCATATTTATTTTAAATTAAGTTTGAATAGAGGCGATGTCCATATCTATAATCCACTACTCATATCTGATTGGAGGAAGGTTTCCTCCGACTGGCGTTGAAGAAAATTATTGACCTTTCCCTTGCTTTTTGTCTGTTTCTAAATTTACTTAAGCTTACATATTCGCCAACAAAAAGAGACTATAATTATAATGTACACCGGCCTAGTTATATCCTCCTTCCTCTAAACTTTGTACAGATCAAATGAGCAACGTCTCGACTTCCCCCAAGCCTTTCACAAGCATTTCTCCAGCTTGTTGCTGTGGCTGATTGCTGTCTTTGGATCACCGTGTTCCGTCAAAGTGGAAGAGAGAATGTTGGTTGCCATCGGAGAATTGTCGATCTTATACTTTGGCGCTCACCTTTGGATCGTCCAGAGGACGATTAACAGGAGCTCCCTTCATCTCCAACCCAACTGGATGGTGGTGCTATTGGCATCCGTCGTCTTCGGCCTGATAATTTACTCGAATCTCGAGTCTCAGATCAAGTGGCTGGTCATCTGGACCTTCCCTTGGGTTGTCCCGTAACAAATCCCTACTTGCTTCAACTTGTTTTGGACAGGACGAGCAAGACATGGAGGCACCTTGTTGGAGCATCCGGTCGGGCATTTGAAAAATCGCATGGTAAACTCAGCCGATCCTGGATTGCCCTTTGGACCATGCTGTCGAGCGAGAGAGAAGTTTCTGTGAATAGAGAAGCTAGCCATGGCGAGGGCAACTTTGGTGATGAGTTCGTCTAGTTGATCCTCCACTCTCAAGGCCCTTCAAGAGATTGTCCCATGTCATCTTTTGTTTCCTCGTTCAATAATCATGCCTTGCTGTGAATGTACTGCAGAAGGCTAATAATGGCTCGTGTCGTTTGTCACGCCTTCGTTCAAAACCGTCTCCTCTTCCTATCCAGATCTCCATATTCATCAATCTGTTTTGACTTCCAAGATCACTGTTACCCCCTAAAAGTCGGCCAGCAGCTGTTTGTGGGTGGGACTTGCTTTTTAGTTAAAACAAGTAATATCGCGCGATTCTGTCACGTTGGAGTGGAGTTTAGGAGAGTACAAATTAAATAATTTCCCATTTTATACCGCAATCAGCGTTACCTCATGGGCACATTAGAACAACTTGAAATATGGGATGATTTTGGGATTGGATATGTTCATCTACATGATGATAAGGCAAAATAATCACGTAATGTATTTAGTGTAATTGATTTTAATTAGGCAAATGAAGTGATTGTGTCCGCCGCCCTCCATAATCGCCACTAGCAAAGCCGTCGGCAACCACCACTTTTCCAGGCCGTGCCATTGCGAACTCCTCTCTCTCTCTCTCTCTCTCTCTCTCATATTAGCCTCCCAAACGTGGGTCGGAGGCTCCTCTATCGTGGTTAAGTCTTGATGCCCGGCTCCAATATTTAGAGGCGTCTCCTCTAGAGATCCGGAGGCAGCGGTCTTGATGGCCATGAGATAGTTTAATGCGGCGTCGATCTACGCCATATGCGACGGACTTGGCACTAGAACTAAGCTCGGGAGGTCGAGAGTGGAGGTGGACTCAGCCAGCATAAAACAAAAATAAATAAAAGGGAAGAAAAGTCAGAAAGGAAAAAAGAAAGCGGGGCTATGCTCCGTGCGTGTGTCCAATAAAGGAGAGAGAGAGAGGGTGCACCGAAGACCACCGAGAGATCAGGGGAGAAGGAGAAGAAGAAGGGGCTGAGAATTTGTGATCCCAATTTGAAGGTCAAATGTTGATGGAACTAGGAGAAAGAAGAAGAAGAGGGCTGAGAATTTGTGATTCCAATTGGAAAGTTAAATGTTGATGGAATTAGTTTAAATTTGAATATATTATTCATGAGATCAAGGGTTACAAATTGATTGATTTCGTTTAAGGAGAACTTCCTTCGAATTTTCTAATCACGATTAGGGTTTTCTTGCTCTGTTTTTTTTTTTTTTTTCTTGAATTCTCAAATTTATAGATTCCTAAGTTTTATTACAATTGAAGAGAACACCTCTATCTATAGGGTTTTTAAGCTTGATGAACAAGTAAAAATCGAAAAAATGAAGACAACAACCCTGACCATACCTAATATCTACGTTCTACTCGTTTTTAGAGTTAAGTTATTGTCCTTCCTCTAAGCTTTGACAGATTGAATGAGCAAGGACTGGAATTCTCCAAATCCTTCCATGAGCATTTTACCAGTTTGCTTCTGTTGCTTCTTGCTCTCTCTAAATCTGTCCTCAAATTTGGAGAGACAATGTTGATTGCTACTGGAGGAGTGTCGATTTTATACTTTGGTGCTCACCTTTGGATCATTCAAAGGACTGTCGGCTGGAGCTCCATCTCATATCCAACTGTACGATTGTGCTACTACATCCGCCATCTTGGCATGCTAATTTACTCCAACGTGGAGTCTCCAATTAAGTGGCTTATTATTGGGACTTTCCCATGTGTTGTACCCGCGTCAAATGCCTACGTGCTTGAAATTGTTTCGGAGAGTTCAAGAAAGATTTTGAAGCATCTTTTTGAAGTAGCTTCTTGGGCATTTGAACGATCACGTTATAAACTTAGCCCTTGGATTGCTCACAAGTAGAGGTGTCAAACGGGTGGGTCGGGTCGGGTCGGGTCAGGTCGGGTAATTAATGAGCCAACCCAAATTGACCCATTAACCTATTTATGACCCATTTATGCCTAATGTAAATTTTTCGATCCATACCCGACTCATATCCGACCCATTTAACAAAACTTAAGAAAGCATATACATATATATATATATATGGTATTGCTAAAATAGTTTATACAACACAAAAAAAATGGTATTGCTAAAATAATTATTATAAAAAATCGAATTTTAATTTTTTTTTAAATTTTTTAAAATTAAATTTTAAATTATTTTTTTATTTTTAAAATAGAAATTTTCTTTTTTTGTTCTTCTTCTTCTTTGGTCGGCCGTTGGCCACGACGACGGCTGGCGGCCAGCCATAGGCGAGCCTTGAGCTTGCTTAGCTCGCCGACGTCGATGAGCTCGAGTCTCGCCAGATCGGCGAGGCTCGAGCCTCACCGGATGTCGATGAGACCTCCACCTCGCCAAATCCGGCGAGCTCGAGCTTAGCCCTCACCAGATTTGGCGAGGCTCAAGCCTCACCAGACGTCGGTGAGGCCTTTGCCTCGCCAGATCTGGCGAGCTCGAGGCTCGTCAGCATTGAGCAAGCTCGAGGCTCATTGGCATTGAGCAAGCTCGAGCCTCGCCAGGCATTGGCGAGGCCTCCGCCTAGCCAGATTCGATGATCTCGAGGCTTGCTTAGCTAGTCACCAGCCATCGCTGTGCCGGCGATCGAAGGAAGAAGAAAGGGGGAAAAAAAAGGAAAGAAAAAAGAAAAGAAAAGAAAAAATAAAAAAATTATAATTTCGGTTTTTATAAAAAAAAAAATATTTTTGTAAAGTTAAAGAAAGAAAGAGATTGTAAGGTTTTGGGTGAAAAATGAAAATAGGTTCTGAATCCAACCCATTTAAGACCCACTTAAGACCCATTTAAGACTCACCTATCTTACATCTTTAGTTGCTAAATCTATTTCACTAACTTTTTCAAAAAATAAGTGACTCATATATGACCCATTTATGATTTAAATGGGTCATATATGAGTTTATGACCCATTTTGCCACCTCTACTAGTAGGACCACGTCCTCCGATGATAGAGAAGCTTCCGGGAATCAAGAAGTTGGCCATGATGAGCGCAACTCTGGTGATGAGTTAGTCTAATTGATCCTCCGCTCTCATCCTTTGGGCCACTATTTAGATTGTCATTTTTCTTCTTTTGTTTCCTTTATCATAATCAGGTTGTATTTTAATTATATTGCAGAAACAAAAAAGTTTGTTCCCGCAACAAATCCTGACGTGCTGGAGATGGCAAGGAAGATTTTAAAGCATCTTGTTGAAGTAGCTTCTTGGGCATTTGAACGATCACATTATAAACTCAGCCCTTGGATTGCTCGCAGGACCACGTCCTCGGATGATAGGGAAGTTTCTGAGATTCAAGAAGTTGGCCATGATGAGCGCAACCCTGGTAATGAGTTAGTCTAATTGATCATCCGCTCTCATAGGCCCTTTGGGCCACTATATTGTCACTTTTCATCTCTTCTTTCCTGTATAATAATCACTTCTTCACGTTGTATCTTTAACGTATTGCAGAAACTAAAGGGTTCATCGGTCCATTATTGGATGGGACATGAAGATGTGACGGAATTCATGTATCTTCACTTGAGGAGACTGCCAAGAGGGACTTCAAGTAGGATAATACAGTCGTTCATATATTAAGGCTGCGCATGATAAAATTTCTGTTTCTTGATTTCTCTATTTCTCTGTTCCCCGGAATAGGTTTGGAACAGAAATCCGTTTGGTAACACAATTTGATTTCTCTATTTTTGAAACAGATTTCTATTCTAGAAACAGATTTGAAGAAAAAACCAAAAGCTAAAATTTTTAACTTCTCGGTTTAAAATAGAAATTGAGAAATTGATTTCTGGCTAGAAATCAATTTTTGTTCCAGAAATTTTGTCATGCGCACCCTAACTAGTCCACCACATCAATTTTGATTTGGAACTTCTATAACACAATTTACACGTAAATCTCAACACTTTTCAAGTTCACGGGAAGCAATATTTGGGACAATTAAGAGATTACCCAAATCATTAGTGGAATTTTGAAGTCCGTGGTGGCTTACTGGGAGTCTGGGACTAGTTGACAAGTTGACAACATCTTCCTCTGATTCTTTTACAGATTTCGGACGCGAGTATTACAATCACAGAACCGAAGCCTGGAGCCACGAAAACTGTGATTTCAATATAGAGACGCCTGTACAAACTCTTGCTGCTCAGTCTCTTTCTCAAGCATTTGTAGTGATTGAATCAGAGTAGGTTTGATGGACCCTAATCAGGTAATTCTTAAAGAGTTGATATTTGTTGACATTGACAGTTGAGCATTTACATGAGATCTGCAGTAGGAGACTGCAGGTGCTATATGTCACATAAATTTTATGCTCTCATGTTATAGTATCTCAAAGACATTTAGATTTAAGGCGCGTACATATTACCATTCAAGTCTGATCCAGCAGCAACTGATCATGAGACTGGGATTGAGCGAAATTACTGTTCTTTGGTTATGTTTTTCCTGTAAATTATTGACAGACTTAGCAAAGAAAAAACGACCAGGTATGTAAATGCTCTATTTAAAAACAGCGTGCCTATTGATGTCAAACGGTAGGGTTGAACCAAGTATCACAGCTCTTTGGGTTTGACTTATATCTTCAGAATAGTTCGTGAATTTCAGGTTTATCACAAGAAAGTTCTTCAAATCTCATGCAACTTCTGCCATCGATCTCTAAAAATTTATTCTCAGGACGACTGATCATGTTGGCTCCCATATTTGATTCATTGGTTTCTCCCACATGAACACGCTTTATGTTTGGTCAATAGAATTCTTCTGATATTGTTGTCATAAAGAACCTATTGACGAGACCTCTTTGAGGGGAGACTATTATGATGTTCTGGCTTCAGACTCAGATTTATGTTCCTATAACAGAAAAAATATAGTCGAACTTTTATTTGTTATTCCGGATTCAGATGTATCACGTTTCTAGGGGGATTGTACGTTGTGGCATCCAGCAGTCATCAACTGATGACCTTTCCAAAATTCTTAGGCAAGGCATTCTTTTGGGCCATTGTTAGATAAATTCCCAAAAGTGGTCTTTAACTCTGGTCCATCTTCGAATTGCAAAGAGTTTCAAGTCATAAATGATCTTGGATGGTGCTGGCCCTGTGCAAGATCTACTATGCTGTAGATTCATGCTGCTATTTCTGGTGTGTTCTTTCCCATTGCGGCAGTTGATGATACATTGATTTGGAATCTATGTTCACCTGGTTCTTACACTACTGCTAGTGCTCGGAAGAATATTAGAGTGAAGCGCCAGCATGTTAATTGGTACAATGCATTTGGTTCAGCCATCTATTCCAAGCATTGTTTCATCTCTTGGTTGCTTGTTCTCAATAGGCTTGCTAGTCAGACATGGGATTGGTAAGTGGCGTTCTATGTCTTCAACTAGTTGCACTATATGTGGCCTTGTGAACGAGAGAGTAGAGATCATCTATTCTTCGAACGTAGTTTTTCGGCTTTATTCTGGAGGAGAGCGCCGGATCTCTTTGGCATAAATAGGATGCGCAATGTGGGGACTGCAGAGTTTCATTGGATAAAACAGATGTCAAAGGGTGCTTCTTTTCAGGCAATGCTGGTTAAACTTGCTTGGTGTGGAACCTGCCTGTCGGCTTTTACAAGCTAAGAACAGGAGATTTACCAAGGAAGGAGCTGTGTTGGATGTAGACACCGTATACAGAAACATAGTTAGCGATGCTAGATTGAGATTGATTGGCCGTAAGTCCGTAAAGAGCAATATTTTTGCTGTCTCATAAGCAACTGGGTGAGAGATGGGGTCTGGTTTTGGAGCGAGAATATCATTCTTTGTTTCTGATAGTGCTTGTATTGCAGTACAGGATAGGAAGAACGCTGTTATATATACTATTGAAACACTGCAATGCTATAGCACATAAATTGCACTGAATAATTTAGACTATTAAGTGGAGAGGGAAATTGTCTAGTGGTATTGGTCATGTTTTTTTATTTCTAACTTTGATTGCAGGAAACATCCTCCATCTACCCTTTGATCAGTAGGTTACAATCGTAGTGATATCGTAGGGATATCACTGTGGCGACCTACCTTTTCCATCCATAAGGGAAAAAATATAGGTTTAGGGATATTGTCTAAAAAACGGGCCTATAGCTCACGATTAAATGTGGGCTCTTCCAAGCCCATACCTCGCACAATGTTGAGGTATTCATAAAAATCTTTCTAATGATAAGTCGTCACCAACTTATTGAAGTCGACTAGAAACTAAATGAGGCATGGAAGTATACCTCAGTTCCCACGCAACTAAAAAATATAGGATCGGGAACTTGATTACACTAATTAAGTAATTAGTATATTTTTGGCACTTAATCTTGTTCATTACAAAAAGATTTTTGCCAGGCAGTTTGAATAAATATTAGACATTTCTACTAACATATAAGGTGATCATGTGAGTGTGCAATCATTAAATTAACAAACAATAACCAAAGAATGCATTGAATAAATTGTAGGGAATAGAAGCATCTAACAACTAAATAATAATTAGGTCTCATTCCTAACTAAGCTAAAGGGAAGTCCTAATCCAGAAAATTATAAAAAAAATTAAACATTTAGAAAACCATAAAAAATATTGAAAATTAAAAAAATCCATAAAAGTTCTTGGAAAACTAAAAAAAATTAAAAATACAATTATCTTTTGAGAATTCAAAAATATTAACAATATAAAAAAAAACCAAAAAATTCCTAAAAATCAAGAAAATTTTCTAAAAATTTTAATTTCTTGGAAATGGCTAAAGAAGTCTTTTGGGTAGTCTTTTCTTTAAATATGTGAAAATCCTTGGTAAAAATCTCACTCAATTGAATGGGCCTCTAGGGCTTTACCATAGAGTTCTGATTACCCCTCAAAGCCCACTTAGGAAAAACGAAAAGGCCCACGCAGAATTTTTTTTTTTAAAAAGGGACGGCCCCCAGCCCTCTAACCCACTTCACCGCAGCCCATATCACACCGGCCCATCGACCAGCCCAAGCAAACAAACTACAGCCCATTTTCTCTTTTCTTTCATTCTATTTTTTTTTCTTTATGCTTTTGTTTTTTCCTCTTCTTCTTGGTTTTTTTTAATCCTATTTCATTCCTTTCTTCTCCACGTTCAGCCCCTTTTCGAAGTTCCCCTCTTCTCTGCAACATTTTCACCGAAGTTCACCCAAACCATATGCCTCCTTTGCCGATCATCTCCTTCATCGAGCCAAAGCCAAACAAACCATGCCCACTTCGGCTAACACCTCACGCCATCGACGCATGCCAACCACTACCTCATGGACACACCTCGTCAAATGACAAGCCGATGTACAGAAGCAAGCGTTAATCAAAGAAAATCCACACGAGCTCAGTCAGATATTTTAACGAACACCTAACGGGCATAAATTGAAGAGAGGACACGGGATCAACCGAGACTCCAAACGCACTGAAATACTTAACAACTGATGCGCAAAACTAAAACACGGCACAGCACCACATAGATGGGGTTGGGATTCGCATAGACTGGGCCTCAAAGAGGCAAAAAACGAGACAATAACCAGCACTTCAAGAGCAAACCAAAGTCAGAGGAGGTGGTCAGAAACATTTTCACAAGCACTTGGCGTGCCCTACCAAAACGAGGTATTTCGAACTCGATGGGGATTCGGACACAGACCCAACTTCGTAACATGCATACTCGATCACACAGTAGTTTTCATAGAGGACCGACGGGACCAAAACACACGCGGACTTCGCTGGCCGCGAGTTCCGGCCCGAGGCCCCCCTAAAAAAAAAAAAAAAAAAAAAAAAACAAAACAAACAAGGCACCCACGCTCGGGGGTAAGACCTACATGGTTCACGGAAAGGCCGCGGCGGACGGGGACTAGTGGACGGACCTCCCACGACGGCCAGCCACCTTCTCGAGCTCCCTCTCCCCTTGGCTTACTCTCTCCGAACCCAAAAAACCCCCAGAAAACCTTTTGCTCTCTCTCTTTTAAGCTTGGCCAGTGACAGGTGCACATGGCTTCTGCCACTGCCAGCCTGTCGCCGCTGGCCTGATCCACGACCCTGGGATCACGCTCCGACCTGCTGCGACCCTGTCTTTGTACCTCCGTCCCTCTTCCTTTTTTCCAGAAGGCGTGAGCGGCGTGAAGAGAGGAGAAAGAAGAAGAGGCGTCCGGGCTAGGCCCAGAAAAGAAGAGGGCCAGGCGAGGAGTGGGGGGAAGAGAATAAGAAGAAAGTAAAAAAGGAGAGAAGGCTGGATCGGCTTGGCCTCGGCTCGGTCTTGCTTGTTTTTCTTTTCTTCTTTTTCTCTTTTTCTTTTTTTGTTTTTAAATAATCATTCTTTTAATTAATTTTCTTTTTTTTTTTTTTTTACAAAAAGGCTCTATTACTATTAATAAAGATGCTCCCAATGTCTATATGTCATGTAATTTAATGGAAATTATTTTTGCTAGGGTTTAAAATTTAATCTATAATTTTCTATAAAATTAATAAATGATTAAATGGGTCATCAAATTTTAAGTGTCAACAATCACCTAGAATTATATTTAATTAATTTTACACACGGGTGATATCCATGATTCGTAACCCACAAAAAAAAAAATACAATTGGAGGAAAATATAGTCCATTATGTATTTCATAACGTATATTTGCTCCACACAACGATATGCGCAATGCATGTGAATCATAGTATGAAGGAGATCGATCGATGAACCTAAGTAAAAACTCAATAGACAAACACGAATTCACTTATTTTGGGAATGTCAGTACATTATTTCTTTTGGATTCCGAATATGTCTTTGATTTCACATAGTACAGATGTGGGCTATTGCACGGACTAAAAAGTCTCTTGCAACCTTAAATTAGTATGGCCCTTATCAAAGCCATTGGAGCTGAGCGAATCGCGACCAAAATAAACAATATCATGCTGATGCTCCAGCAAGGCTGTCTTCAACACCAGAAATCAGAGTTTGACCATAAAGGCTAATGATTTTCATGAGCCTACTCCGACCATATTGGAAGAAGTTGAAAGCACAATATAAAAATAAGAGCTCTGCTAGCATAACACTTTTTGGACTTTTATGAAAATAATAGTTTAATGTGAACTATAAATTCTTGAATGAGTGGACTCCACGGTAATATATAATCATTTGTCATTTAATTTCTTGTGGTCTATAACAAACTATCATTCTGACAGTAGATTAAAGATTATCATCCAATCATTTTTGTCTTTTCACAATAAGTGGTTGACTTAGAGTTGCCGTACATGAACCCTCGCCAACCGACAAGGAAAACGAGAGGTAGCCTTGGATTGAATAAGATCAAATTTAATTGAAAGAAGAAAAAAATTGAAGTAGTCAACAAAAGGAAAGAATTTGACCAAAAAAAAAAAAAGGGAATAAGTACATTAGAAGTCCTAAAACTTTCAAAAAGTATAATTTAGTTCTAAAACTTGTCATGAAAATTCAATCAAGTCCTACAACTTTCAAAATGTTCAATAAAAAGTTCTAAAATTTGTCTCTAAAGTGCAATCGAGTCCTAAAACTTTCAAAAAGTACAATCAATGAAATAACTTAGATTAAATCATTTTGATAAGTTTTAGAATTTAATTGCATTTTTTGAAAATTTTAGGACTTAATTGCTCTTTGTAACAAGTTTTAGAACTTAATTGTATTTTTTTGAAAGTTTTAAAATTTAATTGCATTTTCATAATAAATTTTAGGACTTTTAATGTAGTCATCTAAAATAAAAAAAAAGGAAGAAAGCTTTTTGTTTGGTAAAGTCAGCACTTTGACCTAGGTGAAGTCGGCGGACGTTCTCCTACTGGTCCATTTGGAAGTTTGCCAAATGTGGTTTCAAATCCTTTTTTAATTTTCTTTTTATTATTATTATTTCCGTTGTGTCTATTACGCAAAATATAATATTATAAAATATATATATTTTTAAAAACGTTCGATTATATTTCTCAAGATAATTAATCGATCAAAAAGTGAAATATCGACAATAATTTATGTCAGGACACAAGGCAATTGAAAGCAGCATATCTTCTAAGAAGTGACACTCCTATTATCAAATCTATTAGGTAGGACCGTTCTCTTTTTTATTTCCCTTTTCCTAGATTTCGTCTCTTTTTCCTCCTTATTATAAATTATACTAGGGCTTGTTGGACCATTTTTGTAAGATCAGATGTCATTTGGTCTACGGTAACGTGAATATCTATGCTTTTTTAGCCCACTCGCACCATTGGCGCTGACGAAATCAGAAAACTGCAAAAAACAACAGAAAAGGCCACCCTTTCATTGCGTCACCTGAGGGAAAATTCCTTAAAACGAATCATTCTTAGTTGGCGATCAAAGTCGTCTTTTTATAATCCAGATACCATCGTCATCAAGAATCTTCCCAAAAGATTTCTGTAAAAGTAATTGGGTCGGGCCACTTGGGTTGTTTGGCAACGTGCCAAATAATACCCGATTTTGATTTTTTGTTCCCCGAGTAGTTTTGGAATAGAATCGCGTTTGGTAAAATTTTATTTCCGGAAACAAATTTCTATTTTTTTGTTCCCAGAAGTATATTTGGAACATAATCAAGAATATAAAAAAAAGTTAATTCTTATTCCGAGAACAAATCTAAAAATCAAAACCAACTCTTCTTCTTCTATTTTCTTTTCTTATTTTTCTTTTCTTTTTCTTCGTCGACCGCCATCCCACGGCCGCCGTCCGCTGTCGTCCGCCATCGCCACTACCGGTTGTTGGCAACTGGTCTGCGCGAGCTCGCCGAAGGCTCGCCAGGCCAGGGCGAGGTTCGGCGAGCTTGCCGAAGGCAAGCCCAGCCACTGATGAGGCCGAGTCTCACTGATGGCTAGATGGGCCTTGCCGAGGTTGGGTGAACATATCTGAACATTGTGTTTAAACATTTTTTTCTCATTTGTGTTATTGGTTGGGTAAAATATAGAGATACAAATGGAATCAAGTACGAGACTGGAATGAAGTCTTAAAAACTAGATTTTTCGGTGGGAATAAATTTGACGTATAGAGTTGTGAGAAATCCCCTACAAGGCTACAATCATATCAGGAAGAATACAGGGAATCAAGTTTCACCGTGAATGATATGCTATATAGCACAATTTTCCTATAATCCTTGCTGTCTATGGACATTACTTCGCTGTATATTGTAGTTAATTTTTCGTGTGGATGATGTCCACAGCTCACAACCCACTAATGAGAAGTGGGATTAGCAGGTTAGAGGAATATAAGTACATTATTTACTTCATCGCACGGATTTACTGTTCTCAACAATACATGTAATGTGTAGGACTTGTTGCGCAAAAGAGATCCATCGATGATCAATAAACAAACATGTATCCACTTCTTTTGAGACCGTCAACACATGATTTCTTTTAGATTTCAAAAACGTCTTTTTTGATTCCCTGAGGCATGAGTTTGAGTTATCGCAGTGATAAATAAGTCTCAAGCACTCTTAAAATAGCAGGATGCGTATTAAAGTCACGAGAGCAAACAATGTTGTGCTAACACTCAATCAACTGAGGCTGCCTTCAGCATAGAACATCTAGTCTCAAAGTTTCGTAAGCCTTTTCCAACCGTACATCTATCTAATTGGGAGAAGTTGCAAGCATGATACTATCCATACAAGCAGGACTGACCTGACTACAAGCGCTCCTGTGATACAATCAAATCAGATCACAACTTGGAATGCCCACGAGGGGGTTAGTTTTCCGCTGCAAGCCCTTTTGGATTTGCCTCATGAAAACAATCAGCAGGAAACAAATATTATATTCCGCATTTACGGTTCAATAGCCCCCGAAAGGTACAAATTCTTCAATGCGAATTCATTTGTAATTCTACTATCTCATCGCTTCTAGATTAAGACCAGAACCAACCACGGTTTTGTATAATCTATAAGGCCGAGGGGGGATAGCTGACTTCCGAAGAGGACAGAGCCATAATATTGATCCAACAAAAGAACCCTGTAGGTACTAAGGCTCGTGCCATGACTATGTTTATGGTCATACACAACCATATGCAGAGAAAGTAGTATAAAACGAAACCAAAAATAACTAAATAAGCCCACTTACACTTTTATCCTTCTCTCATCTTCTATTCAATTGTCACTGAAAAATAGGGAGATCCAACTCATTGATTTGTGTAAAGAACTAATTCATCTCTTGTAAAAAGGAACAAACTTTAAGATGCCGAGAAGGTCATGCAAACAAAAGATACGGATGCATAGTTCTATCATCTTTCAACAAACTTATGAAAAATGAATTACAACCTAAAACGCTGGAAATGTGCCGAATTGAAATTTCCAGAAGAACGTCCTCAACAAGAGGCCAATCAGACCTGAAAAAAAAGAAAAGAAAAGAAAGTTAATGTTGTGCAATACTTGCCGTATATGAAACATTAGACGCGTTAACACTTCAATAAACTGTCCAACCAATGCTCAAGCATACAATAAACAGTGTAAATAAAGCAACAAGCCATTTTGACCGGGACTATACTACATAATATGCCAGAGTATTGATAAATTGTTAAGCATATCAATCTCAAAATCCAGAATTGTTGTTCTACATATTTATCAAAATTAAGAATCTTGTTGTAGTTAATGGGGAAGGCCAGCAACGCCTAGAAATTTCCAAGGCTATTAGAATGCTATCGGAACTAATAGTCGAAATACAGGTACCATTACAGAAAAAACATGCACCGGGTGGACATTTATCTAGATCCTTAGCTTCTCATCAGATACCACCTAAAACATATTCTGTCAACAGCTGACTAATAATTTCTAAATACCTAGATGTAGGACCTCAAAACAGATACACAGAGAGGTAAATATTGTAGCTAAGGATCAGATTGATTTTCAGGTTTAACAATGTACTTTAGTTATTTGCATACAGTGAAGAAGTCACCACAGCTTGCCATAAATAACCTCCTTGTCCACTCATTCGCAGATGAATCGACTGGGAACTATGGTAATCAGTCAAAACAGCGACCGGTCTTTTCAAATGGCAACAGCAGAAATGAAAAAAGACAAGAAGGCATTTCAGATTTTTAAACTAATTACCTGAAAAGGGAAACCTCCCTTTCATTTTCGTATTCTGGTTTATGGTCATTTTGATCTTTTCGATGCCGGCATTGTCAGTGACCTCCATGACCTTCCCTCCTTCCGCACAAGTAAGGTAGATTTGACCCTTGGCCTTCAGTTTATTATGAAGACAGACCAGTCCCCATGTTGCCAAATCAGCAGGATTTGCAGCTCTTTCAGCAGCAACAAAAAATATCACTATCTGCGCGTTGCAGCTTTTTCCATTGTGGTTGTACTCGCTACAGTTTATACTGATGGGACTTTCCGGTGGAATTACTCGCCTCAGTTTCTTTATGGGCATGCCATCGGAAGGAGCACAACCACACCGACTCTTCTTGGCTACCAGTATTATGGGTGAACGAGAGCCGTTCGAGATCAAGCACTCTGTTGTCACATGTAAAAGATCTGTCAACAATCCTATCACTTTTGTCTCCTCACGTTCTGATTAAATGCACGAGACATTCTAATGGTGCAATACGTTCATGAATAAATTCCCACAAGAGTGGACCAACAAAAGAAGATAATGTAGATAAAACCACAAGTACTTAGTAATACAGCAGAAACTAGAATCTCATCTCATGCAAGTTGTTTGTAATGTCTAGGCAACACCTACTTCATGTGAAATTATCATGACAAAAAGGTGTGTGGAAATTCCATAATGAATTCTAGGAATTGGTGGACAACATGAATACAGGATATTGTCAAAAAGACTTGGGAGAAAACTGTCATGTCATTTCTTCTATAAAACCAACGGTCACATGCATTGGTCCTATGTGCTCCGGATGCAGCTGATGATATTACCTTTTTTCTATCCAAAATATAGTAACTACAAAGTTCTGTGACTTCTTGGTGAAATGCCAGCACAGAAGAGGCGGCTCCAAACAGAATTCCATTGGTGGTGTTAAAGAATAAGATGTGAGCACACGCCAACTTAACAAAGAATAAAAAGAGAGAGAATTAAGTTGCGGCTGAGAAAGGGAGTTAAATTTAATATCAGAAGGAGCCCCTTCAGATGATAAATAAAGTCACAAAACTTCCATCTTGGAGCTAATTAAGGATTCACATTATGGTTTTAGAGGTTTGGTATTTTGAGATACACGATATTGCTCTGAGTGTGTATCTCTGAAAAAATTTAAGTGTTTAACTATTTGAGAAACTAAAAGGTTGATGGATAGAATCGATGGCTGAGATTTGAGCGGGAAACTATTCAGTGCCAGTAAAACTTCTAGAGTCGGGGGAGTGGCTCTATAGATATAGCTAGTACTCATTCTTGTGCGAGTGTGGAGAGTCAAGAATAAACTCCATACCCTACTCCTCCAGCAACACCTCCTCCAGAATCATTTCTATCAACTAGTGAAACTACCCTTGTCCATTACACAAATACACTTGCACACATCAAAACTATAATTTCTAAGAAATACTTTTGACAGATTTGAAATAGTAAGACACAACTTAGTGTAAAGAAGAACATCAAATTCACTTACATAAAAATAATGTAAAACTCAGTAAGATAAGAATCAGTCATGGAGAAGAAACACAAAGCGCATATGCGAATCTCTCTCTCTCTCTGTGAACGAGGAACAAACGAAGCCATGGGACAGCGGAATCAGTCATGGAGAAGAAACACAAAGCGCATATGCGACTCTCTCTCTCTCTCTCTCTGTGAACGAGGAACAAACGAAGCCATGGGACAGCGGAATCAGTCATGGAGAAGAAACACAAAGCGCATATGCGACTCTCTCTCTCTCTCTCTCTCTCTCTCTGTGAACGAGGAACAAACGAAGCCATGGGACAGCGGAATCAGTCATGGAAAAGAAACACAAAGCGCATATGCGACTCTCTCTCTCTCTCTCTCTCTCTCTCTCTCTGTGAACGAGGAACAAAAAGAACACATACCAGACGAAGCCATGGGACAGCGGAAGCGAGAAGCGAGGGAAGGAGGAAATCGCGACTGGCGGCGTTGCTTAGGTTTGCGAAGAGAAGGAGGATTAAAGGGGGCCCCCGGGGGGGGGGGGTGTGGGTTGGCGTGGGGGTGGGAGGGAATGTGGTGGGTGACGGCCTCGTTTTCTCCGGGGGAACGTGGGCCATTTCGAGGACGAAAATCGCGAACGTCGGACAATGCACACTAGGAAGTGCGAAGTGGCTAGCCTCACGTTCCAGGCTCCAGCGCGTGACAAATAAGAAGGTTGTAGAAGACGACACGTGTCCTCTCGTGGGACCCAAACTCTGGACAGATTGGGGCCCAAAATCAGACGCCATTTTGGAAAATTTTCTTCAGTGAGTCTCTTCCTCCGCGCCCCTCTCTCTCTCTACCCTCCCCCTCTCTCTCTCCGACCTGCTCGTCCATCCCTTGCTCTTTCTCTCTCCTCGCGTCTCTCTCTGCCCTCCCTCACTTCGACGGCGAACCACCGTGCCGCCCCTCCGGCTCTGGATCCGGCGCCGGCTCGTCCTATACGGTGGAACGGTCGCGCCTGACCCCCTCTCTCCCACCGGCCTGCCGATCTCCAGTTCCGCCCGCATCACGATTCCGCCGGTCGCTCGCCCGACCTCCTCCCTCGAGTCCGCGGTCGTCCTCTCCAACGTCCAGGTAATTTCTCGCTTTCGCTTTTCTCCCTCCTTCCTAATTTGCTGTGTGGATTCGAGCATGGGTGCTCTAAGCTTTGAGCCCTTCTCCATCTACCATAGAGATTTCGAGGAACGTATTAGTGTCTCAAAAAACATTCTCGCGCGTAATCTTCTGTTCTTTCCTTCTAAAATGTCCGTCAGGCTAGGACCTGACTCTTTTGTTGTGTTTGCAGGATGTATTAGAGAAAGGGACTAATGGATGGAAGAAAGTGAGGATAGCCTAAGATTAGCATTTGCCAAGTTAGTCATTTTGATCAGTTTCGGTCGGAAATTGCTGTTTTTACATTCTAAATCTAGATATTAGCATCATGGCTTGTTGCATTACGGCATGTTAAGTGTGCTTAGGGAAAAATGTATCTCTGCTCTGCACGCACAGCACAGTGACCAGTTAAATTACTTGATACAGGTAGGATTTACGAAGGAGGGAAAGGTGCTGGCACTGGATCTCGAACTTTATAATAATGCTGGGAATTCTCTCGACCTGTCTCTCGCCGTCCTTGATCATGCCATGTTTCATTCTGATAATGTCTATGAGATACCCAACATGAGGGTCATTGTAAGGGTTTGCTTCACTAATTTGCCTAGTAACACAGCATTCCGACGTTTCGGTGGTCCACAGGGCTTGCTTGTTGCCGAAAACTGGATCCAGAGGATAGCGGTAGAGCTGAAGAAATGCCCAGAAGAGATAAGGGTAACTTATACCGTTGTTCCTTGGTTGACTCTTTTCCTGGTTATTTTCTCTATGCTTACTTTCTACTTACTCTCAAATTTCCTTATAGGAAATTAATTTTCTAGGCAACGGGTCGATAACAGACTATGGACAATGAATTCAGCACTGCACGCTAGACCCTCTCTGGAATGCACTGAAAGAGTCATGCAACTTCTCGAATGCTAGTAAAGAAGTCAACCAATTCAACCTGCAAAATCGATGGAAGAAGCGTGGAGTTGCCATGGTTCCAGATAGAGTTGGCGTGTTTTTCACGGTGAAACATGTGAAATGCTTGCTCAGGAGCTAATGGTTGACTCTCTTGTGATGACTTCTTGTGAGATTAATGAAGCTCCTCTGCCTGATGTTTTACCTGTGAGGGACTCTTTTGTCTCCTTAATTTGCTTGGGAACAGATGATTTTGGTAAGGATGTTGCTTCTCTAGAAGTTTCTGCCAAGAGGGGTCCTCCAATAGCTTGAATGTTAAGAACCCTAGGGCTGCTGCAGTTACTGCGAACGATATCTTGGACGGTCGTTCTCAGAACAATCGAAATGCAAAGAACTTGCTCAACATTTCATCTAGTAATGTAAGGGTGGGTTCTTCCACTGTTGCAAGCTCTAACTAGTTGAATTTTCTTTGGCACACAATGGAGTTTTAATAACACCCCAAGGCAGAGTGATGTTAGAGGTATGGTGCGTAAGTGGAACACTAATACGCTATATGTCTGCTGGAATGGAAACTAGAGTCAGACAGAGTCATGCTACTGCTATTCAGGCTAAGTTCCTTCTTGGATGTACTTGTATCCAGCATTATGGCTCTCCCTTATATGGTCCGGGTTGGGCTGGTTTAGCACCTACCCCAAGGACCAATTTACATGGTATTGGTCCCCAATTTTGGGAACAAGAACTAACCTTATTGAGCTTGAAACCAAAAACCAGACCAACCCTATGGGTTTGGTCCGGTTCTAGGGTCGATTCGGGACAAATCAATTATTTGTTATTCCACTTTTGTATTTTTTGAAGAACAAATTGCAAATTACATATCCATCAATCATGCGACATTGAACAACCAAATTATGAACACCCGTATATATCATATTTATAAGTATGAGATAAATTAACCATAGAAATATCACACGTGCTAAAAGCAACAAACTATAAAAGCCAAACATGTGAGGCAAGCAAGGAGAGGCCAGAGGCGAGCAGATAGAGTCAAGCGGTAAGGCAAGCAAAGAGAGGCGGGTGAAAAAAAAAAAAAAAAAAAAAAGGCAAGCCACCAGGAGAGCGAGGCTGAGGCAAATGAAGAGGTTTTTCATTTTTTTTTTAAAATTGAATTAGGGTTGGGTTTCTTTCTACTTTCTAACTTACATGGCAAACTGAACTACAAAGAGAACAACGGTGGAGGTACTGAGATTTAAAGTAGGTCTGGGCAAGAGATTGTTCACTCTTTCCTCCTCTAATGAGGAATTTGGCTTGGATAATTGCAGCTGACTTTAATCTATTCGAACCCCTGCTGAGACAAGTAATGCTGGTGGTTCTTCTAGTGCTGATATGCATGAATGTAGTTTGCTTTAGGAGGGTGCTGAATGGTTTGATCATCCATATAGCCCCGAACTTGTTTGCGTGGTCCAATCAAAGGGAGGACGGATTTGTTGCTCGATCACTAGATAGAATTTCGATATCTCATTCCTGGCTTTCTCAGTTTCCAAATGTCATGGTGGAGATCCTCTCTCCTGGAATTACTTCTGATCATATTGCTGGACTCATGCAACTTTGTCCAACTCAAGAAGTTATCGAGAAGCCTTACAAATTTGTTTACTTCTGGACAGAGCATTCTTCATGTGATGGTGTTGTTCAGAAAGCTTAAAGCTTAGGAGTTACTGTGGTGTCCTATCTTTGTTCTCAGTAAAACACTTATGGCCTTAGAGCTCGATTAGAAAAAAGTTTGATAAAGAGCATTATGGATTCATACCTGATAGAGTGAATAGCCAAAGAGCTTGACCTTAAAGCTTTGCAAGCTGAGATATTTTCTAATTCTTTTCAGGATGTGAACCAGGAAAGAATTTCGTTTTCTATGGGCATGGGCATAAGTCCAGGATTAGGCTTCAGTTTTTTCTTTTTTTTGGTTGGGGTTGGGGTGGGGTGGGGGACCAAGACACGGGTTTCTTTTCCAAATCATTCCAAGAAAATTTGTCCACAAGCACTATTGAAGTTGTTTATGATACTCCAGATGCAAGATTCACTACTCAGAGGGACATCAAGAATGAAGCTTTCCTTTTATCAGTCTCTCTCGGCCTCGAGGGTTACAAGTTGCTTTGGAGGTTCAATATCTGAATTACAATCTATCCTTAGGGTGTGTTTTTTTTTTTTAGTTAGAGAATTTTTTGTGAATTAGTTTTCGAGACTTTCACATATTTGATTTGCTAAAAATGATCCGTCAATAGAAGACCATTTACGGTCAAAGTAAATAACCATGTTTGAAGTTAGGAGAATGATTCCCTAACCCCAAAAAGGGAAAATATTTACTAAAAAAATGATTTCTTCCTTTATTATGAATTTTTTTTCCGAACAAACACAACTCTTAGCTTTAGGTACACTTGATCATAAAGCTTCATTATCGGATGGTGCTTAATTCCACTAAAATGAGTGATTTTAGGCATATTTCTCGCTGCAAAAGATAGAGTAGTTCTTGATTTTGTTACAGACAGAAGTGTATGGAGATTGAGTTTACAGAAATTATTTTATCCTATAACGTGCTTTGTGTTTTTTGTTGCTGATATTTAAATTCCATGTTGACTTTTCTGCAACTTTCAGCTGGGGAGACCTAACGGTTTGCCATGCTTGGAATGGTCACAGGACAAGATATAAATAGAGGTTTATATTCATTTAAATTACTGTACTAAAGATAAGATATTAAAGGTTGGATAACTGGTTTAAAGTTAATTAATCTGGCGCAATCAGACAGATTGCCGAGGTGACGAGGCCAAGGCCAATGGTGTGGATCATGGAAAGCTCTCGTTTCGTACGTCGATGTTCTCGAAGGATTCTACGTTGGCCCCCAACAAATAATTGTTATTGACTTCACGCGCAACATCAGCAGTTGACTTCCAGGGCGCTTTTTACGTCTCATTCACGAAATTTTTGGCGACCGTTGGATTGGATGAACCTCATGAATCTCGGCCATCAAACCTTTCTCCTAAAATGTGACTTAGAAACTACCGGGAGGAGGAAGTCGGTGAGAGATTTCAGTATACTGATTCGACTAAGTGCTTGGATGTATGTGAATTTTACCTGAATCTGGCCGAATTTAATGATTTAGAGTGTTTTCCTTTTGTGAAGAAAGGACATAACCAAATATGGTAAAACTTATTAAACATTATGACATGAAGGAAATATCTAAATATCCTCCCCAGATTTTTTTTTTTTTTTGTTTCCTCTCCCTAAAATTTCGAAGAAATAAAATTTTGATATTTGTATTGGCAGAGTGGAGAAGAAAATCTGACATACGTAATTTTAATCTCCAAACTTACAAACATAGGTTCGACTGCCGCTGAAATCGCCGAGGAGAAGATTGGGTTTGGCTAGCAATACCGCTAGAGTTGTGCGCGCCCTCTTTTCACCCTTATTTTCTGTTAGTATTTTATTTATTTTCTGATAAATTTAGTATTTCCTACAATTTTTATTTCTTAATAGTAAGAATTGACAAGCCGGCATAATTAGGTGCACCGATGGTGAAAGGACTGACTACATAAATCATTAGATTTTAAAATCCTTGATTGGATCGACTAAAAGTATGACTAAACAACTATTTAAAAAACATATACTTTGGGTATGCAGTTGTGACACTAACCAGATCAATACTATTTTGCATATGTGGATTTTAGGATCGAATCCGTACCTGCATTGGCATAATGCAAAGTCGAGATCTCGAGACGGGACCGTATGTGTCGTGTCAATCACCAAGCCATTCCTCTGACTTCCAATCTTTGGAGCTTCCGTGTGCAGCCCTGGGAAGAGAATGAATACTTGTTCAAGTTAAGACATGCCAAATCTCAATCACATATTCAAGACCTACTAAATAACAAATAAGTAATGGCATAGATATTTTAGGACATATACTAGATTAATAGTTGAATATACACACCCATCCGTGGGCAGCTGCGTTGGTTAAGAGTCCATCATTCATCGTAGACGTCGAGAGTTCGAAATCTGCAGTTACTAGCGATTTAAGTGGGAGGGCCCTAGCGGTGAGTTGTTGAGCTAGTCTTCTCTAAGGTATAGGGGCCCGATCCTCAGGAGCCGCTCGAGCACGAGGGCTTTGCATTTGTGCCAATTTAGTCTTAAACATTTTTTTGGTGCCAATTTAGTACTAAACATTTTTACGTTGTGCCAATTCAGTCCTTCCTGGCTAATTTTGGCTGGATTTTACTGACTAGACACTGGCCATTTTTACATTGTGCCAATTCAATCATTTCTGGCCAATTTTGGCAAGATTTTGCTGACTGGATACCAATCAATTGACTTGGCCTAAACGGTGCTAACGTCGACAACTTTTAATAATATTTTAATATTTTAATTTAATTTTTCTTTCTTTTTCTTTTTCCTTCTCCTCCTCCTTCTTCCAAACGATTGCTGGATCTCGGCGACCGGCTAGAGGCAACGGCCGGCAGGTCGAGGTCGACCTCGCCGGCCACCTCACTAGTGGCCGCGAAAGCCACCTTGCACAGGGTTGGTGAGGCTTGCCTTTGTTGGATTTGGTGAGGTCGAGCCTCGTTGGCCCGACGAATCTTGGGCGGTGAGGGTTGAGCCTTGCCCATGGCCGGCAAGAGGCCGCCCTCAAGGCCTGGGCAACGAGGGTCGAGCCTTGCCCATGGCTGGTGAGGCTCGACCTCGCTAGATTTGGGCGCAAGGCTGCCCTCGAGGCCTAGGCAGTGAGGGTCGAGCCTCGCCTGTGGCCGACGAGGGCCAGCCTCGCCAACCTAGCACAAGGCTACCCTTGTAGTCTGGGTGGCCTCGAGTTGGCTTCTCGCCACGCAGCGTGAGGTCACCCTCACGATCATTGGTGAGGTGACTGGCGAGGTTGACCTCGACAGAGTAGCCTTTGGCCGTGGCCAACAACCAACTAGAGGATGGAGGAGGAGAAGGAAAAAATAAAAAAAATTAAAATACTATTAAAATTTGTTGACGTTAGCACCGATTTAGGCTACTTCGGCCGGCGTCCAAATAGCAAAATCCGGCCAAAATTAGCCGGAAAGAACTGAATTGGTACAACGTAAAAATGTTTAGGACTAAACTGGCACAAAAAAAAGGTTTATGATTAAATTGTCAGAAATACAAAAAGTTTATGACTTTTTTAACACTTTTCCCCACAAATATAGTATAGCAATCTTATTATCATTGCCAAATACATAGATTCGAGTAAAAGAGAAATTGTAAAATTTATTCAAAGAACAATGAACCAAAAACTAAGAAAGAATTGAGGGTAAGGCTCTATTTGGTAACCATCTTGTTTTTCAATTTGTCTATTCTTTTACTACTTGGAGTAGAGAAAAATTAGATATCAGTTTGGTAATATTAACTAATTTTGTAGAATAAATTTAGAACAAAAACAAGAAAAAAAATATTTCTTTATTTTCGGAAACATAAATGAAAAAAAAAACTATTTGTAAACATAAATTATTCTCGAGATCAAAAATGTTATCAAATGCATCCTTAGTCAACCCTTTGCCATACATTTATCTTGACAATTTTAACAAACCAAGCAATATACAATTCATCACACTCATGTGACAGGTAATTTGCTATGAGCACAATATATCATATTTTATCAATTACACGTAATTTGTCGACCACAAATCGCTTGCATCAGTAGTCCTAAATTATGGAAAAACTCATGATGAATTATCATTACCTTGTGAATGAAATATACGGAGAACAAATTTGCAAAATTTTAACACACAAGTAATTTAGCTTAAAATAGGAAATCGGTTAAAGAGACGAACAAATCTAATGCAAAATTTATAATCAATCTCATATTAAATACATCACGACTGCTAGAAGTTGAATTAGACCATGGAATAAGACAAACTAGTACAAAATGAGTTTCGTGACGCTTTTATGTTACTGGATGTAATGAAAATGATATTGTTGTTAAAGAGAAGCAAGTCACTGTGAAGGCCACGAGAAAAGACAAGCAAGAAAGATTACCGCAACAATGGCGAGCGAGATGAAAGCCAATCCCCAGAACCAGACTGCTTCGGGCACAGGCATTGGGCATTTGTGCTTTGTAGATTCTTGTAAATGGCGATCCAAAAGCAATACAATGATAGCATGCGCAACTGGAAATGCACGACGAGATTGAGTGCATACAAAGAACGAGTTCGTAGACATTTGGGCGATGCTGTGAAACGAAATGAAAGGAGGATGATGATGGTCCCAGAAATGATCAAGAGAAGAGGACTTTCTTTCCCTTGCCGGACAACTGTGACCTCAATCCTGCTGCTATGCCACCTTTTCTTGGCTGGAAAGTAATAACTTTTTCCCACTTGCCACGTTCGGAAGTGGCAATTTATTGCATGTTTGACCATCTAGCTACATTGATTCAGATCTCCTGTGACCAATCATCACCAAACGCAAACAGAAACAAACGTGTAGACCACACTGTAGTAACCCCATAGAAAATGCTCGCTCAATAAAACGATCATTTACAAGGAATCGTTCTTGTGATGGTCGGGAAATCCAATGCAAAATTTTAAACTATAAGATAGAAAGAATACATGCAATTTAAGGTCAATTGAAACACTGCATCGATGTGAGAAACCATATACAAGATATAAATCGAATCTAAGGATTTACACTATTAAGTGGAGGAAAACTAAAAAGAATATAAGATCCATAGCAAGTTTTTTCTTGGGCCAACACATCCATAGCAACTCTATAGTGATGTGATATATACTACGATAGTTCTTTTTTGCCCTATTGCCGAGGATCTCGGACTTAGCAAGAAATAGACCGTTAGTTTCTTTGCATTTGAAGGGGAACTATCTATAGACAATGTTTTCCTTTAACCCTGGCTATAGAAAACACTCCCAACCACCCTTTAATTGATGAGTTCCAACCATGCACATCACCTAATTATATATTGAATTACCACAACTCATAACTCATCAATGAGAAATAGGGATAGGGAAATATATAATCTATCATCTTTCTAATCACACTAATTCACTTTACTCCATGATATGCACAATGCGTATGACTTGTTATGGAAAGGAGATTGATTGATGAATCTGTTTGAAAACTTAGGGTTCGTTTGTTTCGCATAAAGCCTTTTCTGCATTTTCTAATGTTTGCTTTGCTTGACAAAATGGGTCAATGGAAAATATTTTTCTAGTCAATGAAAAAAAAAATTCTACAACAGCTAAATTTAGAAAAATGATTTTCTTTGAAAAAACCGGAAAATGTTTTCTAAAGTAACTAGATATTTGCACTTAAATCCAAAACTCCATATTTGGACATAGTAACCCCAACATTAATTCTCTAATCCTAGTGTTCAGGATTGGGTCTCTTGGTGGTTGGGCCTGCTTGGGCCTAGGATCGAGTGCTCAGGCCTAGGCCCCGGATGCCCATGCCCGAGTCCATCAAGGCTAGCCCAAACCCCAAGTGCTCATTCTCAATGGTCTGGCATCCAAACTTGAGTCCATAATGGCCATGCTCTAGTCCCAACCCTAAGGCCCAAGTCCACAAAGACTGTGCATAAGTCTTGGGCACTCGAGCTCGGGTCCTTAGTTTAGAAATGTTTGTTCTTATGAAACAAAATTTTTTAAAAAAATTGAACTTTTAATTTATTATTATTTAAAAAAATCAAATTTATGTTATTTATTTATTTTCTAATTTTCCTTCTTTTAGTATTTTTTTATTTTCTTTCTTTTTTTTTCTCCTTCTTCCTCCTCCCTCCAGTTGTGTGCCTCAACAACTTACCATAATGTGAGTCGGTGAGCTCACCTGTGGCTATCACCAAGGCTTGGTGACTAATAGAGAAAGAAGAAAAAGAAGAAAGAATGTCATGACCTCCTTTTTTCGATGCCCTATTGCGCGTGGGTGCATGCAAAGGTTAATGGCTCGGCTAAGTCTATTAGGGCTTAGTCCGAGCTCTCCCAAACCTAGCAATTCACGACTTATGGTCCAAATTTTTAACATGCAAGTTAATTTTAAATAGGAGTCACCATTAATTAATTTGAGGTGAATCGATTAAAAATCCAAGTGAAATATTGCTCTCAATATTTCACTCATGTGCAACTAGAGAGATTAGGATACCCTTATACTAGTTAATCACTAATGCCTTTCCGGTATCTAATATTATTTAAACCCTAAATTTTTTTTGGATTTTCAAGGATTTTTCCATGCATTCGTGGAAAAAAACATATTTTTGGTCTTTTTCTACATTTTGAACATAAAAAGTATATTCGGATTTTTTTGATCTTTTTTTGAAAATATAAATCAATTTTGACTTTTTCTGATTTTTTTGGGAAAAAAATAGAATATTTCTGGATTTTTCTTATTTCTGAAAAATAAATCAATTTTATTATTATTATTATTATTATTATTATTATTATTATTATTATTATTATTATTATTATTATTATTATTATTATTATTATTACATATTTTATTATTATAATAATATCATATAAGCAACTCGGGTCCAAATAGGGCCTCACTCTTTTTTAAAAAAACTCTAAGCCCATGATCTTGCAAAGCCCACATGCTACCCTACCCGGCTGGGACCCACATGCCCGACCAGATTCCCAGTCGTCGACCTAAATCGCTCCTTCGTCTCTCTCTTCTGCGACGCCCGACGGAGACGGCTGCAACAAGCGGCGGTAACTGGCCTGGGACTTGGTCGCAGCGGCACCCCAAGCAGCTAGGCAAGCCTGGTTCCTCGGACTCGGCTATGGGCATGCCCGGCGGCGACGACGACCAACGGCGATCGGCTCGGTGCAGGGACGGCATGAGGAGATCGGAAGCCGTGGTGGCGAGGTGAGCAGTAGTGAACCCAGCACGGCGGGGCTCGCAGCTGGTCGTCGAGAACGACATTGGGGGCGACGCTGAAGTAGACGGTGTCGGGCGGCAACGACGCGGCGGAGCTCTCGCGGGGGCGAGGGTTTTCGCGATTCGGCCGAGAAAGAAATCTTCCTCCTAGATCTCACCCTCCGCCCTCTAGATCTGCTCTTCTCCCTCGGATCTCTCCTACCAGCCTCAGATCTGGCCTTCCTCTTCTCCCCTCTGGCTTGCTTTCTCCCCTCCCTCTCGGGGTTGCTCGCCCTCCGGCCTCCCTCTCTCCGTCTATCTCATAGCTCACGTGCTCTTGGGCCTCCCTTGAAGTCTCTCAAGGGAAGTCTTTGAGCTCGCTGCCTCTGTCCATCTTTGGCCTTTGCCCGACGCCCTAGTTATAGGCGAGAAGGCCGGTCGACGGAGGTGCTTGGACCGCTGGTCCTTGGTGCTCCAAGCAGCCTCCCCAAACGAACCGATGTCCCACGTGTTAAGGAGGAGTGTTTATGATAAAATTTATACTTTTCTTCTCTGTTCTCCGTAATAGATTTAAATCAGAAGTTCGTTACCAAACATAATTTGATTTTTTATTTATTTTTAGAACAGATTTTTTTATTTCAGAAACAAATTTGAAAAAAAAAAATTAAAAATTAAAATTTAACTTTTTCAATTTTTGAAATAAAAATTAATTTTCTCAATTTCTGATCAAAAATTAATTTTTATTTAAAAAATTTTATCATGCACACTTAAGGTGGCTCTAGCTAGGCTACCTCCTTTACCACATTAAAGACGCATCCCCTCCGTCTGCACTGTTCCACGTGCGTCGCCGTTCCCTCCTCCATCTGGCATTGCTTGCGTCTGGCCTCCTTTGCGCATGTGTTGCAGAGACAAAGGAGGAGGGGGCCGAGTCGATGAAAAAGGGGTAGTGGGCCTTGGGCCCACATGGGGAAGAAGAAGGAAAAGGGGGAAGTTGGGCACGAAAGCCCAACCCCCGTGGGCTGCCCTTTCTTTTATTATTAAATTATTTGAAAAGAAGTGAAAAATAAAGGAAAAAAAAAGAAAATAAAGCTTAATGGATGCAAATAAAAATTAAGACCTAATTGATGCAAAAATCATTTTTGTTAGGGCCGAATTGGTCCCTAGTTTACTTTGTGATTTAATCATAAATACTTATTAAAATTTAGTCATCAATAAAGAAAAGACAAAAGAATAAGAAGAAAAAAATTAAAAATTTGATTTTTTTATTTTTTTATTTTTTGCCTAAGATAAAATTAGGAGATTGAAATAATTTTCCAAATGAGATCTATATATCAAAATACGTTTTCGATAACATATCCTAAGAAAAAATAATTATTTTCTTGGAAAATGATTTATCATAAAATATCTTCATTTATCATAAATTTTTCCTACAAATAAATGCATCCTCCAAACACAAACATGTATCCACTTCTTTTGAGAGCCATGACTCATGATTTCTTTTGGATTTTAGATATGTCTTTGATTCCATAAGGCATAGGTCTAAACTGTTAAGCGGGTAAATAAGTCTAATATAATCTTAAGGAAAAATTTTAAGTAAGAACTCAAAGTGAATCCATTTTCTCAAATGAAGATCCGGAGCGGGTTTTATTTCAAATAAGAACTTAGAATGGCCAAGTTAATCTCAAATAAGCACCTTATCTCCCCAACTGGCCAAATATTTGTTGGTGGACAATTTTTGGCAATTATAAGAGGGGCAATGTTGTTCGAAACTTGTAAATGTAATAAAAAAAAAAAAAAAAAAAACAACAACATAAGAAATCCCCAAATTGAATTAAGTTTGCTTAAGCAAAAGTACACCCCAAAATGCCAAAACTTGGCATGGAAGGACGCTTAAATACCCAAACTTTGGAAAGTGACACTTAAATGCTTAAATCGAGCAAAATAGATCACTTATGTGCCACTCGGCCAAAATGCCAACGTTGTGATTTTTCGACGAAAGAAGTGCAAAATGATGCCATTTTGCATGTTGACGTGAAAAAAAAAAATTAATATAAAAATTAACAAAATTAAATCTAAAAAATAAATTTATTTAAAATATTTAAAAATAAAATAAAATTATTAAAAAACTAATAAAAAAAGAAAAACACAAGTTTTGATCAATTCATGAAACCTTATATAGGGAGTTTCAAACAAAAATCAAACCGTTTAAATTTGAGAAGTGTGCCACAAACATGTTGGCAAAATTTCTACGAATCGACCTTCAATGCCAATTTAATATAAATAGATTGATCCTCAAATTCTAGATTTCTACTTCCTACTTTTCTCTTGTTACTACATTTATTATTTTTTAATAACTTCTTTGCAGCTACTACTTAAAATATAATATAAAAAAAAAAATCTATTTCTCTATATGATTTATCATATGGGTTCAAGCCCTTTCAGGCTTGTTATTTATTGGGCTTCGTTCATATGGAAGTAAACCTAGCTAACAAATCCCCCTCTCACAACCATGTGGAGGGATTCATCATCCCTTCTATCAATCGACCATATTCAAGCTTCTCTCTTGATAGAGTTTTCATTATCATATTAGAATCATTATGATTTTATGAATTTTCTCAAGTTCCAATAGTTTCTCATCTAGAACATTTCTTATCCAATGATATCTAACATCAATATGTTTTGATCTAAAATGAAAAAAAAAATGAATTTTTACCAAGATAAATTGCGTTTTAATTATTACGAAATTACGCATACCTTTTTTGCTTGAACCCGAGTTCTTCTGAGAACCTTTTCAGCCATAGCATCTCTTTCCTATCTTCAGTCGCCGTAATAAATTTAGCTTTTATTGTAGAAAATGCAACACCCTTATGCAATATTGACTTCAGTCGCCACAATAAATTTAGCTTACATTTTAGAAAATGTGTAGCAATAAATTTAGCTTACATTGTAGAAAATGCAACACACTTATGCAATATTGACTTCCACGAGAGGGGAAGATTATTCTATTCTCCTATCTCATCAGTATTGGGTGGTCTTTGGTCTCTTTCACCCCAAAAGCTAATTCAAAGAGTATGGTTTTTCCTCACGCTTATAAACTGACCTCTTGTTCATCCCATAACCGATGTGGGATAATCTCAACAATCTCCCCCTCACATATCAAGTCCTAGGTTAGAGCGCAACAACTTGTATTCGTTTCCATTGTTTAACATAAGGCAAAAAAATCAAGCAATGATCAAAGCTCTAATACCACTTTAATTGGAGAATGGTAGCAACCTAAACAACATTGGATTAACGCAATGAAATAGAATAATTTCCCCTTATAACATCAATGATCTTCCTCAATATTGAATTAACTACCATAACATCAATGTGTTTGCTCTATTATATCTGTTCCTATTAGATTTACACAAGAAATGAGATTATTCTATTTCGCACAGTTAATTCGATATTGTATGGGTTGTTACTGTTCTCTTATCAAAGCACGCTTTAGGCATTCTCGAGCAAGCTCTTGCATAGTTCCTAGTAGCATAGTCTTCCTGTTGCCATGTGCAGTTGCCTAGTATTGGTGAGCAATATGCAGTCCCAATGAGTCTTCTCGTCAAGGTTCTCTCATTCTTGGCGTCCCTATAGGTATCCTAGTGTGGTCTAGCAACTCCAACACACCAATACATCTCTTGCCGCGCCTGCCAAGTTCTTGGCCACGTTCAAAGTCCCTACGGTTGCCGCTTGTAGACCCGCTATCGTGTGCTCTCTCTCGGTCACACTACCTCGCGGGGTGGGGCGCCCTTGCTTTGCTTTGCCTCCCCTTGATATCCTTGGTCAACCCTGATCATTGTATTCATGTGATTACTTAATTTATAATATAGTTTCAAATGAGTGTTATATGATGGCAAAACCTTAGGTTGTTTTGTTATTAGTTTGATTATTCCTTGAGTTCACCTAGGCAACATTAGGGCGTCCAACCTTTGAGTTTAAAGGTCAGATCCCTAAAATTATCTCATTTATTATTCGTGATTTAACATTCATCCTTTATACATGTTAAATAAATTTATTTGCATTAAAATTGGCATTAATTTTTTTTTTAAATAAGACATATATCTTAATGCATCATAAAGTCTGTTAATAATCGTCATGTATATATTGCTTATCATATATTTAGAGTCGACAATGCATTCATATTTGGAACAATGCATGTTAACTTTAGAATTCATAAAGATTTAAGATAGTTTATAGTTTTCTTTAATATAAATTAATATAAAATAAAAACGTCACTATGGTTTCCGTATAGATTCATTTAAATATAAATTAATTGGTTTCGTAACATTCATGTGACATATCGCACTCATCTACAAGATAACATACTTTTTAGTGTTGATTTTTAAGAATCACACAATGTAGATAGAAGTAATTTATAATTGCAGCTCATGCAATATTCACGGTGCATATAGTTTGCATATCATAAAAGAAGATACTAAATATAAATGAATTAGTATTGCATCGTTAAGTCACTATTCTTTTGCATATCATAAAAGAACATACTCTAATCATGTTTTAACTCTCACTATCAGACTTTTGCTATGCCTCTTTGCAGGACGTGGAAGTCGAAACCCATACTTGAAATCAATTTGTCCCCACCCCAACCCCCGAGAAGATGAAGATTCAAACCCCCCACTTTCCTCTTCCATGTTGGAAGAGTGGTTACTAGAGCAAACTCCAGTGGTTTAATAAATAGAAGTTATTGGGTCATGTTTGTTGTCCTAGAGTTTAATTCCTCACTTTTATACAGAGAAAACATAAAATTAGTCTCTAACATAATTTGAAAGATAGGGTTAATCCATGGTTAATTTTTTTTTTCGGAAAAAATACCAAAAAAATAAATTAATTAACATATGGCATTAATACTAATTTAGTCTTAAACCTTTTAATTGAATCAATTGAATTTTAATTTTTTTTTCATTGGTAAACATTTGGTCCTTCCGAGACAATTTTAGCTGGGCGACAAACGCCGACGTGACGATTTTTAAATAATTTTTTTTTTGAAATTTTTATTAATTTTTCTTCTTTTTTTTTCCTTTTCCTCTTCCTCTTCTTCCACTTGGCATTCTTCTCTTACAGTAGCTAGCGCCGCTACTAGATTAACATGCATGATTAATTGTCTCTGCAAACCACTGAGGATTCACCCCAGTGGCTACCCTTCCAACTTAGAATGGGGAGATGAGGGGTTCAAATCCCCACCTTCTCAGGGGTGATTGGGGGTGGGGACGATTTCATTTCAGGAGTGGGTTTCGACTCCTGTGCTTTGCAAGAAGGCATGGCAAAAGTCTGAGAGTGAGTGTTAGAGTAGGTTTAGCGTAGGACCGACCAAAAAAAAAAAAAACAAATTGTCTTTGCATGATTACATTTAAAAGTCATAATTAATGCATATATCACATAATTAATTACTTTTTACTCAAAATGGCAAAATTCCCGTTTTTTCGGGCAATGGCAAAGCTTTGCTTTTGCTTGCTTATTGCATCCAAGTTTGTTAATCTTTTCCAAGTAATTTATTTACTACTTTGATTATTGAGTGTTGCATTACCATTTTGCACACCCGTATGATCATTCCTTACATGCTAGTGGCATAAGATTAAACTTGATAAAGAGTGCATGAATATTTTCAAAATAAAGTGAAACATAAGCATTAGATTAATCTAACATAATTAAGTTCCCATTCCCATGAATCTCTAATTCACATGGGGAAAAAAAAATCTCTCACATTTTACCTTTGTATCTAATCAATCCATAATCGATTAGTGGTAGTTCTAAGATAAGTTTAATTTAATGTTTAAATTAAAACCCCAAGTTGCAATTGGTATGAGTTTATGAGAGTCTACACTAGTTAATAACGCCATATATTTGATGAGTAACCATTTGTGTCTACCTTCATGAGTTTTTCCTTGATGGTTCACTTTGAGGAAGATTGCAACAACTTGTGAGCACACATTATATGCGTGTACCTAAATGAAAGGTAATTAAAGAGATTAGCTTAACAACAAGAAGCAATATAGGAGAGATCCCATGAACCAAAATGAAAATTTGGACATAGGCATTTATGTAGATTGAGGTAAATGGTGTAAAAATGAACGATGAGATTTAGTATGGAAATTGATTCTGTGTCATACAATGATGGTGACAAAAAGGGAGAAAGTTATAAATTTATTGTATTGGTGTCAATTTGATCATAATTTTTAAATTGTGCTTACTTAGTTCTAAATATTTTGACGATTTGTTAGTATAATCATTTGGTCAATTGATCGGAAATCTAGACATGGATGTCAACCATTCTACATGACGGTGTTTATCTTTCTAATCTTTCTTTTCATTCTTTTTTCCCCCAACTGGACCAGCAAGGTTTGGGCAAGGGCCTTTGCACCCTCACCGCCCATAGGAAAGAGCCTTAGGCACTCATGTAGATGTAGGCGACGAACACAATGCCATTGCCTAATCTAGGCAAAGGAGTAATGGCCTTGGCCAACTGCGGGCAAGGGCCGGGCCCTCGCCAAGATCCAGGCAAGGCCAGCGAGCCTCTTGCCTGTGGCCAGCAAAGGCGTTGCAGCTCGGACTGCATCTGGGCGAGGGCCCAAATCTAGGCAAGGTTCAAATATAAACCATGTCCAGGTGTCATTGTCTCGGTATAAGACAACAATGAGCCGAAATGAGCTCATTTGTTCAAGCCCAGTTCACTTCTAACCAAAATTAAGCCCGAACTCATCTAAAGCTACGCCAAGGCTATTATTTATAAAACGAAAACAAGCCCAAATTTACTAAAGCCAGAACAAGCCCAAATTTTCTAAAGCTTACTATAACCTATTTTAATATTTTTCTTTTTCTACACATTTTTGTTTTCTATTCCATATACTATTTTTTTTCCTAACTTCTTCGTTCCTGTCGTCTTCCTCAAATGGACGAGTTTCTCATCATTAATCAGTGCCAAGCCAACTGTCGTCATCGCTTTAACTTTTCACTCTTTAGTTACCGTTGCTCTTACCACTGAGGACTTCGACCAACCGAGAGCATCAACGCTTGTGACTCTAAGCTTCCATCTCTCAGCAGTGACCATCCGTGAGTCACAAAGCACAGAGGAGATTGAACAGATACGGTTCACAGATTCCTAACGAATTCTCAGCATTAATGCATCAACTATAATTGTTTCTGAAGGAAATCCAAAACTTGCAATTATTCGACGCTTACCCTATATGCATCAAGATGAATATGGTAAAGTTAGGCCGAACTTAAATTGATTCGACACATACTAGGCATAGGGTGCGTTTGGGAACCACTTCCCAAAGCCCCTTGGGAGTCAAAAGCCCTTTAGGCAAAAAAAAAAATGGTGTTTGGGAAAAAACTTTGGAAGGGACTTGGGTTGAATGCTAGCATTTTTAAGGCTGAAAGCCCAAGGCAGGTGGGGGGCTGCCTTGGGCTTTTCAGCATTTTCGGCATGCCCACGCGATACTGTTCACTTTTTTTGTTTTTTTTTTCCAAAATTGTCCTCATGAATTTTTTGTTTTTCCAGTTCGTGTCCTTGGATGAAACACTGTTCATCTTCTCCGGGCTGACGACTGCTACAAGGATGTCGCGACCTAGGCGATCGTTGTTGGAGAGTCGGGCGACCTCCGCGAGTTGCGGCATTGTCGGCGATCGTCGCTTGCCGCATCGTGACCTTCGCGCGGAGCTCACTAGGGCTGCGCGACCCAACTGGTCGCAGGTCTGGTGGTCGCGACTAGATCTGGTGCCGGAGGCTCGAGCGGCGACCAGATCTAGGTCGCGCGACCTTGCCACCCTCGAATCTAGGTCGCGGCAGCGTCGCACGACCCCGTCGTGACCCAAATCCGAGGTGGCGAGGTCCTCCCGCAGCCTTGACGCCCCGGATCTAGGTCGCCTGAGGTCGAGGCGGCGTCGCGCGATGCGCGAGACCTCGCTGCCCCAGATCCGGGGTCGCCAGAGGTCGAGGCCGCGTCGCGTGATGCGCGCGACCTTGCCGCCCCAGATCCGGGGTCGCCGGAGGTCGCCGGAGGTCGTGACGCCGACGGCCGCCGCCTTCTTGGTCTTTTTTTTTTTTTTTTTTTTAATTTTTCTTTCGATAATTTTTTTTTACCACAAAACTCTTTTGTAAATGTAATTTCCCAATCACTATTTTGCTCAAAACACTTCACAAAAAGCTTTCAAAGTACAATTTATTAAACACGGTTTGCATTTTAAAAAACACATTTAAGTCAAAGGTCTTTGCATTTTTCTAAAGGCTTTCCCCAAAAGTGGTTCCCAAACGCACCCATAAAAATGGGTTATAATCGCTTTGCAAGGTCTGTATCATAAGCCACGGCATTCAAGTTAAACTGATAATTCTCTAATCAATCAAAGGCGAGAGTGAATCAATCATTGATGTCATTGAAGCAAATCATCAAACAGTTAGAAGGCGACTTGACCGAAGAGCTTATATACAATATTAAAGCAATGATAAGTCTCAGATCATAACAGACAGCAGCAACACACTCTTAGGATACCAAAGCAACTTCCATTATTTTTTTAAGTAAATACCACTATGGATCTCGGTCCTTGATTTTGTTCATAAAAGGACGAGATAAAGAAATTGAGGTTTTACTTTGGACTCACCTTGTCAAGGATAAATCTCAGTCACGAATGTTGTTCGAACTGACATGAAGACGTATCACCGACAAAGAAGAAGGCCAGCAATAGAGAGCCTCGATCGACAATGCAGTTCTTCGAGCTTCACAGTCAGAAAGACAGTAAAGCAGAGGAGACACCATGTGTTGATGAACAAGTTTTTCTCCTCTAGCCCCAAGCATAATAAAGAGTTTTTTTTTTCTTTTTATCGATCTTTAGAGAGAATCAATGAGAGAGAACTCGGTGACCCTCCTCCCTTCCGCCTGCGCCTCCACAGAATTAACGGTCATGATCGGTTGCTCAACTAGCAAGGGGGAGTCCTGAAAGTCTCTTCAGTGAAAATTAGAGCTATCAATATGGGTTAGGAATCCATTTTTCAACTAACTTTTAATGGGCCGGATTATAAATGGGCCACTTAAAATTTTACAAACGGGTAGAAATGAGTTTAAGATATGTGAGCCTAAGCCTCTATGATTTACACATGACCCAAAATCGACCCATTTGGTTTACCAGCTCCAACCATGTAGCTAATTTTTGTCTTCATTTTGTTCGGTCCTGACTCACTTAAAAAAAGACACTACTTGACAACCGCGCGTAGCCGACAGATAGAGATCGACCAACACAGTGAAATCAGGCGGTGGAGGGAGAAGCAGATGGAAGGAGAGTGCCGCGCAGGGGAATGGAGGTTGACGCATGTCGGGGAGACAAATCTGTGGAAGAGGAGGTGATGATGGCGGCGGAGGCACAGGGTGCAGAGGTGAAGGAGGAGGAGGAGGCAAAGGAGGAGGCAGCGGACGATGGCGCTGCGTGAAGCCACCAGATGGGGAGAGGGAGCAGATCACCAGGCCACTCGGCCTGGGCGAGGTCTTTCCTCTGGTAGTTGCCACCATTTATCTGTTGCAGTAGAGAGACAAAGGACGCGCGGACCCCTGGAGTGCCATAACTTTGGCTAAAGGGACACTTAAGTGCCATAACTTACGAAAGGTACACTTAAGTGCCACTTTCAAGAAAAACGGATCACTTGAGTGCCAATTCGGCGAGAATCCGGCCAAAATGTTGACGTGGCACTTTTCCGGCGAATTGAGCTCAAAATGACACAGTTTTGCACGCTGACGTGGCCAAAACGGTGTCGTTTTGGCTTATGTGGCAAAATTTAAATTAATAATTTTGAAATTAGTTGAAATATTTTTTTTTAAAAAAAGGAAAGGGGGAGGCGGTTAAGGGATTAACCCTCAGCCGCCTCCGCCGTCGCCCCGCCGCCGCCGGGAAGGGCGGGCGACAATGGGGGAGGGTCGGCCGAGGTTGCCGGCCCCGGCCGGGGTTGGTGACCTCGGCCGACCGGCAGCTAGGGCCGCCGACCCTCGCCGGATTTGGGCGAGGGCCGCAAGCCCTCGCCACGTATTCGGGGAGGGCCGCCCCTCGCCTAGATCCGGCGAGGGTCGGCGGCCCTCGCCCGACCGGACCAAGGGCCGCCGCCCGCCGGGGGTCGCCGGATTTGGGCGAGGGCTCGCGGGGGTCGCCGAATCTGGGCAAGGGCCGCAAGCCCTTACCATAGATCTGGCGAGGGCTTGCGAGCCCTCGCCGCCAATCGGCCGTGGTCGCCGACCCTTGGCCAGGGCCCGGCGACCCCAGCCGACCCTCCCCCCGCCGTCGCCGGCCCTTTACGGGTGGCGGCGGGCGGGGCGAATGAGGCGGCCGAGGGAATCCCTCGGCCGCCTCCCCCCGTTTTTTTTTTTTTTTTATTATTAATTTTTTAATATTTCAACTAAATTTAATTTAAAATTATTATTATTAAATATTTTAACTAAATTTAATTTAATTTTTAATTTTTTTTACCACATCAACCCAAAATGACGCCGTTTTGGCCACGTCAGCGTGCAAAACGGCGTCGTTTTGAGCTCAATTCGCCGGAAAAGTGCCACGTCGACATTTTGGCCGGATTCTCGCCGGATTGGCACTCAAGTGATCCGTTTTTCTTGAAAGTGGCACTTAAGTGTACCTTTCGTAAGTTATGGCACTTAAGTGTCCCTTTGGCCAAAGTTATGGCACTTGAAGCGTTCTTTTGCCGAGACAAAGTGTATTATCATTTTTAAAGGGAGAGACTGTGGGTTTATGTTCTAAATGGGGAAGATGATGAAGTTTTCCTAATTTTAATTTCATTTTTCAAGAAATTCGATTCTTAATTTTCAATTGCTTTTTCATTATTTAATTTTAAGTTTTACATTATTTTATTGGTAAAATATTAGATATCCCTACGTTGAAAGATACTTGAGAAGCGGTTAGTTAATCAAATCTCCATATATTTTTAGCTTGATTGTAAATTATCTAAACATTATTTTTATTTATATATGAAGCTATCAATTTCAAAGTTATTAATTGACACAACCGATTGCCCCATAGTCTAAATAGTTAAAAAAAAAAAAAAAGGAGGATAATTACAAAATAAGTTTTGAAATTTGTCGATTTCTTTCATCTTTTCTCAAGTCATTGAGTTGCTTATATGAAATTGGGCTCATTAAATCTAAGTCACAAAATAGGTATAGAATCCATTTTTCCAGCCCTAAGCTGTTTATAAGTATTTTAGTTTATGGGTTTTGTACCTTTTCTTTTTATTTACTAATTTTTTATTATTTAATTTGCTTTTTAAATTCAACATCAAGTTTTTATATAAGTGAAAAGCCTAGTTGGTTACATAAATGGGTATGGACTTTTTCTAGGTTATATGGATTGAGTCGAGTATGAATCGTCAATTTTATATAATATGAAAATATGTCAAAATAAATTAAATGAGTTAATATAATTTAAATTATTTTCAACTCGATTTATTCATTTGACGGCTGTAGTGAAAACCGGTGCCAGCGAGGGAGCCTCTAAGCCGGTATACATATCCGAACAGAGCAAGAAACTTTAAAGTGGGCTCAACTGGGCCTGTTTTGGGCTTTAAACGAAATCCTTTTTCAAATAAATCCAACTAGGCTCAAGCTGATACTAGAATAAGGGCAAAAAATGAGGGAAGGTCTAAAGCATTATTACTTACTTTTCTCTCCGTTTTTTATCGATGTATTAACAAAAATTTAGGTGTCAATGTATCCTATTACAAGTAACGGTATTTGAGATTTTAAGTGTATTTTAGCAAAAATAACCTAAGAAGTATCGGCACTAATAGGCAACACGTGACACGATAGACATTTCAATACATCATTTCTAAAAAGTAGAGAATTTCAACATATTGATAAATTATCATTTTTATGATTATTTTAATTAAATTAGTCTGAATAATAATAAAAATCTAGAATAAATATACACTAAAACTCATGAGTCATGGAAGTGTGAGTTAGAAGGGAAGAGTAGACTAGGTTTTTCTTTTTTCTATATTTATTATTTTGAGGGAAAAAGTCACCAAAAACTCCATAGTTTGCCCAAAATAATAAATTTATCCCAATTTTTTTTTACATGAAAAACCCCAAAATTTGCTAACTGTATAACACATTTACCTCACCAATGGCATTTTCGTCTTATTATTTCTTTTTTTTTTCTTTTCTTCTTCTTCTTCTTCTCTCTTCCCTCTGCCATGGCCGACGAGGGTAGCCGGACTCATGTGAGGGGCACCCTTGCCAAGCCCTCGTTAGCATTGGGCGAGGACAGCCCTTGCCAAATCTAGCGAGGGCACCCTTCACAGGACTCAAATGAGGGCCGTCCTCACTTGGGCTGGCTAGAGCCGCTCTCGCTAGTGTCGAGTGAGGGGTGCCCTTGCCAGATCCAGCGAAAGAAGATGTGTCACATGAATACAAGTTCAGGGTTTTTTGTGTCACGAAAAAAAGTTTGGAGTAAGTGTGACAAAGTTTTGGGTTTTTTCATGTCACAAAAAAAAGTTTTGGATTTTTTGTGGTCTTTTCCCTTATTTTTATTATCTTTTAATTTTTTTACATTTTTATATTCTGACCATTTATTTATTAAAAAATTTTAAATTTGACCCAATGCGTGTCAAAATCACTTGCTTGAGTTCTAGACTCACATGTTGGGAGAATTGATCACGTGTCGGATTTTTCAACACCTGTTGATCACGTGTCAGAGCAATCGTGTTAGAGTATCGGACACAATAAGAAAACTCCAAAAAAGTGTTGATATTTCCCTAGAAATAATAGTCCAAGCTAGGAAACGAAATGCATTTGCATAGTGCCTGGTCTAAAGAAGGTAAAACCGTCGCGGTTAGCAACCTTTTAGATAGCCAAAAGCTGATAACGCTAGGGTCCCTAAGTCGATTTCGTTCGAGTATGGGTGAAAATTTTCTGTTTAGAACAGTTCCTTTCAAAAGCCAAGCATGCTTACAAATTTGTCAGTGATGTCCTAGGCAAAAGTTTGAAGTAAGCTCTACAGTTTTTTTTTTTTTTTAAGTGGGAATATCTTTCAATTTTAGGCCAGACATATAAATTTCTAAAATTTACAGGTCGAATCTAAAAATCGAGAGACTCAATTGAACATTTCAGAACACAATAAGCATTGAATTAACCAAAAAAGAAACATGAGTACTCAATTTATGAATGAGCACAACATCAGGGACTAGACTACATTAATATTATGTGACGACATCTATTTATTTTGACTCTGATGTGAGACGGATATGATCGACAGACAAGTCTACGTGCCAGACATATTGACATGTGATCTGGTGTTACAATTTGTAAAAAACACATCATACTTTTGGGATGGCATTATGATGACACTCGATTTGGCGGCAACTACATAACATTACCAATGTAAACACCAAAAGCAGCAGTAGTGCCGGCAAAAATGTGATGCAGCATCGTCGAAAGGTTCTACTTTTCCCAGGCTGCGCCTGCCGTCCGTGGGCTGGTTCTGGCGAAACGGGGTAATCAAACCTAAGTAGGACCGCCCTCTCGTTGTCCAGCTCCACCGTGTCGGAGTCCAACTCTTCGTGGCAACTCAGCAACGTCCATATGTTTTTAACAATAGCGAACAAGTTGAATACGGAAACCAGTAAAGAGAGGGCGAATGGAATCCATTTCAATTTACAATTGATCTTTGTCTTGGATGACGAGGATAACATGTTAGAAGAAAAAATCACACCTTGGAAGACGAAGTAGAAATTCGTGAATTGGAGGGTCCTACCGACGAGGTTCGTGATACGATCTTCTTGCCACCTAATGGCCTCATTAAGTTTCTCGATGCTCTTTACAACTTGCTCGCGAGGTCGTGCTGGCCGTTGGTTCGACATTACGTATGCTCTTTCTCTATCGGTTTTTGTGTAGGACTTGGGGCTACTGAGCGACAGAGGGAAAGGTAGAAAGGGCGTCTTCAGCAATGCCTTCATGATCCATATCGGCATAGATATAGGTTGTAACCCATGTGTATGTTCGATTAAATTACATCTAGTGACCATAGAAGTACTTGCCGAGACAAAGTCATTTAAACATATAGAAATTAGGGTTTCCAGGAATATGTGCCAATTTTGATCAAGGAACGTGTGTAATGCGTCCTACAGCTCGTTGACATCGGTGCTCAACGTGCTGCTCACAACCGAAGAATAATTTGAATGATTCAAAACAACAATTAATTGAAAAGTGTGAGAGTAAGGCGAGAGGAGAATGTCCTTCGTCTAGGGTTTTATCCAAAACAAGAATTAGTTGAAGAATGTCCCCGTTGACTTATGGCTTTTTGTGTCATCCATTGGTTTGGCCAGATGCTCGGTTGTAGTGATAAGAGGGCCACACTGCCTTCCATGAGATTATAAGTTTGCGTCATATCATGAGTAAAATTTCTAATCAGCTTGTATTGGGACATCTGCATCTAAGAGCGGACTAGGTAGTTATGACTTAAATAAAACATTTCATAATAGATGTGAGACTCTTAGAGTGCCCATGTCAACATTTCTTTTCTTTTGTTTTTTTTGTTCTTTTGTTCCCTAGAATAGGAAAATAACATAAATCCGTTTGGTAATATCAATTAATTTTTCTATATTTGGAATAAAAATAAGAAGTAGAAAAAATAACTTTTTGTTCTCGGGAATAATTTCTAGAAATAAGTTATTTTTTTCTTTTCTTCTTCTTTCTCAACACTCACCATCCCTTGCTACCGCCGTTAGCCCCCAACTCTTGCCCACTGTTGGCTGCCGCTGTTCACTGGTGGCAAGGAAGAAGAAGAAAATAAAAAAGAAAAAACTCTTAAAAAATTAAAAGAAATTTTACATTACAAAAAAATTTGTGAACTATGCTAAACGCATTCCTTTTCTTTTTCTATTCTAAAAATAAAAATTTTGTGCATTACTAAACACGTTCTTTTACTTATAAATTCTTCTAGGGAATAAAAATAGAAAATGATTATTTTTAAAAAGAAATTGTTCCCTGAAACATAAATGATACAAAACAGGCCCTTATAATAATGTCTAGAGGGTTATTTGCACTAATTGATCCTTCTGCCCTTTTACTTGCCATCATCTACAACGTTATCTCAATTGCAAACTCTGTGATTTGTCTCACTTTTTACTAATTTCCACTGCAACGTTTCATCGAATTACTTAATAGCAAGGACCCTAAGTAATGGAAATCTCGCCCATCCTTCCTCCAAATTATTGCGCATGAATGGCAAAGTCAACTGCCAATCGCTTACCGACCAAAAAAAAAAAAAAAAACCGCCAATCGCTTGCTCATTTTCGGCCCCTGGGCAATACCTCCTTGCGCTAATAAAAATAGACAAGAAAAAGACCCACAACCTAATGAGTCCTATCTGTCATTCCTGGGTCCCTATTTCAATTATCATCCCCAGCTAACGTACCTCAAACCAACGGCCGTTGGGACATTATTTTTCAGAGAGCGCATCAGATTTCCGTTAGTGCTTTGTCGACCAGCTGGATCAATCTGTAATCATTCTGATCATTCCTCTTTGGCGTACCAGCTAGAGTTTACTTGTAGATGGAATCCGACCATAAGAGCGCGAATGACGTTTTCTAAAGAATCATTACGAAAGTTCTTCCCTAATAGCCCGTACAACGTCACGTCAAGTTCTCCAGGCAAATGTTCTATTTAAATATTGACATAGTTGAGGATTTCAGCCGATGAAAATGTCGAGAAGTGCTTTGACAAGAAACGTCACGACCGACTGCCAACCGCCAAGGGAATTTCGAAAATGAAAGATTACCGACCGTTGAGAGCTTGAAAATGATCTTTGATCTGTATATATATATATAATGAAAAATATATCAACTTATTTTAAATCTTATGAGATGCTTATCTAAGGCAACACGATAAACATAATATCAAATATAATCAATCAACTATATACACTTGAAAGATATGCAGAATCAAGTAAACATCTTAATTTTGTTAACATTGTGAGATGTAACAAATTAATTGGAGTTTGAAAAATAATCCGAAAATCTTCAATTGCCATGAAATCAAACAACGGAAATGGTTGAAACTAGCAATGCACAATGTCTGTCATGATCGATCTGTAGCATGGCTGCACATGGGATGTGTGTGGTGAGACAACAATATTTTATGTTGATCATCTGACAGTGATGATTTTGATGGTGGTATTGGCTTCTCGAAATGAGAAGTGGAAAGTCGAAAATCAAAGGCATTAGAGTTGAACAACATGCGTCCTTTGCGGTTGACTTTGTTGTCAAGATAGTAACTAAACAACCATGGTCGATACTGGTGTGGCTACAGCAAGTGGAATGAGTCAGGCTTTGCTAAGCGAAAGTTATCATGTGAAATTGCGTTTTCGTGACATCGAAAAATACCTCCATGATAGAGTAAAGCTCAATTGTGTGATGTCGCAACACAACTACTATGGTTGTGACATCCTGAATTTCGACCCATCCCAATAATATGAAATGGGCATTTCGTTGATGCACCTATGATCCTATTTTTTTGAGTTGGCCATTCGCGATTTAACTAACCTATTAAGTGAAGCCCTTAAAAAATATAAATGCGGCAGACTCGAGAATTCGATTGGAAATCGATCGCTCGACCGTAATAATCAGCAAGGATCAATACGACACCGTTATAACCGAATTATGATTGAATATAGGTTGATTTGACGGAATTACGTAATTGAATTGCGAGTTATTCCGCGTGATTGCGAAATTCGCATTGAACGTCATTAACTTGATTTTTATCGATTTTATATTCGGAACCCGTAATTGAAACCTTGCGATTTTTACGATAACTGAGAGTCGACTACGAGTCAGAGATGCACAAACGTGGACCGAAAATTATCGACTACGGATCATATGCGATAAAATCCTTAAAAGCTACCCGATAGGTTAGGTTGTACTAAAATCGCGTTCGGTTGATTTTAACCACGAAATTGAATTCAGTTTCGGGAATCGGATGTTCGAGCATTTCACGATTTATTTATAGGACGTCGTCTCATCTTTCGGAGAATTTTCTTTGAGTCCGAATTTTGCGGAAAAATCGGTTTTTGGTAAAAAGAAAAGAAAAATGGAAATTCGAATGGGAGGTTAATGGTGCTATTTGGCTGCCCAAAAATAGCTTAATTAGGGAAATTAGAGCTATTTTCTTAGTGATTGGGCAATTGACATTAACGCATGAAGAGTTTGGTGCCAATTTGATGATTACATAGATATTTTATTAAGGCTTTCTATTGGTTAGTTCATGCACTTTATTTCCTCTCTCTCCCTCCCTCCCTCCCCACTCTCTCTCTATATCACGCATGAAAACCCCCCCCTCTCTTTCAGCCGCCCACTCCTTCTTCTTCTTCTTCTTACTTTCTTCTCTTCTTTTGTTCATCCATCATTCCACACCAGCTCACGTCCCTATCCCCTCCCCCCCCGGCAGCATCCCACCACCGACTCCACAGCTCACCATTTCCAACGCAATACTCCCACGACGCCAACTCCACTGATCGCCACCCCATTTCATGCCTCCATCCACCACCGTCCACCTAATCCCACCTCATGCCAACCTTCATCCCATCACCAGCGAACCCATCACAAGCCACCAGCATCCACCGCAACTCTTCACCACCACCTGCAAACCTTAATCCAGCCACGTCTAGCCGCACCACCCTCAGCCGAGCCCCCCAGCCCCTACAAATAGCCCCAGTCAAGCAGCCCACAGAACTGAGCAAAACCGGATTCCCTCTAGGCCGTGAGCCTTGTAGGACCATTTGCTGCCTTGATTGAGGGTGGTTTAGTCTAATTTAGTGGATTTCCCTTAAATTTGGTTATTGGACTCTCGTCGTTTGTCATTTTTGTGGGGGAAAAATGTGTTACGATTTTGAGGTTGCTTCATTCTTAAAAAAATATTCTAAACATCTTCAACTATGACATATATTTTACTCAAGATTTTATGGATTTAAAAAAATGAGATTTCAGCTTCGTTACTATTAAAATAGAATCTCGAATTATGTTGAAAACAATGACCTTTTGGTGTTCAAAAGATTTTTATTAACTTTTAGGGTTCGATTTTTAAAAGAGTTACTTCACAAAAGTTGTTCATCACATCTTTTAGTTTAACATAGTTAAATTTCAAATCAAATGAACATGTTTTAGATCTCGAACTAAACTGATTTGGAAAACAGAATTTCTGGACATGGGTACAGTTTTGATGACGACTTGAGCGAATTACTGCTCTCATTCTAGAAAGATTTGGGTCAAGGTGTCTCATGAAAATTTTTCTTTTAAGTGTGTTTTAGAACATATTCAAATTTGAGAATTTTTTGAGTTTGTTTGATTATGTTTCTGGAATTAAATTTGAAGGCGCGCGAGTTGCCCAGTTTCTGCTGGTTAGGGCCGATTGTGGTTTTGTAATTATTCTTGATATCGTACTTGCTGGATAATGTATATTTGGTGCTTTGGTTGACTTTTGGCACGCTTAGATCTTATGCATGATAGGACAAGATTGGTTGCTTTATATTGGTTCCGAGTTTTACGGCAAAATATGGCATTTTAAGCTTTTAATTAGAAAAAAAATTAGGTGTCGGTGGACACAAAAACTTATTTGCTCTACAAAACAATGAAGTTTTAAATTAGGTGCGTGTAAAGTTTGATGGATTAATTTTGAGTACGTGAGCACCTATGAATTTATATCTAAAAGTTTTGAACAAATAAAAAAGGGGTTACTAAATTTAGTTCCAAAAAGAGAGGGGTTGGAAAGGAAAATAGAAAATAAATGATGTGTCGGGTTTGGACACCAAGTTTTATGTGCTCATTAAAACGATGATGTTTTATACTAGATGCGTGCAAAGTTTGGCGGGTTAATTACAAATACATGACCTCATATGAAAATATTTCGAAAGGCTTTGAACAAAAAAAAAAAAAAAACAAGGAATTGCAAGGTTTATTGTTTTAAAAAGAATTTTGGGATTTTGGGCTAATTGACGGAAGATAAGAAATGGGTTGATTGATGACGTGTGTGCATGGTCACTAAGTGGAACCCGTCACCCAACGAGAGTTTTTCCCCAGTGCAGTAGTTGATGATTCGTTGATTTGGATTCCTTGTTCATATGGTTCTTTCACTACCTATAACGCGTGGAAGACTATTGGAGTGAAGCGTCAGTATTTTGATTGGCACAATGTATTTGGTTCAATCCATCTATTCTCAAGCATTGTTCTATCTCATGGTTGCATGTTCTCCAGAGGCTTGCCAGTTGACATGGGACTGTTAAAGTGGTGTTCTGTGTCTTTAGCTTGCTGCATTATATGTGGCCTTGCGAACGAGAATAAAGATCATCTATTTATTTATTTTTTTCAGCTTTTTGTCGCAAAAGTGCCTTGATTTTATTGATAACTTGAAAGTAGACCCCAAGCGGGTTCAAAATCATAACATAACAGAGGCCGAAGAGGATGTGGTGATTGGAAATCCAATTCGAGCTTAGAGCTTCATTTCCGCAAGCCTTCGCAATCTAGTATGCAGGTTGATAAGGGCATGTATAGTACCATTTTTATTCCAGGAAATAATTTCTATTCAAAAATAGTTTTTTCTCTTTCTATTTATTTAATGAGTTTCTGAGCAAAAAAATCCGTTTGGTAATTGCACAAAATTTTTAAACCCAAAGTGGAAAAAAAAAAAAAAAAAAAAAACATAAATGGGGTGGTACAACCCTAAAATTTACTATGTCTAATTTTTTCATTTAATTATAAAAATTTTAGTGGAGACTTAATGATTCATATTTGGATAAAACAAGACTTTTGTAAGAATTTAACTGATAAAGATATTTTAAGATGGCCTTAGAAAATCCAATGAAATAATTGGTCAAAGACGGATGATTGGAAATGTCAGCAGATAGTCTCACTAATTTATAACTTACAATACAAGGAAATTAACGGTAAATCTTTGGTCATTACAATTTGGGCCTATGGGAGAATGGCACTCGACAAGTAACAAGGGTATACGGCCATGCAAATCCTATCCATCTGCACTTAAGAATATATGTAAATCAACGACGTGTGCGCCTGTGCAGGCCCAAAGCATTTTAGCAAACACGTAATGAGCACTTTCACATGAGTGTTGGCATATTTAAAACGGCTCGAAAATCAGCACCCGGATTAAAACCAGCGTGCAAACATATCAAGAAACGTCAGTCTAATACTAGGTTTGCTCTTATTCTCATTCATAGCAGAGCTGGGTCTCGATACTCTGTGCTCAAACTGCTACCAAACCGAGAAGAAAACAAACTCGCATTGTGACTTTCAAAAGCATTTTGTCGAGCAGGTTGTGGGTACTCCCAATTCTGAACTCAATTAGGGAATTAGAAATATTTTTCACTCCAAAATCAGCTACAGAACAACAACAACATTACAAAATCATCCAAGAGAGGCTTTGGTTCTTAGTTATCCATGCACAAATAGTGTTTACACGAGTCATCATTAACTTTCACTTGACGCAAAGCAAAACTGGGGAAGAAAGCGAATTGAAGCCGTGAATACTGGTTGAATCGACGAAGGGAAGCTTCACTGTCCGCCCGTGGTTGAAATCCGCATCGATGGAAGCACAGCGGTAGCTCTATAGCCTTCAACCTCTGTGTGCCAGCAATGAAGATTAGCGTCAGCAATGGAACCTCAAACAGGAGCCAGATCGCATCGCCGCATCCTCCTTTCCCTTTGATGCATCCTCTTCAACAAAGATCCATACTTGCTCTCAGAAAATCGTTCACCCTTTTCGTCTGAACCTCCTTATCAGAGGGGACAACCTTCGCGTTTAGCCCTCGTCATGGCTCAATACCAACCGATTTCTCTCTTTTTCTCCCTATGACGTCTCTCCTGTATGTGTGTCCAGTTGTTGAGGAAAAGGAAAAATGGGCGAGCCGGGGTAATGTGGTTATCCAATTCTTTCTACGCGGAAGCGTATTTAGACCAATAATGATCCAGGACATACAAATTCAAAGAGTGCATGTAAGAAGACATAGGACGAGACAATTTCATTTCCTTCTTATTTAGATACTTTTGGGCAACCTAGTTTGGGTACACTAGGAATCAAAATGCTACTACTCCAGGCTATATCAAAAGTCCATCAATTGTACCACTTCAACCATGATACTTTATATCTACATGGTCGCCTAACTTGTCTAGACCCCACCGTCTAGTCTCCTAAAAAAATGCTATCCTCATCCTCTAGCCTTTGTCCTACTCGGGCCCATTGCCTCCATTGTTGTCATCATCGGGGAGTGGGAGTGGCCCACCATACGCCCACTAATTCGGGCATAGACGGCAATGTACCCGATTTGCACCAAGCCTAATAGGAGGCCAGCATCTACCATTGGTATCGCAATGAGCTGGATGAAGGTGACCTTGAGGAATTTGGGGTCGTTCAACTCCATTTGGTGCCGCTTGAAATCAATTGGGGCACCGTAGGGGGCCATGGGGATGTCGGTAGCAAATATACATGAGCGGTTCTAGGTTTTTTATAGGTTCCTTGGAACTTGGAACCCGATTTGCACCAAGCCTGATAGGAGGCCAGCATCTACCATTGGTATCACAATGAGCTGGATGAAGGTGACCTCGAGGAATTTGGGGTCATTCAACTCCATTTGGTTTGGGGCACCGTAGGGGGCCATGGGGATGTCGGTAGCAAATATACGTGAGCGCTTCTAGGTTTCTTATAGGTTCCTTGGAACTTGGAACCTATCATTGGGAACTTGGAACCTACCACTGGGTACAAGTTCTTCATTTTTTGAAACTTGAAACCTACATGTCGAAACTTAGAATCTAGAACTTATCCATTGTTCCAGGACTTCACACATCATTTAAAACTTCTTCATTGGTTCAATCAATTCTGTATACATGAAAAGAAAAAGGAACTTCGAGGTCAAGCCTTGAAATAATGTCACAAGCATACCAAAGAATTTGTAGATGATTCCAACTTGAAAAGGAAAAATTATTGCAGCAGAACTGAAGAATAAGCCCCAAAATAATGTCACAGACATGCCAAATTAATAGTCAATAAATCTAACTGAACAAGAAAAAAGGGATCACGGATAATTTGAAGATCAAATTAAGCATATAATCAGAAATAAGTAGCGAGAAAAAACTTGGCCAAAAGAAAAGAAAAAGAATAGGGAGGAAAGACTAAATGTAAGAGGATGCTGGCATAGTCCAATAATTCCTTGAAGAAAGAATTGGTGAAAGGTTGCTACATGACATGCCTCAATCGGCAATAAGCTAGTGGCACGAATTATCTGCATAGAGTGCTACTTTTTCATCTGGTTTGACACTCTTAGACCTTTAGAGAAATTCAAGATTTCTTGTATCAGCTTCATCATGAAATAAAACCAATGACTTGAATAAGCTACACCATTGAGGTGGTATTCACTTCTAGGTTTTGATCGTCACGAATAATAAGGTGGAACAACTTGAATGATACCACCGCATTCATATACCACAGATAGGCTTTCTACCTACTAATACAAATCATATTTAAGCATTCAATGCAGAATGAGATGAATGATTTTTATCACACTCAGAATAAACGAGTTCCCCATCTATAGTTTGAAGTTTATATTGAAAGTTCTTATCCAAGTTCTCTCTATGGACTAGGATATCTATCGGACATGTTCTGAAGTTAGCTTGCTTGACAATCAATTGAGCACAGAAGATGAAGATAAAAGGAACATGAGAGACGAATACCAGATACCAAGAATGTTGAAAAAAATCACGAGGACAAGAAGCAAACTTTATCCCATTAAGTAGTAAGATGCATTAGCGAAGATTCCATTCAGCAGTAGGATTTTTGGCATACCACGATTTGTGGGGGCTTACATTGACGTGCCTTTGATGAGGGAGTTGGTTTTGTCTATGCCCTGTCAATGGAGGAATGGGACCTTGAAGTTGCTCGATCGAATTTGTGAAGTCACACTAAGGATAGCTTTTTTGAGTTTCTAAATCTCTTCCTTAATCTCACTTCTATATCCTTCTTAGACGTTTGAAGCCAAAAACCTAGCAAAACTTTTACGTCCTCCTCAAATTATGCATCGAATTGATTTTTATGTGTTGACAGCTCCTTATTTCACTAATTCTATGTACTGAGTGAATCTTTTGTGCATGTTGGTTGTCACGCCCCGATCCTCGAGCACGCACCCATCCCTCACCTCGGTCGATTAATAGCGACATCCCAAGACATATCATCGACCCTCCCATTTTAATATACATGCAAAAGTAAATAAAATCTCTCGACAATAAAACAATGGGATAAAAAAGTAAGGCTATATTTTTCACAATTGAAAAACCACAACCGCACTTTCATACAGGCAAATCTCATAGTATATTACAATACCATCAACAAGTTAGATTTATCATATATCAAATCACAACTTAGAGTTTGCAAAACGGGGTGAGGTCTCAGTCCTCATTCGGGTCATACTCCAGATCGTCCTTGGGATTCTCCTTTGATTCCTCATCAGGGTCCTCCTCTTTGGGTTCTTCCTCCTCAGGTTCCTCATCAGGGTCCTGAAATGTTGTTCTACAACCCGGATGAGGCTACGTCTCAACAAGTTCTAACCCCTAAGACCTGATTAGGATGCCAATACACCTTAGGCTGCCTATACACAACATGAGTCAGAGGACTTACCTTGGCCTCAGTTTCTTCCTGCAAGTCAGTTCAAGTCATAATATTGATAGTCATGTCATCACATCAATTTAATTCACAACATCTGATCAAAGCATTGATTAATCGACATAGTCGATTACGGGTCATCGGACCATCCCATGGTCAATTCAATCAATGCTATTTATAAAGTCCAACCATATCAGGACTGCTCACTTTAAGTTGATAGATAGATAGTATAGCTCATACTAAGCTGATAAAGTTAAGGTATACTGATATCGCTAAGCTGCTATATCGCCCGTAGGCTGATATAGTATACTTGTATACTGCTCTCACTAAGTTGGCATATTGCCTGCAGGTTGATATAGTATACCCTAGGTTGCACCGACACGGACACGCGACACGCGATACGACACGACACGACACGTCGACACGTTATTTCTCAAAAATAGAAAATTCCAACACGCTGGGACACGTTGTATATTAAATAAATATTTTTATTTTTAATTAATTTGATTCAAATTTAATTAAAAAAAGAACCTACAATAAATTTACACTAATATTTCAAAATATAATATTCTTATTTTTCGAAATTATTTTTTAATTTCATTTGATAACTTTTTTGATTAAATAAAAAGCACCCAACCCCTCCCCCTAACCACCCCCCACCGCGCGGGCGCCCAAACCGCCCAAACCACTCTTTTCCCTGGTCTCTTTCGAATCTTTCCCCACCCCCAATTCTTTTTTCACTTTTTTTTCCCTCCACCTGACAAAGCTATCAGCCCTTGTCACTTCCCCTTCTCTCCTGTCACTTCCCCCACCCTCCAACACGCCAAGTACCCTCTTTACTCTTTTATTTTTCTTCTCAAAACCCTAGCAAGGCCTTCTTCTTCTCCTTCTCCTCGCCACACAACGCCTTTCCTCTTCTCTGCCTCCCGATCTCTGCTCGCCAGGAAGGAACAAGCGGTCCTTGTGCGCCGAGAGGCTGCAAACCGCCACAAACTCCTCCTCCTCCTCCCCTTGCCGCCGCCGCCCCCCCCACTCGACGACGCCGTCCTCCCCCACGCGCGCCTCCCTCGTGAAGTTCCTCCTCAGTCCTCACGGCCCTCACCTCAGTCTCTACTCTTTCTCTCGCCGTCTCTCGCCGTCGCGGGCTTGCCTTCGCTCACGTTTTCATCTCATCTCTGCTCCCTTGCCCTCGCCTCCACCCTCGGACACGCGTGTCGAAACGTGTCGACAAAAGTTGACCATGTGTCGACAAATCGAACACGCGGTCAACGCGTGTCCGAGCGTGTCGACGTGTCCGACATGCTCCGACACGTGTCGGACACGACTCGGAGGTCCGCTGAACGTGTCCGTGCAACCTAGAGTATACCCATCATGCTCACTCTAAGCTGATAAAGTGTACTGCTCGTGCTAGGCTGACATATCACCCACATACTGATATAGTACACTAGTATACTGCTCGCGCTAAGCTGACATATCACTCGCATGCTGATATAGTACACTAGCATATATTAGAGCTCGTAGGATGATATAGTATACTATCCTGACCATTCAATCAATTTCATCTTGTATTATCCTCAATAAAATAACCGTATGTAGGGACATGGTCGACTTTGGCCAAAATATCATAATTTCACTTTTTGAACAACCCACCGCTTTCAATAACCGATTACAAATTTTTAGCGCTATAAACCGACGCCCGGTAATTTTCCCATTAATTACCAAAATTAATTAATTTATGAATAAAATCCTAAAAACACAATTAAATCAATTCATCACAAACCAACGCTCAAATAAATAAATGGATTGTACCACAATGATCGATAAAATTCCGGTCGTCGACCATCCCCGTCTAATTTCAGAAAAATAAATAAATAAATAAATACAAAAATATTGAATAAATAGCAATAAATTCAATTTATGCCCGTAATGCCTAATTGGAAGTCAAGACAAGCCCGGAAAATTATCGAGACTTGTTCAATAATTAATATAAACTATTTCCTTGCTAACCACACTAACCATTTGCCTAACATGCATAGGTAAAACCCTAATTTAATTATTCTAATATAATCTATCCACCTAATTGCACTTAATTAAATCTAATCAACCCCTTAACATCATTAGCATTCTAATAAGGGATTAGTGAGCTAAACTCGCCCGTTTAACAATTCGTTTTATCGAAATGTCGGGAACGTCGTGGGGGACGTTTTTCTCCAAAGCGGGCCTAAGGTCTGGGGCCCGGAAACACCTCAAAACGGGCTTCAAAGCCGCTGTGAGACCCACAAAAAACTTGATCTGTTCTTGCTGGAAACAGAAGCCAAACAACTTGATTCAAAGTAGGAATTGCTCGACAAAGAGGGAATAGGCCAAACAGGGCCTAGATGTGGACTCACAAAGGTTGAACGGGCTGGGACATCTTCGGTTGAGCTGCAACAGATCCGAAACAGCAGCTGGGAAGCGAGAGGGAGGTAGGCAGGGGCGAACGGTGTGCGGCTGGTGGCATGCGTGCGGGCAAGGTAGACGGCAGCGAGCGGCATGACTCTAGCGGCAGCTTGGTGTGTGACGGTGTCTAGGTGGTTGCAGCTTCTCCTTCGGTTGCTGTGGGCAAAAATGGAGGGGAGAGGGACCTTGGACGGTGGAATGAGAGAGAGGAAGGGAGAGGATAGAGATGAAGGGGATGGAGGGGCCCTTGGCCTCACATTTCCACAAAATTGTCCCCCCCCCCCTCACAAGCTTGTCCATCAAGCCAACATCTAATGGCTGTCATTGAGCCATCAAAGCATCCCATACAACTCGTGAAATGGTCCATTTGGCTAGGGGGAAAGGGGAGCTACGAATTTGGCACCGATTGACTTCAATTGGATACTCGGTCTACTTCAATTCCACCTCATTTGCCCTTTACAAATTCAATTGATACCTTAATGCCTCAATAATGTTGATAATGTTAAAGGTGTGAAAATACGGACAAATTGATAATGTTGAATAATTTTTAGCTTCTTGGACTCGAACCACATACTTGCTGTAGGGATTGTTGGTAGTCAGCAGCAAAGTTGGGATATCTATCATCTATGATGTATTTTCTGGATGTTTGAAAGTTTGGACTTCCCATGTCTTCCGGAATTTGTAGTGTTGTTCAGGAGATGAAGAGGCAGATCATAATGCTGTGAATGAATTTAACCAGATACTCAAAAGAATCATCTGTCAAGACCCCAGACACGTAATGATCTTTATCGTGGAGAACAACTATGCGTTGCTTAAGCATTCTTTTACTGGATGCAGCTGGCCCATATTGTTTAATATAAATAGCTGCCAAGGATGTCTTGCTTGTATAAGTTGACTCAAAGCACCTGCAAAGTCCACAAAATGTTATCTAAATCGATTACGAAACTATTATTCCCCTTTCATTTTGTATCATATTTTGGTTCGCGTTGTTTCCACCTCTCGAATAGCTTTGAACACACCCTTAAATTTGAATGGTCTAAAATAACCTCATTGGGACCTCATTAATGGCAAGATTGATGAATGAGGAAAAACATAGCTTTAATGTATATCTCATTATCTTTATACATCTTTCCTCAACTGTTGTTTCTTAATATTGTGATCAAATTGGAGAAGTTCGCAGATTTGTTGCTTTTTTTACAAGAATCCTCTAAGATCCAAGTATTTAAAGAGATTTAATGATCGGATTTGTATTTTAACATAATACTAATAGAGTAGTGATGTCTAAAACATTTATTGCAAAAGCTGTCGAAAGTTCAATTTCTAATAACTCCTTGTCATATACAAATATTTGTGTCAAGTTCTTTTTTAGTGGAATTCTTTGGTTACAGTTGTGAACTCCACATGATTACAATTTAGATATGAGATATGTTGATTAACAAAGATTACCAAATTCCCTCATATAATTCAGCTAAAGCTCAATTGTCAGTGTATAGGAGGTATAAAAACGAATGGCAAATATCAGAAAGTTGAGAAATAAAACGCTATTGTTTTGACTAATGCGTACGGTCGTGTATATCCATGATAATATGCAGCCTTTGTATTTTCAATAAATATCATCTTTTACTCTTTCCACCTTGTGATTTTGACCAATTGATTCTCTTGATGTTATTTGCATCAACTCTACTAAGTTAGGGTAATTTGAAGTGTGGAAATAGAAGGAGCCTTTATTTTTCACCTTTCTCAGTCTGTAGAAATGGAAGGCAATGCTGATTGACATTTTTGTTTTCCGCTTAATGACCTTTTACTTTCTTTGTTTTCGGTCCTAGCTTCCCATTCTTGATAATCTTAAGTTCCGGGGTAGCAATATTTGGGAATATCGAGAGATGTCAAAATCATTAATCGAATTTTGAAGTTCATGGTGACTTATCGGCACTAGTTGACACCAACTTGAATTGCCTTTGTCCTACCCTTCTACATATTTCTGATGCAAGGATTACAATCACGGAACCAAAGCCTGGAGCCACCGACACTGTAAATATCAGGGACGCCTGAGCAAACTCATGCTGCTCAGTCTCTTATTCAAGCATTTGTAATGATCGAATCAGAGTAGGCTTGATGTTTCTTATTCAGGTAATTCTTAAAACTGACTTTACCTGGCATTGAAAGTTGAGCATTTACAAGTGGTTTGCAGTAGTAACGTCCAGGTGCTATATGTTGTATATATATTTTAGATCAGATTGCATGTCGTAGTATCGGGAAGATATTCAGTTTTAAAGTGCTTATATGTTACTCGCCAGGTACAATTGTTCAGGATAGATGATGGAGTCTGGGATTGAGCTAGAAGGCCATTTTTCCGGTTATGCTATTCTTGTACATTGTCGACAGGCTTAGCAAAGAAGAAGCAACAATATTCATGTGCTTGTCAGACTATTTGCAAGCGAATTGTGGGGTGATACCGAGTATAGCAGCTGCTTTAGTTTTAGATTTGTATCTTCAGAGTGGTTTGTGAATTTCAAATTTGTCACAGGAATGTTTGTCAAATCTCATGGGAATTCCATCTGTGATGTCTAATATGTTAACTAGTTACTCTCGGGGACAACTATTCGTGCTATCAATTGCGCTTGATTCATTGGTTTCTCACACTTGATCACGCTTTGAGTTTGGTTAATCTGAGTGGTTTAGAAGCTGATGTACTTTGTCTAGTCAAGAGATGATGCGCATTCCATTCCTTTATTTCGGTTAGAAATCATGTGCTTTGTCGACTCTGACGGACCATGATCCTTTGCGATTGATCGGAATTGTCCCCACCTGAAGAGTATGTCTTAACTACATGTCTTATGTTATTATTGTTTCCCCTCTCTTTTGTCCTCTAGATACACTTGATCTAATTCAAATTTCAAGAGTTCATTTCAGACTTTATTTGTTTTGTGAAAAATGAATAATTTAAAAAATTCTTTCTAAAAGTAAACTTTTATATCGTTTAAAATAATTAGTTAATGAAAAATGTTTTGATTATTGACAACAATTTATGTTTGAATTTTTTTTGTGGATGATGAAAATATTTTTCAATTATTTATTTTTCTATGCAATCTGATCAATCATTTTTAAGGATAATTTTTCCTTTAAAAAAATTCATTTTTAGTGAAACAAGCACACAAAATCTCTATAAAGCAGACTATTAGGCAGCGTTTGTTTGTGTTTCTTTTTTTTTTTTTTTTAAACACTTTTTTTGTTTGTTTGTTTGTTCGGGAACAAAAAGGAACGTAAACGCGTTTGGACGCGTTTCTGTTCATTTTTTGTTCTTTTGTTCCCAGGAACAAAAAAGAAACACAAAATTTGTGTTTCTTATTTCTGAAATACATTTGAGAAACACCTTTTTTTTCTTTCTCTTTTTTTCTCTTATTTTCTTCTTCTTTTTTCTTTTGGCCGGCCGCTAGCTCCGGCCATGGCCGGCGACCGGCCGACGAGGGCCGGCGGCCCTCGCCAGGTGGCCGGCGAGCCTCGGCCTCGCCGAGCCATCGCCAGTTGGCGTCGCTCGGCGGTGGCTCGGGCGAGGCCGAGGCTCGCCGCCGCCGGGCGAGGCCGCTCGCCGGATTTGGGCGAGCTCGAGCTCGCCCGGGCCAAGGCGAGGCCGACCTCACGCCGGCCTAGGCGAGCTCGATCTCGCCCAGATCTGGCGAGGCCGACCTCGCCCAGCGGCCAGCGAGCCTCGGCCTCGCCAGATCTGGGCGAGTCAGCGTCGCCTTGCGGTGGCCCGGCGAACCCGCCAGCCCTCGCCGGCCGGTTGCCGGCCATGGCGAGGCCGGCGACCGGCCAAAAGAAGAAAAAAGAAAAAAGGAAAAAGAAAAATAAGAAAAAATAAATAATAAATAGAAAAAATAAAATAAATAAAAAAATTATACAAATTTACCAAACGTGTTTCTTTATTTTTTATTCCCGGAACAAGTTTACCAAACACGTTTTTGTTCAAAAATTGTTCCCCGGAACAAACACTTTTTTCTATTTCGTTCCCTGGGAACAATTTTTAAACAAACGCAAACAAACGCACCCTTAGTTGATAGATATCAAGTCTATTTTGGAAATTGTTCCTGTTGGAGAGTTTAATATGTACTCTTGATATGATTGCAATAACTATTTCCCGCTCGTTTACTTCTCTTATCAACTGAATTTTTATTGGCTTCCCACAGCAGATTTTAATGCTTCTACTTCTGTCAATAGACAAACATCAATCTTAGAGATTATTTTAAGGTTGATATAAATGGAAAGTACTATGGTTGTTTAATGTCAAAACTTAGAATATGATCATATTTTTCAATATTGTGAAAAATTTATATGTAAATTCATGTGTTGATGTGTACTTATGTTGTGAAAGTTTTTTATGTTCAGTGCTAAAATGGTCAAATAAAAAGTTGAAAGTAAATGTTAATACAAAAACTTTCATTCTTGTCAACGACCCTATTTTGTAATATGTGTCAATTTTTTCCCTAGTGCAAAAGATTGGGCTTATTTTTGGGACCTTTAAAAGGCTGTGTTATTTTTCTGTCGGATTTAAAAATTTGGGTTTCATTTTGGGGTTTGGCCCTAATATGTAAATATGTATTAGAAAAATAAAAAGCATAGATAATGCGTCTAAACATTGTTCCGTTGGTGCAAATAATGTGTCAATTAACTAGTATGATTGAGCATGTCTAAACGTGGCATAACTAGATTAAAATGGTCAATTTATATGTTGAAGTGTGGTCCATGCTCCCTAAGCCGCTAGAGGGTTTCTTTAATCTGAGCTCATATTTGACTAGTAGTAGTTTTTGAGTTTATGAATAGCTATTGGGAATATATAATATATTTTTCTTATAATTGAGGGGTTTGATAGAGATGTGTGAGGTGCATTTATAATAGAATCCCCTGCTGAATGTAACTCCAATTTAAAAGTGAACTAGGATAAATATTGTGTCTTGATTTTTTTCTCTTGCTTTTTACTCTTTATGTTGTTGTATTTGTGGACATAATCCTAACATTATATACGATGCATTTATTACAAAGGAAGAACGAATGAGGTTGAGAGGCAGTGGCGGCAGATTGGCCCCATCGAGCAGGGCTAGGAAAAGGAGGTTTTCTCAAGGAAGCCAATGAGCACATTTTGTCTCGTCGGGCTAAGCATTATTATCCCAACGGACAAGGACTGATTCTTGGGGACTCCATCAAGTTCTTCGCGTTCCGCCGTATGAAACCAACTGCATGGGGCTGACATTTCCAAAACCATATAAGAAGGCCTGTTCAGTTCTAGCCCTACAGGCGACTTTACCACAGGATCGGTACATTTAGAGCACGTGATGAGGATGTGTGAGAGCGATTCGAGCCTTCATCGTCCTCGAGCTGCAGATCAACGTTTAGCAGTGTAAGCAATTTCAGTTCCTCGTAACCTACAGCTTATATTTTTGTTCTCTCTTTTGCCTTCCTCATTAGTTCTCTTTGTGCCTCACCGTGAGGTAGAGACGTGCGAATTTTCTTGTGAAACCCTTTCTTAGATGAACAAGTGAAAATGATAAAAGGAAACCAGACTATTCCTATCTCTGAGGATATCCTACTGAAAATTAGGGATGAGTGCACTGAATATCTTAAGACCTTGTTAAATAAGTACAATCAAGTATTTCGGTTAAATCCACAGTTGTTGCTTGACTCCCCGACTGCTGCAACCACTGTACGCCATCATTGCCTGTCCATGCCTGGAGCTTAAAGAAGCCTGGAAGCTAGAGCAGCGATGGTCGGGAGCTCGAAAGAGCTTGAGCAGCCATGATCGTGAGCTCGACAAAGCTCCAGCGACATGGCCAAGCTGGACAAAGCTCGAGAAACCTTTGCTGCGAGCCTAAAGCACTAGTGGCGAGTGGCCGAGCCTTTTGGTTGTTGTTTTAGACTTTTAGCTTTTTTTTTATTTTTTATTTTTATTTTTGTCTTTCTTTTATCCTTTATCCTTTTTAAATTTTTAATTTTTTTTGTGACGTGGCACTTGGTAGGCGCTACATCAGTGCCACTTATTTTGGAAAAATAGCCACCTCAGCATTTTCGTTAGCCAAATCAGAAATAATTAATAGAGGGACTTAATTACACAAATTTGATAAATTTTAGGACTTAATTGCGTTTTTGAAAGTTTAGGACTCCACTGCAATTTAACCACGAGTTTTGAGATGTGTACTTATTCTTAATAAATAAATATAAAAATCTTAATGATATCTAATATCTAGTATGGGATAAAAATAAATAAACAACTAAATCAACCGAATGTTCTTTCTGTTTTTGTACAAAATTGAAGCTTTTCATGAAATCCTTCGTTTCGCTAACTATATTCATAAACATGGATATCATCCATATTTATTTTAAATTAAGTTTGAATAGAGGCGATGTTCATATCTATAATCCACTACTCATATCTGATCGGAGGAAGGTTTCCTCCAACTGGCGTTGAAGAAAATTATTGACCTTTCCCTTGCTTTTTGTCTGTTTCTAAATTTACTTAAGCTTACATCATTCGCCAACAAAAAGAGACTATAATTATAATATACTCCGGCCTAGTTATGTCCTCCTTCCTCTAAACTTTGTACAGATCAAATGAGCAACGGCTCGACTTCCCCCAAGCCTTTCACAAGCATTTCTCCAGCTTGTTGCTGTGGCTGATTGCTCTCTTTGGATCACCGTGTTCCGTCAAAGTGGAAGAGAGAATGTTGGTTGCCATCGGAGAATTGTCGATCTTATACTTCGGCGCTCACCTTTGGATCGTCCAGAGGACGATCAACAGGAGCTCCCTTCATCTCCAACCCAACTGGATGGTGGTGCTATTGGCATCCGTCGTCTTCGGCCTGATAATTTACTCGAATCTCGAGTCTCAGATCAAGTGGCTGGTCATCTGGACCTTCCCTTGGGTTGTCCCCGCAACAAATCCCTACTTGCTTCAACTTGTTTTGGACAGGACGAGCAAGACTTGGAGGCACCTTGTTGGAGCATCCGGTCGGGCATTTGAACAATCGCATGGTAAACTCAGCCGATCCTGGATTGCCCTTCGGACCATGCTGTCGAGCGAGAGAGAAGTTTATGTGAATAGAGAAGCTAGCCATGGCGAGGGCAACTTTGGTGATGAGTTCGTCTAGTTGATCCTCCACTCTCAAGGCCCTTCAAGAGATTGTCCCATGTCATCTTTTGTTTCCTCGTTCAATAATCATGCCGTGTTGTGAATGTACTGCAGAAGGCTAATAATGGCTCGTGTTGTTTGTCACGCCTTTGTCAAAACCGTCTCCTCTTCCTATCCGGATCTCCATATTCATCAATCTGTTTTGACTTCCAAGATCACTGTCACCCCCTAAAAGTCGGCCAGCAGCTGTTTGGGGTGGGACTTGCTTTTTAGTTAAAACAAGTAATATCGCACGATTCTGTCACGTTGGAGTGGAGTTTAGGAGAGTACAAATTAAATAATTTCCCATTTTATACCGCAATCAGCGTTACCTCATGGGCACATTAGAACAACTTGAAATATGGGATGATTTTGGAATTGGATATGTTCATCTACATGATGATAAGGCAAAATAATCACGTAATGTATTTAGTGTAATTGATTTTAATTAGGCAAATGAAGTGATTGTGTCCGCCGCCCTCCATAATCGCAGCCGTCGGCAACCACCACTTTTCCAGGCCGTGCCATTGCGAACTCCTCTCTCTCTCTCTCTCTCTCATATTAGCCTCCCAAACGTGGGTCGGAGGCTCCTCTATCGTGGTTAAGTCTTGATGCCCGGCTCCAATATTTAGAGGCGTCTCCTCCAGAGATCCGGAGGCAGCGGTCTTGATGGCCATGAGATAGTTTAATGAGGCGTCGATCTACGCCATATGCGACGGACTTGGCACTAGAACTAAGCTCGGGAGGTCGAGAGTGGAGGTGGACTCAGCCGTGGAGGTGGACTCAGCCAGCATAAAACAAAAATAAATAAAAGGGAAGAAAAGTCAGAAAGGAAAAAAGAAAGCGGGACTGTGCTCCGTGCGTGTGTCCAATAAAGGAGAGAGAGAGAGTGCACCGAAGACCACCGAGAGATCAGGGGAGAAAGAAGAAGAAGAGGGCTGAGAATTTGTGATCCCAATTTGAAGGTCAAATGTTGATGGAACTAGGAGAAAGAAGAAGAAGAGGGCTGAGAATTTGTGATTCCAATTGGAAAGTTAAATGTTGATGGAATTAGTTTAAATTTGAATATATTATTCATGAGATCAAGGGTTACAAATTGATTGATTTCGTTTAAGGAGAACTTCCTTTGAATTTTCTAATCACAATTAGGGTTTTCTTGCTCTGTTTCTTTTTCTTGAATTCTCAAATTTATAGATTCCTAAGTTTTATTACAATTGAAGAGAACACCTCTATCTATAGGGTTTTTAAGCTTGATGAACAAGTAAAAATCGAAAAAATGAAGACAACAACCCCGACCATACCTAATATCTACATTCTACTCGTTTTTAGAGTAAGTTATTGTCCTTCCTCTAAGCTTTGACAGATTGAATGAGCAAGGACTGGAATTCTCCAAATCCTTCGATGAGCATTTTACCAGTTTGCTTCTGTTGCTTCTTGCTCTCTCTGGATCTGTCGTCAAATTTGGAGAGACAATGTTGATTGCTATTGGAGGAGTGTCGATTTTATACCTTGGTGCTCACCTTTGGATCATTCAAAGGACTGTCGGCTGGAGCTTCATCTCATATCCAACTGTACGATTGTGCTACTGACATCCGCCATCTTGGCATGCTAATTTACTCCAACGTGGAGTCTCCAATTAAGTGGCTTAATATTGGGACTTTCCCATGTGTTGTACCCGCGACAAATCCCTACGTGCTTGAAATTGTTTCGCAGAGTTCAATAAAGATTTTGAAGCATCTTTTTGAAGTAGCTTCTTGGGCATTTGAACGATCACGTTATAAACTCAGCCCTTGGATTGCTCGCAAGTAGAGGTGTCAAACGGATGGGTCGGGTCGGGTCGGGTTGGGTTTGGTTCTAGGTCAGGTAATTAATGATCCGACCCAAATTGATCTATTAACCTATTTATGACCCATTTATGCCTAATGTAAATTTTTCGATACATACCGACTCATACCCGACCCATTTAACAAAACTTAAGAAAGCATATATATATTTTTAAAAAAAATGGTACTGCTAAATATTTTTATACAACACAAAAAAATGGTATTGCTAAAATAATTATTATAAAAAATCGAATTTTAATTATTTTTTTATTTTTTAAAAAAATTAAAATTTTAATTATTTTTTATTTTTAAAATATAATTTTTCTTTTATCTTTTTTTGTTCTTCTTCTTTGGCCGGCTGCTGGCCACGACGACGGCTAGCGGCCGGCCACGGTCGAGCCTCGAGCTCGCTTGGCTCGCTGACGCCGGCGAGCTCGAGTCTCACTAGATCGGCGAGGCTCGAGCCTCACCGGACGTTGGTGAGGCCTCCACCTCGCCAAATCCGGTGAGCTCGAGCTTGGCCCTCGCCAGATTTGGCGAGGCTCGTTGGCGTCGAGCGAGCTCGAGCCTCGCCAGGCGTTGACGAGGCCTCCGCCTAGCCAGATCCGGCGAGCTCGAGGCTTGCTTAGCCAGTCACTAGCCATCGCTGTGTTGGCGACTCGGAGAAAGAAGAAAGAAAAAAAAAAAAGGAAAGAAAAAAGAAAAGAAAAGAAAATTAAAAAATAATTATAATTTCGGTTTTTATAAAAAAATATATTTTTGTAAAGTTAAAGAGAGAAAGAGATTGTGAGGTTTTGGGTGAAAAATGAAAATGGGTTCTGAATCCAACCCATTTAAGACCCACTTAAGACCCATTTAAGACTCACCTATCTTACATCTTTAGTTGCTAAATCTATTTAACTAACTTTTTCAAAAAATAAATGACTCATATATGACCCATTTATGATTTAAATGGGTCATATATGAGTTTATGACCCATTTTGCCACCTCTACTAGTAGGACCACGTCCTCCGATGATAGAGAAGCTCCCGGGAATCAAGAAGTTGGCCATGATGAGCGCAACTCTGGTGATGAGTTTTTAGTCTAATTGATCCTCCGCTCTCATCCTTTGGGCCACTATTTAGATTGTCATGTTTCTTCTTTTGTTTCCTTTATCATAATCAGGTTGTATTTTAATTATATTGCAGAAACAAAAAAGTTTGTTCCCGCAACAAATCCTGACGTGCTGGAGATGGCAAGGAAGATTTTAAAGCATCTTGTTGAAGTAGCTTCTTGGGCATTTGAACGATCACATTATAAACTCGGCCCTTGGATTGCTCGCAGGACCACGTCCTTGGATGATAGGGAAGTTTCTGGGGATTCAAGAAGTTGGCCATGATGAGCGCAACTATGGTGATGAGTTAGTCTAATTGATCCTCCGCTCTCATAGGCCCTTTGGGCCACTATATATAGATTGTCACTTTTCATCTCTTCTTTCCTGTATAATAATCACTTCTTCACGTTGTATCTTTAACGTATTGCAGAAACTAAAGGGTTCATCAGTCCATTGGATGGGACATGAAGACGTGACGGAATTCATGTACCTTCACTTGAGGAGACTGCCAAGAGGGACTTCAAGTAGGATAATACAGTCGTTCATATATTAACTAGTCCACCACATCAATTTTGATATGGAACTTCTATAACAAAATTTACACGTAAATCTCAACACTTTTCAAGTTCACGGGAAGCAATATTTGGGACAATCAAGAGATTACCCAAATCATTAGTGGAATTTTGAAGTCCGTGGCGGCTTACTGGGACTAGTTGACAACATCTTCCTTTGATTCTTTTACAGATTTCGGACGCAAGTATCACAATCACGGGCCTGAAGCCTGGAGCCACGAAAACTGTGATTACAATATAGAGACGCCTGTACAAACTCTTGCTGCTCAGCCTCTTACTCAAGCATTTGTAATGATTGAATCAGAGTAGGTTTGATGGACCCTAATCAGGTAATTCTTTAAAGAGTTGATATTTGTTGACATTGACAGTTGAGCATTTACATGAGATCTGCAGTAGGAGACTGCAGGTGCTATATGTCACACAAATTTTATGATCTCATGTTATAGTATCTCAAAGACATTTAGATTTAAGGTGCGTACATATTACCATTCAAGTCTGATCCAGCAGCAACTGATCATGAGACTGGGATTGAGCGAGATTACTGTTCTTTGTTTATGTTTTTCCTGTAAATTATTGACAGGCTTAGCAAAGAAAAAACGACCAGGTATGTAAATGCTCTATTTAAAAACAGCGTGCCTATTGATGTCAAACGGTAGGGTTGAACCAAGTATCACAGCTCTTTGGGTTTGACTTATATCTTCAGAATAGTTTGTGAATTTCAGGTTTATCACAAGAAAGTTCTTCAAATCTCATGCAACTTCCGCCATCGATCTCTAAAAATTTATTCTCAGGACGACTGATCATGTTGGCTCCCATATTTGATTCATTGGTTTCTCCCACATGAACACGCTTTATGTTTGGTCAATAGAATTCTTCTGATATTGTTGTCACAAAGAACCTATTGACGAGACCTCTTTGACGAGAGACTATTATGATGTTCTGGCTTCAGACTCAGATTTATGTTCCTATAACAGAAAAAATATAATTGAACTTTTATTTATTATTCCGGATTCAGATGTATCGCGTTTCTAGGGGGATTGTACGTTGTGGCATCCAGCAGTCATCAACTGATGACCTTTCCAAAATTCTTAGGCAAGGCATTCTTTGGGCCATTGTTAGATAAATTCCCAAAAGTGGTCTTTAACTCTGGTCCATCTTCGAATTGCAAAGAGTTTCAGGTCATAAATGATCTTGGATGGTGCTGGCCCTGTGCAAGATCTACTATGCTGTAGATTCATGCTGCTATTTCTGGTGTGTTCTTTCCCATTGCGGCAGTTGATGATACATTGATTTGGAATCTATGTTCACCTGGTTCTTACACTACTGCTAGTGCTCGGAAGAATATTAGAGTGAAGCGCCAGCATGTTAATTGGTACAATGCATTTGGTTCAGCCATCTATTCCAAGCATTGTTTCATCTCTTGGTTGCTTGTTCTCAATAGGCTTGCTAGTCAGACATGGGATTGGTAAGTGGCGTTCTATGTCTTCAACTAGTTGCACTATATGTGGCCTTGTGAACAAGAGAGTAGAGATCATCTATTCTTCGAACGTAGTTTTTCGGCTTTAGTCTGGAGGAGAGCGTGGGATCTCATTGGCATAAATAGGATGCGCAATGTGGGGACTGCTGAGTTTCACTGGATAAAATAGATGTCAAAGGGTGCTTCTTTTCAGGCAATGCTGGTTAAACTTGCTTGGTGTGGAACCTGCCTGTCGGCTTTCACAAGCTAAGAACAGGAGATCTAAGGAAGGAGCTATGTTGGATGTAGACACCATATACAGAAATATAGTTAGCGATGCTAGATTGAGATTGATTGGTAGTAAGTCCGTAAAGAGCAATATTTTTGCTGTCTCATAAGCAACTGGGTGAGAGATGGGGTCTAGTTTTGGAGCGAGAATATCATTCTTTGTTTCTGATAGTGCTTGTATTGCAGTACAGGATAGGAAGAACACTGTTATATATGCTATTGAAACACTGCAATGCTATAGCACATAAATTGCACTGAGCAATTTAGACTATTAAGTGGAGAGGGAAATTGTCTAGTGGTATTGGTCATTTTTTTTTCCTAACTTTGATTGCAGGAAACATCCTCCATCTACCCTTTGATCAGTAGGTGACAATCATAGGGATATCACTGTGGCGACCTACCTTTTCCATCCATAGGGGAAAAAATATAGGTTTAGGGATATTGCCTAAAAAACGGGCCTATAGCTCACGATTAAATGTGGGCTGTTCCAAGCCTATACCTTGCACAATATTGGGATGTTCATAAAAATCTTTCTAATAAGAAGTCGCCACCAACCAATTGGAGTCGACTAGAAACTAAATAAGGCATGGAAGTATACTTCAGTTCCCACACAACTAAAAAATATAGGATCGGAAACTTGATTATACTAATTAAGTAATTAGTACATGTTGACACCTATTTTTAGCAAATTTAGGAAAATAAAGAAAATAAAAATTGCATTGGAACAAATAAAAGGAAAAATGGGAAAAATTGATTTGATTGATTATGCATGGAAGTTTGAAATTGATGAGTATTCAGATTTTGATAAATGCAGAAACAATTGAAAAATCAAGTGAATAAGAGGCAATAATTTTGCAAAATGAAAGAAATCTGAAAGGATCGAGCGATTAAATCACGCTCCGATTTGGTAAGGGTTTGATTTAATGCAATGTAAGAAGATAGGAAGTCGGAAATTGCTATAAAAATGGCCATCTGAAAATCACTATAAAAGGAGCCATAATTTTCGTGAGCGGAGGGGGGAACGAATTAAGAAAAATTTTCTGAGGTAAAAAAAATTGAGAGAGAATCCGCTGAAATTTTCGTGAAAAGAGGGAAGGAATTCGGAGAGGGAGAGCAAAAAGGCGAGAGGCCTTCCTTCGGTTTTGGGGGTAAAAATAATTGGAGAGAAAATTCGTCCAAAAGAGCCCTTCTTCGTTTTTCTCTCAAGTCAAAAAATATAGAAGACAAAAAGGGATTTGACTTCTGCAGAAAAGGACGCCAGCAGAGGGAGAGAAGACCTGCGAAGGGACGTGAGAGAATAGAAGAAAAAGATAAAAAAAAATAAAAAAAGAGAAAAAGAAGGAGGTTCTTCTTCTTCTTCGCGGGGTTCATCCGCCGACCCGCCATAGCTGCTGCGCCTGCATCAACCACGCCTTTGGCCGCTCGCCATCGTGCGTCTTTTCTTCGCCAGCCCAGCCGGAGCCGCGCCGACCGTCGCCGCACCTTGCCGCCAACGCCGCACCAGCATTCCCTCGTGCTGGCCACCGCACCTCCGCGTCGTACCACCGCGCCTCTGCCATCGCCACCGAAGCCCACCGCGACCTGCAGCCCAGCACCGTCGCCGGCGTGTCCGCTCGTTGCTCGAGATCCCACAACCGAGCTCCGCACCGCAGCCGACGCCACCGCCCAGCGACCCGCGACCCAGCTCCGTGACTCGCGACTCAGCCCCGACTTCGCCGCTTCCCTGAGTTGGAGCCCGCCGCCGTTCCCTCGCAGCCATTCCCCCACCGGAGTTCCGACGACCGATCAAACGACCGCCCGGCGCCATTCCCCGTCGATTCTAGTTTTTATTTCTTTTATTTCTTTTTTAACTTTTTACTTTATCTATAGTTTAGTTTCTTTTACTCTTTTTATTTGTTATGTGATAACATTTTTAGTTTAGGTATTTAATTTGTAATGTTGGATGTTAATATTTGTGAATTTAGTATGCATTATCCATAGGGACTTTGTCCGAAATTAATATAATTATTAATTTGATCCGAGAGACATCGGACCATTTTTTTAATTATTTTTAATTTTTGGGTTTTTTTTGTAGAATCTCAATTGTTAAATCATAATAATTATTTAATTTGGTCCATAAGACTTCGGACTAGATTTTTAATTATTTTGAGTTGTTGTGATGATTAGGGTTAGAATAATTGTTAATTTAACCTGTGAGACTACAAAGTTATTTTTTCAATTATGTTGATCCTTTATTTAGTGATTATATTAATTGTTTAGATTTAACCCTTGTTTAACAATTATTCAACTTTAAAAAAAGCTAAAAAAATCAAAAAAATCAAAAATCAAAACATTCAAAAAGATTTGCATGAGCATATAGGACATTAAGGTTTAACATAATAAACACGTAGTTTTAATTAATCAAATTTTTAGGATTATATTTCTAGGATTGCATTTTTAGATAATATTTTTAGGACTGCATTTTTAGATATTTTAAAAGAAATAAGTTAGGATTAGACTTAAATAGCCTTTGTAGAGTTTTAGATATAATTGGCACATTTTCATCCTCTTTTTAAAAAAAAATAAAAATAAAAATAGTCTTCTAAGACAGAATAGGGTTTAAGTCAAAAATGGACTAGAAGATTTTTTTTTTTTTTTTAGATAGATTAATTAGGGTTTTCCTAAATTCTGAATTTCAATAAAAAAAAATGCAAAAATACTAGATGCATGTTAACTAGTTTGCATAATAGAATCAATTAATCAAAATTTGTTAATTAGTGAAATTAGGTCATGAGGTGCATGTTAATTAGTTTGCATAATAGGCCCATTTAATTAGAGTTTGCATATTAATAAAATTAAGTCATTTAGTTTTAAAATGCATTTTTAATAAAAGAACTCCAATTTTTAAGAAAATCCAAAAAAAAATGATTGCTTGCTTTGTGTGATGCAATTTATTTATTTGAATATTTTAAATAATGGATGAACGAACACCGTGTGGTCATCACCACATTTGCATGAAGAATTTAGGTTAAAATAAATCACTGCTTTGTAAAAACATTTTGAAAAATTTAAAAATGAAATGGTACCGAAAGAGCATTAGAAAATTCTAATGTAACCAAGTCTTCCTGCACTTGTCCTTCTGTTCAGTAGAGTAAAATAAATCTCCATTTATTTTACTTAGGTGTCTAATCGACCTACCATAAACTGATTAGTGGCGACTCTTAGATAATAACATCTTGCATGTTTAAAAATTTAGACTTAAGTCGCGATTTGGTATGGGCTTGGGAGAGCCCGAGCTAAGTGTAAAAACTTAGCAGTCCATTAACCTAGTTTTAGGTGGTGCACCCAAAAATTAGGTCGCGACAGTACATTTTTGGCACTTAATCTTGTTCATTACAAAAAGATTTTTGCCGGGCAGTTTGAATAAATATTAGACATTTCTACTAACATATAAGGTGATCATGTGAGTATGCAATCATTAAATTAACAAACAATAACCAAAGAATGCATTGAATAAATTGTAGGGAATAGAACCATCTAACAACTAAATAATAATTAGGTCTCATTCCTAACTAAGCTAAAGGGAAGTCCTAATCCAGAAAATTATAAAAAAAATTAAACATTTAGAAAACCATAAAAAAATATTGAAAATTCAAAAAAAATTGAAAATTCAAAAAATCCATAAAAATTCTTGGAAAACTAAAAAAAATTAAAAATACAATTATCTTTTGAGAATTCAAAAATATTAACAATATAAAAAAAACCAAAAAATTCCTAAAAATCAAGAAAATTTTCTAAAAATTTTAATTTCTTGGAAATGGCTAAAGAAGTCTTTTGGGTAGTCTTTTCTTTAAATATGTGAAAATCCTTGGTAAAAATCTCACTCAATTGAATGGGCCTCTAGGGCTTTACCATAGAGTTCTGATTACCCCTCAAAGCCCACTTAGGAAAAACGAAAAGGCCCACGCAGAATTTTTTGAAAAAAAAAGGCACGGCCCCCAGCCTTCTAACCCACTTCACCGCAGCCCATATCACACCGGCCCATCGACCAGCCCAAGCAGACAAACCACAGCCCATTTTCTCTTTTCTTTCATTCTATTTTTTTTTTCTTTATGCTTTTGCTTTTTCCTCTTCTTCTTGTTTTTTTTTAATCCTATTTCAGTCCTTTCTTCTCCACGCTCAGCCCCTTTTCGAAGTCCCCCTCTTCTCTGCAACATTTTCACCGAAGTTCACCCAAAACATATGCCTCCTTTGCCAATCATCTCCTTCATCGAGCCAAAGCCAAACAAACCATGCCCACTTCGGCTAACACCTCACGCCATCGACGAATGCCAACCACTACCTCATGGACACACCTCATCAATTGACAAGCCGATGTACAGAAGCAAGCATAAATCAAAGAAAATCCACACAAGCTCAGTCAGATACTTTAACGAACACCTAACGGGCATCAACCGAAGAGAGTACATGGGATCGACCGATACTCCAAACGCACCGAAATATTTAACAGCGGATGCGCAAAACTAAAACATAGCACAGCACCACATGGATGGGGTCGAGACTCGCATAGACCGGGCCTCAACGAAGCAAAAAAAACCAGACAATAACCAGCACTTCAAGAGCAAACCAAAGTCAGAGGAGGTGGTCACGGATCCGACAGAAACATTTTCACAAACAATTGGCATGCGCTACCAAAACGAGAGATTTCGAACTCGATGGGGATTCGGACACAGACCCAACTTCCTAACATGCATTCTCGATCACACAGTAGGTTTCATAGAGGACCGACGGGACCGAAACACACGCGGACTTCGTTGGCCGCGAGCTCCGGCCCGAGGCCCCAAAAAAAAAACAAGGCACCTATGCTCGGGGGTAAGACCTACCTGGTTCACGGAAAGGCCGCGGCGGACGGACCTCCCACGACGGCCAGCCACCTTCTCGAGCTCCCTCTCTCCCTGGCTCACTCTCTCCGAACCCAAAAAAGAGACCCCAGAAAACCTTTTGCTCTCTTTCTTTTAAGCTTGGCCAGCGACAAGTGCAAATGGCTTCTGCCACCGCCAGCCTGTCGCGGCCGGCCTGATCCCCGACCGTGGGATCACGCTGCGACCTGCTGCGACCTGCTGCTCCCTGTCTTTGTACCTCCGTCGCTCTTCCTTTTTGGCAGAAGGCGTGAGCGGCGTGAAGGGAGGAGAAAGAAGAAGAGGCGTGCGGGCTAGGCCCAGAAAAGAAATGGGCCAGGCGAGGAGTGGGGGAAGAAAAGAAGAAGAAAGTTAAAAAGGAAAGAAGCCGGATCGGCTTGGCCCCGGCTCGGTCTTGCTTGTTTTTTTTTTTTTTTAAATAATCATTCTTTTAATTAATTTTCTATTTTTTCCTTTTAACGAAAAGGCTCTATTACTACTAATGCAAATGCTCCTAATGTCTATATGTCATGCAATTTGATGGAAATTATTTTTGTTAGGGTTTAAAATTTAATCCATAATTTTCTATGCAATTAATAAATGATTAAATGGGTCGTCAAAATTTAAGTGTCAACAATCACCTAGAATTATATTTAGTTAATTTTACACGTGGGTGATATCCATGATTCGTAACCCACAAAAAAAAAAATGCAATTGGAGGAAAATATAGTCCATTATGTATTTCATAATGTAGATTTGCTCCACACAACGATATGCACAATGTGTGTGATTCGTGGTGTGAAGGAGATCGATCGATGAACCTATGTAAAAACTCAATAGACAAACACGAATCCACTTATTTTGGGAATGCCAGTACATTATTTCTTTTGGATTCCGAATATGTCTTTGATTTCACGTAGTACATATGCGGGTTATTGCGTTGATAAAAAAAGTCTCTTACATCCTTAAATTAGTATGGCCCTTATCAAAGCCATTGGAGCTGAGCGAACCGCAACCAAAACAAACAATATCATGCTAATGCTCCGGCAAGGCTGTCTTCAACACCAAAAATCAAAGTTTGACCATCATGGGCTGATGCTTTTCATGAGCCTACTCCAACCATATTGGAAGAAGTTGAAAGCATGATATAAAAATAAGAGCTATGCTAGCATAACGATTTTTGGACTATTATGAATATAACAGTTCGATATGAACCACAAATTCTTGAATGAATAGACTCCAAAGCAATATATAATTATTTATCATTTAATTTCTTGTGATTTAAAATAAACTGTCATTTTGACAGTAAATTAAAGATTATCATCCAATGATTTTCTCAAAAAATAATGGATCTTGCTTTTTCACAGAAGCAGTTGACTTTAGAGTTGCCATATGTGAACCCTCGCGGACCGACAAGGAAAACGAGAGTTGGCCTTGGATTGAATAAGGTCAAATTTAGTAGGGGTGATAGGTTCAAGGTGGGTAGGGTCTAGACATAGACCTTGTACCCGACCCTATTATAATCGGTTCCCATTTTTTGGACAATATATTCAACTCTGTTTGTATTGGACCTTGTACCCGACTCACCCTATTTCCATTGGAACCTGTTTTGCAATCTTTCGATATCCTTTACGATTTCGAATTTTATACCAATATGCGAGAAAATAATGTTATCCTCCTAATTTATATTGAAACATTAAACACTTGTAATAAATAAATACGTGAACTTTTTGACTAAACGAAAAAATTAAGGATTCACATGGCTAATTATAATAAATAAAATCATAATGCAAAGATTAGCAACAAACATGAGTCTAATATTAGTCTTATTCCCACAACTACCACATGAAATTACTCATTTATGCAAGCATAACTCCTCCTACAAAAGGGAAATTAGGCGAGCCAATTCATGTGGTACACAAGAATTTAGCGATAACAAACACCATCCGTCCGTCTGTCGGACGGTGCGAGAGGGAGTGGAGGGAAGCAAGTGAGGAAGAGGAACGATGAAGGAGGAGTGCCGTGCATGTTTGAGAGAGTCAAGAGGAAAAATGCTGTATGATTGTGGGAGTAAGAATAAAAATCAAGGGAAAAAATAGAGTTTTAGACCTCTACTTACAAAACCGATTCCCAAACCGGTTCTAAAACCGGTTCGGGAACCGGTTCTTAGGTGGATAATCACTTGGAAAAGGTTCCCAGACTAGTTTAAACCGCCGAATTTTGGGAATTGATTCTCGAATCAGTTTTAATGGGAATCGATTCCTGACCCTATTTTCTGGATGAGTCCCGGGTATACCTGGTCCGGTTGCATACCCCTAAAATTTAGTTGAAGTAGTCAACAAAAGGAAAGAATTTGACCTAATTTGACCCGGGTGAAGTCGGTGGACGTTCTCCTACTGGTCCATTTGGAAGTTTGTCGTATGTGGTTTCGAATCCTTTTTTATTCCCGTTGTGTCTATTTCGCAAAATATAATATTATAAAAGATATTTTTTAAAAACGTTCGATTGTTTCACTCAAAATAATTAATTAATCAAAAAGTGAAATATTGACAATAATTTATGTTGAGACACGAGGCAATTGAAAGCGGCATATCTTCTAAGAAGTGATGTTCCTATTATCAAATCTATTAGGTAGGACCGTCCTCTTTTTTATTTCCCTTTTCATAGATTTCACCTCTTTTTTTTTTTTTTTTTTTTTTTTTTTTTTAAATTATACATGGGCTTGTTGGACCAATTTTGTAAGATCAGATGTCATTTGGTCTACGGTCACGTGAATATCTTTGCTTTCTTAGCCCATTCGAACCGTTGACACTGACCAAATCAGAAAACCGCAAAAAACAGCAGAAGAGGCCAACCTTAAAACCAATCATTCTTAGTTGAAGATCAAAGTCGCCTTTTTATTATCCAGATCTCGTCGTCATCAAGAATCTTCCCCAAAGATATCTGTAAAGTTAATTGGACCGGGCCACTTGTTGGCGGGCGAAGCCCAATTTTTTAAAGGGCTTTTTTGTCTTTTCCATTCTTTTTGCTTTTAAGTTGAAATTTACATCTCATGTATCAGTTGTTGAGCGGCAACGGCTGAAAAAGGGGCCGAGAAGAAAATAGAGACGAAATAAAAAGAGAGAAGAAGAAATGGATTTATTTATTTATTTATTTGCGAGTGTTTTCAATCTCTTTGAAAATTGCCTTTGCGTGGAGTCTAGTATTGGTTGAACTTCACTGAAACTTTACCGTAGATCTGTCAACCAAACACAAAAGCTAAAAAGAATTGCACTTCAGTCAATTAAAGAAAAATTGCGTTTTTCCTGACTAATCATAAGGTGTTTTTCATACTTAATCTAAATTCTAGTAAATACTGTCGAACATTGCCCATTAATTTTATCCAACATCTTCTTCTTCTTCTTCTTCTTCTCCATCACCTCATCATCATCAGAAAGTTTAAATCTGATGTCAGCCATGTGAGTAGGAAAAATATTTGTAGTCCACTATTTTGAAGACCGATGTTTTCTTTTTCTTCATTGGCACGCAGCTTCAAGAGTTAAATTTCAAAAGTACACCCTATAGAAAAATTTCAAGAGAGCTCATAATGTATTTGATATTTAATTTCAGTTTGTGTCATATCTAAACATTGTGGTTAAACATTTTTTTCTCATTTGTGTTATTGGTTGGGTAAAATATAGAGATACAAATAGAACCGAGTACGAGATTGGAATGAAGTCTTAAAAGCTAGATTTTTTGGTGGGAATAAATTTGACGTATAGAGTAGTGAGAAATCCCCTACAAGGCTACAATCATATCAGGAAGAATACATGGAAGCAAGTTTCACCGTGAATGATATGCTATATAGCACATAAATCGCACCGAAGAATTTTTTACTATTAAGTGGAGTGATGAGAGACTTGAGTGTATATAAGTTCCATCGCAAGTTTTTTTTTTTTTTTTCTTGGGCCAAAAAATCCATAGCAACTCAATGTATAAGTGATGTGAAATATACTATGATGAGTTCTGCCCTATTGCCAAGGATCTAGACCGTTACTTCGATAAGGAATTATCTATCGCCAAAATTTTCCTCTAATCCTTGTTGTCCGAAACATCCTACAATTTCCCTTTAATCGATGAGTTACAATACAACTATGGACATTACTTCGCTATATATTGTAGTTAATTTTTCGTGTGGATGATGTCCACGGCTCACAACCCACCGATGAGAAGTGGGATTAGCAGGTTAGAGCAATATAAGTACATTATTTACTTCATCGCACGGATTTACTGTTCTCAACAATACATGTAAAGTGTAGGACTTGTTGCGCAAAAGAGATCGATCGATGATCAATAAACAAACATGTATCCACTTCTTTTGAAACCGTCAACACATGATTTCTTTTAGATTTCAAAAACGTCTTTTTTGATTCCCTGAGGCATGAGTTTGAGTTATCGCACTGATAAATAAGTCTCATGCACTCTTAAACTAGCAGGAAGCGTATTAAAGTCGCGAGAGCAAAATATGTTGTGCTAGCACTCAATCAAGTGAGGCGGCCTTCAACATAGAATATCTAGTCTCAAAGTTCCGTAAGCCTTTTCCAACCGTACATCTATCTAATTGGGAGAAGTTGCAAGCATGATACTATCCATACAAGCAGGACTGATCTCACTACAAGCGCTCCTGTGATACAATCAAATCAGATCACAACTTGGAATGCCCACGAGGGGGTTAGTTTTCCGCTGCAAGCCCTTTTGGATTTGCCTCATGAAAACAATCAGCAGGAAACAAATATTATATTCTGCATTTAGGGTTGAATAGCCCCCGAAAGGTACAAATTCTTCAATGCGAATTCATTTGTAATTCTACTATCTCATCGCTTCTAGATTAAGGCCAGAACCAACCACGGTTTTGTATAACCTAAGGCCGAGGGGGAATAGCTGACTTCCGAAGAGGACAGAGCCATAATATTGATCCAACAAAAGAACCGTGTAGGTACTAAGGCTCATGCCATGACTATGTTTATGGTCATACGCAACCATATGCAGAGAAAGCCGTATAAAACGAAACTAAAAAAAAAAAATAAGCCTACTTACACTTTTATCGTTCTATCATCTTCTATTCAATTATCACCGAAAAATAGGGAGATCCAACTCATTGATTCGTGTAAAGAGCTAATCATCTCTTGTAAAAGGAACAACTTCAAAATGCCGAGAAGGTCATGCAAACAAAAGATACGGATGCATAGCTCTATCATCTTTCAACAAACTTATGAAAAAATGAATCATAACCTAAAATGCCGGAAACACGGCCAGTTGACTCCAGAAGAACTTCCACAACAAGAGGTCACCCAGACCTGAAAAAAAGAAAAAGAAAGAAAGAAGCTAATGTTGTGTAATACTTGCCATATATGAAACATTAGATGAGTTAACACTTCAATAAACTGTCCAACCAACGCTCAAGCATACAATAAACAGTGTAAATAAAGCAACAGGCATTTTGACTAGGACTATACTACATAATATGCCGGACTATTGATAAATTGTTAAGCATATCAATCTCAAAATCTGGAATCATTGTTCTACATATTTATCGAAATTAAGAATCTTGTTGTGGTTAATGGGGAAGGCCAGCAACACCTAGAAATTTCCAAAGCTGTTAGAATGCTATTGGAATAGAAACCTAATAGTCGAAATACAGGTATCATTACAGAAAAAACATGCACCGAGTGGACCGTATATCTCAATCCTTAGCTTCTCATCAGATACCACCTAAAACATATTCTGTCAACAGCTGACTAATAATTTCTAAATACCTAGATGTGGGACCTCAAAACCTATACACAGAGAGGTAAATATTGTAGCTGAGGATCAGATTGATTTTCAGGTTTAATAATGTACTTGAGTTATTTGCATACAGTGAAGAAGTCACCACAGCTTGCCATAAATAACCTCCTTGCCCACTCATTCGCAGATGAATCGACTGGGAACTATGGTAATCAGTCAAAACAGCGACCGGTCTTTTCAAATGGCAACAGCAGAAATGAAAAAAGACAAGAAGGCATTTCAGATTTTTAAACTAATTACCTGAAGAAAAGGGAAACCTCCCTTTCATTTTCGTATTCTGCTTTATGGTCATTTTGATCTCTTCGATGCCGGCATTGTCGGTGACCTCCATGACCTTCCCTCCTTCCGCACAATTAAGGTAGATTTGACCCTTGGCCTTCAGTTCAAAATGAAGATAGACCGGTCCCGCTGTTGCCACATCAGCACCATTTGCAGCTGTTTCAGGTTCAGCGGCAACAAAAAATATCGCTATCTGCGCGTTGCAGCTTTTTCCATTGAGGTTGTACTTGCCACAGTTTATACTGATGGAACTTTTCGGTGGGATTACTAGCCCCAGTTCCTCTATGGGCCTGCCCTCGGAAGCAGCACAGCCATCACGTCTCTTCTCGGCTAGCAGTAATATGGGTGAACAAGAGCCGTTCCCAATTAGACACTCTGTTTCGTGTCACATGTAAAAGATCTGTTAACAATCCCATCACTTGGAGTGTCCTCACATTCTGAATAATGTAAAACTCAGTAAGATAAGAACAAGTCATAAGAAAGAATAAACACAAAGCGCATATGGGACTATCGGTGGGAGAGGAGAGTCGCCAGAATTCAAAACCAAATATGTACGAGGAGGCTCAGGTCGAAACGCAAGAACACTGACGACAGAGTTACTGGAGATCCATCTAAGTGATCGAACTCGGATCGTGCTGTGTTGTGTAGGCCGCTCTTTATAAAACACGACGTTTCACGCGAAAAGAACAAGAAACGATTTGCTTGAATCCTAGAACTTCGCCCTCTCTCTCTCTCTCTCTCCCCCTCTCCAGCTCCCTCCCTCCATCCCTCCCTCCTTAAAACAATCTCTCTCTCTCTCTCTCTCTCTCTCCTCCCTCCCTCCTTAAAGCAATCTCTATCTCCCTCCTTAAAGCAAAACACAAAAGAACTAACATTCATGGTGGAAGGAAGCTGGTGGTGAAGTCACGAAATAAAAAGAAACATACTGGAGAACGAAGCCATGGAGTATAGCGGAAGCGAGCAGCGAGGGACGCAGACCGGCGGCGTTGCTTCAGGCGGTGCGTTAGCTTGGAGGTTCTTGCTGTTCTTGAGGAGAGAGAGAGAGAGGGGCGTTGCCAACAGGAAGATCTAGAAAGGGGGGGAAGGGTTGGGGAAGTTGGAGTTTGAGTTTTGAGTTTGTTTGCGTGTTGGCACTTGTCCATTGCTCTCCCTCGATACGTTCGATGCCATCAAAGTACCCGGCAAACAAACCCAAGCTCCAACTTCTCGGCCGAAAAAATATTAGCTACCTTCCATAGGCCCTGGCCCACTTAGGCTCTGCATGGTAACCTTCCCCAGCCCAAGAATTTCTATTCTTCTCTTCCCCGGAACAAAAAAAGAATAAAAACCTGTTTGATAACGGTAACTTTATTTTTTGTTCCCGGGAACAAAATGTTAGCCCGGGAATGGTTTTGGAATAGAAATAAGAAGTAAAAAAAAGTTGCTTCTTGTTCCCGGGAACAAGTTTAAGAAATAAGTGAATTTTTTTTTTATTCTTCTCTTGCTAACGGCCATTGACTGTCGCCGACCGCTAACCGCCCCGCCGCCGCCGGCTGACCGCCGACCGCCGCCCGCCGCCGGTGGAGGCCGACCGACCACCGCCCGGATGCCGCGCCGCCGCCGTTGCCCCGGTCGACCGCCCGCCCGCCGACTACCGCCGCCGATTACCGCCGCACGTCTCCATCGGCCGCCACCCACCTCCGGCGGACGGGCGTCCGGGCGGCCGACGGCGCCGATGGGCCATGCGGCGGCAATCGGCGGCGGTAGTCGGCGGGCGGCGGTCGACCGGGGGCAACGTGCGGCGGCGGCGGCATCCGGCGGTGGCGGCGGTCTACCAGCAAAAATAATAAATAAATAAATATAAAAAGAAACTATTTTTTACCAAACGGATTTCTATTCTTTTTCTATTTCTAGAGTAAAGTTTACCAAACAGGTTTTTTTACGAGAAATTGTTCCCCAGAATAGAAATAGAAAAGAACTATTTCTGAAAAAATTGTTCCCCAGCCAAGAAATGTTCTCATGCGGAGCCTTACTCTCTCTCTCCTCTCTCTCCTCGTTCTCCCCTCCGCCTCCGCCGGTTGCTTCCATTGCCCCCCTTCCTGACGCCGACGACGACGACGACGCCGACGCTCCTCCGCCTCCCTCTCGCGACGTCCGCTGTGCCCTCTCTCTCTCCCCCCCTCCGCGAAGTCCTCTCTTCCAGCGAAACGCGATGCCGACGGCTCTCCACCTCCTCTTCCGCCGGTTGCCTCCGTCGCCCTCGACTCCGATGCAATCTCCGCCTCCCCCTTGAACCCAACGCTGACGCCGACGCCCCTCCGCCTGTTGCCTCCATCTCCCCCGACTCCGACGCCGACGCCTCTGCCTCCGCCTCCGCCTACGCGCCTGGCGCCCGGCGCCCGACGCCGACGCCGACGCCGGCGCCGACGCCCCTTCGCCTCGGATCGTGCTGTGTTGTGTATGCCACTCTTTATAAAACACAACGTTTCAGGCGATAAGAACAAGAAACGATTTGCTTGAATCCTCGAACTTCGCCCCCTCTCTCTCTCTCTCCCCCTCTCCAGATCCCTCCCTCCTCTCCTCAAAGCAATCTCTATCTTCCCTCCTTACAGCAAAACTCAAAAGAACGACCACTCATGGTAGAAGGAGGCTGGTGGTGAAGTCACGAAATAAAAAGAAACATACCGGAGAACGAAGCCATGGAGGACATCGGAAGCGAGCAGCGAGGGAGAGGGGCGTCCAGTTTGTGGATGCTGGATGCTGTCGATGCAGGAAGGTCCGTCCGAAGCCAACGGGACGACATAGAAAGGCGGGACTCCTCGTTGTCGATGAAATCGAAGAGTGTTTCAAGTTGGCAAATCATTAAAAAAAAGAAAGGCCCAACCCTCTTTTTCTTCACCCTCAGGGCCCGGCCTTTTTTCCAAGACCCGGCCCACCCCTTCTCTCTCTCTCTGTCCCCTTCCTTCCTTGTCTTCTTCCCCACGCTCTCTGCAACCCACCGCACCTACGGTCGAGGGTAGGCCGACATCGACCAGAGATGACAGATTTGAGGCGCCATTAATAACTGCCTTCAATGCTGAGCGCGCCTTGTTGGAGGAGCTCGGATGGGACGCCGGTTCAGCCGAGGGGGACCGGTCGGCAAGCCGAAGGCCGGCGGCCGAGGTTATCCGTCGACTGGACCCCCCTCGCGAATAAATAGGCGGCCGCAAGCTCCGTCGACGGACATCGTGAGCTCAAAACCTTCCCCGGAGAGACTTCAGGGGAAGATTGAAGAGTGAGCGAGAGAGAGAGAGCGGATCATGAGCTTAAACGACCTTCCACCGAGAGACATCGGGGGAGGCCCGCGGCAAGCGAACTCGGAGAGAGGGCTAGATCTGAGGGTGAAGAAGGAAGTCGAGGCTGAGATCTAGGGTTTCGAAGAAAGAAGGAGGCTGTCAACGAGGGCTTTCTCGCCGTGCGCAGTACCGGACGCCTGGCCCAGCGTCCTCGCCGCTCCGCCTCCAGCGACGCCTGCTGCTCGCGTCGTCACCTAGATCTGGTAAGCTAGGGTTCGTTCTTCTTCTTGGTCTGTTCTGGGTTCGTCCAGCCGGGATTCGTGACCGCTGGCTTCACGCAAGTTCCGGCCCCGACCATCCGTCGTCTCCCTCCCTGGTCTCCGCCGTTCGTCCGCTCGGAACCCCTTCACGATTCCGACCCCGAATGGGCTCAATCCTGCCCCTATCAGCCAGCGTCCTTCAGGCGTTTGATGAAAATCCCCCACACGAGCACCGCGGTTGAATCTACAGACCAGCGGTGACGGACGGCGATAGACGGCGTAATCGGCCATGATAGCTGACCGGGCGGAACCCAAAGGCAGTGCCGGCGGAGGCCCGAGCTTAGATCGAGACAAGCTCGGCCGCTTCCACCGCAGGCGACGACGAACCCGAGGGCTCTAGGAAGCCGAATCGCAAAGGAGAATCCGGACCGAAAGTCGGGCGTGGGTCGCGGTCGGGTAGGGTTCCGTTGAAGTTGGGTCGCGGCTGCAAGTCGAGTCGGCAGCTTGGGACCGGGTCGGGCGCGTGTCTTTTGGACCAGGTAGGGTTTTGGGCAAGCCGAGTCGGGTCGAGCCCGGTCGATCTTTGTTTCAGGTAGGGCCTCGTGATGGGCCTTATGCTTTTTGGGCCTTGGTTGGGGCCATTTCTTTTCAAAATCCGTTGGGCTCCTATTGTTTTAAAAAGAAACCAGACTTGGCCTACGCCTCAGTCCCAGCCTGGCTGAGGCTCTATCGAACCGGATCGACCGACCCGATTCGGTCCGGACTCGGGTCGCCGGTTCTTATGGTCTGAGTCGGACCTAACCCGGGGATCCGACCTGGGTCGTTATTTTAATATATAATATAATAAAAAAATATTTTAATAAATAATAAATAATTTAAAAAATCAAAAATCAGATATATCCAATGTTTTCACCATTTTCCAAAAAAAAAAACAAAACAAAACAAAAAAATGATTTATATTTTAAGAAAAAGATCAAAAATCTAAAAAAGCTTAGGTTTTAAAGAAGATTAAGTATTGGAAGAGTAATAATGATTAACTAATATAATCAAGTTTAGAACCTAGTTTCGCAATCGAGTATTTCTTCCGATACTTCACTTGGATTTCAAATCGACCTATCTCAAATTAATTAATGGCGATTCCATTTTAAAATTATCTTACATTTTAAATACTTGGATTATTAAGTCATGAATTAGTGGACTTGAGAAAGTTTAGGTTAAACCTAATAGACTTAGCCAAATCATTAGCCTCCGCAAGTGCCTACCTTGCTCGGGTATCGAAAAAAGAGGTCACAACACGTGCATATTTAGAGCTGAACAATTATTTTATCCTTCTAAATTTACCTTCATTTGAAACCATTTAAATTAAAATTTTTCCCTCACCAATTTCATTGCAACGTCGCCAGTGAGTCTCACTTGAGATGAGATAGAGCGAGCCACATCACAACTGGATGCCCTTTTTTCAATATATATATATTATTTTTAGATTGAATACGATATTATTTGTCCTTAATCTATTTGCATTTGTCTAGAGTTCATGGGTGAAAACCGAAATAAAATTGACAGGTGTGGACCGAACCATTCGAATATATATATATATGAACTCGAAACCCTAGCCCTCGCTCAACGTCCCTCCGCCCCCCTCTCGTGATCCTGTAGGGAGTAGGAAATAAGAAAAGGTATGGCCGCCGGTTCTTAAACCCACTCGGAGACCAGATCGGTCGGTCCGGTCCGGGAAAGCTACTAGTCCTTTTATGGATTTCCCGAAACCTCTCTCACACGCGGAACCTGGAGACGACATGTCAGCCCGTCCGCTCTTCAGCTTAGCAGAGCTTAAAGAGCCTCCATGGTACTATTACCTTCGGCTTCAGCCGTCGCCTTGAGGTGTCAAGCGACGCACTAAGGTCGGTGACCCGTCGGAGATGTCCAACGTGCGTGTTGCGTCCCATGATTCACTCCTCCGCCTAGGTCCAGCCCTGCCCTCCGGACATCTCCGAGCTCCTCTGCCTCGTCGAGGACCTCCGTGAGCGCGAGTAGCGCCCCTCAAGACTGAGCTGCTCCAGCGCAAGTCACGCCTCTCAGTTATATTGCTAGAGCATGGGGGAGTATATTCGATATGGATTGAGCTACAGCTAATAATCTAAGAGTGGATTATGCTAAAGTTTGTGTGGAAGTGGATCCTACCTCACAATTGCTAAATTATGTTCCTGTTACTGTTGAATCTGGTCGGGAATTGAGGTCGATGTGGATTATTTATGGAGACCTGGTATGGGCTTGTCTTTCCTAAAAAGCAGAAGAAAGTAAGTTTGTTCCTAAAGCTATTGAGGTGCCTGGGCAGTCAGGGGATTCTGATGCTCTTCGGGAAATGGTTGCTCAGGACTAGTGGTTGACTCACTTGTGATGACTCTAAGTAAGATTAATAAAGCTCCTGTGCTTGATGTTTTGCCTGTGAGGGACTCTTTTGCCTCCTTAATTTGCTTGGCCACAGATGATTTTGGTAAGGATGTTGCTTCTCTGGAAGTTTCTGCGAAGAGGGGTCCTCCAATAGCTCGAATGTTAAGAACCCTAGGGCTGCTGCAGTTATTGCCAACGATATCTTGAACGGTCGTTCTGAGAACAATCGAAATGCAAAGAACTTGCTCAAGATTTCATCTAGTAATATAAGGGTGGGTTCTTCCACAGTTGCAAGCTCTAACTAGTTAAAGAGCTTGAACTTAAAGCTTTGCAAGCCGAGATCTTTTCTGGTTCTTCTCAGGATGTGAATCAGGAAAGAATTTCCTTTTCTTTGGGCCTAAGTCCAGGGTTTGGCTTCAGTTTTTTGAAGGAAGGGGGACGGACCCCCCGCGGGGAATCTTTCCAAGCAAAGTGTTCTAGAAGCACTATTAAAGTTCTTTATGATATCAAGAATGAAGCTTTCTTTTTATCAGTCTCTCTCGGCCTTGAGGGTTACAAGCTGCTTTGGAGGTTCAATATCAGAATTACAATCTATCCTTAGGGTGTATGTGTGTGAGTGTGTGTGTTTTTTTTTTTTTTTTTGAGAGAGAGGATTTTTTGTGAATTAGTTTCGAGACTTTCACTTATTTGATTTGCTAAAAACGATCGGTCAATAGAAGACTATTTATGGTCAAAATAAATATGCATGTTTAAAGTTAGGAAAATGAGTTCCCTAACCTCAAAAGGGAAAGTTATTTACCGGAAAAATGATTTCTTCCTTTATTACGAATTTTTTTCCGAAATAAACACCACCCTTAGCTTTAGGTGCACTGTTGATCATAAAGCTTTATTATCGGATGGTGTTTAGTTCCACTAAAATGAGTGATTTTAAGCATATTTTTTGCTGCAAAAGCTAGAGAGCAGTTTTTGATTTTGTTACAAACAGAAGTTTATGGAGATTGAGGTTAACAGAAATTATTTTACCCTATAACGTGCTTTTGAAGTACTTTATTATATATATATATATTCTGCAACTTTCAGCTGAGTAGGCCGTCAAATGGGTGTTCGGCTAGGTTTGAGTCAGTTCTATAAATTATCATACCTAATCAACCCATTTGAGACCCGAGGAGGTCTTTAAACTGCTTAAAGGAAGAAACAGGCGAGATAACCGCCCTGGGGTGGGAGTCCTCGTGCCGTCTCCTGTAAAGGCAGGTTGGGGCCTTGAAAAAGATTCCCAACCCATTGCTAGACCGGCCACAATGCCCTTCAAAGAAGGTGCACGGCCAGCACGCCTGATCCTTGTGAAGCTGATCCCCAGGTAACCAATCCTAGGGCAGGTTCAAGGAAATGATGGTGCTCGTCTGAAGGATGGGGTAGCCGCTGGCCGCCGTCAAATGGGTGTTAGGCCAGGTTTGAGTCAGTTCTATAAATTATCATACCTAATCAACCCATTTAACCAAACCACTAGGATTCGCCCCAGTGGCCACCCTTTCAACATGGAAGGGAGAGGTGAGGGGTTCAAATCTCACATTCTCAGGGGGGATGGGGTGGGGACGCATAAGTTTCAGGAGTGGGTTTCAACTCCCACGCCCTGCAAGAGGCATGGCAAAAGTATGAGAGTGAGTGTAGAGTAGGAATAGAGTAGAATTGACAAAAAAAAAAAAACCCATTTAACCACTATGCAGCTGAGGAGACGTAATGGTCATAGGACAAGATATAAATAGAGGTTTATAGCCTTTTAAATAACCGTACTAAAGATAACATATTTAAGGTTGGATGACAGGTTTAAAGTTAATTAATCTGGCGCAATCGGACAGATTGCCGAGGTAACGAGGCCAAGACCAATGGCGTGCATCATGGAAAGCTCTCGTTTCCTACGTCGATGTTCTCGAAGGATTCTACGTTGGCCTCCAACAAATAATTGTTATTGACTTCATGCGCAACATCAGCAGTTGACTTCCAGGGAAGAGCTTTTTACGTCTTATTCACGAAATTTTTGCTGCCCGTTGGATTGGATGAGCCTCATGAATCTCGGCCATCAAACCTTTCTCCTAAATTTTTGACTTAGAAACTACCGGGAGGAAAAAAAAAACTACCGGGAGGAGGAAGGAGGTCTTCGGTGAGAGATTCAAATATTCTGATTCGAATACGTGCTTGGATGTATGTGAATTTTACCTGAATCTCGCTGAATTTAATGATTTAGAGTGTTTTCTTTTTGTGAAGAAAGAACATAACCAAATATGGTAAAACCTAGTAAACATTATGACATGAAGGAAATGTCTAAATATCCTCCCCAGATTTTATCTTTGTTTCCTCTCCCTAAAAATTCGAAGAAATAAAATTTTGATATTTTTATTGGCGGAGTGGAGAAGAAAATCTGACATATGTAGATTAATTTTTAGCTCCAAACTTACAAACATTGGTTCGACTGCTGCTGAAATCGCCGAGGAGAAGATTGGGTTTGACTAGCAATACCGCTAGAGTTGTGCGCTTCCTCTTTTCCCCCTTATTTTCTGTTAGTATTTTATTTATTTTCTGATAAATTTAGCATTTCCTACAATTTTTATTTCTTAATAGTAAGAATTGACAAGCCGGCATAATTAGGTGCACCGATGGTGAAAGGATTAACTACATAAATCATTAGATTTTAAAATCCTTGATTGGATCGACTAAAAGTTTGACTAAACAACTATTTAAAAAACATATACTTTGGGTATGCAGTTGTGACACTAACCAGGTCATTAGATTTACTATTTGGTTTTTAGGATCGAATCCGTACCTTCATTGGCATAATGCAAAGTCGAGATCTCGAGACGAGACCGTATCTGTCGTGTCCATCACCAAGCCATTCCTCTGACTTCCAATCTTTGGAGCTTCCGCGTGCAGCCCTGGGAAGATAATGAATACTTATTCAAGTTAAGACATGCCAAATCTCAATCACAGATTCGAGACCTACTAAATAACAAATAAGTAATGGCATAGCTATTTTAGGACATATACTAGATTAACTGTGAATATACACAAATATAGTACATCAATCTTATTATCATTGCCAAATACATAGATTCAAGTGAAAGAGAAATTGTAAAATTTATTCAAAGAACAACAGACCAAAAACTAAGAAAGATTTGAGGGTAATGCCTTGTTTGATAACCATCTTGTTTTTCAATTTTTCTATTCTTTTACTACTCGAATAAGAAAAAAATTAGATATCATTTAGGTAATATTAACTAATTTCAAAGAATAAATTTGGAATGGAAACAAGAAATAAAAAAAAAAACTTTATTTTCGGAAATAGAAATGAAAAAAAAAACTATTTGTGAACATAATTGTTCTTGAGATCAAAAATGTTATCAAACGCATCATTAGTCAACCCTTTGCCGTACATTTATCTTGACAATTTTAACCAATCAAACAATATCAGATTCATCACGCTCGTGTGACAAGTAATTTGCTATGAGCACAATATATCATATTTTATCAGTTACACGTAATTTGTCGACCACAAATCGCTTGCATCAGTAGTCCTAAATTATGGAAAAACTCATGATGAATTATCATTACCTTATGAATGAAATATACGGAGAACAAATTTGCAAAGTTTTAACACACAAGTATTTAGCTCAAAATAGGAAATCGGTTAAAGAGACGAACAAATCTAATGCAAAATTTATCATCAATCTCATATTGAATATATCACGACTCCTAGAAATTGAATTAGACCATGGAATAAGACAAACTAGTATAAAATGAGTTTTTTTTTTTTTTTGCTTCTATGTTACTGGATGTAATGAACAAGATGATATTGTTGTTAAAGAGAAGCAAGTCACTGTGAAGGCCATGAGAAAAGACAAGCAAGAAAGATTACCACAACAATGGCAAACGAGATGAAAGCAATCCCCAGAACCAGACTGCTTCGGGCACAGGCATTGGGCATTTATGCTTTGTAGATTCTTGTAAGTGGCGATCCAAAAGCAATACAATGATACCATGGGCAACTGGAAATGCACGACGAGATCGAGTGCATACAAAGAGCGAGTTCGTAGACATTTGGGCGATGCTGTGAAATGAAATGAAAGGAGGATGATGGTGGTTCCGGAAATGATCAAGAGAAGAAGACTTCTCTCTCTTCCCGGACAACTGTGACCTCAATCCCGCTGCTATCCCGCCTTTTCTTGGCTGGAAAGTAATGAAATTTCCCACTTGCCACGTTCGGAAGAGGCAATTTATTGCATGTTTGACCATCTAGCTACATTGATTCAGATCTCCTGTGACCAATCATCACCAAACGCAAACAGAAACAAACGTGCAGACCACACTGTAGTAACCCCATAGAAAATGCTCGCTCAATAAAACGATAATTTTCAAGGAATCGTTCTTGTGATGGTCGGGAAATCCAATGAAAAATTTTAAACTATAAGATAGAAAGAATACATGCAATTTAAGGTCAACTGAAACACTGCATCGATGTGAGATATCATACATAGCATATAAATCGAATCTAAGGATTTACACTATTAAGTGGAGGGAAACTAAAAAGTATATAAGATCCATAGCGAGTTTTTTTTTCGGGCCAACACATCCATAGCAACTCTATAGTGATGTGATATATACTACAATAGTTCTTTTCTGCCCTATTGCCAAGGATCTCGGACTTAACAAGAAAATAGACCGTTAGTTTCTTTGCATTTGAAGGGGGAACTATCTATAGACAATGTTTTCCTTTAACCCTGGCTATAGAAAACATTCCCAACCACCCTTTGACTGATGGGTTCCAACCATGCACATCACTTAATTATATATTGAATTACCACAACTCGTAACTCATCAATGAGAAATAGGGATAGAGGAATATATGATCTATCATATATTTAATCACACAAATTTACTTTACTCCATGATATGCACAATGCGTATGACTTGTTATGGAAAGGAGATTGATCGATGAATTTGTTTAAAAACTTAGGGTTTGTTTGTTTCGCGTAAAGCATTTTCTGCATTTTCCGATGTTTGCTTTGCTTGGGAAAATGAGTCAACAGAAAATATTTTTCTAGTCAATGAAAAAAAATTCTACCAAAGTTAAATTCAGAAAAATAATTTTCTCTTTGAAAAAACCAGAAAATGTTTTCTGAAGTATAACTAGGTATTTGCACCTAAATCCGAAACTCCATACTTGGACACGGTAACTCCAACATTAATTCTCTAGTCCCAGTGTTTAGGATCAGGTCTCTTGGTGGTTAGGCCTAGGAATCAGTGCTCGGGCCTAGGCCCTAGACACCCATGTTTGAGTCCATCAAGGCTGGCCCAAACCCCAAGTGCTCATTCTTGATGATTTGGCACCCAAACTTGAGTCCATAATGGTAGTGCCCTGGTCCCAACCATAAAACCCAAGTGCACAAAGATTGTGCATAAGTCTTGGGTACTTGAGCTCAGGTCGTTAGTTCGAAACGTTTGTTCTTACAAAACAAATTTAAAAAAAATTCGAACTTTTAATTATTTTTATTATTTAAAAAAATCGAATATTTGTTATTTATTTATTTTCTAATTTTCCTTCTTTTATTATTATTATTATTATTATTATTATTATTATTATTATTATTATTATTATTATTATTATTATTATTATTATTATTATTATTATTATTATTATTTTCTTCTTTTCTCTTTTCTTTCTTTTCCTTTCTCCTTCTTCCTCCTCCCTCCACTAGTTGCGTGCCTAAACAACTTACCATAATGTGAGCCAGTGAGCTCTTTGTGGCTATCACCAAGGCTTAGCAACTAATAGAGGAAGAAAAACAAGAAGAAAAAAAAGAAAAGACAAAAGAATGAGAAGAAAAAAAATTAAAATTCGATTTTCTTTTTGCCTAAGATAAATTTAGGAGATTGTATAATTTTTCGAATGAGATCTATATACCAAAATACACTTTCGATAACAAATCTCCTAAGAAAAAATAATTATTTTCTTGAAAAATGATTTCTTAGAAAATATCTTCATTTATCATAATTTTTCCTATAAATAAACGCATCCTCCATACACAAACATGTATCCGCTTCTTTTGAGAGCCATGTCTCATGATTTTATTTGGATTTCATATATGTCTTTGATTCCATAAGGCACGGGTCTAAACTGTTAGGCCGGTAAATAAGTCTCATATAATCTTAAGGGAAAATTCTAAATAAGGATTCGGAGTGAATTTTATTTTAAATAAGGATTTAGAGTGGCTAAGTTAATCTCAAATAAGTATGTCAACTCCCCAGCTGGCCAAATATTTGCTAGTGGACAGTTTCTGGCGATTATAAGGGGGGCAATGTTGTTTTTTTTTTTTTTTTTGGTAAGGTAAGATTTGTATTGATAAGACTTTGCACAAAGTACAAGAAAAGCCTGGCACCACCAAAACGAACACTCAAAAGGACCTAATTCGCGGGAGAGTGTAAGGGTGCCAAGTTCCAAAAAATAAACTGAACTAAGAAACAAAAGACGAAGCCAAAACTAAAAATCCTCTATCAACGAAAGATAGACGGACTCAAGTCCCAAATTTGCGCAGCCTTCTGTTCTTAGGATTATCCACAACATTCTTCAGGGTCGACGATTTATCCTTAACTGCTTTCTGGAGATGTATCCTCATTGCCGGGATGGATAGAGTCTAATTACGGAAGATGATATTGTTACGCTCCTTCCAAATAATATAGCAAAGAGCTCCATAACTAAACCGGGCCAACACATCATAGAAGTTTTTGTCCGAGAAGCGTCTAGCCGCCCAGTCCAAGTTCTCAAGCCACAATTTGTTGCGCCAAGGAATATTAAATTTAGCCGCCCAATAGGCAGCTAGATTACCAGGGACATGACAAGCAAAAAATAAGTGATCTACTGAATCCGGCCTGCATGAACAGAAGGGACAAGTAACTGAAGAGAGCCTACCAACCGAAGCAAGTAGAACCTGGGTCGGCAACCTCTTGCGGGTGATAAGCCACAAATGAGTCTGGTATCTAGGCGGCATAGTAGAACTCCAAACGAAAGAAGACCAAGGAACAACGTTGCCTCTAGGTCTCAAAAGATCCCAAGCAGAGGCTGAAGAGAAGCGGCCCGAGGGATGATGGATCCACTGGATTCGGTCTTCACTCTAGTTGAAGGTAGGAAGAGGATCCCACCATCCAGCCAAGATGTTAATAACATACCAGCCCATCGGAGATGAGAAGGCGTCAGCTACGGAAGTACCCCGAGATATGCCCGAACGATAAATATCCTGGTCGGAGAATACCTTATAAAGAGGACCATTGATGTGCCACGGATCAAACCAGAAGGAAGCAGTTCGACCATTGCCAATTTTCCATCTAAACTGTTGTTGATATAAGTCCCGAAGACGGAGGAGCTTTTTCCAAGCCCAAGAACAATGAGTCGGAATAGGGACCACCCAAAAGTTCTTGCGGTTTAGGAAAATGGAGTGAATCCACTTGCACCAAAGTGATTCTTTATCTGAGAAGAGAATCCAAATGTGTTTAAGCATCGAGGCTATGTTGTTCTCCTTTAACGACCTAATTCCAAGTCCACCTTCCTTCCTTGGCAAACATACATCACTCCGGAGACTTTGGCCCCCCCCCCGGACCCATAGCTGGTCCTTTCCAAAGAAATTGGCAAAAGATTCTTTCAATATGATCTAGCACAGCACATGGCAAAAAGAAAACACTCGCCCAATATACTTGAATAGAGTGGAGAACCGATTTTATAAGCTGGATTCTACTGGCAAGCGACAAAAATCTGTGCGTCCAAGATTTGAGTCGAGCTGTAATTGCATTTACCAAAGCCACACAATCCGCCTTTGCTAATCTCGAGGAAATAACAGGGACTCCAAGATACCGAAAGGGAAGGGTACCAACCTGAAAACCTAGCTTGTTCAAGATGTCATTGCGCAAGGTATGCGATCCACCGGATAGATATACCTCACTCTTGCTCACGTTTGGCGCCAAACCGCTCCAATTAGAAAAGGAGTCAATCCCAGCCTTCAACAGTTCCACAGAGGCAGTGCTTGCTTCCGAGAATAAGAGCACATCATCGGCAAAAAATAGATGAGAAAGCCTGGAAGATTTACACCGCCAAAAAAATCGAAACGAGGGGTGGCTGGTTTGGATATCCAACAAACCGGTAAAAACTTCCATTACTAAGGTAAATATATATGGCAACATTGGATCTCCTTGACGAATACCTCTCCCACTTGCGAAAAAGCCATGGAGGTCACCATTCAAGGATATGGAAAATTTAGGGGTTTTTATGCAAGCCATAATTCAATCAATAAAACTCTGAGGGAAACCGAAAGCCTGCATGCATACTTCAATGAAATCCCATCTCACCGTGTCATACGCTTTCCGAAAGTCCACTTTAATAGCACATTTGGCCCGATAGGGGTCATGGTGGAAGCCACTGAAAAGTTCTTGGGCTAGCAAAATATTATCACTAATGTGTCTCCCCTTGACGAAAGCATTTTGGGTCGAACTAATGATGCTAGGCATCACATGAGTCATCCGGTTTGCAATGAGCTTAGTGATGCATTTATATATAGTGTTGCAACAAGCAATTGGCCGAAAGTCATGGACGGTTGAAGCATTAGGGATTTTGGGCACTAAAACAAGAATGGTAGCATTAATTTGTTTCAAAGCTCGCTTTGTTTCAAAGAAATCCCTAACTGCTGATATTACCGAAGTACCAACAATATCCCAAGAATGCTTGAAAAATTCAACATTAAATCCATCAGGACCAGGGGCTTTTCCTACCGCAAGAGAGAAAAGAGTTTCCTTGATTTCCATATCCGTAATAGGCCTAGATAGAAAACAAACCTGTTTCGCATCAAGGGAGTGATTAAGAACAGCTTGAATCTCCTCCTTCACTGGACAAGACAAAGAAGGGGGAGCAGCCAAAAGATCACGAAAGTGATCGACGAACATCTTTTGAACTTCCGCTGGGTCGGAGGTGGTGACATCCCCATTGGTTAAGGAGATGATTCTATTTTGGAGGTACCTCCTGTTCACGACTTGGTGAAAAAATTTAGTATTTAGGTCCCCGTCTTTCAACCACCGAACTCTAGACTTTTGCCTATAAAACGATTCCTCTTGGAGCCTTAAAGCTGAAAATGCTTGAATCTGTTGCTTTTCAGTTTCAACAAGGAAAGGATTCATAGGATCATCTTGAATAGCATCTTGAGTAAGTTGAAGAGTTCATCTAGCCTCCTCAGTTCTCAAAGATATCTCCGAAAACGATTCCCTATTAAGCTGCTTGAGTTTGCTTTTGAGGAGGCGGAGCTTAGCGCAGAGAATAAACATTGGCGATCCATAGAAAGAAGAGGCCCACGCTTCCGAAACCAGCCTGGTAAAATCCGGATGAGTCATCCAGTAGTTAAAGAACTTAAACGGCTTAGAAGACTTAGGGATAGGCATAATTTTAACCACCATCGGAGTGTGGTCCGAGATGCCCGGAGCTAAAAAAGAGGCTTCCGAGAAGGAAAATTCAGCATTCCATTGGCCATTAACCAATACCCTATCAATTTTCCTTTGCTTTCGGTTGGACCCTGAAGAAGTAGCCCAAGTATACCTATACCCAGTGTACCGAAGATCATCCAAACCAGACTGAACAAGGCAATATCTAAACTCATCAAAAGAGGGGATCCAAGCACTAGAACCACCAATCCTATCCGAGGGATCTCGAATAGCATTAAAGTCACCAGCAATGATCCACGGCGAAGAAGAAAGAAGGCCACCGGTATGGATAAGGTCTTCCCATAATAGCCGTCTCAACACAAAGCTGTGCTCCGCATAGATAACCGAAAGAAATAAGGATTTTCTAGAGGCAAGCCATGTAAGGCTACCATGAATAGCTTGAACCGAGGAGGCATTAACCAAAAACGAAACCTCTCGGGGGTTCCAACCCACCCAGATTCTCTCCTTATAAGAGTGGTTATAATTGTTAGACCAACTCCAACCTGGAAGAAGAATCGAAGTAACAGAGTTAAAAGCAGCATGGGAGATCTTCGTCTCAACAATTCCCACACAGCAGAGATTGTTAGTCCTAACAAAATTCCTGATTTCCGCTTGCTTAATGGGGTTCCCTAGGCCCCTAATATTCCATATACCGATAAACATAGAAACAAAAACAAAAATAGCAGCCAGACAGGAGTGTTACCAACGTTTGGGTGGCTTCCTCCTATTCGTCCCTTTGCGAGAGGCGTTAGAAGGTGTGCCCTTTGCGTTTCCTTTTTGGCCAACATTTGAGGGAGTAACCACTGCAGACTTAGGGACATTTTGCTGGCTAGAGGGAGCATTCAAGTCAGATTCTTGACTCGGCTCGGTAGGGGATTCAGTCTTCTTCCTCATCACCGTTACTACTAACCGCATTCACTTCCTCTTCCGAATCTTCCTCAGAAGATGGAATTATTGCCATGGCATCTCCAGACTTCGGCACCACTAGGGCCATTGACGGAGCTGCATTTGTCGCACCCAACCTGCTTTGCTCATTCTGATCATCATTTGCCGAGGAGGATGGGGGAAGATCAGTGTATAACTTAGTTTTCAGAGTCGAGATTGGAGGAGTGGAGTCCACCTTTTGTTCCGGCTGATGTTTCATCTTCCTGTTCGTTACTTGTTTCCAACCATTAAGTTGATCATCCGAATTCTCATTCACATGAGGTATAATAGGCCCTGCAGCAACAGTAGAGGGTTCCGCGGTTACAGGGGTTTGCTTGGGGCTCACCTTGTCCAAGCAGTTATGACCAAATGCACAACACTTCATACACGAATTTGGTCTCCATTCATAAAGGACTTGAACAGAGAAAACCTTCTCATCCACCCATACTTCAACTTCCTCGCACCTTTCCAGCTTTGCCGATATCTCTACACAAACTCTGGCAAATGATAGGCGTTTCATTTTTTCGGTCAAAGGATCCACATAAAGAGGCCTCCCCACTGCACTAGCAATCTCACTAATGCCTGGGGCCGACCAATATGCAAATGGGATATTTTTCAAGCGTATCCAGACCGGGACCGACGATTGGAGATCTTTCTTCAATTCCATATCCTTGTGCCACTGCTTCAGAACCATAGGGATTCTGGCCACTGTTATGTGGCCTTCATCCAGGATTTTCCTCCTAAATTCGTTGTCCGGGATGATAAAGAAGTAAAATCCATCATCATTTGCTAAGACTTCTGAAAGATGAGAGCCCCAAGTTTGTTTCAAGGCTGTTTCAGTGATTTTAAACGGCACATTTTTTCCCACAAAGTAGCTGACCAAGCAATTGTTCCATTTGGGATCCCCTGCATACCTTGCATTATCTGATAACCGCACAACAGACTTCTTTCCCATAGATACATGGGGTGCGAAGCCTAATTCATAGCCCTTGGCAGACAGACTAGCAACATTAACCCATGAATGGGTCTGAGGGGCTTTGGACCGAGCCCTGTTCAAGTCATTCCCACGTCTTTCCTCCCGGCCTCGAGAGGCATACCTAGCACGGCTACGACTACGCCCAGTGGTAGTCTGCATCTTGTCTTTCCCCCGCCCCATTGGATTACTAGATGATGCCATTACTTCACTACCAATCGAAACAGAGCACTCGCCCAAGCCGGAGCAGCTCAACGATAGCTCGATATATATGCCATAGCAGGAGCAAAGTTTCGGGGGGTTTCAAGGAGGGAAGAGGCGAAGGCTTACCTCCAAGGATCTCTATTAATGGCGAGCTGAGGATCTCGAACCAGCTCAAACACCAGAAGCAGATCGGAGTCGCACCCGAACCCTAACCACGACCACTGAGATTCGTTGATTGGGGCCAAACCGGTTGAATCGCTTCGGACAGGCTTTGAGGAGGGTAGAGACGAGTCTTCCCACCGAAAATCGCGTCCAAAGGATGGCCGGATGAATCGCAGTAGCTCAAGAACCAGAAGCTGAGCTACAATGAAGTTCTCGCCCAGTTGGGAGAGAATGAACAGTAACCCGCGAATTCACCTTTTTCCTAAGGGGGGCAATGTTGTTCGAAACTTGTAATTGTAAAAAAAAAAAAAAAACAACAACATAATAAATCCCCAAATTGAATTAACTTTGCTTGCTTATGTTTCTTTCTCTTCCCCACCGCTTCTCAACCAAATCGCCGCCCGGTCCTTGTCACTCCTTGCTCGATTCTCGTCGCTCCTCGCTTGCCCCTCGCAAGCATTAGTCTATCGTTCACCGTCGTCTCTTCTTTCCAAGGTTTCGCTGTGCGCAAGCTTGGGCGACCTCGGCAGCGAGGGGTTGTCTCTCTGGGAGGCGCTTCCTGTCGGTTGTAGTGGTCGGTGGCCAGGTAACAGTAACCGCATTTTAGTTGCATTCTGCTCATCCATCTCTATTTCAGATGCCTTCTTTAATAAAATGGTATGCTTTTTTGTCGCTGATATTTTAGAGTTCTGGAAAATATTCAATGTTCGAGAGCGTGGTGGGAGGGACTTTTGGCCTCGTGTTTTTGGTAAATTTGACTTTTGTTTGCAGTACACAGATTGTTAGTTCATTGGAGCTTGAGAAGGTCGAATTCTATTTTTGGAAGTGTTATGAATGCTCTCATTAGCCAATTAATGATATTGCTGAGAGAACGAGGTTTGCAATTGATTCGTGATAGTTTAGATGAAATCAAACTCTGGTTGTCTATGGTGACAACTTAAAAATTCAACAAGTATTGGTTGATTTCTTGTTAAATATGGAGAGAAATGCTCCATCCCCAGAGGGTGAGGTGGAGATTCACATTCATCCAAGTCTAAAGCAAACTGCTAGAGGACTAACTCTTGTCCACAACTAATATAGGTAATTCTTTTTATATGCTTCTATCTGTTTTGAGCATGTTTTGTGGATAATGAATGCACTGTCCTATCCTGAGATGGTTCCTTGATACGGCTTTCTTTCCAAAATTTCGTCTCCGTTAACTCTAAAGTGCTCTAGAGGGTTGATTGCCTCGTATTTCTGGTAAATTAATAGACTTAATTTGTGTACCACATGTTTCCATTGGCATGAGTTTGCATGATATTTTACTTCTCAATAACGAGAAAGACAGCATGTCCTTGAAACATCAACGTGGTCATTAAGTAGTGTCCAGTGTCATTGACTTATAAAACTATTCCTTCATTGCATGTCGTCACAATTCACAGTCTTTCATAGATCTATTTCACGAGAAGTTTATTATCAATGCCATAACTTGTGTACGGCACTTACTTTGATGCCAAAATTTTCTATTGGATCACTTAAGTACCAAAAAGTTTGAAAAACGCTCACTTTGGTGCCAACTTCGATCTAGTTGATCAGAAATCTGACATGACACATTTTTATTAATTTTTTAAGCTGATGTGGCTAGCCAAAGAGTATAGTTAGTATTTAAACAACAAAACGACGTCGTTTTGTGTCTTTCCCTCAAATTTAAAACCTTAAATCCCCAAATTAAGAGAGAGAATGCGTCATCTTCTTCCCCGAAGAACAACACCAACAACACCAGCACATCACCAATAGTTTTCCAAAAAAGAAACCACGCACTCGCCTCCGCCCTCCCCCAGTAGTTTTCTCCCATTTTCAATCATCTTGTCGACCTTTCAAATCCCCGAATCTTAGCCCCACCACCGCCTTTTCCCAAGGAATATCGCTGGGCATAAAGGAAGCACGAGCTCGAAGAATCTCCAAAAGCACGAGCGATCCAGCCAATATTAGCCGCAAAGATCTGGAATGCCATGGAGGTCGTCGGCAAAGCTAGCTGCGATGACAATGGCGGCCGTGGCCCTGCCATCCCCTCCTCCACCCTCACTGTCAACATCTCCCCCTCTCTTGGGATTTTCTGTTCGTTTTTTTTTTTCCTTTTGTCTTGCTGTGGCAAGCAATTACGATGGAGGTCGAGGGACGGCGGCTGAGCAATGGTGGCTAAGGGACGGCGGCCAAGCGACGGTGGCCGAGGGACGGCGGCCAAGCGACGGTGGCCGAGGGACAGCGGCCAAGCGACGGTGGACAAAAAAACCCTAATTTCAATCCCCAATTTTTTTTTAAAAAATCCCAAAATGAGTTGTGTGGCGTCATTTTTGTGAGGCCGTCCACATATGATGGCAAAACGACGTTGTTTTCTTAAGGAAGATGAAAAACGATGTTGTTTAAAAGGCTTATCTATTTATTCATTTTGGCCGGAATCTGTTGCCAGTGGCACCAAAATGATCGTTTTTCCTTTAATTTGGCACTTAAGTGATCCGACAGAAACTTTTGGCACTAAAGTGAGCGATGTACACAAGTTATGGTACTGATAGTGTACTTCTCCCGATCTATTTCTTTCCACTTACTTGGCCATGCATTCCACGGAAATCAGCATTGGCATGAAAATTGAAGCAACTTCTGTGATGATGAAAACGGAATTGGATACAACAAGCATTGCTCGAGACAATCAAAACAGAGTTCATGAGGTTGATCATAGTGAATGATTAGGAATTATCTTTCCATCACTCATCAGGGTTCTCTATTCTTACTAATTCAAGCTTATGTGATGTAAGACCACGTAATGATAACAATGCTAACCGTGATAGAAGTTCTTTACTACACTGCTCAGCTACAATTGCCATACTCCATGCCAGTATTTGAGAAGTGATGGATTTATTCCTCTTTGATTCGCAACATCGGGGTTTAGTCTGTGGAAACAAAGGTACGTTCGTTTATGTGATGTGCCTTAGGATTGGTGATATATGTTATTCTTGGGCTCGTCTTTTGCATTCGTTTTAGGAATTCGATTTAGTGTCAAATCCATTTTAGGGAATCAGTATTTCCCAACAAGAAGAGAAAAGAGCAGAAACAGCAATAAGAGAAATTTGTCCGCAAAATGCCATGGACACGAGAATTGGAGGCTAGGGGACCAAACGACTAAGTGGTGGTCGAGAGAGAAGACTTAGCATTTGCCAAGAAATTGTCATCTTCCTAAAGCTCCTCTTCCTCGACAAACCAACCAGTGGATTCGACAGCACAACATCCTCTCATGTCTTGAGTAGATATTTGACAGCACGTTATCCCATCAATTCATCAACCGAGTAGTGAAGTCTTCCGGCTTTTATTCGGTGCTTTAGATTGATTGTAGTAGGATGGCTTGTGATCACCGCATATGATTAGTGGGAGTTTGTTTTGTAAAATCATTTGTTGTCTTCTCTTTCTTGTAGTGTCGTGCATGTTGTGCGTACATATTAAAATTGTAAACTCATATGTTGTTATCTCTTGCTGTAAAGGAAATATTGAAGTTCAATTAATTCAAGTGTTTAATGATGAGTTAATGATGATGCTTTTTGACACTACAAAGTTGTCTTGGGTTTAATTTATGTCAGTTGTTTTATATTTTGTTGTGTACAGAGCTCAAGAAATTTGTTTTAAACTGTCCACAAGCTTTGCCAGAGGCCATTGATGTTCTATATTTTTCTTTGGCCTATGCTACAGGGCATTTTAACTTGGTGTGTTGTTGGACTTTTGTCCTCACTGCTCTGTGCAGGTCATTTTTCTTGATGTTGCTATTCTATATTTTCACTTTTGTTGTTGGACTGATGAGCTCATATAAACTTGTTGTCAGTACCACTATACTACAATCAAGTGCTGGAACATTCCATAGCAAACTAAACAACATTAGATAAACTTGAATTGATCCACAATATATGATGGCAAAGAGAAACATCCCAATACAAGAAATTTTCTCAACGTAATTACTATACATATTTAAACTTTAAGATGCTTCCAAATAGATCCATCCATATCAACTAACAGTAAAACAAAAAGAGTTTGTGTTATTGGTGTTGTTACTCTTGCATTTCTCAAAAAAATTTGTTCGCTTTCAACCAGTTTCACGTTGAGGTCCTTACATTCGAACGAACAAAATAAATCATTATAAGAGATCATCCAATACTTGTTAAATTCTCAGCTGATCACCACAGCCAGAGTTTTGATTTCATCTGGACTATCACAAATCAACTGCAAACCTCGTTCTCCCAGCAATATCGTCACTTTTGGCAACGGCATTCATAACACTTCAAGAAAATATTCAACCTTCTCAAGCTCCAATGAACTAGCAATCTGTGTATTGCAAACAGAAGTCAAATTTACCAGATTTACGAAGTAGAATTCCCTCCCACCACTCTCTCAAGCATCGAAAGATTTTCCAAAATTCTAAATTTAAGCAATAAAAAAGCACACCATCTTATTAAAGAAGGCATCCGCAATAGAGATGGATGAGCAGAATGTGACTAAAATGCGGTCACCGTTACTTGACCGCCGACTATTTCAACTGACGGAAGCGCCTCCTAGAGAGACAACCCCTCGCTACCGTGGTTGCCCAAGCTTGTAAACAACGAAACCATGGAAAGAGACGACATCAAACGATAGATTGATGCTCACGAGGGGCAGACGAGGAGCGACGAGGATCGAGCAAGGAGCAGATAGGATCGAGCAGTGATTTAGTCGAGGAGTGACGAGAGAGTGGAAGAGGAAAATGTAAACAAGGAAAACTTAATTCAATTTGGGGATTTCCCTTTTTTCTTCTCAGACAATTACAAGTTTTGGACTATATTGCCCCTCTTTTAATTGCCAGAAACTATCCATTGGCAAACGTTTGGCCGGCAGTCGAATTGAGGTATTTATTTGAGATTAACTTAGCTACTTCAGGTCCTTATTTGATATAAAGTCAACTTCGGATCCTTATTTGAGAAAATAAGTCCACATCTGGTTCTTATTTGGAATTTTCCCTAATCTTAAAATAGCATGATGCGTCATTCCAGCATAGGTGAACCTAGAAAAGAGCAGACACTATCCGCTCAAAGTTTCATGAGCCTTTTCCAAACATACGTTTATCTATTTGGGAGAAGTTGCAAGCCTGATACTATCCATGCGAATGGGAATGATCTCACTACAAGCACTGCTGTAATAGAACCAACAGTCCAAATCAGATCACAACTTGGGATGTCCGCAAGGGGATTAGCTTTCCCCTACAAGCCCTTTTGGATTTACCTCATGAAAATAATCAGTAGGAAACAAAACTACTTTTCTGCATTTACAGTTGAATAGCCCAAAAGTAACATTTTCTTCTATGTTAATTCATTTGAAATCTACTACTTCGTCGCTTAAACTATTTAATTCCTGATATTTATATTGCCAATTCACATGACACATAGAAGCACGATATCTATGCGAGTTGCTTCTACGAAATTAGTGTGCATTCTCTTGAGTAACTAATTTCACTCCCTCTTGATTGCTCATGGGCCTAACAATAAGAAATGAGAATCTGTGGAGTTTCAGGTGAGGCAACAACAGGGGCCAACCGAGTCAAGCAGATTCCCCTTTGCAACAAGTTTTTAATATTGGGCATTGTTAAAAAGTGCCCGGCAACTTTTTATATAATGAAATTAAGGAAATGTTGTGATTTTCAATACATCAATTGTCGTTGTGATATATACTATCAATAGTTTTTAAAAATCGAATATTTCCTCACTAAGTATATTTAACAAGTGCTTCAAGGGACGATTGCCTGTTAGAACCTTTTATTTTTTAGTCATAAAATAAATTAGCAATTTGTCCCCTTTGACATGGAACAATATCCTATGTAGCACCGACACGGGACACGACCGACATGTCGACACGTCATTTCTAAAAAATAGAGAATTTCGACACGTTGCGACATGTTGTATATTAAATGAATATTTTTATTTTTAATTAATTTAATTCAAATTCATAAATAATTAATTAATTAAAAAAGAGCCTATAATAAATACACTAATAATATTAATCAATCAATTCATTAAAAATTCGAAAAATATATTTATAGTTAATGCGAAACATGTTTTTACCTTTAACAAAAATTATTGATGAAACTAATAATTAATAAAAAGTTAGAATCAATTTATTTAAATAAATCCATAATTTTCTATAATAATCAAAATTTATCATTATTCAAAGTTCAATACTTTTATTTTTTGAAATCATTTGTTAATCTCATTTATTTGATTTTCCCATTAAAAAAAACAAATCCCCAAAATCCACCCATTTTTTCCTCCGTCCATTTCCCTCCACCCCAAATTTATTTTACATTTTTTCCCTCCCCCACCAATGACAGACAGGTTGTCAACCTGTCACTTCCCCTCCCCCAAAACTCAAAAGCCACGCCACTTCCTTCGTCCATTTCCCTCCATCGTCCCCCCCTTTTTTTTATTACTTTTTATTCCCTCATAAAAACCCTAGCAAACTTTTCCTCCACTTTCTCGGCGAACTTTTCCTCCTCCTTCTCGTTGCTCGCCGCACACCGCCCGCCGCACGACCCCCTTCCTCTCCTCTTCCTCTCGATCTTTCTCCTCCTCCTCCTCGCCGCACGACCACCTTCCTCTCCGCACGACCCCCTTCCTCTTCCTCTTGATCCTTCTCCTCCTCCTCCTCCTCCTCGTCGCCGATCCATCGCAACAGTGGCGGCTGCTCTCTCTCGCCGTCGCAGTGGTCTGTTGCGTGGCTTCGTCTCGCTGGCGGGAGTTTACTTTCTTTCTGTTCGGCTCTTTCTCTAGCCGTCTCTCGCCGTCGCTCGCGGCCTCTTCTCCCTCGCCCTCCCTGGCCTCCACCCTCCGTCAGGCTTCCGGACAAGCGTGTCGACGCGTGTCGAGAAATGTTGACCACGTGTCCGACCGTGTCCGAGCGTGTCGACGTGTCCGACACGCTCCGACACGTGTCGGACACGACATGGAAGCACGGACAACGTGTCCGTGCTTCATAGACAATATCTAGATGATTCGTGTTTGGGCCCTCGACAAATTCGTTTCTTTAAGTTGTTATTCCAATAATGGGCATACATATAAACCTAATAGATGGGCAATTTTAAGGGTTAATACCATGGAAAATCCCAAACTAGTAAACCTATAATAAATTTACCTTCTATTAGTTTCTGTTAAATTTTACTGCTAAATTGCTAGTTTGATGACATGTAACTGTTAGCAAGTGTACTAGTTTGAGATTTACTTTTTGCTGGTCATAAATGTACCGTTTTGTGATTTTTTGTAGTGTTAATTCAATTTAACAAAAACTAACAAATGGTAAATTTGTCATAAATGTATCAGTTTTGGTTTTTTGGTGATCAAAAAATTAGTTTAGAATAAATTTGTCATAGATATACTAATTTGTGATTTTTCGTGATATTAATAACAATTTTAATGAAGGATAACTCAAATTGTCCTTTACGCACAAAAGTGTTGTTAACTTTTTTTCCACGAAGCTTATCTCAATCAATATTAATTAAAGTCGTAAAATATTACAGTTATCTTGCCTATAACAATAGCCTTCATCCTTTTAGTCAAAAAGTATAATGTTGGAAACCCCTGTTGCTCGACTAAAACGACATAGAATATCAAGATAAGAAAAATGTTAAAAAAAATACTAAATCTATTACATTTTTATCAATTTAGTTATAAATTTTTTAATTGTATCAATTTAGCTATTTTGGCTAACTTTGGCCAAATATTGCTAACATAGATGCTGGCTAGCGTAAGTGGTGTCGCCAACGTTGACGTGATAATTTTTAAAATATATATTTTTTATTTTTTATTTCTTTTATTTTTTTCGTTTCTTTTTCCTTTTGCCAATGATTGGCCAGAAGCGATGGCCAGCCATTGGACATGGCTGTGTAGGCTAGCCTTGCTTGGGCAAGGTCTTCGTCAACTGACATTGGTGAGGCTGACAGGGTGAGTGCGAGTCCCAACGAGGGACAGAGTTTGGCCTCACCAGATTTGCCCTAAATGAGGCTGACTAGTGCCTAGGCAATGACAAGCAACGGCGATTGCTCCCCACACCAAATATGGCGAGGCTGAATCTCGCCATCACTTGCCAAATCTGGAAGGATAGTTGCTAGAGCCTTATACACTGAGTTTTACACACTGAAAGGAGAAATTATCCTTAAGGACAGTATTTACATGCATCATATGATTAATATTATTTTTCTCTTTATTTCCAATAGTTTTCCAACAATTATTATATTTCATGTTATCTAACATTTTTTACCAAATCTCTATCTCCTCTAAAGGCCGTAAGTTGCTGGAGAAGAAAAGTCCAAGATGGTCTTCAAGCATCGATTAGCCATTTGTTGATAAATTTACTTAATAAAGAAGAAAACTTCACCACCTTAGGAATGGTATAAATAAGCACGTTCCCTCCAAATTGTGCCTAGGAGCGCAAACGCAAGAAATGCCACAAAAGGTCTATAACAGGAAGAGCAAAGAAGAGAGTTGGCCTCACAAGAGACGAATGTGTAAGCCTCTAAGTAGAGAAATAAAATAGCTGAGTGTGTGATTGTATTAGCCCATTTGGTTTGAGTGTTTTGAATATGGTAAGAGAAAGTATATTATAATAGCTATGTAAATACTATTACAGTGTTATACTAGTGGTACTATTGTTTGGTATAATGAGTGTATCTCGAGTTGTCTATTACAATTCTCTCGTGTTATCACAGCAACATTTTGGCAAAGCCTACAAGTAGTATCAAAACAAGATTGGACACTCTACACCTAGTAGTCTTCTAACGTCAACATCTAGCAAATTTCACTATCACAACATCCAGCAAACCATTGTCAATGCCTCACCATCCCAATGGACTCCTAGCATGTCCCACTAGAACTCCAGCAACCAGCATGTTGAGGTTATCTCATATTGGTTATGGAAGAGGCAGGTAGTTGGTTTATAAGTGTGAGGGAAAACCTCACCAGTTGAGTTAGCTTTTGAGGTGAGAGGGGCTCAAGACCATCCAACACCGGTATCATGGTCCGGATTTGCCAATAAGTTTGGATCTAAGAGTCACACGGGAAAGTTACGAGTTATTACAACTTCGACCCAGGGTTCGATGTGTGAGGGGAAGATTATTGAGATTGTTGCACATTAGTTGTAAAAAGGGCATGTGGTCAGTTTATAATTGTGAGAGAGAACCTCACTACTTGAGCTAGCTTTTGAAGTGAGAGAGGTTCAAGACTATCCAACATTGACGTAAAAACTACGTAACCGGAGTCCACCCAAAAATCTTCACTATTAACAAAATTGGGTGAATAAAGTTATTCTCTAGTAAATACTAGAGATACATAGCAACAAAGACCTCAAGAACATCATTATTGATAATACGCATAAATTTCATAAGAGATTAAGAATAAATCTGACAAAAAATGCAAGTTTTGATCAACCCATGAAACCTTATATAGAGAGTTTCAAACAAAAGCAAACCGTTTAAATTTGAGAAGAGTGCGCTACGAACATGTTGACAAAATTTCTACGAATCGACCTCTAATGCCTGCTTAATGTAAATCAAACCAATCCTCAAAAGCAAACCTTTTCTTTTGTTACTGCATTTATTATTTTTTTAATAACCTCTTTGCTGCAACCATTTAAAAAATAGTGAGAAACTCTATTTCTTCATATGACTTATTATATAGGTTCAAGCCCTTTCGGGCTTGCTATTCATTGGGCTTCCTTCAGATAGAAGTAAATCCAGCTAACAAATCTCCCATGATGGGATTCATCATCCTTTCTAACAATCTACAATGTTCAAGCTTCTCTCTTAATAGAGTCTTCGTCATCATATCAAAACCATTGATCCGTATGAATTTTCTCAAGTTCCAATAGCTTCTCATCTAGAACATCTCTTATCCAAAGATATCTAACATCAATATATTTCGATCTAGAATTAAAAAAAATGATTTTTTACCAAGATGAATTGCGATTTAATTGTCATGAAATTACGCATACCTTTTTTGCTTGAACCTGAGTTTTTCCAAGAATCTCTTTAGCCATAGCATCTCTTCCTAGCTTCAGTTCCTGCGATAAATTCGATACTTCTGCAATATTGACTTTCACAAGAGGGGAAGATTATTCTATTTCGCTATTTCATCAGCATTGGATGGTCTTAGGTTTCTTTCACCCCAAAAGCCAACTCAAGGGGTGAGGTTTTTCCTCATACTTATAAACTGATCACTTGCTCCTTCAACAACCGATGTGAGACAACCTAAATAATCTAGCCCTCACACATCGGGCCCTAGGTTAGAGCAGCAATAACTCGTATTCATTTCCATTGTTTAACACAAGGCATACAAAACAAGTAATGGCCAAAGCTATGATACCACTTTGATTGGAGAATAGTAACAACCTGAATAATATTGGATTAACACAACGGAATAGAATAATTTCCCTTTATAACATCAATGATCTTCCACAATATCGAATTAACTACCATAACATCAATGTGTTTGCTCAACTATATATATATTCATATTAGGTTTACACAAGAAGGAAGATTATTCTATTTTGTTGCATTAATTCGATATTGTTTGGGTTGTTATTGTTCTCTCATCAAAGCACGCTTCAAGCATCCTTGAGCAAGCTCTTGCATATTTCCTAGCCACATAGTCTCCTCGCTGCCATGTGCAGTTGCCTAGTATTGTTGAGCAATCTGCAGTCCCAAATGAGTCTTCTAGTCGAGGTTCTCTCATTCTTGGCGTCCCTACAGGTATCCTGGTGTGGTCTAGCAACTCCAACACACCACTACGTCTCCCATCGCACCTGCCAAGTTCTTGGCCACGTTCAAAGTCCCTACGGTTGCCGCCCGTAGACCCGCCGTCGTGTGCTCTCTCCCAGTCTCCCTCGCGGCGAGGGGGGGGGGGGGCTGCTTTGCTTTGCCTTGCCTTGATATCCTTGGTCAACCCTAATCATTGTATTCATGTGAATTGTATAATATAGTTTCAAATGAGTGTTATATGATGGCAAAACCTTAGGTTGTTTTGTTATTGGTTTGATTATTCCTCGAGTTCACCTAGGCAATATTAGGGCGTCCGACCTTTGAGTTTAAAGGTCAGATCCCTAAAATTATCTCATTCATTATTCGTGATTTAACATTTGTCCTTTAGACATGATTGATTAAATAATTTTATTTGCATTAAAAATGACATAGTGAAATTTTTTAAATAAGACATCTTAATGCATCATAAAGTTTGTTAATAATCGTCATGCATATATTGCTTATCATATATTTAAAGTCAAGAATGCATTCATATTTGGAACAATGCATGTTACCTTTAGAATTTATAAAGATTTAAGATAGTTTATAGTTATCATTAATATAAAGTAATATAAAATAAAAAGGTCACTAGGGTTTCCGTATAGATTCATTTAAATATAAATTAATTGGTTTCATAACGGTCATGTGACATATTGCACGTCATCTACAAAGTAACATACTTTTTAGTGTTGATTTTTAAGAATCACACCATGTAGATAGAAGTAATTTAAAATTGCATCTCATGCAATATTCATGGTACATATAGTTTGCATATCATAAAAGAAGATACTAAAAAATAAATGAATTAGTATTGCATCGTTAAGTCACTATTCTTTTAATAAATAGAAGTTATTAGGTCATGTTTGTTGTCCAAGAGTTTAATTCCCCACTTTTATCAAAAGAAAACATGAAAAGAGTCTCTCACATAATTTGAAAGATAGGTTAGTCCATAGTTAATTTTGTTTCGGGAAAAGTACCAAAAAAGTCATAAACTTATGTCATTAGTACCAATTCAGTTTTAAACATTTCAATTGGATTAATTTAGTCTGAAACATTTTTTTCATTGGTACCAATTCAATCATTCTAGGCAATTTTAGCTGGTCAGCTGACAAACGCTGACGTGACAATTTTTAAATATTTTTTTCTTTTTTTCGAAATCTTTCTTAATTTTCCCTTCTTCTCCTTTTCCTTTTCCTCTTCCTCTTCCTCTTCTTCCTCTTGGCCTTCTTCTCCTGTAGTGGCCGGTGCTACTACTAGATTAACATGCATGATTAATTGTCTCTACATGATTACATTTAAAAGTCATAGTTAAGACCTGCATATATCACATAATTAATTACTTTCTAGTCAAAATTGCAAAATTCCCGTTTCATTGGGCAATGGCAAAGCTTTGTTTTTGCTTGCTTATTGCATCCAAGTTTGTTAATCTTTTCCAAGTAATTTATTTACTACTTTGATTATTGAGTGTCGCATTACCATTTTGTGCACCTACATGATCATTCCTTACATGCTAGTGGCATAAGATTAAAGTTGATAAGGAGTGCATGAAAAAATATTTTCAAAATAAAATGAAACATAAGCATTAGATTAATCTAGCATAATTAAGTTCCCATTCCCATGAATCTCTAGTTCACACGGGAAAAAAAATCTCTCACATTTTACCTTTGTATCTGATCGATCCATAATTGATTAGTGGCAGTTCTAAGATAAGTTTAATTGCATGTTTAAATTAAAACCCCAAGTTGCAATTGATATGAGCTTAGGAGAGTCTACACTAGGTAATAACGCCATATATTTGATTAGTAACCATTTTTGTCTACCTTCATGAGTTTTTCCTTGATGGTTCACTTCGAGGAAGATTGCAACAACTTGTGAGCACACATTGTATGCGTGTACCTACATGAAAGGAAATTAAAGCAATTAGCTTAACAACGGGAAGCAACATTGGAGAGATTGCGTGAACCAAAATCCAAAATGAAAATTTGGACATAGGCATAGATTGAGGTAAATGGTGTAAAAGAGAACGATGCAATTCAAAATGGAAATTGATTCCATGTCATACAATGATGGTGACAAATAGAGAGAAAGTTACTACAAAAGCTATAAATTTATTATATTTGTATCAATTCGTTCATAAAATTTTAAATCGTGCTTACTTAATTCTAAATATTTTGACAACTTGTCAGTATAGTCATTCGGCCAATTGATCGGAAATCTTGACATGGATGTCAATCATTTTACGTGATGGTATTTATCTTTCTAATTTATCTTTTCTTTTCATTCTTTTTCACCCACCTATGGACCAGTGATGTTTGGACAAGGACCTCTACACCCTCGCTGCCCATAGGCAAGGGCCTTAGGCACTCATCTAGATGTAGGCGAGGAACACAATGCCATTGCCTGATCTAGGCAAGGGCGTAGCGGCCTTGGCCGACTGCGGGCAAGGGCCGGGCCCCCGCCAAGATCCAGGCAGCGAGCATCTTGCCTGTGGCCAGCAAAGGCGTCACAGCCCCAACTGCATCTGGGCGAGGGCCCAAATCTAGGGAAGGTTCAAATATAAACCATCTCCGGGTGTCATTGTCTGGGCATAATACAACATCGAGCCGAAATGGGCTCATTTGTTCAAGCTCAGTCCACTTCTAACCAAAATTAAGCCCGAACTCATCTAAAGCTACGCCAAGGCTATTATTTCCTAAACCGAAACAAGCCCAAATTTACTAAAGCTAACTAAAACCTATTTTAATATTTATTTTTCTACACATTTTTGTTTTCTATTCCATATACAATTTTTTTTTCCTAACTTTTCGTTCCTGTCGTCTTCCTCAAATGGACGAGTCTCTGTGCTTTGAACCTCTCAGCATCTCCATTAATAATCCCCAAAGATAAGCTAAACTAAACCTATAACTACAAGTATTATATCTCATCATTAATCAGTGCCAAGCCAACTGTCGTCATCACTTTTGCTTTTCAATCTTTAATCACCATTGCTCTTACCACTAAGGACTTCCACCGACCGAGAGCATCAACGCTTGTGACTCCAAGCTTCCATCTCTCAGCAGTGACCATCCGAGAGTCACAAAGCACAGAGGAGATTACACAGATACGGTTCACAGATTCCTAACGAATTCTCAGCAATGATGCATCAACTATAATTGTTTCTGAAGGAAATCCAAAACTTGCAATTATTTGACGCTTACCCTATATGCATCAGGATGAATCTGGTAAAGATAGGACGAACTTAAACTGATTCGACACATACTAGGCATAGAAATGAGTTATAATCGCTTTGCAAGGTCTGTATCCTAAGCCACGACATTCAAGTTAAACTGATAATTCTCTAACCAATCAAAGGCGGGAGTGAATCGATCATTGAGGTCATTGAAGCAAATCATCAAACAGTTAGAAGGCGACATGACCGAAGAGCTTATATACAATATTAAAGCAATGATAAGTCTCAGATCATAACAGACAGCAGCAACACACTCTTAGGATACCAAAGCAACTTCCATTATTTTTTTAAAGTAAATACCACTATGGATCTCGGTCCTTGATTTTGTTCATAAAAGGACCGAGATAAAGAAATTGAGGTTTTACTTCGGACTCACCTTGTCAAGGATAAATCTCAGTCACGAATGTTGTTCGAACTGACATGAAGACTTATCACCGGCAAAGAAGAAAGCCAGCAATAGAGCCTTGATCGATAATGCAGTTCTTCGAGCTTCAGTCAGAAAGACAGAGTAAAGCAGAGGAGACGCGATGTGTTGATGAACAAGTTTTTTCTCCTCCAGCCCCAAGCGTGATAACGAGATTTTTATTTTATTTTTAATCGATCTCGAGAGAGAACCAGTAAGAGAGAACTCGGTGACCCTCCTCCATTCCGCTTGCGCCTCCACAAAATTAATGGTCATGACCGGTTTCTCAACTAGCAAGAGGGATTCCTGAAAGTCTCTTCAGCGAAAATTAGAGCTGTCAATATGGGTTAAAAATCCATTTTTCAACTAACTTTTAATGGGCCAGATTATAAATGAGTCACTTAAAATTTTACAAACGGGTAGAAATGAGTTTAAGATATGTGAGCCTAAGCCTACATGATTTACACATGACCCAAAATCAACCCATTTGGTTTATCAACTCCAACCATGTAGCAAATTTTTGTCTTCATTTTGTTTGGTCTTGACTCACTTAAAAAAAGACATTGCTTGACAATCGCGCGTAGCCAACCGCTGGAATTTGCTCCAGTGGCCACCCTTCCAACTTGGAAGGGAGAAGTTGGGATTTCGAATCCCTATATTTTCAGGAGATAGGGTGGGGGCAATTTAATTTCAACAGTGGGTTTCGACTCCCAAGTCTTGCAAGCAGGCATGACAAAAATCTGATAGTAAATGTTAGAGTAAGAATATAATAGTATATATAAAAAAAAAAACAATTGTGCGTAACTGACAGATGGAGATTGACCAATGCAACGAAATCAGGCAATGGAGGGAAAACAGATGGAAGGAGAGTGCTGTGCAAGGGAATGGAGGTTGACGTGTGTCAGGGAGACAAATATGTGGAAGAGGAGGTGATGATGGTGGCGGAGGCACGGGATGCAAAGGTGAAGGAGGAGGAGGAGGCAAAGGAGGAGGCAACGGACCATGGTGCTGCGTGGGGAGAGGGAGCAAAGCATCGGCCCACTCAGCTTGGGCAAGGTCTTTCCTCTTGTAGTTGCCACCATTTATCTGTTGCAGTAGAGAGAGAAAGTGCATTATCCGAGAGACTGTGGTTTACGTTTTGAATGGGGAAGAAGATGAAGTTTTCCTAATTTTAATTTCATTTTTCAAGAAATTAGATTCTTAATTTTCAATTTCTTTTTAATTTTTTAATTTTAAGTTTTACATTATTTTATTGGTAAAATATGAGATATCCCTACATTGAAAGATACTTGAGAAGCAATTAATCAAATCTCCATACATTTTTAGCTTGATTGTAACTTATCTAAACATTATGTTTATTTATATATGAAGCTATCAATTTCAAAGTTATTAATTGAAAAAACTGAAAAAGAAACCTTTAAAGTGATTGCCCCAGAGTCTAAATAGTTTAAAAAAAGAGGAGGATAATTACAAAATAAGTTTTGAAATTTGTTGATTTCTTTCATCTTTTCTCAAGCCATTGAGTTGCTTATATGAAATTGGGCTCATTAAATCTAAGTCACAAAATAGGTATAGAATCCATTTTTCCAGCCCTAAGTTGTTTATAAGTATTTTAGTTTATGGGTTTTTTTTTTACCTTTTTATATTATTTAATTTGCTTTTTAAATTCAACATTAAGTTTTTATCTAAGTGAAGAGCCTAAAGTTGGTTACATAAATGGGTATGGATTTTTTTTAGGTTATGTGGATCGGGTTGAGTATGAATAATTAATTTTATATTATATGAAAATAGGTCAAAATAAATTAAATGAGTTAATATAATTTAAATTATTTTCAACTTGATCTATTCATTTGACGGCCGTAGTGAAAATCGGCGCCAGCGAAGGAGCCTTTGGGCCAGTATACATATCCGAACAGAGCAAGAAACTTTGAAGTGGGCTCAACTGGGCCTGTTTTGGGCTTTTAAATGAAATCCTTTTTCAAATAAATCCAACTAGGCTCAAGCCGATACTAGAATAAGGGCAAAAAATGAGGGAAGATCTAAAGCATTATTACTTATTTTTCTCTCCTTTTTTATCTTGATTTATTTACTTAAAAGCATATGTTTGATGTATTAACAAAAATTCAGGTGTCAATGTATCCTATTAAAAGTAATATTATGTGAGATTTTAAGTGTATTTTAGCAAAAATAACCTAAGAAGTATCGGCATTGATAGGCAACATGCGACACGATAGGACATTCCAATACGTCATTTCTAAAAAGTAGAGAATTCCAACATATTGATAATTATCATTTTTATGATTATTTAAATTAAATTAATCTGAATAATAAAAAAATTATAATAAATATACACTAAAACTCATGAGTCATACTCATTAGTGGACAATTAAGTTGGTTCGATATTGGGCACTTCATCGTAGAGGTCCTAGGGTCAAAACTCCGCAGTTACTAACACGTCTAAAGTGGGGGGTCATGATGGTGGGGTCCTGTACTAGTCTCTCCCGAGGTATAGGGGCCTGGCCCTTCGGTACCGTCCGGGCATGGGGGGCCCGTGGTGTAGTCCTTGGTTACCAAAAAAAGAAAACTCATGAGTCATGAAAGTGTGAGTCAGAAGAGAAGAGTAGACTAGGTTTTCTTCTTTCTTTCTTTATTATTTTTAGGGAAAATGTCATAAAAAAAACTCCAAACTTTGTCCAAAGTGATAAATTTATCCCAAACTTTTTTTTTCGTGATATGAAAAAATCCCAAACTTTGCTAACTGTGATACATTTATCCCACCAAGGGCATTTTCCTCTTTTTTTTGTTTTTTTTTTGTTTTCCCTTTTTCTTATCCTTTTTTTTTTTGGGTATTTTCTTCTTCTTTTCTCTTCTGTTTGCCATGGCTGGCGGAGGGTAGCCGAACTCAGGTGAGGGGTGCCCTCACCAAGCCCTCATCAGCGTCTGGCGAGGGTAACCGTCGCCCAACGCTGGCGAGGGCACCCTTCGCGGGACTCAGATGAGGGCTGCCCTCACTTGGGCTAGCTAGGGCTGCTCTTGCTGGCATTAGGCGAGGGGTGCCTTCGCCAAATCCAGCGAGGGAGGCCCTCACCTGAAGCCGAGGGCCACCCTAACTTGAGTTCGGCTTCCCTTTGCCATTGTTGGCGAAGGGAAGAGAGAAGAAGAAGAAAAAAAATTAAAAAAAGAAAAAGAAAAAAATTTTAAAAAGTAAAAGACGAAAATACCCTATAGTTTAAGTTAAATGTGTCACATGGATACAAGTTCAGGGTTTTTTGTGTTATGAAAATTTTTTTGTAGTAAGTGTGTCATGGTTGACAAAGTTTGAGGTTTTTCATGTTACAAAAAAAAGTTTGGAGTTTTTGGTGGTCTTTTCCCTTATTTTTATTATCTTTTATTTTTTTTACATATTTATATTTTGAAAATTCATTTATTAAAAAAAAAAACTAAAATTGACTTAGTGTGTGTCAAAATCACTTGCTTGAGTTCTAGACTCACAGTACAAAAACTTCCAAAGAGTTGATATTTCCTAAGAAATAATAGTCCAAGCTAGGAAACGAAATGCATTTGCATAGTGCCTGATCTAAAGAAGGTAAAACAGTCGCGGTTAGCAACCTTTTAGATAGCCAAAAGCTGATAATGCTAGGGTCCCTACCTCGATTTCGTTCGAGTATTGTGAAAATTTTCTGTTTAGATCAGTTCCTTTCAAAAGCAAAGCATGCTTACAAATTTGTCAGTGATCTCCTAGGAAAAAGTTTGAAGAAAGCTCTACAGTTTTTTTTTTTTTTAAAAAAAAAAAAGTGAGAATCTCTTTCAATTTTAGGCCAGACATATAAATTTCTAAAATTTATAGGTCGAATCTAAAAATCGAGAGACTCAATTGAACATTTCAGAACACAATAAGCATTGAATTAACCAAAAAAGAAACACGAGTACTCAATTTATGAATGAGCACAACATCAGGGGCTAGACAACATTAATATTATGTGACGACATCTATTTATTTTGACTCCATTGTGAGATGGATATGATCGACAGACAAGTCTACATGCCAGACATATTGACATGTGATCTGGTGTTACAATTTGTAAAAATCAAATCATACTTTTGAGATGACATTACTGATGACACTCGATTTGGAGGCAACTACATAACATTACCCCTGTAAACACCAAAAGCAGCAGCAGTGCCGGGAAATATGTGATGCAGCATCGTCGAAAGGTTCTACTTTTCCCAGGCTGCGCCTGCCGTCCGTGGGCTGGTTCTTGCAAAACTTGGTAATCCAAGCTATATAGGACCTCCGTCTCGTCGTCCAGTTCCACCATGTCGGAGTCCAACTCTTCGTAGCAATTCAGCAACGTCCGGATGTTTTCAACAATAGCGACCAAGTTGAATACGGAAACCAGTGAAGAGAGGGCGCCTGGAATCCATATAAATTTACACTTGATCTTTGTCGAGGATGACGTGGTAGAAGAAAAAATCACACCTTGGAAGACGAAGTAGAAATTCGTGAATTGGAGGGTCCTACTGATGAGGTTCGTGATACGATCTTCTTGCCACCTAATGGCCTCATTAAGTTTCTCGATGCTCTTTTCAACTTGCTCGCGAGATCGTGCTGGCCGTTGGTTCGACATTACGTATGCTCTCTCTCTATCGGTGTTTATGTAGGACTTGGGGCTACTGAGCGACAGAGGGAAAGGTAGAAAGGGCGTCTTCAGCAATGCCTTCATGATCCATATCGGCATAGATATAGGTTGTAACCCATTTGTATGTTCGATTAAATTACATCTAGCGACCATAGAAGTACTTGCCGAGACAAAGTCATTTAAACATATAGAAATTAGGGTTTCCAGGAATATGTGCCAATTTTGATCAAGGAACGTGTGTAATGCGTCCTACAGCTCGTTGACATCGGTGCTCAACGTGCTGCTCACAACCGAAGAATAATTTGAATGATTCAAAACAACAATTAATTGAAAAGTATGAGAGTAAGCGAGAGGAGAATGTCCTTCGTCTAGGGTTTTATCCAAAACAAGAATTAGTTGAAGAATGTCCCCGTTGACTTATGGCTCTTTGTGTCATCTATTGGTTTGGCCAGATGCTCGGTTGTAGTGATAAAAGGGCCACACTGTCTTCCGAGAGATTATAAGTTCGAGCCATATCACGAGTAAAATTTCTAATAAGCTTGTATCGGGGCATCTACATCTAAGAGCGGACTAGGTTAAGAGCGGACTAGGTAGTTATGTCTTAAATAAAACATTTCATAGCATATGTGAGACTCTTAGGGCGCCCATGGTAACGTTATTTTCTTTTGTTCCGAGAAAAAGAACAAAAATCCGTTTGGTAACATTAATTAATTTTTCTAGATTTGGAATAAAAATAAGAAGTAGAAAAAATAACTTTTTGTCCTCGGGAATAATTTCTAGAAATAAGTCATTTTTTTCTTTTCTTCTTCTTTCTCGACGCTCGCCGTCCCCCGCTACCACCGTTAGCCCCCAACTCTTGCCCACTGTTGGCTGCCGCTATTCACTAGTGGCAACGAAGAAGAAGAAAAGAAAAAAAGAAAAAAATCTTAAAAAATTAAAAGAAATTTACATTACAAAACAATTTGTGAATTATGCTAAATGCATTCCTTTTCTTTTTCTATTCTAAAAATAAAATTTTTTTGTAGTTACTAAACACGTTCTTTTACTTATAAATTCTTCTAGGAAATAAAAATAGAAAATGATTATTTCTAAAAAGAAATTGTTCTCTAAAACATAAATGATAAAAAACAGGCCCTTATAATAATGTCTAGAGGGTTATTTGCACTGATTGCTCCTTCTGCCCTTTTACTTGCCATCATCTACAACGTTATCTCAATTGCAAACTCTGTGATTTGTCTCGCTTTTTACTAATTTCCACTGCAACGTTTCATCGAATTACTTAATAGCAAGGACCCTAAGTAATGGAAATCGCGCCCATCCTTCCTCCAAATTATCGCGCATGAATGGCAAAGTCAACTGCCAACCGACCAAAAAAAAAAACTGCCAATCGCTTGCTCATTTTCGGCCCCTGGGTAATACCTCCTTGCGCTAAAAAAAAAAAAAAAATAGACAAGAAAAAGACCCACAACCTAATGAGTCCTATCTGTCATTCCTGGGTCCCTATTTCAATTTTCATCCCCAGCTAACGTACCTCAAACCAACGGCCGTTGGGACATTATTTTTCAGAGAGCGCATCAGATTTCCGTTAGTGCTTTGTCGACCAGCTGGATCAATCTGTAATCATTCTGATCATTCCTCTTTGGCGTACCAGCTAGAGTTTACTTGTAGATGGAATCCGACCATAAGAGCGCGAATGACGTTTTCTAAATAATCATTACGAAAGTTCTTCCCTAATAGCCCGTACAACGTCACGTCAAGTTCTCCAGGCAAATGTTCTATTTAAATATTGACATAGTTGAGGATTTCAGCCGATGAAAATGTCGAGAAGTGCTTTGACAAGAAACGTCACGACCGACTGCCAACCGCCAAGGGAATTTCGAAAATGAAAGATTACCGACCGTTGAGAGCTTGAAAATGATCTTTGATCTGATATATATATAATAAAAAAATATATCAACTTATTTTAAATCTTATGAGATGCTTATCTAAGGCAACACGATAAACATAATATCAAATATAATCAATCAACTATATACACTTGAAAGATATGCAGAATCAAGTAAACATCTTAATTTTGTTAACATTGTGAGATGTAAAAAATTAACTGGAGTTTGAAAAATAATCCGAAAATCTTCAATTGCCATGAAATCAAACAACGGAAATGGTTGAAACTAGCAATGCACAATGTCTGTCATGATCGATCTGTAGCATGGCTGCACATGGGATGTGTGTGGTGAGACAACAATATTTTATGTTGATCATCTGACAGTGATGATTTTGATGGTGGTATTTGGCTTCTCGAAATGAGAAGTGGAAAGTCGAAAATCAAAGGCATTAGAGTTGAACAACATGCGTCCTTTGCGGTTGACTTTGTTGTCAAGATAGTAACTAAACAACCATGGTCGATACTGGTGTGGCTACAGCAAGTGGAATGAGTCAGGCTTTGCTGAGCGAAAGTTATCATGTGAAATTGCGTTTTCGTGACATCGAAAAATACCTCCATGATAGAGTAAAGCTCAATTGTGTGATGTCGCAACACAACTACTATGGTTGTGACATTCTGAATTTCGACCCATCCCGATAATATGAAATGGGCATTTCGTTGATGCACCTATGATCCTATTTTTTTGAGTTGGCCATTCACGATTTAACTAACCTATTAAGTGAAGCCCTTAAGAAATATAAATGCGGCAGACTCGAGAATTCAATTGGAAATCGATCGCTCGACCGTAATAATCAGCAAGGATCAATACGACACTGTTGTAACCGAATTATGATTGGATATAGGTTGATTCGACGGAATTATGTAATTGAATTGCGGGTTATTCCGTGTGATTGCGAAATTCGCATTGAACGGCATTAACTTGATTTTTATCGATTTTATACTCGGAACCCGTAATTGAAACCTTGCGATTTTTACGATAACCGAGAGTTGATTACGAGTCAGAGATGCACAAACGTGGATCGAAAATTATCGACTACGGATCAAATGTGATAAAATCCTTAAAAGCTACCCGATAGGTTAAGTTGTACTAAAATCGCGTTCGGTCGATTTTAACCACGAAATTGAATTCAGTTTCGGGAATCGGATATTCGAGCATTTCACGATTTATTTATAGGACGTCGTCTCATCTTTCGGAGAATTTTCGTTGAGTCCGGAATTTTGCGGAAAATTTGGTTTTTGGTAAAAAGAAAAGAAAAATGGAAATTCGGATGGGAGGTTAATGGTGCTATTTGGCTGCCCAAAAATAGCTTAATTAGGGAAATTAGAGCTATTTTCTTAGTGGTTGGGCAATTGACATTAAGGCATGAAGAGTTTGGTGCCAATTTGATGATTACGTAGATATTTTATTAAGGCTTTCTATTGGTTAGTTCATGGACTTTCTTTCCTCTCTCTCCCTCCCTCCCTCCCCACTCTCTCTCTATATCACGCATGAAAACCCCACCCCCCCTCTTTCAGCCGCCCACTCCTCCTTCTTCTTCTTCTTACTTTCTTCTCTTCTTTTGTTCATCCATCAACCACCGACTCCACAGCTCACCATTTCCAACGCAATACTCCCACGACGCCAACTCCACTGATCGCCACCCCATTTCATGCCTCCATCCACCACCGTCCACCTAATCCCACCTCATGCCAACCTTCATCCCATCACCAGCGAACCCATCACAAGCCACCAGCATCCACCGCAACTCTTCACCACCACCTGCAAACACCACCCAATGGCTGGCTTAATCCAGCCACGTCTAGCCGCACCACCCTCAGCCGAGCCCGCCAGCCCCTACAAATAGCCCCAGTCAAGCAGCCCACAGAACCGAGCAAAACCGGATTCCCTCTAGGCCGTGAGCCTTGTAGGACCATTTGCTGCCTTGATTGAGGGTGGTTTAGTCTAATTTAGTGGATTTCCCTTAGATTTGGTTATTGGACTCTCGTTGTTTGTCATTTTTGTGGGGAAAAATGTGTTACGATTTTGAGGTTGCTTCATTCTTAAAACAATATTCTAAACATCTTCAACTATGACATATATTTTACTCAAGATTTTATGGATTTAAAAGAATGAGATTTCAGCTTCGTTACTATTAAAATAGAATCTCGAATTATGTTGAAAACAATGACCTTTTGGTGTTCAAAAGATTTTTATTAACTTTTAGGGTTCGATTTTTAAAAGAGTTACTTCACAAAAGTTGTTCATCACATCTTTTAGTTTAACATAGTTAAATTTCAAATCAAATGAACATGTTTTAGATCTCGAACTAAACTGATTTTGAAAAACAGAATTTCTGGACACGGGTACAGTTTTGATGATGACTTGAGCGAATTACTGCTCTCATTCTAGAAAGATTTGGGTCAAGGTGTCTCATGAAATTTTTTATTTTAAGTGTGTTTTAGAACATATTCAAATTTGAGAATTTTTTGAGTTTGTTTGATTATGTTTCTGGAATTAAATTTGAAGGCGTGCGAGTTGCCCAGTTTCTGCTGGTTAGGGCCGATTGTGGTTTTGTAATTATTCTTGATATCGTACTTGCTGGATAATGTATATTTGGTGCTTTGGTTGACTTTTGGCACGCTTAGATCTTATGCATGATAGGACAAGATTGGTTGCTTTATATTGGTTCCGAGTTTTACGGCAAAATATGGCATTTTAAGCTTTTAATTAGAAAAAAATTAGGTGTCGGTGGACACAAAAACTTATTTGCTCTACAAAACAATGAAATTTTAAATTAGGTGCGTGTAAAGTTTGATGGATTAATTTTGAGTACGTGAGCACCTATGAATTTATATCTAAAAGTTTTTGTTGGGAATAACGGATTCCCGAAAACCGGATTCGACACTAAATCGAACCCCTAAAACAATGCGGAAGACGAAGCCCGAGAATAACACGTATCACTGATCCTAAAGCACACCACGGATTCGAGCGTACCTTGTTAGTCACAGATTAGACACCGACGCCGATTAGAGGAAGAAAATCTGGTCCTGTTCGATCCGATGGCGCCTTGAAGGGAAGAAGAACGATGCCTTATGCTTACTGTTTCTTCTTTTGTTTTTGAGAGAGAGGGCGTGGGAAAAGGAACGTACGTACGTTGAATTATCCAAGAGATGTCTTCTCTCTCTCTCTCTCCTCCCTTTTATACCTTCCCCCATCCACGGGCCATATTCCCGTGGGCCAGGCTTTTTGGGCCCAACTTGGGCGGACGGGCCTTAAGCCCATCTCATATAAAAACATCATCTCCCACTTGCACATGGTGGGCCGAACATGATTCTCTTTACCTCTCTTCAACATTCATACTGGTGAATAATCCGTGCGATCAGCATACTTTGAGAGCTCGTTGCCATACAGCAATCATCAACTAAGAAGTTATGACCTTTCCAAAATCCCAAGATAAGGCATTCTTTTGGGCCATTTTTAGATAAATTCCAAAGAGGAGTGGTCTTTAACTCTGGTCTTTCTATGAATTGCAAAGAGTCTCAGGTCATAAATGATCTTGGATGGTGCCGGCCGCCTACAAGATCTACTATGGTGCAGATTCAAACTGCTATTTCTGGTGTGTTCTTCCCCAATGCGGTAGTTGATGATTTGTCGATTTGGATTCCTTGTGCATCTGGTTCTTTCACTACCTATAGCGCATGGAAGACTATTGGAGTGAAGCGCCAGAATGTTGATTGGCACAATGTATTTGGTTCAATCCATCTATTCCCCATCATCGTTTAATCTCATGGTTGCATGTTCTTCATAGGCTTGCCAGTCACATGGGATTGGGAAAAATTGTCCAAAAAGTCCTAAACTTATTGCATTTTTGCCAATTCAGTCATAAACCTTTTAACTTTGCCAATTTAGTCCTAAACATTTTCACTTCTTGCCAATTCAGTCCATCCAGCCAACTTTGGCCGGAAAATGCCGACGTGGATGCTAGCGGTGCCACGTAGGATTGCTAGCGTTGACGTGGACAATTTTTAATAATATTTTAATATTTTTTGAATATTTTTTGAATATTTTTTTTATGTTTTTTCCTTTTTTTTTTTTTCTTTTGGCTTTTTTCTTTGCCTTTTCTGGTGGCCGGTCACCGGCCACAAGCGACAGCTGGCCACTAGCCACAGCCAGCTGGCTGGCCTCACCCGCCACAGGCAAGGCCCGGCAGGGCGAGGAGGAGGCCCGGCCGGGTGAGGAGGAGCCTCGGCGAGAGGAGCCCTCACCCAGGCACGGCCTAGCAAGGGTCTCCTGGGCGAGGCCGCCCTAGCCTGGGGGAGGGTTGGCCTCGCCCAGGAGACCCTTGTCGGGCCGCGCCTGGGCGAGGACTCCCCTCGCCAGGGCTCCTCCTCGCTCGGCCGGGCCTTGCCTGTGGCAGGCAAGGCCAATCGGCTGGCTGTGGCCGGTGGCCGGCCACCGGAAAAAGGCCAAGAAAGCCAAAACAAAAAAAAAAAAGAAAAAGGGAAAAAAACAGAAAAAATATTAAAAATTCAAAAAATATTAAAATATTATTAAAAATGATCTACGTTAGCGCCAACGGTCCTACGTGGCACCGCCGCCGACATCCACATCAAAATTGGTTGGATGGACTAAATCGGCAAGAAGTGAAAATGTTTAAGAATAAATTGGCAAAATTAAAATGTTTATGACTGAATTGGCAAAAGTGTAATAGGTTTAAGACTTTTTGAACAATTTTCCCCATGGGATTGTTAAGTGGTGTTCTGTGTGATCAACTAGCTGCATTGTATGTGGCCTTTCTGATCTTTTTTTGTTCCTAGGAATAAAAGAATAGAATCAAATACTGATCAATTAATAAACTGGGCCTAAGGATCACGCCATTACTATATTTTTTGTCATCACCAAAAACATACGGGGAAACTCACATAAAATGAAAGAGAAAAGAGGAAAACCAGCTTACGCTTCCATACAAAATCGATATACATGCCTTAAGCAACTGACAGTAGCCGGCCCACCTGATATTTTCTTCAGAAGTCCAAGCTAAAATGCGGGAAACGCACAGAGTTCATATTCCCAGATGAACTCCCTTGACAAGAGGTCAACCTGACCTGAAAAACCAAATGAAAGCTAATGCTCAATAATTCTTGCCCAATGAAACACTACATGCACTAACACCGCAATAATCTGCCAACCATTGCCCGAAAGCATACAATAATCATTGTAAATTGGGCAACGAAAGAAATATTTGCCATTTTGAGACTATGCCATATGATATACTGGAGCAATGATAGTATCAATCGCGAAATCCAGAATTGTCCTTCTCCTTATTTATTGAATTAGAAAAAATCAATGTCTTGTTACAATTAATGGACAAGGCCATCAATAACGCTTCATGTAGAAACCTAATAATCGAAACACAGGTATCATGTTTCTTATTACAGAAAAAGATGCACCAAGGGGACATATATATTCCTCCTAATAAATAAAGAGCTTCATCAGATACTACCTCCAACATATTCTATCAACATATAACTCATAATCATTTCTGAATCTCTAGATGCGGGACCTCAAAACTGATACCACGAAGAGGTACATAGTGTAGCTAAGAATCAGACCGAGTTCGAGGTTTAACAATGTACTTCTGAAGCACATGCGTTATCTATTTAACATAATGATCTATTAAGTATGCATTTATGTACTGCAAAGAAGCTCGCCATAGGACAGCTTGCCATAACATCCATGTCCACTCTTCTGGCGGATGAATCATCTGGGAAGTATGGTAATCAATCAAAAACAGCGTCCAGTCCTTTCAAATGACAGCAGCAGAAATGAAAACAACTAAAGGCATTTCGGATTTTTTGAAGTAATTACCTGAAAAAGCCAGGAATGCACCCGTTCATTTTCTTATCCTGGTGCATAGTCATTGTGCTTTCTTTGATAAGTGACGCGGTGAACACCTCCACGACCTTCCCTCCTTCCCCACAAGTGAGGTACCTTTGAGCCTTGGCCTTCAGCTCATAATGAAGAAAGGCCGGTTCCCCTGTTGCCACTTCAACGCCATTGGGATATGCAGCATCGTGTTTCGGATGAACTTTGCCATCACAAACAAAATGGATCTTCATATGGACACAGCAGTTTATTCAATTCAGGTCGTACTTGCGACTGTCCACATCTACAGAACTCTGCGTCAGGATTACTAGCACCAGCTTCTCTCTGTCCATGCCGCGGAAACCAGCAGCACCATCAGGATAAGACTTGGGGATCAATTTTATGGGCGAATCAGAAATGTTCCTGATTTGACAATCGGTACTAGGTGCCAAGAGCCCTGTTTCATGTCACAAGTAAAAAATTTGTCAATAATCCTGCTCTCAGATTCCGTCTAGCCGTGGAGTTTCTTAATGGTGTCCACCGAAGAAATGTCATTTATCACACATAGTCTCCTCTCATTTCTATTAAATGCACAAGACATATTCCAAAGGTGTAACACGTTCATGAACTAATTTCGAGAAGAATGGACGAACAACGTTCCCATGTCTTCTAAGTCCGGGCTGCAAATAATAATTCTTCCTTTCTCAAAGAGTAAATTGGAGGAAGACAGAGGATAAATTTGCAAAGAGGATATCAGTCAATTGATAGGATAACCTCTATAGATTAACTGCAGATAACAACTCTCCCGCGAATGCTAAGCCCTTCAAGTCTCTCACATCTGTACTACTTCAAAGACCCGAACAACTATCACAATAAAAATTGGGAAATGAAAGACACAAAGTGACAAAAGTCTATCTTCGTTAAGAATTTCTTTTTGAATTCTTGCTTCCACGCACGCGAAAATAAGAGAATACTTGAATTGAGATGAAGGCATAGTAGGTGAAGCCCAGATGTGCACATAAGGGGAAAAAATGAAAAAGAAAATTGCACCCAAAATCTTTTAACCAAACATCCTGGGCTTTGAACGGGGATCCAGGTCAGTACATCCACTGCCCCCTGACGGAAGAGTGGTCACGGCGGGGAGGCGGTGGAAGAGATTGACGGCGACCGGGGTCACGGGCTCTTGCTTTGCCGAACCGAATGGCAAATCCTACAACCCCTCGATGTCCACACTCGTCCATTTCACTTTCGCCTCCCTCCCTCCCTCCCTCCTCCCTAGACGTCCACCAAACAGTCCGACCCCAACTACGCGCGTTCTCCCTGAGCCATCCAGCACGCAAGAGAAGGCGGTGCTCATCCCAGGGCCCCTAGGCGGTGGAGCAGAATAGGGAGGAGCAGCACAAGCAGCCGTCGTCGTTGGCATCGTAGACCGGGAATGACTGAGTACAGTGACTGAGTTGATCGGTATGAGGACATACAGTCACGTGTCACGGTATGCAAGAGACAATGACTGAGTACCTTTGAATTATTCATTTTGGGAGAGTTAGTATTAATCTTATATTTAATCTTTGATCGTTTAAAATATAATTAACTAAGAAAAAGATTGTACGCTATAACCACCTCCGATTTCTCATATTAGCAGGACCACTTAAATATAGTTAACAGGTAATTTAGACTTGAGATCTAATGGCAGGTAACAAATTATATTACGTATTCACATAAGTTGGTTTGTCAAAGAAGTGCCAAAGAAAAAACAATAAAATCCATAGATATATTAGCAATTTTTATGAAATAATGAAGGGATATGTGCACTACAAATCCTAAAACTTGTTATGAAAGTATAATTAAGTCTTAAAACTTTTAAAAGTACAATCGACTTCTAAAATTTATCAAATTGATACAATTGAGTCTTTCTATTAATATTGTCAATTTGTCTAACGGAAAATACTAGTGCGGCATTTTTAAATTAATTTATTTTTCCTACGTGGCATTTTTATTAATTTTTTCTTTAAATCATTTAAATAATAGTAAAAAAAATAAAAAGCTACAATAATTTTAAAAACAAAACTAGAAAAAAGGAAAAAAAAAAGGCAAGGATCATGGTTGGGCGCTATGATCGTCGCCCATCACTAACACCGGGCGAGGGCCTGCATCGCCTAGTTGAGCCTCGCCGGTCCCAGGAAAGGGCCAACGACCCTCGCTAGGCTTGGCGAGGCTAGCCCAAACTTGGGCGAGTCGCGTTGGCCCCAGCGGAGGTGTTGCCTAGCCAATGCGTTGCCCAAATCTTGGTGAGCCTCTTTGGCCCTTGCTTGGGTTAGCGATAGCCTCACCTAGGCCGGCGAGGGTTGCCCCCCTCCATCACCTAGGGTCAGCAACCTTCATCGGTCCCTCCGGCGATAGGCGACGGCGGCAACACCCAACTATGATCCCGCCACTTTTTTTCTTTTTTTCTATTTTTCTAGTTTTGTCTTTTTAAAATTATTTTAGCTTTTTTTTTTTTTTTTATAGTTTTTAACTATTATTTAAATAAGATTTAAAGCAAAAAGTAATAAAAAATGCCACGTAGGGAAAATAAATTAATTTAAAAATATCATTTCAGTATTTTCCGTCAAAAAAAAAATAACCGTGTTAATGGAAGGACTCAATTGCACCAATTTCAAAAATGTTAAGATTTGATTGTACTTTTTAAAATTTTTAGGACATAATTGTACTTTCGCAACAAGTTTTAAAATTTGTAGTATACGTATCCCAAAGAAAATTATGTTTCATTAGATATCCCTAATATATTATTATTAAAATTTATAAAATGTTTATATAGGCGTTGCTGTCACGTCCCGATCTTTCGAGCACGTGTCCATCCCTTCACAGTCGATTAAATAGCGACGTCTTAGGACGCGTCACCGACCCATTCATTTTTATGCGCATGCGGAAGCGAATAATTAATCCCCAGACAACACAAAGATGGGATAGAAAAGTAGGGCCACAATTTTCAAATCAACACATTATTAAAAACCACAATCTGGTTTACAAACAGAGGCCAACTCTAGGGTCTAAATACAGGAAGTCTATCTTCGAAAGAACTTTCAAGCCATCCATGCTCCTGACCCTTCCGCCTCAAGTTTTAGGTTCTTCACCCTAGGGACCTGCAAAATGTTATCCCACAACGGGGTAAGACGACGTTTCAGTAAGTTCACCCCCTAAGACCCAACTAGAAAGAAAATATGCCCCAAGGGTTGCCTAAGTACAAACACAAGTCAGAGAACTTACCTTGGTCTCAGTTCCTTCTTGCAAATCAATATAATTCAAATAACGATCCAATCATTTCAACCAATCAGATCGAATCATCGATCAATCGACTCAATCAATTCCATGTCATCAAGACCATCTCCCGATCATCTCAATTAATACTATCTATAAAGTCCAATCATATCCAGGACTGCTTACTCTAAGCTGATAATAGATAGTATAGCTCGCACTAAGCTGGTAAATAATACAACTCTCTCTAAACTGGTAAATAATATAGCTTGCTCTAAGCTGATAAGGTATATTGCTCGCGTTAAGCTGACATATCAGAGTCTAGAGGTTGATATAGTATACCGGTATACTGCTAGCGCTAAGCTAACATATCAGAGCCCGTAGATTTATATAGTATACCATCCTGACCATCTAACATATTCACCGTTTTTATCATATCCGATAAAAATAATCGTATGTGGGTACATAGTCGGCCTTAGTCAAAATACAATATTTTCCCTTTTGAAAATCCCACTAATTTCAACTGTTCATAAATACATTTTTGGCTTTGTAAACCGACGCTCAGTAATTTTCTAATTAATTACCGAAATTATTAAATTTTGGGATAATTACCCAAAATTACAAATCACACTCAATTTGCACAAATTAGCTCTTTGATAAATAAACCAATCATACCATTGTAATCAGCATGAAATTCCGGTCACTGGCTATCTCGGTCTAATTTCCGGAAAATAAATAATTAATTAAATAATTACGGAAATTAATTATTAAATGCGGATAATGCACACTTAGGCCCGTAATGCCTAATTAAATACCGAAACAGGTCCAGAAAAATTCCAAGACTCGTTAATTAAATACTACAGCTTATCTACTCGCTAATTGCACTACTCTAACCACCTACTATGCAATATCGATTAATTAAATTGCTAATCCAATTTAAATTGCTAATCCAATCTAACTAACCACCTAAACCATACTTAGTCTAAATTAATCAACCCTTAAACGTCATTAACTTACTAATAAGGGATTAGTGAGTTAAACTCATTGGATTAGCGATCCAACGGGACCACGACGACGGCGAGCGATAAACTCCAAAGCGGCGACACCAACAGGGGTTCAGAACGGGCTGAAATCGGCCACGCAAAGTCCACGATTGAGCTGAGTTTCTGCTCCAACGCTACTGGCCTTGCTGCTTCGCTTCCGTGGGAAAGAAAATGGCAGCTGGATGGGTGCGACTTGGGCTGGTTTTGGCGGCCACGGGTGGAGGTGCGGGCTCGGTTTGATGGGTTGAGCTAGGCCGAACTAGAAATGGAAAGGAGCTGCGCTGGAGTTGGGCTGGTGGGCATGCGGCAGCGCGGCAAGGAGTCAATGCCGAGAAGAAGCTTCGCTGGGTTGTTGACCAAGTGGGGCATGTGAATGCGTTGCAGGGGTGAAGCAGCTTCGGCGGTGTTGCTGCTGGCATCCTCGAAGGGGGATGAAGGAAAAAGAAAAAACAGAAGCTGTAGGGGAAGTGGGGCAGCGGCGTGCGAAGGGGAAAGAGGAGAGAGGGAGGGGAGAGAGAAAGAGACTTCAGCAGAGAGGGGGAAGGAAAGAAAGGGCAGGGGATTGTCGGCCATGAGGGGAATGTGCGGCAGTTTAGAGAAAAGAGAGAGAGGAAGAGAGAGAGAAAAAAAAGAAATGTGGATGGATAAGGATGGAGGGTCGAAAGTCAACAAAGCAAAAGCATAAACAAAGTCTGTTGCGAAGGGGGGGGGGGGAGAGGGACGTGCGAGAGTAAGAAATAGAGAGTGTCACGCCCCGATTCTCAGGCACATGCACATCCCTTACTTTTGGTCGATTTTAAAATGCGATATCCCAATACTATGTATCGCCGACCCTTTCATTTTTATATGCACATGCGGAAGCAGTTATAAATCCCCAGACAATAAAACGATGGGATAGAAAAGTAGACCATATATTTTTCATACTAAAAATTCACAACCACATCTTTTTACACACATCTCATAGAATTCTATAATACTATATATGCGTAGGTCTGATCTAATATCTATTCACATGCAGACAAGGTCTGACAAGACAGGACGGGATCTCAGTCCTCATCCGGGTCGTACTCGGGGTTATCCTCGGGGTCCTCCTCCACGTACTCCTCTTCGGGTTCCTCAACAAGGATCTCCTCATCAGATTCATGCTCCTTAGGCTCCTCATTCAGGTCCTGAAATGGTTATTCAATAACCACTGAGACAACGTCTCAGTAAGTTCTACTCCTTAAGACCCAATTAGTAAACTAATACACCTTAAGGCTGCCTATGCACCACACAAGTTAGAGGACTTACTTTGGCCTCAGATTCCACTTGCATATTAGCTCAGATTAAATAGGCATCCAAGCAATCATATCACAAATCGAAGCATCGATTAAATCGACCTAGTTGATTACACACCAACAAGACCACTCACGGTCATTCTCAATCAATCAATCGAGTCACAACATCGAATCAAGGCAAAGATCAATTGGCTTAGTCGATTACATGTCAGTCGGACTATTTCTAGGTCATTCACTCCATAAAACCTCCAATAATACACTTAGTCACAGAGCTTCATTAATGCTCTCGGGCGTCGATTTCACCAAGGTGACATAAGTAACAGACGATCTATGTGTGTTCTTTAAGGCGCCATTTTCGCACAGTGATATTCCTCATCATCGAACCACGCCCGTCATAGGTCACAAATCACTGACAGTCTACGTGCATTCTTTAAGGCGCCGTTTTCGCACAATGATGTTTTTCATCACCGAACCACACCTGTCATGATTCATAGGTAGTCTACGTGCGTTCTTTAAGGCGCCGTTTTCGCACAGTGATATCCTTAATCACCGAATCACGCCTACCATAAGTCATAGACAGTCTACGTGCGCTCTTTAAGGCGCCGTTTTCGCACAGTGATGTACTTTATCACCGAACCACGCCTGTCTACTTCGTACATGATCAGTCTTAGCCAATAGAGTCCTCAATTAGCTCTCACCACTTTCTCCACTTACAACTCAACAAGGCAATACAAATGCTAACTAGCCATACTTGGCCATCTAACAATCAATAATTCAATATCACTCAATTTCAATCAATTTAGGGTAAATCCCTAAAATATCACAATCTATTTAATTTCATACAATGTAGAGCTCAAATAAATAAATGGACTGTGCCACGATAATCAGCACAAAATTCCGGTCGACGGTCACCTCAGCATTAATTTCAGAAAATAATTAAATAATTAATTAATTTCGAAAATTAATTAATAAATATTAAAAATTCAATTTAGCTCAAAATAAAGCCCGATTAAATAAACGGATTTCACCACGGTCATCGGCATAATATTCCGATCACTGGCCATCCCAGTTGAATTTTCAGAAAATAAATAAATAATTAATTAATTTAATTTCGAAAATAAATAAATAAACACAATAATTCCAATTTAGCACAATATGAAACTCAATTAAATAAACGGACTACACCACGATCAGCAGCATAAAATCCCGGTCACTGGCCATCTCGGTTGAATTTTCGAAAAATTAAATAATTAAATAATTAATTTCGAAAATTAATATTTAATTCTTAAAAATACCATTTAGGCCCGAATTGCCTAATTAACACCCGATAAGGGTCGGGAAAAATCCCACGAAGCATCCAATAAATACTATAGGCAATTCTCTATCTAACTACACTAATTATTTCACTAATATGCAATGCAATTAACTAATAATCGCTATCCATTCTAATCTAACAACCTAATTACACTTAATTAACACTAATCAACTTTTAAGTGTAATTAGAAAACTAAGAAGGCATTAGTGAGTAAAACTCACTCAAAACAACGGGCTCGATACGAGGATTGACTTTCCTCAAAGTGGGCCGAGCATCCGGGCTCGGGAAGGCGGCCAAAATGGGCCAAAACGTTGCTGTCATACCCATTTTCTTCATCTCTGTTTGCTTCTGGATGGGGGCGGATCCGGGCTCGAATTGAAGCAACAATGGACCTAGATGGACGGAGGGGTTGAGCAAGACCTAGGCAGGGCTTCACGGTGGCCGGAGGAGGTCGGGCGGCGGCTGTAGGTGGCCGATCCGCGACCTGAGCTGATCGAATAGCTCCCTAGGCGCACGAGTAGAGAGGCCAACGGCGCACGGTCAGTAGCGGCGCGGGAGGACGGCAGCTCGGCAGTGAACGGCGGAGGGCAGTGGTGTCACGTATGACGCTGGCTGTTCCGATGTTCATCCCAAATCTGCTAGGACCTCGAGCAGCACACGGAGGGGAGGACAGAGGGCATGAGGACGGATGGCATTCGAGCGGGTGAGCGGGAGACGGACGGTGGCAGCGCTTCGGCACGACGGCGACGGTAGCTCCCGCGTGGCTGCGGCTCCTTCAACGCTACTGGCCGCTGTTTCTGCTTCTGCAATTTTTCGAACCAGCCGAGAAGGAGAAGAAGAAGATGTCAAGAGAGTGAGGGAGTCCAAAGAGAGAGAGTTAGAGATAAGAGAGAGTGAGAGTTTGAAAAGTTAAAAGTGAAAAGGTGGAGAAAGCCAAGTTGAAGACAGCCGTGTATTCGGTGGGAAGGGGGGCATTTTGCACGAGGGGGAAAAGGAGAGAAGGAGAGAGAGAGAGAGAAGAAAAAGAAAGAAAGAAGGAAAGAGAAACTTGTGGGAAAGTTAGGTGTTTGGTCAAATGGGGTAAAAAGAAATGGGAATAAATTCAAAAGAAAAGAATTCCCTCAAATAGAAAATTCTTAATTCATTTTCTTTTGAATAAGCTCGTTGATTCCCAAAAGAAATTCCAGATTATAGTACTCGGTTCCCACTTGCATTTCTGCATCCATTTTCCCTCTTTAATTTCTCTCAAATGACTCATAAAATCAATTGATATCTCACTTATCAAATTGATTATTTTCCTCATCCAATAATTCCCTCATGCTTCTCAATTTCACAATCCCCGGCTTCAACTGAACGAAAACGGCCATATTTATCTAGTCGAAATTAGAACCCAAAAATCTAGATGTCACAACTCTTCCCCTCTTATAAAAATTTCGTCCTCGAAATTTAAACCTTTACCAATCCTTAAACGAAAGGTGGGGGTATTGTCGTCTCATCGAGTCTCACTTTTTTCCCACGATAATCCTTCGGTCTTGTGGTGTTGTCTCACCACTTTGGCTAAGGAAATTATCTTGGTACACAAACTCTGCTCTTTCTGGGCCAACAACTGAGCTGAGCTTCTCACATAAGACACTCTGTCATCCACATCTGATCTCTTTTTTCTCGACTCCCTAATAAACCTTCGAACCTCAACGATTCAAAATTTCTGACAGTTCTGAGCAATCTTTACTCTGACACTGATATGACAACTGCAAACACTGATTATTGAGCTGACTCTGGCCTGTAATCTTTCTTCACTTTCTTTTCACCACTGAAATTTTGTACCATCTGCTATACACTGCTTAAGAAAGAACCCTCTGAAAACTTTGCCAAATTTATAATCTTTGATCTAGATTCGAAATATAATTCATCCTCGGCACTCCATGCCTGCGAATTATTTGATGCACACACACTTCGATATACCCACTTTGTGACAAGACATGATCTTCAATTTCTAAAATCGAACTTAGATTGGCGGTTAATTTCACTCCAACACGCTTTTAGTGTGACCTAGGCTATTGGGTAGTATTCAGAGCTTTTTAGGACAAATGACCCATGGTCGATTTTCTTCGAACCACGATGAACCCACTCAACACATTGGCGACTCTCAATTGTCGTGAAAATCTCAAAGATTCCAATACGGACACAAGGTACCAAAACGACAATAAAATCAAATTAGTGCCGGTCGACGAGAGTTTTCCAATTTAGTGGAGTCACCCACGATCGGTCATTCATCTCAGTCAAACCAACCTATCTTTGATTTCGAATTGATTTTATACTGTGCTACAATGATTCCTAAAGATGAGCACGGTCGAGAAGTCGATCCCTGGTCGAATTCTCAAGTCTATTTGCCTTAAGGTTCTTAATAACTCACTCAGCTAGTCTAGTTATCTCATGAGTGGCCAACTCAGAGAAAAACACTGTAATCGCGTCGATGAAATGCCCAATTTATCTAATCGAAATCAAAGCCTGAAATCTGGATGTCACACACTCAAAACAAGATCTATTCGTACTGTACCAAAGTGGACCAACTCCATCCATCGATCAACTATTATCCTCAAATGGTATCGGTAATCCCCTGAATCCTTAGCAAGCCTGTCACAATGGAACATTGTGATATATTTCCATTCCCACCTAGGACTCTCAAGTGATGGTAAAAATTCTCTCGGTTCGCATTACCGAGCTTCCACTTACTGACACCTCTGACACTTGCAACTTGCTCAGTGATATCTATCTTCATATCAGTCTACTAATCTAGCTGATGCCGATTCTGATCCATCTTGAATTGCTTAACCAAACACTGCAATACTTACATGAATTTCTAACAAGGTCTTTTCCTTGAGTGCTACACTGTCAAGTGCACTCAATCACTCATGGAACCCGAACGTTCCATCCTCATAAGTCTTAAAGTCAGATTCTTTCTTACCAGTATCCTCTTATAAGATCTTTTGAACATCTTTGTCTGTCAACTAGGCGCCGATTCTAACTTGAACATCTGGTTCAATTTTGAGGGTGGCTATAAAATTCAAAAGGTAGCCTACCTCAAATTTGAAAACCAAATTTCGAACCATTTTCAAGTAAAGTCTATACTTTAGCCAGTCTATGCACAATTGAAGACTCTCGGCTCAACACATTAATGACTCATTTCATTCCTCCAAGGTGATACCCGATATCACTATTATAGTTTTGCCAAAATTCTGGTTCACGACACTGCTTCGTATTCCACTTATTTGGTCCTAACTGGCGGGATGGTTATGCAACATTTTTCTCATGTTGTACCAATACATACCCAATCCTTTACAAGACACACGATTAAAGATTTCATGCTTTCTAGAGCCATATGAAACGTTTGGAATAAGTGCGGTAGCCTGTTCTTACTTAAGCTCTAGCAATTATCTTTACACTTATCTATGCCGATGAATTTCTCTTTTTTCTTAAGAGGTCAAGCCCGTGATGATACTAATGCTGAAAATTCTTCCACAAACCTTCTGTAGTAATCTGTCCAATCCCCACAGCTTCTGATCTCTGACATTGATATCGATCTCGCTCCATTAACAAATGATTCGATCTTGGCTGGGTCCATGAAGATTCATTAACCTGTAATCACATGACCATTCTTAAGGGCTCTCGTGATCCTCATCACTTAATGAATACCCTAGAATGTCACTACAACACACGATCACCATTGATCTAGATATTCTTTGAATACTTGGTTTGTCAAATCTATGACAGCGGCTAGAGTGTTCGTCAAATCAAATGGCTTTACATTATTCTCACAAGGGCTAAATCAAGTGCGAAATGTTGTCTTTAGTATGACCTCCTTCCTGGTTCTCAACTGACAATAACCTGTCCTCAAGTCGATCTTTGAGGACATCAACACTCTTTATAACAAGTCACCCAATTCGTCGATCTTTGACAATGAACACTTATCCTTGATTGTCACTTGATTGGGTTGACTACAATTGATGCATAATTGCAACGAACCATCTTTCTTTCTTTCTCACTATGAGGCTGATATTTCCCTTAGGTAATGCACCAATATGCATGAATTCCTCATTCATCAATCCTCACATCCACACCATTGGTTCTATCAATTCAGGCAACAACAACCGGTAAGAAACTTTAGAGAATGGTTCTGTTCCGGATGCTAGCTTGATCATAAATTCTATCTCACTTACTGTGACGATAGGCCTGACAATCCCTCTGGCAACACTTCCAGAAATTCTTGGACTACTGAGGAGTCCTCAATTTTCAATTCTTCAATCTGTCTTATTTTTGACAATCGTCAAGTAACCTAGGCAACCTCCGTCTAACAAACGGATTGCCTCAAGTGATGAGATTAAAGAAGTCGAGGACCCTTCTCGACTCTCAATAAAACTTGGCACTTCAACTTGCTCCTGGAATAAACTGGGTTACTCCACTATAACAATTCATCACCACAAAATGCTCTAGAATCAATTCTTTCTACACTTGACGAATAAGTTGTACACCAATAGTCAATCAAGTACAACTCTAGTCAATGGTTCTTTTCCTACAACCTTAACAACAATTAAAATTCCATACTTGTATTCCCAACACTCTCTGGCACCATTCTGATGAAATCACCTCAAAACATTCTTCTATTGAATAAGGCATAGTCAATTCCACTCATGTTCCTTTTGACGTCCTAATGGCATCTTATTTGTAGTATCAGTATCAATGCTCCCTTGAACTCACACTGATAGTTTTTACCTGACAGCCATACTGACTACCATCATAGCACGTTTTAGCCATTCCCAAACACATGATTAATCCATGCTTTTCTTCCATACTTTTGGCACTTACCTAGTGAGTCTTTTACCTCCTGTCAAGTGCCAGCATGCACTATTTCTTGTATCGGAGACTCATCTCAAAAATTCCACAGTGCATTCTATGGCGCACTTCTTCTGACCTGTACTATTGTCGGTGACAGCAGTAACCATTGTCGAGATTCCATCTACTTATGCGGACAACCCTTAAATCATTGTCCATGCTGGCGACGTTTAACACAAACTCCTGTCCTTAGAATACAAGAGACTAATCCATACTGTCTTCCATGGAACAACATGTTCCATTTAATCTGAATGCTGACCTGACTATGCCACCCCTCTTATTGGGTGGAATAGAATATTCTTCCCTCAACATCAGTCTTTTCCCTTGACCGAATTCCAAGTCTGCCTGCGTTGAATCTTGACTCAAATATCGAAATATGTTCCCTGATCAACCTTCCAGGTTGGACCTCAGCAAAGGTAGCAATAACAATAACAACTTGACTCTGATCTTACTGGCTCATCCGGATCTCAAGAAACACTTGCATCAGATCGATCTTATCGAACTTAGGATCAATCAATGCTGCTACACTAGTACCAACCTGCGGTGGCACTCTTACGCTCGAGGTGGCTAGAGTCAACACTCTGCCTTCCGAATCCACAACGATTAAAAGCAAGCGATTCACACATAACAAACAATTCTACCAATCAGCTATCAAAGACATGCACCGGTCATGAATTTCAAGGCCTTTCGTACAACTATCCCATAGGTCATCGCACCTTATCACTCCAATACCTAACCATTGCTCTGATACCACAAAAAAGAGATGTCATGCCCCGATCCTCAGGCACGCGCACATCCCTTACTTTTGGTCGATTTTAAAATGTGATATCCCAGGACTATGTATCGCCGACCCTTTCATTTTTATATGCACATGCGGAAGTAATTATAAATCCCCAGACAATAAAACAATGTGATAGAAAAGTAGGCCATATATTTTTCATACTAAAAATTCACAACCACATCTTTTTACACGCATCTCATAGTATTCTACAATACTATATAAGTAAGTCTTATCTAACATCTATTCACATGCACACAAGGTCTGACAAGACAAGATGGGATCTCAGTCCTCATCCAGGTCATACTCGGGGTCATCCTCGGGGTCCTCCTCTAGGTACTCCTCTTCGGGTTCCTCAACAGGGATCTCCTCATCGGATTCATGCTCCTTAGGCTCCTCATTTGGGTCCTGAAATGGTTATTCAATAACCACTAAGACAACGTCTCAGCAAGTTCTACCCCTAAGACCCGATTAGTAAACTAATACACCTTAAGGCTGCCTATGCACCACACGAGTTAGAGGACTTATCTTGGCCTCAGATTCCACCTGCATATTAGCACAGATCAAATAGGCATCCAAGCAATCACATCACTGATCGAAGCATCGATCGAATCGACCTAGTTGATTACACGCCAACAAGACCACTCATGGTCATTTCCATTCAATCAATCGAGTCACAACATCAAATCAAGGCAAAAATCAATCGACTTAGTCGATTACATGTTAGTCGGACTATTTCTAGGTCATTCACTCCATCCAATAAAACCTCCAATAATACACTTAGTCACAGAGCTCCATTAATGCTCTTTGGCGTCGATTTCTCCAAGGTGACATAAGTAACAGACGGTCTACGTGCGTTCTTTAAGGCGCCGTTTTCGCACAATGATATTCCTCATCACCAAACCACGCTCGTCATAGATCACAGACAGTCTACGTGCGTTCTTTAAGGCGCCGTTTTCGCACAGTGATGTCCTTCATCACCGGACCACGCCTGTCACGATTCATAGGCAATCTACATGCGTTCTTTAAGGCGCCGTTTTCGCACAGTGATATCCTTAATCACCGAACCACGCCTGCCATAAGTCATAGACAGTCTACGTGCATTCTTTAAGGCGTCGTTTTCGCATAGTGATGTACTTTATCACCGAACCACGCCTATCTATACTTCGTACCTGATCGGTCTCAGCCAATAGAGTCCTCAGTTAGCTCTCACCACTTTCTCCACTTACAGCTCAAGAAGGCAGTACAAATGCTAACTAGCCATACTCGGCCATCTAACAATCAATAATTCAATAGCACTCAATTTCAATCAATTTAGGGTAAATCCCGAAAATATCACAATTTATTTAATTTCATACAACATAGAGCTCAAATAAATAAACGGACTGTAAGACAATCAACGTTCCGAGCTCAAATTTCCGAAAAATAATTAAATAAAATTAATTTCGAAAATTAATTAATAAATATTAAAAATTCAATCTAGCTCAAAATAAAGCATTAAATAAACGGACTTCACGGTCATCAGCATAATATTCCGATCACTGGCCATCCCGTTGAATTTTCGGAAAATAAATAATTAATTAATTTAATTCCGAAAAATAATAAATAAACACAATAATTCCAATTTAGCATAATATGAAACTCAATTAAATAAATAGACTGCACCATGATCATCAACATAAAATCTCGGTCACTAGCCATCCTAGTTGAATTTTCGAAAAATAAATAATTAAATAATTAATTTCGAAATTTAATATTTAATTCCTAAAAAATCCCATTTAGGTTCGAATTGCCTAATTAACACCTGATAAGGGTCGGGAAAAATCCCAAGAAGCATCCAATAAATACTATAGGCAATTCTCTATCTAACTACACTAATTATTTCACTAATATGCAATGCAATTAACTAATAATTGCTAATCCATTCTAATCTAACAACCTAATTACACTTAATTAACACTAATCAATCTTTAAGTGTAATTAGCAAACTAAGAAGGCATTGGTGAGTAAAACTCACTCAAAACGACGGGCTCGACGCGAGGATCGACTTTCCTCAAAGCAGGCCGAGCATCCGGGCTCGGGAAGGCAACCAAAACGGGCTAAAACGTTGCTGTCATACCCATTTTCTTCATCTCTGTTTGTTGTTGATTGGGGGCGGATCCAGGCTCGAATTGAAGCAACAGCGGACCTAGATGGACGGAGGGGCTGAACAAGACCTAGGCGGGGCTTCACGGTGGCCGGAGGAGGTCGGGCGGCAGCCGTAGGTGGCCGATCCGCGGCCTGAGCTGATCGAATAGCTCCCTGGGCGCATGAGTAGAGGCCAACGACGCACGGCCAGTAGCGGCGTGGGAGGACGGCAGCTCGGCAGTGAATGGTGGAGGGCGATGGCGTCGCGTACGGCGTTGGCTATTTCGGTGTTCATCCCAAATCTGCTAGGACCTTGAGCAACACATGGAGGGGACGAGATGAGGGTGGACGGCGGCCGAGCGGGAGGGAGAGAGGCGGACGGTGGCGGCGCGGAGAGTCGCGCGACGCGCGGTGAGACGGTGTGCTCCATGCATGGCGGGGCTCCTTCAATGCTTTTGTCTATGTTTCTGCTTCGCAATTTTTCGAACAAGCCGAGAGGAGAAGAGGAGAAGATGTCGAGAGAGTGAGGTCCAAGAGAGAGAGTTAGAGATAAGAGAGAAGATAGAGTTTGAAAAGTCAAAAAGTGAAAAGGTGGAAAAAGCCATGTTGAAGACAGTGTATTCGGTGGGAAGGGGGCATTTCGCACGAGGGGGAAAGGAGAGAAGGAGAGAGAGAGAGAGGAAAATCCAGAAAGAAAGTGAAGAAAGAGAAACTTGTGGGAAAGTTAGGTGTTTGGTCAAATGGGGAAAAATAAATGGGAATAAATTCAAAAGAAAAGAATTCCCTCAAATAGAAAATTCTTAATTCATTTTCTTTTGAATAAGCTCGTTGATTTCCAAAAGAAATTTCAGATTATAGTACTCGGTTCCCACTTGCATTTCTACATGCATTTTCCCTCTTTAATTTCTCTCAAATGACTCATAAAATCAATTGATGTCTCACTTATCAAATTGATTATTTTCCTCATCCAATAATTCCCTCATGCTTCTCAATTTCACAATCCCCGGCTTCAACTGAACGAAAACGGCCATATTTATCCAATCGAAATTAGAACCTGAAAATCTGGATGTCACGAGAGAGAGAGAGAGAGAGAGAGAGAGAGAGAGGCGTGGGTGAGAGAATCCGGTGAGGGGGAGGGAAGAAAAATAATTAATACGCAAATATTTTTAGCTCATCTTCACACAACATTAACAATTGGTCATCCAAGGCCAATTTCCACTCCAACTTGTCCTAATTAAAATCCAAATAAAGATCAAAATGAGACAGTCCCTCAAACCTATGAATTCCTCTCAATTCCAAATTCTATTTCCTTTTTCCTAGACTCCGATTTTTGAACAAATCTCTCCGATTGATGTCCAATTTTGTCGAAGAAAAAGCCTAGACAACTTTCTTTCACTAAATAACTCACACCGAAGGTCAAAAATCCATTCGATTTGGCCAATCCAAATTTCCATTCGTTTTCCAAATCATTCGAATCGATTTTCCATAAAAATCTCAAATTCGTCGAAAGTTCTTCGAAAGGTGAGTTGACGTTCCTAAAATAACTCGTGATATGACAGAACTTTCAATTTCTGAATTCAGGTTCAAATTCGTGGTTAAATTCAATCTGACGCAATTTTAGCGTGACTTAACCTACTAGGTAGCTTTTAGGAATTTTTGGTGCAATTGACCTGTGGTCGATTTTTTTCGAGCTACACGTACCTCTTCGACACATTGTCAGCTCTTGGTTGTCATGAAAACCTCAAGATTTCAAATACGGACACAGGGCGTCAAAATGACAGAAAAATCAGTCTAGTGTCAATCGACGAGAATTTTGCAAATTAGTGGAATTACCCATGTTTAGCCACACATCTCAGTTGAACCGACCTATCTCTGATCTTTGATCAATTTTTAACTGTGCCTTGCAGACTAGCAGGGTCGAGCAATCGATTCCTAATCGAATTCTCAAGTCTATTGCGTTTAAAATCCCTTAACGGCTTCACTCGTGAGTGGCCATCTTAGAGAAAAATATTATAGTCGCGTAGATGAAAAGCCTGACTCATTCAATTAAAACAGAAATGAATTTTTGTTGACACCTAAATTTTGTTTAGGTTATTAATTATGCCTTAATTTCTTTTATTTTTCCTTTTTCAAATAAAAAAGAAGAAATAAATAAAAAACAAAAATTAGTAAAAACAAAAGAAAACAAAATTTGGCAGCCCATTAAGGCTGGGCCTTCGCACCCAGGCCCCCTCCTTTTTCTCTCCCCCTTCGCGGGCCCAAGCCCAGCCTTTTTTTTTTCAGATTCGGCCCGGCCTCCTTCTTCCTTCTTCTTCTTCCTCGCTCCTTCCTTCTCCGCCTCTGTAGTTCACACACAGCAACGACGACACGCTCGAAGACAACCTACAACCAAGGAGGGTAGGCTGACGTCGGCTGGAAGAGACAGATCTCAGGTGCCATTATTAGCTGCCTTCAATGCCGAGCACTCCTTGTTGGAGGAGCTCGGATGGGACGCCGGTTCAGCTGCGGGTGTCCGGTCGACAAGCCAATGACCGGCGGCTGAACCCCTCCATCGATCGGACCTCCTCGCCTATAAATAGCGGAGCACCTCCGTTGTCGAAGGACACACAAGCCAGCAAGCTTAAAGGGGTCCCTGAGAGACTTCAGGGAGCTCAAAGAGTGAGCAAAGTAGAAATCGAGTCGCAAGCTCAAACCACCTCCCTCCGAGAGACTTCAGGGGAGGCCGACGGCAAGCGAGCCCGAGGGGGAGAGAGCATGAGCGAAGAGCGATCGAAAGCAGGCGAGCGTCGCAAGCTTCCCCCGAGAGACTTCAGGGGAGGCCCGAGCGCTTGCAAGCCTAGATCTGAGGGAGAGGGAAGAGATCGGAACCGGAGGAGAGAAGCTGAAGAGAGGAGGTTCCGAAGGACCACATCTAAGAAACCAAGGGCCCGCCGTCGTTGCCTTGTCGCGACCGTCGTTGCCCCTTCGCGTTCGTTGCTCTGGGCAGTCACCTCCACCGCCAGCGACGCCGTCCCTAAGATGAATATCTGCTGTCCGTCGTCGTCGTAGTAGCTGACGCCGTCCCGCCACCGTTCGCTGCCGCGCCGCGCCTTCTCTGCAGACAGGTAACAATGGGTCTCGCTTGTGCCGTCACTGTCGAAACCCTAGCCACCGTCTGTCCGTGCCACGGCCGTCGAGTCACCGCCGGGCGACGTCACAGCTTCCCCCTCTCGGCGCTGTGAATCGTCGAGGTCTAGGGTTCCCGCGAAGCCGAATCGTTGGGTCGGGTAGGGTTTCGCCAGGACTGGGTCGTCGGGTCGGGCCGAGTCATTTTCAAACAGCGGGCTGCTGGGCCGCGATTAAAAAAAAAAAATGAGTCGGGCCTACGTTGCAGGCCTGTCAGCGTTCTGGGCGAAGGGCCCGGGTCCGACCCAACCTGGGAATCCGACCCGGTTCGTTTTTTATATTATTATAGTATAAAATAATATTTTTAAAAATCAAAAAATCAAAAAATAATTTATTTTCCAGAAAATCAAAAATATAAAAAAATCCCATATTTTCCAAAAAAAGCCAAAAAAGTAAGAAAAAACAAAAAAAAAATTTATATTTTCCAAAAATACCAAAAAATCAAAAAATCCCTTTTATGTCCTAAAATGAGAAAAAGACCAAAAAAATGTTTTTCCTCCACAAAAGCATGGAAAATCCCTCAAAAATCCAAAAAGCCTTAGGATTTAAATAAGATTAGGTACCAAAAGGGCATTAGTGATTAACTAGTGTAATCAAGTCCACGATCCTAATTTCTTTGGTTGTGCGACGAGTATTTCTCCCGATATTTCACTTGGGTTTCTAATCGACCCACCCTAAATCGATTAGTGGCGACTTCTTTTAAAATTAACTTACATGTTAAAAAAACTTAGACTATTAAAGTCATGAATTGTTAGACTTGGGAGAGCCCAGGCTAAAAGATCTAGCCAAACCATTAGCCTCCAAAGGCGCTCGCCCTGATCGGGCCCCAAAAAAAAGAGGTCGAGACAATTTTCAGGATGTCACAGTTGCAAATTATAATTCTGTAGTGAACGGATTATGAATGTAAAACGGATGTTGACTTTCGTATCTAAGCGTCACACCTGTTTTTACCAGGCCACGTCATTCTGCATGTTGGGTGTGCGAGATGCGTGATGCTCCTTGCAAAACAATATGTCGGCTTCTCTTTTGGGTATCGGTTTAATGTTAAATATTTATCGTCCTTTGTCTCGATCGCGAAGGAGTACCATGACGCGACGTCAAGACAATAAGATTTTTTTTTTTTTTTTTGCTGCAAGACAATAAGAATTTAAGGAAAATAAATATAGATGGGCGGCGACTTGAGACTGGGGTAGGGAGAGAGGGCGACGAAGGTGAATGTCCCTCAAATTGGTGCGCGGCGGGGAGCGTGGAGATAAACAATATAAAAAATAAAAAAAGAAAGTGATTATTTTGTGCTGTCATTACTGTTGTGCCTTTTTGGCAACGTTTTTTTTTCGCTTGTCAATTTTAGTAGGTCATTTTCGGGACTGAGAACGCGGGACCAAAAGCGAACTTCTCCGCATGAATATCAATATAGATTTAGTTTGAATAAATTAATCTTTATAATATTTAGCTGAGTCAAAAGGGTGGAGCCCGAAAAGAAAACATTGAAAATTCAAAGAAGGATGAGAAAGTGGACCTTAGGTATTAAAGTAAACGAGCACGCACGAAGAGAGAAGAAAGGAAAAGAAGAAGGAAGGAAGGGAAGGAAGAAAAAAAAGGAAATAAAAAGAATGAAATGGAGACTCGCGCCTAGACGCCACGAGGATCTCACCATACTGGATTTATTTTGATTCACATTGTCCTATAATGATTCAAGCCATTTGTTTATCTAATCAGAATAATGTTTGGAATTATGACTTAAATTCAGAATTTAGTGGAATTTAAACTACGAGATTTTGAAATTGTTAAACTGAAAAATTATGGAGGATCGATAATTTAAGGTTCTATGAACTCAATTTGGATTTTGCTCAAAAAGAATTTTCAAAGTTCTTTCTTGCCAATTTCCATCTCTTCTAGTACTTCGAAAGGATTTTCTTTTGAACGTAAGTTCGGTTGAGACGAATTTCGGTGGAGAGAGTGGCAACGCGACCAAGTTGATGTGCAAGCTTCACATTGCGGATAACTTGAATATTTGCTCCGAACGAGAGTTTTATTAGTGTGTAGGAGTTGTTTTATTAACGAGTGAACTTGGTTTAGCCATTTCATAATTGAGGTAGCGTTTTTACTCAGTTTTGATGTCAATTCTCATTTATTTGACAGGATTACAATGTCGTCGGCTCGAATAGTTACGTTGATGGTTTTGTATATTCCCAAGTAAGTGATGGTGATCTCTTTTTGGGTTTTGTAAAGCTCATATCGTGAAATAACGGTGATTCGACAACTTGTAAATATTGAGAAAAAGAGATAACATATCATAATTCCGTCAAACAATAAATCAAACACTTGCGAAACACTTGCCGAAACTTAGGGCTTCGTTCAGTGCATCATACAAAATGTCAATTTGCACACCCACATTATTCGTCTTTTCATCAGTGCGAATTGCATAATGCATAAGCAAACTAGCACATAGAGACCACCAAATACCAAGAAAACAAGAACGGATCGTCGATCGCTTACTTCCCACATGATTGGATAAGAATCTTGCAACCCCTCTCCTGATCTGCAGTTCAACAACTCCTTCAATCATTCTTAACTTTTTATTAGGGTGACCCTTCTTTTTATTGATTAAACAACATTAATTATTCAGTTTGCAATTTTCTAATGACATTGCTTTTGAGAGTGGTTGGAGATTTGGTTAACAATTGTTTCGATATAATACCCAAAAGCAATGCCTCTTTTTGTCCGACCCGATCATCGCTCTCTGTCTGATCCATGAGGGGCAAAAAGCCACTAAACAAAAGTCACATGCTCTTAAGCCTTCTTAAATATCTTCCTTTAAAAAAAATTATAAATCCTTAATTAATTGAATTGAAAGTATCGATGTAGAAATCGTACATTGACAAGCAGACATGCAGGAGGCAAGCGACAAGGACGAGCAATGAATTTTTTTTTTATTTCTACTTTTGTTCTATAAATAGAAAATTAGAAAATTTTTACTTCTCATTTCTGTTCTAACACTATTTATGGGTTAAATTTATCCTAAAAAAAAAATTAAAATTGCATTACAAAATTGATTTGTTTCTAACCTGCTTGCAGGAACATAAATCTAGAAAATCAAACAAAAAGAATAGTTATCGTATGCGCTTTAAACTACCTCATTCATAATCTTATTTTTGGGCTTTAATTTTTTCTCAATCCAATTTTTACCAAAAAAGAAAAAAGGAGTTATTCATGTTGGAGAAATCTTTCCAGAATATTTTGAAGCTGACAAAACGTTTCTATCAGTCTAGTCTGGATATTTGCAGACCGTCTGTTTAAAGAAGACTTTCTGATCACCAGACTCAGCACTCAAGACTCAAGACTTAAAACTCAAGACTATTCTCATTGACAGTCTTTCTGATCCAGTGAAGAAGGAAATCCAGAGCCGAAGTATATGGTTGAGGATTTAATCTTATCCTCTGGAGAAGATCTCTTGGTTGGATAAATATAACAGATTCTTTTATTCGTATCTAGATCGATTGAAGATCCGGTGGTCAACGAAATATTCTTGGAAGGTTCTATTCTTGGAAACCAAGATCCTGATTGTATGGGCGAATAGGATTGATGGGCTATCGTCAGGTTCCTTTAATAGCTTGAATGATCTTCTTAATTGATTCCGTCCAACGGGTAGATTGGAGGAATTCCTTTGGTAAGTGCCAACGGGTATGGTGGCATAAAGGAGTATAAAAGGAAGACGTTCTAGTTGTTTTTAGAGTGTGATCGATAGAGAAATTCTAGAGTCTGAAGCACCTTGATTATTAGTCGATACATTTTGAGCGAAATTGCATACACAGAGAGTGTCTATACTTGGTGATACCTTGAGTGAGTGTGGTAGATCATCCACACCTAGAAATCAAGGAAAATCAACGCTGTAACATCTCTTTGTTCATAGTGAAATCCAGCCAATTGGCTGTCAGTGCAGAAGAGTGGACGTAGGCTTGAATCAAGCCGAATCACTATAAACCGCGTGTTCAATTCTCTCTTTCATTTACTCAGTCTTACGTTGATTATTATTTGTCGCAAATCTTTCAACTATCTAAGTATTGTGCAATTATCAAGAAAAATCTTTTATATACCTATTCACCCCCCTCTAGGTACTCGTACTAGCTATATCAATTGGTATCAGAGCTCGTGTCCTTACTTTATGTGAAGTGTTTTACTTCAGAGTAAAAGATCCATGGCTAGTATGCTAGCACCAGGGCTGGTGGAAGGGCAAAGCAATACCCGAGACCACCCTACTTTGATGGAAAGGATTACAACATCGGAAGAACAAGATGAAAGCTTTCCTACGATCAAAGGATCCTCGGAATGGGACGTTGTGGAAAGAGGAATCACTCCTCTTTGCTGCATCGGTCTGCGAAAGAGGGAAAGAAACTGTTGAGACCAAGTGGAATGACTCAAGAAGAGATAATCAAGAGACAAGCACTCGATGCAAAAGCAATTTACTCTTTATATTGTGCTTTGTCACCAACTGAATATAACAGAATATCTTCTTGTGTTACAGCAAAAGAAGTATGGGACATATTACATATCACCTATGAAGGAACAGATCAAGTGAAGGAGACCAGAATTAACATTTTCCTCGGTCAATATGAAGCCTTCAAAATGAAACCAGGAGAATCTATAACTAACATGTTTAGTCGTTTTATAGATATTGTCAATGGTCTTGAGAACCAAGGACAAAAAATTTCTGATTCCATGAAGGTAAACAAGCTACTGCGTGGACTCTCCAAGGATTGGAATCATATAAAGACTTCAATAAGAGAGACGCAAAGAATTATGCCACTATCTGTCGACGAGCTGATTGGAACCCTTCAGTCTTATGAAGTGGAACGAATTAATGAAGACGAAGGTCCAAGAGGTAAGAAATCCATTGCATTAAAATCAAATGATGATTCTGATGATACAGATTCTGGAGATGATCTGGACGATGAGGAGCTTACTCTTATGATAAGAAGATTCAGAAAGCTGAATAGAAAAGGAATAAGGTTCAACTCAAAGAAACAAAGTTTCCAAAGACAGCAGACCAAGTCTGTAGATGACGAGGAACCAAACAAAGATGTAGTTTGCTTCGAATGTAAGAAAAATGGACACATCAGACCCAACTGTCCTTTTCTAAAGAAGAAGAAAGGAAAAACTGAAAAGTTTCGTAAAGCTCTCAAAGCTGAAACATGGAGTGATACGAGTGTGAAGAAAGTGATGAAGAATATGCCAACACATGTCGATGGCACAATCGGACTCGGACTCGGACTTCTGGATCGGACTCGAACGGTGAATTTGAGGTAAGTAATTTTAAAATTCTTGTCAAAGTTTCTAAATACATTGATGAACTGTGTTTTAGTGTTAAGACTTCTCTCAAAAGAATTTCCGAACTTAAAAAGGAAAACTCAGCTCTAAAACAAAATGAAAAAGTCTTAGAAGAAAAAAATTAAAAATTTAGATTTGAATGTTTCCACTCTTAAAGAAAAGGAAGATAATCTTTTGAAAGAAAATGCTCTTTTAAAAAATGACTTATCAAATATTTCAAAGAAATTTTCAATAGGATCTGAAAAACTTGAAAAGATTCTTTCAGCTCAAAGACCCTACTTCAATAAGTCCGGTCTAGGTATGACAGCAGAAACAATTCCCTTGATTGATTGTCCTAAAGTAAAAGAAAGAATTAAGAAAAGACCGTCGAGAGAGGCTTACAAAAATCATTTCAAGAAAATTTTTGTAAAGTCTGTAGGTCGAAATGCTCTCAGGTGTTCAAAGTGTAACAGTCAGGATCACTTTGAAAAAGAGTGTCCTATGGTTTGGAAACCATTAAGAAAGTATGGCCTAATAATGTTTATCCTACTAACACTAAAGGACCCAAGAAAATTTGGGTACCAAAGAAAACTTGAGACTCTCTTTTAAATGCAGGTCTCCGTCAAGAAAAAGGTAAAGTGGTATCTTGACAGCAGATGTTCAAGACACACGACAGGAGACTCAAATTGCTTCATAAAGCTTATTCAAGTAAATGGTGGAAAAGTTTCATTTGGAGGAAACGGCAAAGGAAGTATTGTGGGATTTGGAACTGTGAAAATTGGAAATCTCACAATAAGCAATGTTTCTCTAGTGGAAGGACTCAACTATAACCTTCTCAGCATTAGCCAATTGTGTGATACTGGTTTCAAGATCTCCTTTCAAGAAGGAATATGCTCTGGAATCAGTAAAGACTCTACTCAATCCTTCATGGGTCGAAGACATGGAAATATCTACCTCTTAGACATGAAACTAAATGAATCGCAATGCCTAATCTCAATTCAAGATGAAGCAAGCTTATGGCACAGAAAGCTTGGTCATGTCAACATGAAGCAATTAGCCAAAATCTCATCAAAGCGGCTTGTTCGAGGTCTACCCAAATTACCATACCAAAAGTCCGATCCATGCACACCATGTATTACGGGAAAGCGAGGTAAGAAATTCATTTAAGCCAATAAATCATGTCTCTACTAATCATGTACTACATTTGCTGCATATGGATCTCTTCGGACCAACCAGAACCCAGAGCATTAGAGGTAAGAAATATTGCCTAGTAATTGTGGACGATTTCTCCCGCTTTACTTGGGTATATTTCCTTGCAAGTAAGTCAGAAACCTTCTCGTATTTTGAAAAATTTGCTAAAAAGGTTCAAAATGAAAAATGATGTGTTATCTCAAGTATAAGAACAGATCATGGAGGTGAATTTGAAAATCAAGATTTTACAAAATTGTGTGATGAATCTGGATTTAAGCATGTGTTCTCCTCTCCATATACTCCTCAGCAAAATGGAGTTGTGGAAAGAAAGAATAGATCTCTTCAAGAAATGGCTAGAACTCTTTTAATTGAAAGTAAAATTTCTTCACAATTTTGGGCTGAAGCTGTTTCAACAGCATGCTATATCATCAATAGAGTCTTCCTAAGACCTATTCTAGAGAAAACCCCTTATGAGTTATTCAAAGGTAAGAAGCCCATTGTTTCATACTTTCATGTGTTCGGTTGCAAATGCTTTATATTGAAAAAGGCAAAAGATCGAGTTGGTAAGTTTGAAGAAAGATCAGATGAAGGCATCTTCCTTGGATATTCTACATCAAGCAAAGCCTACAGAGTTTATAACAAGAAGAGCCAGTCTGTGGAGGAGTCAATGAATGTCAAATTTCAAGACTCTACGCAAGATGAATCGATCGAGACTCAGGTATGAAGAGTCGAACACATCGAGACCTTCCAAAGCTTACAACTCAAGAAGTATCTCGGACTGCGGAAGAAGCAAAGCATCAAGATGTTCATGAAGATTCAAATAAAGAAAGAGATCATCATCCAAACAAATCAACCAAGAATGCGGAAGCATAAGTCCAGATCATCCCAAAGATCTCATTATCGGCGAAATTAATGAAGGAATTCGCACCAGATCCAAAAGACGTGAAGAGTCTAGTGCTGTGGCTCTCATTTTTGAAATTGAACCAAAAAGCATAGAAGAAGCTTTATCTGATGAAAGTTGGATCGAAGCTATGTAAGAAGAGCTCAGACAGTTCAACATTAATGATGTCTGGGAATTGACATCTAAACCAAAAGGTAAAACTGTTATTGGAGTCAAATGGGTGTTCAGAAACAAGATGAATGAAAAAGGAAAAGTCGTACGAAATAAAGCAAGACTCGTGGCCAAAGGATATACGCAAGAAGAAGGAATAGACTATGATGAGACTTACGCTCCAGTAGCAAGGTTAGAAGCTATTCGACTATTACTTGCGTTTGCTTGTTATAAAAATTTTAGGTTATTCCAAATGGACGTCAAAAGTGCGTTCCTAAATGGATTTATCCATGAGGAAGTTTATGTGGAACAACCACACGGGTTTGAAGACCCAAAGAAGCCGACTCGGTCTTGACTGAAAAATGCATTGTATGGTTTAAAGCAAGCACCTCGAGCTTGGTACGACAGACTAAGTAAGTTCTTATTACAGAATGGTTTTGTCAAAGGTAAAGTAGATACTACTTTATTTATCAAAAAGGAAAACAAAAGCTTTTTACTTGTTTAAATATATGTGGATGATATTATTTTTGGATCCTCTAATGAAAGTCTGTGCAAGAAGTTTTCTAAGTCTATGCAGGATGAGTTTGAAATGAGTATGATGGGAGAATTAATATTCTTTCTTGGTCTTCAAGTAAATCAATTGAAGGAAGAAACTTTCATTTACCAAGAAAAATATGCTAATGATCTTGTCAAAATGTTTGGATTGGAAAATTGCAAAAAGACTGATATACCAATGTCAAGTTCTTTGAAGATAGACAAAGATGAAGAATGGAAGAAAGTTGATCAAAAGCTGTATAGGAGCATCATTGGTTCACTTCTTTATCTTACTGCTTCTAGACCTAACATTTTGTTGAGTGTTTGTATCTGTGATAGGTTTCAATAAGATCCTAGAGAATCCCATCTCAGTGCTGCAAAACATATTATTAAATACGTTGCTTCATCTTCAAGCATCGGTCTTTGGTATCCTAAGAAGGGAGACTTTAATCTTATGGGATATTCGACGCGATCTGGCGGTTGCGAAGTCGATAGAAAGAGTACTTCGGGAACTTGCCGGTTGCTTGGAAAACGGGGACGTGTCTTGGTTTTCAAGGAAACAAAGCACTGTGGCTCTCTCAACAACAGAAGCAGAGTATGTAGCTCTTGGAAGCTGTTCGCAAATTCTATGGATAAAACAATAGCTACAAGACTTTGGGATTGAAGACTCATGCACATAAATCAGATGTGACAACACCAGCGCAATCAATCTCACTAAAAATCCAATCCTTCATTCAAGAGCAAAGCATATAGAGATTGACATCACTTCATTAGAGATCATATTCAAAATGGAGAAATCTCAATTCAATTTGTTGATTCAAAAAGTCAACTAGCGAATATATTCACAAAGCCTTTGGAGAAAAATCAATTCGATTTTATCCGTTCCAGACTCAACATTTTGAAGCTCGAGGAAGTTAAAGTCTAGAGACTCTCCAACCCTCAGACTCTAAACCGTCAGACTCAAACATTCATGGCTATAGATTGTTAGTTACTATTTCATCTAAACTCGAAAAGGTACGATCTTTCGTTCAGTTATTTTATAGTCTTCGTGAAAAACGAAATCTTGTCTTTTCAAAAGGATTAACTTCTATTTGGCAGTTATTGATTTTAAAGAAGTGTCTTTTCACTTTCCTTGTGCCGATTGAACTTTCCTTTTCAAAACTGAGTTATATATATACAGTTTTCTTTTTCACCCAATCTTCAAAACCCTAAAAGGCATTCTCCTCCCAATCCTGTTTCTACTTCGTGTTCATCTTCAAGAAAGTTGTCATCTTTTCTTGGGAAAGCAAGTAAAGTAATCTTTCAACGACAAGGAATGATGTCTTCTTCGAGGAAGTCTTCAAGAATTGCGAACAGGGGACCACAGAGAATGAAGGAGGGACCTACCCATTTCGATCTCACCGAAGAGGAAGAATTATCGAGTTAGCAACAGAGCCTGATTCACTCTCCACCACGTCACTCAACATCATCTACCCCACAAGGTGTGGGTCAACAACCGGAGGAAGAAATAATCGAGGACGCAGACCCTGTAAGAGTCCAAAAACCCTCTTTTATTTACAAACTCTACTGTGGGTTGAAAAGTAATGGGACTCCATTGAACTACGTGGATGATTTTCTTAAAGATAAGAATTATGGGAATGAGTATATCTTTCTGCGACGAATGGAGGATTTGGGAATTGCTCCCAAGGGAAAGGCTGAGGAAGCACTTGCGAACATTCTAAGTGACCCTCGTATGTCGGGACCAAATTCGACTGACGGGAACGATGATGATAAAATGTTCAGTGATTTTCAACCTAGAATGGGTATTGTTACGAAGGTGAAGGGAAAAAGAATGGAGTTGTTTAAATCGAAGGAACAGGAGATTCTGTTCTTCAGACTACTGAAACGAGGGGTGATAAACCCTAGGAGTGTTGATTTCGATTTCTTGGATGCCATTAATGTGAACTTAAGGGAGAAGTTCAATCTGCTTCAACTTGAGCAATTTTGCACCGATACCACAGATGGTTATGCGCAATTGACAGCATACTTCTATTCGAATCTCAGCTTTTTAAATGCGAATAGAATATCATTCAGTGTTTGAGACCAAGACTATGTGGTAGACGTGGACATGTTGGCGGACATAATTGGAGTTGAACGAGGACGCTATCAACCAATCAAAGTCTCAATTGCTCGTGCTCATTAGAACTTGTCAAAGATAGAGATACAGAGGGAAGAATCATCTATTCAAGGATGCGTGCCATCAATATCGTGCTGCACAAAATTGTGATCAATTGCATCAGGCCCAAGTCTACATCAAAGACTGATGTGTCTAATTCCGAAGCAAAATTGATGTACGCAATCAACTTAGGGAAGAAGTTCTCTCTCCCTCACACCATTCTCTTTCACATGTACAGAGCAATGTCGAAGGACAAGGGCCAATTGCCTTACCCAGGTCTGGTGACCAAGATCTTCAGACACATGAATATTGAACCGCCACATACACTTTGTGTTCGACCGTGCGATAAGATGGTGGTAGGTTTGAAGATGTTGAAGAAGATGCGTCTGAAAGAACTTTCCAATGCAATTGAGAAATTCAGAGTGAAGACTCTAGTACCGTCTGCTTCAAAGAGAAAAGGGAAGGAGGCCATTGGTGCCCCATCCAAAAAGAAGAGAACTCTCATCTTGGAGGATGAAGATGAGGAGGAAGATCTCATAATCTCTGCCTTGATAAGAACCAGGCGTTCTGTACCTCAATCGACGGAACTTCAGAAGAAACAGAGAGAAGAAGAGGAGCAAGCCAAGAACAGAGAAGAAGAAGAGCAGCGAGAGAAGGAGAAAGAAGCTGAAGAAGAATGAGAAGAAGAGAAAGAAAAGTCTGCAGCTGAATCTGGAGAGAAGGGGAATCAAGATACAGAAGAGCATAATCATCACTCTTCCCCATTTGAGGTCCTAGAGACAGGGGGAATTGCCGAGCAAGAAAGGTCCACACCTCATGCTGTCAATAGTGAAGGTCTAAGACAATCTCTAGCAGATCCAGAAGAGTTTCAGGCTTCTCAATTGCCTGAAGAAGGACATGATACGTCAACACCAAATCTGCAAGATTATACAGAAGCTCCATCGTCTGCATTCACTCCATCCGAGAAAGCAAATGCAAGTACACAGACGGACAATTCAGCAGATTTTCGTCGTATTCTTGATGTTCTTCTGGAAATGCGGGGCCAAATCTATGCTCTGGATTGTGAAATTCAAGTCATAAAGAATGCTGGATAAGCATCTTCGGTTACCCTGGAGGATAAAATGAAAGACCTAGCTCTACAAATCCAAGCCAATGCCAAAGGAGAGGAGGTAGCTCAACTAAGGGAAGACTTGAAGAGGCTAGAAGGCATAGTCCAGTCCATGGGAGATTTCCAAATCGTGCGCATTCCCAAGCAGACCTGACTCCTTTCTCACCTTTTTTAATGATGACAAAAAGGGGGAGAAGCTTTGAACCAATTTGAACTTTAAACTTTGACTTTAAATTTCTTTTGAGTATTTGAATGTTTGTTTTTGAGTATGACTTGAGTGAACTTGGGTGTGAAATTGAATTTGACTGACTTGTGTGTAGATTTCAATGCTTGAACTGTTTGCATTTATATCAAGTGTTGTCATATGGTATTACTCATGAAAGACTAACCAATTTTCTGTTGATGCAGAGTCTGGTTGTTTTATTAATCTTTATGAGATAGCCATATTGCTTGAGAAATGTTTTTGCAGGTCAAAGTTGTTCAAATCTACAGGAAAGTTTTGTCACCATAAAAAATGGGGAGATTGTTGGAGAAATCTTTCCAGAATATTTTGAAACTGACAAAACGTTTCTATCAGTCTAGTCTGGATATTTGCAGACCGTCTGTTTAAAGAAGACTTTCTGATCACCAGACTCAGCACTCAAGACTCAAGACTTAAGACTCAAGACTATTCTTATTGACAGTCTTTCTAATCCAGTGACGAAGGAAATCCAGAGCCGAAGTATATGGTTGAGGATTTAATCCTATCCTCTGGAGAAGATCTCTTGGTTGGATAAATATAACGGATTCTTTTATTCGTATCTAGATCGATTGAAGATTCGGTGGTCGACGAAATATTCTTGGAAGGTTCTATTCTTGGAAACCAAGATCCTGATTGTATGGCGAACATGATTGATGGGCTATCGTCAGGTTCCTTTAATAGCTCGAATGATCTTCTTAATTGATTCCGTCCAATGGGTAGATTGGAGGAATTCCTTTGGTAAGTGCCAACGGGTATGATGGCATAAAGGAGTATAAAAGGAAGACGTTCTAGTTGTTTTTAGAGTGTGATCGATAGAGAAATTCCAGAGTCTGAAGCACCTTGATTATTAGTCGATACATTTTGAGCGAAATTGCATACACAGAGAGTGTCTATACTTGGTGATACCTTGAGCGAGTGTGGTAGATCATCCACACCTAGAAATCAAGGAAGATCAACACTGTAACATCTTATTGTTCATAGTGGAATCCATCCAATTGGCTGTCAGTGCAAAAGAGTGGACGTAGGCTTGAATCAAGCCGAACCACTATAAACCGCGTGTTCAATTCTCTCTTTCCTTTACTAAGTCTTACGTTGATTATTATTTGTCGCAAATCCTTCAACTGTCTAAGTATTGTGCAATTATCAAGAAAAATCTTTTATACACCTATTCACCCCCCTCTAGGTACTCGTACTAGCTATATCAATCCATACTGAATTAGGCCATTAAATCTAAGGAACCCATTTTGTCGGCTCTACTTCATTAGATATACTATCACGTGGTTCCAGATCTCGGCCCATATCATTCCTCCTATCTTGAGGTCAAACCGTCTGGTTCCTACACGATGGGTCGTCGTCTCGCGAGTATGACTTTTCCGCCATTGATAAAGCGTTGAACTTTCCCTCTCGTTTGGTTCTTCCAATTTTACTAAAGTCTTTTCTTTCTCATTAGTTTTTACATTCCCGACTAAAGGTGCGGGAATTTCTCCTCCTTCTCGAAAATTATTGAGGATGGGGATCTCCTAATTTCTCCGTTTCCAAATTCCAAACCTCTTTGGCCAAATTCCTTAACAATATTTAAATTCAATCACAATTCCGTCGTGATCATTTCTTATTTCAAAAAGATTATCAACTTTTATTCAAATCTTAAATTTTCCATCGATTAGAATTTCATTCAATTCACACCATTAAAGTCCACATGACATTTCATGTGACAGCTTTTTTTTTTTTTTTAAATTTAATTTTTCTTTCCGCTCGCTCTATCCCAAATCCCACTCATGCTTCGTCAGAACCACCCAACCCCCACCCCCACAATGTCATGAGCTTTCTCCCAATTCTATCATGATCCTTTCTTATGTTAAAAAGATTATCAACTTATTAATGGAATCTTAAATTTGCCATCGACTAGATTTTCGTTCAACATACACCGTTTAAGTCCATGTGACCGCTTGCGTGTTTTTCATTTGACTTTTTCTCTCCCCTCGCTCTCTCCCAACCCACTCATGCTTTTTCAGAATACCCCCTGTTAGTTGGGTTCATTCCTATGTGGAGGAAGCTCAATGAGTTGCAAGCCCAAAAAGGGCTTGAGTCCATATAAGAAGTTATATGGAGAAATAGAGTTTCTCACTATCTTTAAAAAAGTGGTAGCTGCAAAAAGACGCAGTAACAAGAGAAAAAGAGAAAGCAGAAAATCTGGGGTTGGGGCAATATCTGATTTACATCAAGCTGGCATCGAAAATCGATTCGTAGTCCGATTGAGCTGAAATTTCGTTAGCATGTTCATGGCACAATTTTCTCGAATTTGAATGGTTTGATTTTTGTTTAAAGCTCCTTACATCAGGTTTTTCATGGATTGATCAAAACCTGCGTTTTTGGTCAGATTTATCCTTGATCTCTTGTGAAATTTATGTGTATTGCCAAGAATTATGTTCTTGAGGTCTTTGTTGTTATGTACCTCTAGTATTTGCCAGAGAAGAACATTGTTCACCAAATTTTATTGATAGTGAAGATTTTCGGGTAGACTACGGTCCCATGGTTTTTTATCTCCTCATATCGAGAAGGTTTTCCATGTAAAAAATCGTCTCGTGTTCGCGTGCTTGGTATTTATTTTACTCTACTATATCGATTCCTATTAGGTTTACACAAGAGGAGAGATTATTTTATTCCGTTGCGTTAATTCGATATTGTTTGAATTGTTACTGTTCTCCCATCACCCCCAACCCCCCTTCATGCGTCATGAGCTCTCTCTCTTCTTCAAAATTCTTTTGAAGAATTCACGCTTTGATTGCTAATGAGTTGTCAAAGGAAATTACTCGAATAAACGTATAGAGTTTGAAATTTTTGTAACGGAAATTCTTTTGGTCCGAGAAATCAACAATTGGAGACGACGTCCTCTTTCCCGGTCAACTGGGACCACGATCCTGCACCTAGTCTCGCCATTTCTTGGCTGGAATATATATATATCTTCCCACTCGCCAAATTTTGAAGTGACAATTTATTGCCTGATGCATCATCTAGCTACCTTGATTAAGATCTAGTGTGACCAATCACCACCAAGCCCTAATGGGAAAAACCTGCTGAATACGTTGTAGATACCTAGGAAGCATCGACACACTTCGAGAGCCTTCATGTCAGATTGGACATTTTGACACGTGTCCGACACTCGATCAACACGTGTCGAAAAATTCGACACCTGGTCAACTTTCTTGACACTCGAGTTAGAATTTCGACATGCAATTTTTCAACACGTGATTGTGACAAGTGATGTCAATTTTCAATAAATAAGGGGTCAATATATATATATAAAATAATAATAAATAGAAAAAGAAGAAAAACACAGTATTCTCTTCTCTTCTCACTCTCACTTCTCGTGATAAATAATTCACCCCCAAGTTTTTTCTCTTTTCTTCCGACACATCTGACATGTAAGTCCAGAATGTGAATTGCTTATTTTTTTTCCTCCAAATTTTATGGATTATTAGAATGAAGTTGAATTCGTCAAATTGAAACAATGAATGATATTAATAAATGGTAGACTAATATTTTTAGTGTAAATTCATTATAGACTTATTTATTTATTTATTTATTTATAAATTTGAATCAAATTAATTTGATTGAAATAATTATAAAAATGATCATTTGTTATGTATATACATTTAATATACAACGTGTCCCAACGGTGTCGGAATTCGTTTTTTTTTTAATTTTATAAACGATGTGTCGGTGTATCATATCGTGTCGTATCGCTTATCGAGTGTCAGCGTTAGTGTCGGTGTTATTTAGGTAGATACCTTATAAAACAAAAAGGCTCCCTTAATATACTAATTTACAAGAAACCAATCTTGCGGGGAAAAATCCCACCAAGAATTCTAAGCTTTAGGATATAAAGAATACATATATATTAAGGCCAACTGAAACACCGCATTAATGTCCAATATGCTTTCGCACATGGACAATTTAGATTATTATGCAAAGAGAGACATTTAAGCGCGCATGAAATTCATAAGAACTTTTTTTTCTTGGTTTAAGAGGTCCACGGCGACTCAATATGTAAGCGATGTGACGTACATTAGAATAGTTTCTGGCCAATTTCCAAGGATCTTTGAAGTTGAGCACGAAAGCGGACCGTTAGTTTCTTTGGATTTTCAAGAGAAATAGACTATTGGTCAACATTTTTTTTGTTTTTTCTGTGGGGCCGGGGGTGGGGTTTGGACCGAGGCACTGTCATTTGAGCAGGGTGGCTCCGGTACGTACGACGAAAACGAGATGCGGTTTCGGGTCGGATAAGGTAAAATATGATGGAGAGATAGAGAGAGAGAGAGAGAAAAGGAGGATAAAATATTAGATCCTCTGCTCTCTCTCTCTCTCTCTCTTCGGAAGATATCTATAAAAGTAAATGGATCGAGCCACTTCCCTAAATGAAAACAGAAGAGAACAACCTTGGCCGTTTGTCAACGGAAGCAATCCATCAGCATGATATGGTGGGTAGCTGTGAATCTTATAACTCGAAAGAACTAAACTGATGAACCGGAATTTCGATCGACAAAGAAGAAAGTGACAAGGAATATATATAAATCCAACAGCCATTATGGGAACCCAATTTCCACCAGTCGGGAATCAAAGTTTTATATATTTATATCCTCAAACTTCCATATATTTACATTCAATCAGACCGACCTCATTACAGATTTCATTGGGATCATGTTGGTACTAAAAGAAGCCCTAAACAAACTTATGGACAATTCATATATACATGGCTTCAGCAGCTGAAGTGCAAACATAAAATGCAGGGAATGGCCGGAGTCCAGATTCCCAGATGAACTTCCTTAGCAAGCTTTCAATCTGACCTAACAAAAATGAAAGTTAATGCTGTGTAATTCTTGCTGCAAATGAAACATTGAATGCATCAACACAACTGTCCAACCGATGCTCAGCAGTGTAAACAGAGCAACAAAAGAAGCATTTGCCATTTCGACTAGGACTATACTTTAAAATATAGCGGAGCAATGATAAAAGTGGTAAGCAATAAGCATATCAATCGCAATATGTGGAATCGTCATTCTACTAATTTAGCGAAATTGAAAAAAAAATCAGTTTCTTGTTACAGTTAATGAGGAAGGCCTGCAATGCCTAGAAATCTTAGAAGTCGTTAAAATGCTATCGTATAGAAACTTCACAATCGAAACACTGTTTCTTATTACAGAAAAAAGATGCACCAAGGGGACATAAATCTTCATCCTTGTACATAAAGGGCTTTTCATCATATACTACCTAAAACAGTCTATCAACAGTTAACTCGTAATTATTTCTCACTACCAAGATGTGGGACCTCAAAACTGATACCACCAAGAGGTACATATTGTAGCCAAGAATCAAACTGATTTCAAGGTTTAACAATGGACTTCTGATTCGTGTATATTATCCATTTAACATTGTTGACACCTCAATTTTGATGGCTCAATTAGTTGTTTATCACATTAAAAATTACGGATTAATTTTTAACCAATAAATAAAAATATTAGAATTAAATTGCATAACATATAATTTTAGGAGCATTTTCTTTTATTTGCATCTGCACTGGATCGATGGCGAATGGGCTTAACAAGACGGTCTTGAATTCAATTGGACTGGAGTTAATGGTCTCAAATAGGGAGATCCTGAACTTAAAGCCTGTGAGAACACGAAAGTTTGGCTCAGCCCATTAATCCTTTCTATGCGATCAAAGTTTGCATATGATAGGAAAGATTGCACTATCTGACCGAATTTAGAGAAAATAAAATGATAATCAATAGGGATTCCGGTCAAGAGAATTCAAAGAAGGAAACAAAGGGAAAATCAAGAAAGGAGATTGGTGCACGTGTGTGGTGGTGGAGAAAAAAAGGGCAAGGTTCAGTGGGATTTTCCTATTGTTCGATGGAAATATTCAGCAATATGCAAAGGACTCATTCAATGTGAAGGATCGTGTGAAACAAAAAGGAAAAATTATGAATGAAAGGAAGGGGGAGGTTTAAGTATTAACGGGGGCCGAGCATGACTGAGAAAATCAGGCGGTAGATTCCACTCATGCCAGCCCAAGATATTCTCTTGCCTTTTAAGAAACAGGATTTTGACGCATATAAATAAGAAGGAAGAGACGATCGGAGGGAGGGGGGGGGGGGCACATATTGATACTCACGGCCACGATATAGAGAGAAAGAGAGCATGAGAGATTGAGGAGAGAGTGGTCACGGCCAAGCATCCGTGACCTTGCTGATTTGTGGCCGCATCTCACTGCCAAGCTTCAATCTGAATCTGTTTAGCCTACTGCACCACCGTGGCTTGCAGTGCCCCTCAACTATGAGACAACGCGGTGCTGTCCGGGGGCCTATTGTGACGAACCACCACTGAGACGCAGCACGATTTTCCAGTCCTAAGCAGCGGCTAACGAGTTTCCAACAGTCCAGTCACGCAATGTGACATCCCGATTTTCCGATTCTATTTTCAATTAATCGAGACGGGCATTTCGTTGGCACGCATATAGTTCTTTTCCTTGAGTTGGCCGCTCATGTGAAAACTAGTCTATCGGGTAAAGCTGTTAAGAGTTTTTAATGCATCAGATTTGAGAATTTGATCAGGAAGCGATCTTTCGACCGAGCTAATCTGCAAGGGTCATTACTACACAATTAAAAATCGATTAGAGATCGGAGATAGGTCGACTCGACAGAGGCATGTAATCAGGTGTGGGTGATTCCACCAGATTGCACAATTCTTGTCGATCGGCACTGGACCGACTTTTTTGTCGATTGGGTACCCTGTGTTCGTACTTGAAACCTTGAGATCACCCCGACAACCGAAAGTCGCCAATGTTTCAGAGATGTACATTGTGGCTTGAGATGATCAACCATAGGTCGAATGCATGAAAATTTCTAAAGGCTACCCGGTAGGTTGGGCCGCACTAGTATCGTGCCAAAGTGAAATTAACCGTGGAATTGAGATCAAATTCAGAAATTGGAAATCTGGGCGTGTCACAAATTATTTCCGGATCATTGGCTTATCTTTAGAAGACTTTTCATGTAATCAGAATTTTTCAGCGATTAAATCAGAGAATTATTATTTTGGCTTGAGAAATTAGTAGGCCCGCCTTTGGTCTTGCTTTTGGGACTTAAGTTGGTCCTATGGACAAGTGAAGATGTGAATTGAAGTGTGGTGACATTGGATTAATTTTATGGACTTCAATTGGACTCAATTGGAAGTGGATTGATTGTAATTGAAGAATTTGATGCACAAGATTTTATGTCCCGGCGGAAAAATAAGTTGCACCTATTGAAGATTGTTGTGGGAGGATTAGAGATAGTGGAATGTGACATCATCCAATGATGTCATGGTGGGGCTTGTACGGCTAGGATCTTGACACATAGAGGTGAGGATTTGCTCTTGGAAATGTGACCTATCACCATCATCTTCTTCCTTGAATCAAGGGAGCTTGTTGGAGTTTGAAAGGAGGAGAGAGAGAGAGAATCGAATGGGAGAAAAAAAGAGGAACCGGACCAGCTGCTCGCACGCTCGCTCGGCCGTCCGCATGCTCGTCGCCGGAGTTCCTCGTCGCCGCCGCCGCCGTTTCGCTCGAGCTATTGCTCCGCCCGCTAGCTCGCTTCTTCGTCGTGGTCACTCATCCAAGCCTCCGTTTGTCTTGGCCCGTGGCCACCAGCTGCCGTCGAGGCCGTGCCACCGCCGCTTGGTCACCGGAGCAGCCGAAACCGCTCGCCGCCACCGCACGTTTGCCCCACGCCGCTCGCCTCTTCGCTCCGCCTCAGCCCGCGTCTCCAGCCTTCGTCCGACATCTCCAACAGCTTCCTGCCGTCGCCGTTGCCGCCATGGGGCCTTGCCTGGCCGTCGCCTCGCCCATCCAAGCCACCGACAAGCTGCCGCCCCTCTTCTCCGCTGGTTCCGCACCCGAACTGCCGTCGTGCAGCCCTCCGTCCGACCCCAACCAGCAGCCAAGAAAATGGGTATGGCAGCGGGTGTTTGGCCAGTTTTGGCTGCCTTTCCGAGCCCGGATGCTCGGCTCGCTTTGAGGAAAGTCGATCCTCGCGTCGTCCCCGCCGTTTTGGTCCGCTCGACTCGCTAATCCGGTGAGTTTAGCTCACTAAATCTTGATTAGACGGTTAATTATGCTCTAAGTGTGCTTAGTTTAAGTTAAGCAAGTTTATGTGGATATCTTAGTTTGTTTAATTGTGATTTGGATTAAAAGGTTTGTTTAATTTAAAGTGTATTTAATTAAAGGCTAAGAGAGTTTATTTAATAATAAACCTTGATGGGACATAATAGGGTTTTATTTTTGAATTATTTAATTGTTTCGAAATTCTGGAATTTATAATATTATATTATATTCCGAAATTATTAAAATATTATCATTTAAAAAACGGAAAAATTATTTTTGACCCCAATTGCTCAGAATTTCGTGCCGATCGTTGCTATGCATTCGGATTTTGAAATTGATGGTTGGATATTATAAATTGGGTGTTGATGACGAAAATATGGATATTATTATTTAATTAATTTTCGGAATAAATTTAATTATTTATTAAAATTCGAAAATTTCGTCGGGACCCTAAACTCTCAGAATTTCGTGCCGATCGCTGCTGTGTATTTAGAATTTGAATTTGATGATTGATTGTGGCAAATTGAGTGTGATTGTGATAAATAGGATTCTTTTTATAAAGTCCCAAGTGTCGAAATTATGGAAGAGTTGGCCGTGATTAACCACCTATTAGAGGTCGTGCCTAGTGGGGCCGTGAATTGCCACCTGATAAAGGTCGCGCCCAGTGAGGCCGTGATATGCCACCTATTAGAGGTTGCGCCCAGTGGGGCCGTGATATGCCACCTATTAGAGGTCGCGCCCAGTGGGGCCGTGAATTGCCACCTGATAAAGGTCGCGCCTAGAGAGGCCGTGAATTGCCACCTAATAAAGGTCGCGCCGAGTGGAGCCGTGATGCCACTGATTCTAATTTTGCCAAGTGGGGCCGTGATTAAGAGTAATGATTGATTTGCTGAATTGACATGTAATCGGCCAAGTCGATTGATCGCCGAGACGATCCAAGTGGTTGAATTGTTCTGATGATGTGATTGTGCCATGGTTGTTTGGTGATTATAATTGTACGTGGTTGAATTAAATAAATTGTGTTAACCTACAGATGAAGACTAATGCGAGGTAAGTATTCTGTGTGATGTGGCTATGTCACCCGGGGCGTATTTTCTTTCTAATAGGGGTTTAGGGGGTTAAACTTGCTGAGAAATCGTCTCATCCCGGTTGTGGGATTAAAATTTCAGGTCCTTGGTGGACGGAGCGACCAGATAGCTTTGGTTGGCCCTAAGGAGTTGCAGAGGTGAAGTCATAAGATTGGAAAACGTGTTCGACTTGTAGGTCGTAGGACAATTCCTTTTTAAGAGCCGGTCTTTTGTAGACTTTTGGCCGTAGACCTCTGTTTGTAATTCTGTTGAATTATGAAAGTATTATGTTGTGGTTTTGCTTCTTGCTTTTCTATCTCGTATTTTATTGTCAGGGGTTTTATAATACGTTCCGCTTGCGCATTAATAAATCAATGGGGTCGGCGACACTACCTGGGAATGTCGCATTTGATCGACCGCAGTGGGATGTGCGCGCGCCCGGGTTTCGGGGCGTGACACACAAGATTGGTTCATTCATTACACGTCATTAGTAAATTGCATGTTCAGGGTAATGCATGACATGTTAGAATAGTCATTAGATTAGGCCTTTTAATAAATATCGCATGATATATAATTCGCATATTAGGTTGCATGTTGCATGTCATTTTAGCTAGGCATTTATGTACATCATTTCATTGCGGTGCACATAGATTAGGTTTTATTTAAAAAAATAAAAATAAAAAATTGAGTTACTGTGCATTAATTAGAAATCATACTAATGTGAATTATAAGCTAACATTATAGATGTTTTCGTTGCTACAAGGTAAGTTCCATAATTTATTTATTGATTTCTTTGGTGTTTAATTGGTGGATTGCGCATCCGCATGATCACCCCACATGTTAGGAAGAAATAAAATAAATTCAAGCCGATAAAACATTTTTTCATGAAAAGAATGGTACCGAGAGGATATTAGAGAAATCTAGGATAACCAAGTTCCAGTAACCAAATTCTTTGGTTTGTAGGATTTACTTAGATGTCTAATTGACCTAGCATAAACTAATTAGTGACTACTCCTAGATAAAATTTATTTGCATGCTAAAAACTTGAACCTACGTCGCAAATTAGTATGGATTTGGGAGAGTCCGAACTAAGTCTAGGCTTAGTAGTCCATTAGCCAAAGTGATGCACCCGAGGACATTATGATCTATATGCATTTACATACCTCAAGGAAGCTCGACGTAAAAGCAGCTTGCAATAATATTCATGTCCACTCTTCCGGCAGATGAATCGACTGGGAAGTATAGAAATCAGTCAATACATCGACCAGTCCTTTCAATGACAACAGAAGAAATTAAAACAACAAAATGGCATTCCAGATTTTTCTAAGTAATTACCTGAAGAAACCGGGAATGCTACCTCTTATTTCCTTATTCTGGTGCATAGTCGTTGTGATTCTAGTGAGAGGGGACTCATCGGAGACCTCCATGACCTTCCCTCCTTCCCCGCACGTAAGGCATATGTTACCCTTGGCCGTGATTTCATAATGAAGAAAGACGACTTCCACTGTTGCCACTTTGACGCCATTGGGATATGCAGCATTGCGGTGCTCTTTCAGATGAACGTTGCTGCCATCTGCGGTATTTCGGCAACAACAAAATGGATCTTCATGTGGATGTTGCAGTATGTTCTGTTCAGGTCGTATTTGCAACTGTCCACATCCATGAAACTGTTCGGCTGGATTACTCGCGCCAGTTCCTTTCTGACCATGCCACCGAGGGCAGCACCACTGTCAACGTAAGACTTTGGGATCAGTAACATGGCTGAATCAGACTTGTTCCAGATTCGACATCCAGTACGAAGCGCCACGAGCCCTGTTCATATCAGAAGTAAGAGATTTGTCAATAATGCTGCTCTCAGGTTCCGTCTAGCTGCGGCGTTTCTTGATGGTGTCAACCAAAGGAAAATAATTTATCCCTTATACTATCCTCACATTTGCGACCATGTCCCTTCTGTCATCGGCCGCCTTCCAACACTTCCCATGCTGTCGACAGTACCTACCTCCTCTTCTCTGCCTACCTCATTTTCTCCACGCAGCTTGGCTTCACCATGATCTATGTCGGCTCCGTCTGCACCAAGAACACCACGAAAATCATGCTCATCGACGTTCTCAATGCTGCCGTTGTGACATCCCGATTTTTCTCAATTTTATTTTCAGTCAATTGAGTCGGGCAATTCATCTGTGCATATAGTTCGTCTCTCTGAATTGGCCACTCACGAGAGAACTGGTCTATTGAGTGAAGCGATTAAGGGATTTTGATGCGTCAGACTTAGGGACTGATCACTCTCGGGTCGGATGTAAGAAAATTTCCCCAAAAGCTACTCAGTGGATTAGGTGCGCTGAAATCGCAGTAGATTGAATTCAACTGTAAAAATTGGGATTGGATTTAGAAGTTGGAAGCCCAGTTATATCACACATCTTATTAGGATCATGGGATAATTTTGTGGATTTTAATCGGATTCAATTAGAAGAGAATTGAAAGAAAGATTGAAGAAATTAGATGTACAAGGAATTGGACCCCGGCGGAAATGATATTGCACCCATTGAGGAATGTTGTGGGAGAGGAGATAGTGGAAGATGACATCATGGGGGTGATGTCATGCTGATTGAAGCTAAGGATTGAGGGCTTGACAAGTGGAGGGTGGAGATTTAATCTCCAAAAAGGGAGCCATCACCATCATCTTCAACCTTGGGAAGGAGAGAGAGGGAAGGGGGAGAGAGAGTGCCGGCCAAGGGGAGCTCGCCCGTTGACCAGCCAGCCTGCGCATGCCATCGTTGCCGTCGCCGCCGCCGCCCCGCGCCGCTCGCGCCCGCTTGCCGATCAGCTCGCCTCTCCGCTCCGCCTCAGCCCGTGTCCCCAGCAGATCTGAGAACTCGTGCAGTAGCCGACGGAAACCAGCCGAGCTCGATGCCCGCACGCTCGTCGCCGGAGCTCGCCGCCGCCACCGTCGTCGTCCGCGCGCGAAGCCCGCCCGCCCGCGTGTCGCTTCGCCGGCCAGCCGTTGCACGCTGCTCCGCCCTGCTTGCCCGGCCCCGAGCTCCTTCCCCTCTGTCCAGCCGCTGTCGCCGTCGCTAAGGTCGCCGGGAGCCTCGCCGGAGCCGCTATCTTGATTGCCCAAGCCGCCGCCGCTCGTTGCTGCCGGTTCCACGCCCATCCGGCCGCCGTGCAGCCCTCCATCGGCCCCAAACATCAGCCGGAAAAAAAATGGGTTTTTCAACCCGATTTTGGCCCGTTTTGGCCACCTTCCCGAGCCCTGATGCTCGGCCCGCCTTAAGGAAAGTCGATCCTCGCGTCGTCCTCGTCGTTTTGGTCCGCTTGGCTCGCTAATCCGGTGAGTTTAGCTCACTAAACCTTGATTAGAGGGTTAATGATGCTTTAGGTGTGTTTAGTTTATGTTAAGTGTTATTAGGTGGTTAGTTTAATTTATTTAAGTGTAGATTATATTAATGTGCTTGATTAACTTAAAGTTGGTTTAATTTAAGGCTAAATGAATGCTTATATTAATATAAGCTTTGATGTGATATAAAGGAATTTACTTTTGATTTATTTAAATATCTCGAAATTATTAAATAATTAAATAATATATAATTATTCGAAATTATTAAAATATTATTATTTAATTATTTTCGGAATAAATTTAATTATTTATTAAATTTCGAAAATTTTGTCAAGACCCTAAATTCTCAGAATTTTGTGCCAGTCGCTGCTGTGTAGTCAGATTTTGAAATTGATGATTGGATATTATAAATTGAGTGTAGATTGTGAAAAATATGGATATCATTATTTAATTAATTTTCGGAATAAATTTAATTATTTAATAAATTCCGAAAATTATTTTGGGACCCTAAATTCTCAGAATTTCGTGCTGATCGCTGCTGTGCATATAGAATTTGAAAATGATGATTGATTGTGGCAAATTGAGTATGATTGCGATAAATATGGATTCTTTATAAAATCCCAAGTGCGGAAATTGATGGGAAATTGGCCGTGATTTATCACCTATTAGAGGTTGTGCCCAGTGAAGCCGTGATTAACCACCTATTAGAGGTCGTGCCCAGTGAGGCCGTGATCGACCACCTATTAAAGATTGTGCCCGGTGAGGCCGTGATTGACCACCTATTAAAGGTTGTGCCCAGTGAGGCCGTGATTAGCCACCTGATAAAGGTTGCGCCCAAATGGGGCCATGAATTACCACCTATTAGAGGTCGTGCCCATCGGGCCGGGATGTACCACCTTTTAAAGGTTGTGCCGAGTGGGGCCGTAATGTCACTAATTCTAATTTCGCTGAGTGGGGCTGTGATTGCCACTGGTTGTTAAACCTTCCTATAGGGCCGTGATTGAGAGCAATGATTGATTTGCTAGAATGACATGTAATCGGCCGAGTCAATTGATCGCAGAGACGATCCAAGTGGTTGAATTGTTCTGATGATGTGATTGTGCCATAGTTGTTTGGTTATCATAATTGCACGTGGTTAAATTATATAAACTGTGCTAACCTGCAGATGAAGACTAATGCGAGGTAAGTCTTTGTGTGATGTGGCTAGGCCACCCCGGGCGTATTTTCTTTCTAATAGGGGTTTAGGGGTTGAACTTGCTGAGACATTGTCTCATCCCGGTTTGGGGATTACAATTTCAGGTCCCTTGTGGACGGAGCGGCTAGATAGCTTTGGTTGACCTTGAGGAGTTGCAGAGATGAAGTCATGATGATTGGAGAATGTGTCCGACTTGTAGATCATAGGACAATTCCTTTTTAAGAGCCAGTCTTTTGTAGACTATTGGCCGTAGACCTCTGTTTGTAATTCTGTTGAATTATGAAAGTGTTATGTTGTGATTTTGCTTCCTGCTTTTCTATCCCGTATTTTACTGTCATGGGTTTTATAATATGCTTCCGCATGTGCATTAAAGATTTGATTGGGTCGACGACTTAACCTGGGAACGTCCCATTTGAATGACCATGGTGGGATGTTGGCATGCTCGAGGTTTGGGGCATGACAGCCGCCACAGCGGCCTCTTCTACTACGTCTTTGCCTTCACCCTTGCCTCGGCTCCCCCTCCAACAGCTTCATCGGCCGCCACTTCTTCAGCCTCAAGAAAGTCCCCTCCCCCACCATCGACTACAGCGACCTCCTCTGCGACGTCGCGGGAGGTGTCAGAGAGGAGACCCTGCGTGCAATGCAGAGGAATTTAAAAAATGTAATGCATCCGACATATTTATTTCATTTGTTGGTCCGAGATATGCGCGAGATTATGTTTACTTATCTCCTTGGACGCTACAGCAGTTTCGACGCAGCATACGACATCCACAAACTGCTCTCCCTTTCCTCTACGGAATCACGGATATAATACAGAAGTGACTTTGGAGCAATGTATTTTAAGGAGGAAGACAAATAGGGCATGCAATGCAATATAGGGACGATCTAATATGGCGGCATGCACGCGGGGAATTAGGTTCGACAAATATATGAGACAAATTGGTGGGGTGTACTGTGGATGCTGTTGAAAATATGTCTTAACCCGCCCGTAAACAAATACTTGTCTGAAGTTAATTAGACTGACTGCTTCACAGATTTTGTCAGATTTTATTTTCTGCACAAAGGATATGTTGTCTCTTCATTTGTGTTCATCGGCGCATGCCTTTCGTTTAAGGCAGTGAAGACAAATGGAATGTCTATGCATACCCATGGAAGATTGTGGCTCCAAATGTCTCCTCTCCTTTTGGTCATCTATTGAGTGCTTCGTTTGTCCTCTTTCATGGAAGCCTTATTTAATTCCACGGCAAAAGGAATTGATAGGGAAGAAAAACAAGACAAGGAAAGAAGATTTCCTCGCGCTGCAATAAATGACGGAGACTCTCTTTTGTATTATAGAAGAGTGAGAGACATTCGTCAAGAAGCGCACCAAATTCTTTGGTTAGCGGGAGGGTCAAGTGTTGTTCTATTACACCCTAGGCTCTTCTTTATGAGTGAGATTAGAGAAGATGCTGAGTTTTGAAGCCAAGTTAAATTCTTGTTAGTAGAATTTGTTTAATTCCTTGGAATTTTGAGGGGCTAAATACTATACGAGATATTGAGTATAATTAAGGGCTAGGAAACACCAAGAGAGTGTTTGAATATTCGAGTAATTGTAATATCCATTGTATCACTTGTTTCTATAGTGGAATTCTGTGCTACTCTCATATGGACGTAGGTTTCAATATTCGAACCGAACCACATACATCCGGTGTCCGATTTCATTTCCTTCCTTTCGACTAATGTTGCGGATTCACTTGGCCCTCCATATCCGCAACAAATGTCATGTTTCCAGGTGGATACTCAGGTCATCGAAAGTGCGAAAAGTGGATGAGATTGGAAATCATGTTGATAACGTTATGAAGTGAAAGGGAAGGTGGATCCAATAATACAAGTTATGATATAGGAATTATTCAAAAAAAAAAAAAAAAGGTGAACAATGCACCACAGTAGATACGTTGAAGATGAAACAGAGTATATTTCCTTTCACATCGTCGCCACTACTTCCTACAATAATCTAAGTCTCCGTTTATTTCAATAAAAAAAATGTGACACTTCTGAAAAATGTTTTTCAATGAGGTTATTTTCCAGTATTTGGCTGAAACTTGGAAATGAATTAGAAAATATTTTTCAACATTTGGTATAAAAAATCTAATTTCATTTCTTGGAGAAAATTATCAAAAATTTAAATTTTTATTTCACTTTTTTTTTCCATCTTCCTTGGTTGATTGCTAGCCCCGGGTACTGGCCACAAGCGACAACAAGCTTGCTTAAGGTCAACAAGCTCAAGCCTTGCTGACCTTGGGGAAGCTTGTCGCTTGCTTGTCACTAGCGGTTGCCGGCACCACATCGTCAGATTTAGCGAGGGCAAGCCTCACCCAAGGCTTGTGACGCTCGAGGTTGAGCTCACCACCTTGAGCCTTGCCCGGATGAAGGGATTTAAAGAAAAAATCAAGCCCAAGCTGTTAATCCAAGCTAAATTTATCCTTCGTAATTTAATCATATTACACATATAGGCTCCTTGCCTCTGAACATATGAGATTAATTCTTGAAAAATGTAGGTGATAAGAAATTTGACCGTCATATTCTTGTCTGATTCTATTATGACATATTTGCTCATCTACTTTGCATATATGCATTTATCACATCTCTCCCTTTTGTTCCATCAAACAGAAAGTAATAAAGCAAACCACTGTAGCAGCAGATTCATTAACAGATCAGAATGTTCAAAAAAATCCATAAACCAAGTTCCAACAGTCAATCAAGCTTATTCAAAAAACTTGTCAAGATAAGTTGAAAATCATTTGGATGTGTTTCGCTGGAATATTTTCTGCAACAAAATATCTTTACCAAAAGTTATTCGTAGGCTTTTAATGAGAGGAGACAAGTTCTATAGCAACTCTGAATAAGAAATATCCAGGTAGATAAGAAAAAATTGCAAACTTTTATTTCAAATTTCAAACCGATCTATGCATGCAAACCATGGCAGAATTTAATCAACGACTAGGCTTGAAAGTACGACCACTTTCATAGCAACACATGTACACAAATTATGCTAGAATTTAATTGATGACAAAGCTTGAGAACATACAAAGATGTAATGTCAGAATTCAATCAACACACTTATCTAGGATTAAAAAAAAATGCCGAAATTTAATCGACGATGCAAATCATAAAGCTATAGCTAGGGAAAATAAAGTGCAGCGCAAAAAAGTAAAGATAATTAAAAGATAATATTTGATTGATTTTTTGAGGGGTCATTGAAGAGTATAATATGGCTATTAAAGCCTAGAATCGATGGATGTTACAAACCAAGGTTACAAATAGTTACTATAAATAAATAACTTCCAAATGGTTACAATAGGTTAGAAAGAAAAGTTACAAAAATAGGTTACAAACAAAAGTCCTAAATGTTTACTACAAAGAAATAACTTTTTAGTGGTTATGGGAAGTGACAGAGGAGCTATAAAAGGAGGTTATGAACAAAGGTTTACGTAGCCTCCACTAAACTTGACGGTTGCATCCGAGATTATCAACTCCACTTTTGTTGATTCCTTCACATTGTCGATCATATGCTAATAATAACTAAAAATTGGATATTTTTTAGTGCAAACAAAATGAGGAAGTCGTATTGGTCAAGAAAGAAGGGTCTTAGTTGACTCAGAGTGTGATGCCCCAAGCACATCACGCACTACACGTGGCCTTTCCATTTATACTTGTAATTATAATTACGCATATGGAAGCACTATAAAATACATCACAACATACCACACAAGAAAGTCGCATTAGTTTAATACATATGCTTCTTTTTTATATAAACACGCATACTTATTATTAAAACATATAGTCCTAAGATCTGTGGGTTGTGGGCCCACTAATGCTACTACTCTTGTATTATTTTGTAGAGCCACCATCTAACTTAGGAGTTGATGGTTTCATACATCACCCCATTTCTTCCACCATCATATCCCAAAGGGACCATCCTACACATTGAAAAAATAAGGGGTGAGTTGAAACTCAATATTTGAAGTCTCTAGGTCTAAGGTAGGAAATCGTCATGATACTCAACCTAACACCAATCAAATAACATGAGTTCAAGGCAATACAAGATAACCATGCATAAGCAAGTTCTCTTTTTTTTCTATCGCGATATTCTAATAAAAAGTGTATGTCGATGGAAAATAACATGGCATAAGATCAACCATTCAGAAGTAAGTAGATCGCATAATATTTCATGATGCACCAATATCACCTAGTGGCTTACAATTATACACATGATTATCCAAAGGCAAATTCACCACCACACACACAAGTTAATTCATACATGTCATGCATTCCACTACCACTATATATATATTTTCCATACTTGTCATGAAACTTATCAATATACATAACTAAGTTCATACTTATCATGAATCTTAATCACACTCACAGGTGAATTTATACTAGTCATGAAGCTCATTGATATCTAAATGAGTTCATACGGGTCATGAAGCTCACCAACACTAACAAGTGACTTCATACTAGTCATGGATCTCACAACACTCATGGGTGGGTTCACACTTGTCATGGCTAGTACCCTACTATGGCAAAGGTCTTCTTCACATGGCATCATAACCATACACATCATTATAACATATCTAGATAAAATGTACAAATACTTCAGTTCTGAATGTAAACATACTCCGACAAAACGTACGACTACTTCGGTTCAGAACGTAACTAACTAAGACTCACGAAGTATAGATACTTGGGTTCAGAGGCTTGAAACATGAATCAGCTCATCCCTTCTACATGCAACATGTTACCACACCTCGAGGAAATAGCTCAAACATTTACTAGGCATGTAAACATTCATCAACAAATCAAAATATCACGACATATCAACACACAACTATAGAATAAAGTCACATAGCAACCAACCAAGTCAAAAGCATTAAGTGGATTAAGCCAACTTAGTGCCTAGGATTTTTACTTACCTCAAAAGTAATTTTGAATTCAAAGTCTAAGTTACCTTGCCCAAACCAGAAAATCAAAATAGGATCTCGATATTTTACATCTATTTATTTTAGAGAACAAAAAAAAGAAAGAGTTGATAATTGGTTCTACACGGCCAACAATTTATGGGAAAATGAAAGGGAGTAACTAAGGTTAAAATCATCATGACCTTGGGTTAAGTTGCCAAGTGCTCCAATGGATAAACTTCAAGTGTCCTCTATGAGTCTAGCTAATAAACAAATGACCCAATGAATGAAATTCAAGTGTCCCTATGGAACTAGGTAGAGCACAAATAGTCCAATAGAACTTTGACACAAGAAGATATTTTGGAGGGAATAAGAAAGAACCATCCTCATTGGGCAGGCAAGTGCTTGAATTATCCATGCATTAAGAATGACCTTCAAGTGTATGATATCAAGGCTACCAAGTGTAATGCATCAAAATAAAGCACGCACTTAATTTTTTTGATAGAAGATGGGAAGTGGCGTGTCAAATGAGAAAGAATAGAGATTTAGGAAACTGACTCTCATTATGAACATATCGTTCTAAATGTATGTGCAGCTGAAAAATGTTTTCAATCCACAAAAATAAATGAAAATTATCAAAAATTAGGAAAACCTCAAAATAGTCCATTTAAAGACCGAATACCTTTAAATATGAAATTCGAAACATACCAACCAAGTTCTACCAACAATTTAGCGGCGAATTAAACACCAGCATTCCATACCGCTAATGCATACATCAAATTCTATTCACCAAATTCTATCGCCTCAAACTCCTAGCAATCCACTCATGGAAATTAGTCCAAAATACTATCATCGAGTATGGAAATTTTGGATGTCACACAGAGAGGATCATAGCATTACGTGCGCAAGCAATCCTCGAGGGCTGCCATTCTCTGCAGTAGATCATTAACGTATGCCTGCAATTTCTCCACTTCCTCTCTCAGATGTTGCAGTTCAGATTCGATCTGAGTGCCAGCAGCATTTGGTTCTGATATTTGCATCATCTCCATGTTTAAAGGCTGAGCCATAGGAAAAGGTTATTCGTCTGGGAAGCATGTCGAAAGAGCGAACAAAAGCAGCAAAGACAACAACCAAAAAAGCTTTTCAGATTTTTTCGAACTACCTACCTGACCAGCGTTATTCACTTCAATGACCTGCCCTTCTCCATTAAGGTCAAAGTACCAGTGAAGCTTTGTCGACAACTTAGCATGCGTAAAGAGTCTTTCTTCTGCTGCAGGTTGAACACTTTCGCCATAATTTCCAGCACGAAAAAGGATGTATATCTGGGAATGGGGGTGTATAGTACTGAGGTCGTAATTCCTACATTTCACTTTTTTATGACCTCCCGCGTCGATAGTTTCTGCCAGATCATGCCAGACCATGAAAATCGATAGAAGACTTTCGCTATTATGACGAGAGAAGGGGATCAGATATATGGGTTCATCAGACATATTATGGATTTGAGTCGAGGGCCCTGTTTCAATTACAAGCAAAGTATTTGTCAATAATCCTGCCCTTAGATTCCGTGCAGCTGTGAAGTTTCTTGATGGGGTCCACCAAAGAAATATCATTTATCACTTATAGTCTCCTCTCATTTTAATTAAATGCATGAGACATATTCCAATGGTGCGACATGTTCATAAACAAATTCCTGGAATAGTGGACCAACAAACGAAGATAATGTAGATGAAAACCCCTACTTCTTAGTACAACAGCAGAAATTAGAATCTCTTCCCATGCAAGTTATTTGTAATGTCTAGTCGACGCCTACTTCATATGAAATCATCGTGACAGAAAGGTGTCCAAGCACAATTTGTCTGTACTTGGAGCTTATTGAGTTGTGGAAATTCTATAGTGATATATGGAAATGGTGGACAACATGAATTCAGAATATTGTCAAAAAGATAGGAATTTCCTCATGTGCAGTCATTATTTCGAAATGACAATCCCTTACCCTCCATTTCTAGGATCCGATTCAGTGCTTCCCCCCAGGTGGTGGGCGTGCAAACAAAGAGAATATTAGTGATTGTAGGAGGGGAGGAGTCGAATGTAGTGATGTTGCAAGCGAGATGCGAAATCCTTCTTTTTTATAGAAGACACGGGCTTTGCCTGTTGCTTTGATGATTCATGATAAGTTAGACGGGTCGCATGACAAAATCATGGAAGGAGCAGCACGCAAAGAAGAGTAGTGGCCGTTCTGCTAAGCAGAAAGTGTCCTGAACTACCGGACATCCTTTTTCGAGACGGTGGGTCCTTAATTCCGAATAACCTTTTTTAATGTGATGGTCCCCAAGTCCGGAATAATGGTGGTCCTATTGTAACGCTGGGTGTAGTTCCAGTTGACTAAATATCTTTCGTCCAAGGTCGATCTTCGGCTTTTATTAGATTCGGATTTAGTGGCAATTCGGATAGGATTATGGAAACGTAACTAGGATCCATGCTAACTAAATCTACAAATTGGATAAATGCAATTACGAGAAATTGATAAATTGACATATTTTTTTATCGAAATAAATTGATAGATTGAAAAGTACATAATTATGTTCATGATTGTTGAGGGCCATTAAAATGATTCAACACAGCTTATATAACCTAGTAACCAACAAGAGGGTAATATTAAAACTTGAAATTAAAACCACAATCTCCTTTATTTTCGGTTCCATAATCATGCTTCGTAACTAAACCTTCATCTTATCGATAAACAGTTATAATTCCGTAGACATCGATGGGCTCAACGTTAGGCTCCATGACTGCTTTCCACATATGGTAATCTTTTCTGCAAACTATCGATATCTCCTCGATGTAACTCTGCATTCGGTCATGCCTTTAACTTTAGTTATATTTACTAATTATTAATCGTCAATCAATCATCATCATATAGTGATAACTGTGTCGACACCTGAATTTCACCGACAAATTCATCATGCATTTTCATTTCAAGGATCAAGTTGGCCGGCAACAATGGGAGTTGAACCCTCCAAATAAATAAATAAATAAATAAATAAATAAATAACAATGTAACTCTGCATTCCTTATTCTCACCGTGTTCCTTCTGCACATATATACAATAAGCATGATAGTTCATTAATAACCGGGGTTCATTTTGTGTAGGCCATCTGTGCATCTCGTGAAGATCAGCTATTGAATTGCGCCAATATAAGCGCAATTTGACCCCTAATCGAAAACATCTGTATTACGTTATCTTGCTTTCAATTTAATCCACTGTATTTCTTCTATACTTTTAAGCAAAAGACATCGTAGTTTTACAACCTTGGGCCCAATGGCTAAAATTTTGGTCAACAGCAACCCCATAAAATCTCGACCACCCCAGATCACACTTCGTCTCAAACTCCTCTCCAGCAATTTTTGCCTGTCCTTTCCTGATCGACTGAAAGCTCAGAAGAACTCGGAAAATTGCAAACCAGGTATGACGTTGAGCGCCTTCGAGTGTTTTTTTCCAATTATACATGACTCGTGCACTAGTTCTAAGTGTAGCGTTTTAGGTTTGCCATTTTCCGAGCTGTGGGCTGACCTTATACACGAAAACCTGTAATGTGTGGACTCCATTAAGTAGACTTCCCGATGTCTGTTGGGCACGAAATCTTTATGCTATCCTTTGAAGTGTTGACTATCTCCCATAAAAATCTCAGCCCAATCAGACGAACGATAAGTGAGCGGCGCAGCCAGCCCTTGCCAGACCCGTGCTGCCTCCACTATCCTCGGTGCTGCCTCCACTATCCATTATCTTTGGTGATCGTTCAACGACTCCCTCATGTCGCAACCTTCTTTTTCAGTTTCAAATTTGGGAAACGGAATAAGAAGAATTTAAGATTATATTTGATCATCCGGATTTTTAATCAGAATAGGTCTTGATAAGATATGACATAAAATATAAAAGATTTTACTATATCCTATCCACAACTTGATGATTGCAATAATAAAGTCAAATATATTTACATCGTATTATATATATATATATATATATATATATATATTATTTGATATAAACATCTATATGGATCACAAATTTTACAAATAAAAATGGTAAATGTTAGAGGTGAGCAGTTTCAAGTTCCTTACAAATTCCGCTTGAAACTTAGAACCTACCATCAAGTACAAGTTCCTCATATTTGGAAATTTGAAACTTACCTGTCAAAACTTAAAACCTAGAACCTACCCTATTATAGGTTCTAGGGTCAGTTCGAAAGTCTAACGGGTTCTTTTTTTTATTTATTAAGCAAAACGAAAAAAAAAAAAACGCAACATTAAAAATGAAAAAAGGATTTTATTATTGATTGCCTAAAAACGAGTGTCCATATGCACCTGTCAAGTAAGAGAGGGCAGGAACAAAAAGACCCATCAAGTTAAACGTCAAAGTCTTTCATGTCAAAGAATGATTGTTGGACAACAATTTCGGAAGTCCAATACCAAATGCATGAGTAGAGGTTTAAATCCATCGGCGATTTTACCTCTCCCTATATAGAGGAATCAACCTTTCTATCTATAAGGTATCAGCACATAAATATGTAAGTATATATGTATATAGTTACGGTAATGAATAAGATCGTTCATATAAAGAATGGTCAGGTCAAAAAGAAGGCACCAAGTCCTTCATGGAGTTTCCGAGAGAGAGAGCGAGAGACAAAGAGGGAAGAAGAAGAACTAGGAGGCCTTTAAACCCGATAAACTCAGCCTTAGCATAGCCATCACGAGTTTTGGGAGCTTTGGGCATTTTTCTCCAGTTGCTTTTACTTTGGCTTGTGTTCACGTACAGATTGATATTTTGTCGTGCTTTTTATAATTGTTTTTTTTTAAATATTTTTGTAAATATGTAATTATTTGTACAATGGGAAGCTCTTCATTAAAACTATATCATATCAACCCAAAATGTATTTGAAACTTTCGCTTAGATATGAACGAGAGGGATAAAGGGAAAAAATGAAGCCAAATTAGGGTTTTGGCTATTTTAGGGTTAGAAGTCCCACTTTTGATTTCAATCCCGGTTCTCAATTCAAGTTTCCGGTTTCCGATTCCAGTTCCCATTGGAACCGGGAACCCCTGGTTCGTAAAAGAGGAGAACCGAGAACCTACCCGTCCCTTTGCATAATCGGGAATTAAATCAAATGCTTACCCCTAATAAAAATCTCTCGCGATACGTTTGTTTACTTTATTTTTATTTTTATTTTATTTTCCTCTCTTTTTTAATTAATTTCGTTTTTATTTTATTTCTTCCGCTTCCATCATTCTCTAATAAAATTTTATTAAATAGAAAATATGTAATAAATATATTTATATATTGAATTTATATTATAAGATAGAATTTAATTTGAATATATAAATAAAAATAAACTTAAATTAAAAATAAATTTTTATTTTTTGTTATTTTGAATTTCTTATAGTAGAATTCAAATATTATTTATATTGAAATATAATTTTAATTTGTTATTTGAGAAAAAAACTTTCATATAATGGATATTAGAAATTATATCTGCCTTTATCCTACCTCTCTCATGGGATAATTTTATTCAATCTATATCCCCTTTATATCTAACTTTATCCTATCTTAAGTAAATACTAAATGCAAGATAGGATAAATTTCATCATATTCCAAATTTTATCTTGATTGCCAAACGTAACCTAAGGGTATCATTTAATAGGGTCAACGACCCTTAATTAGGTGTGGGCTCTCCTAAATCCAAACCTCACGTGACTTTGGATTTCATTTAAATTTTTAATTTAGCTTAAAGGATTATAAGAGTCATTATTAACCTTTTCTTTGTTGACTAAAAACCACACGAGACACACTAGACATGGGATTTTTGTCTCGTTTGCAATTAAAGATTTTCTAAGTCCGAGGGCTTAATTATGCTAATCATTTAATTAGCGTCCTTTCGGTACCTATAACTTGGTGGGATTGTTCATCTAAGTCATTGAGCAAGTTTTCACCAATTTATGATCCTAACGGTCTTTGAGTCACTACATATTCTTATAAATGGTCTCTTTGGGGCTCATTATGTTCCTAAGGGATAATCCTAACCATTTCTAACAAGGAAAAGAAACATTCAATTTAATTTAAGTGTGCAGGAATTAAACACCCAAAGTATTGAAAGTGCGGAAGAAGAGCATTGTAACGAAAACCCAATACAAGTTGGACAAAGAAAATTACACTGCCTTCTACGCTTTGAAACATGAACCCCAAAAGCTTGAGATTAAAGCCTTAGCCTATTTCTAAAGTGAGCCTAGAGTGTTGCTCATTTTAACAATGGTGATGAGACTAAAATATACGAGACTAATCATGGATTGTGAAAAATGATCCTTAAGTCTAATTGGTTTTTATTTTATTTTATTTGCTAAGCTAATTTGATTATTAGAAGCTAAGTCTATTGGCTAAGCTAGACCAATTAGTACTAAGCTAGGCTAACAATCCTAAACCTAAACTCCTTCTTGTATAGCCACAAACCACCATGTGGACTCCTGGCCATCACCTCCAATGCTCTTAACCACCGGCCGTCGGTCTCCAATCATGATCAGTCGCACATGCTGTTGCGACCTCCTTTTTTCGGCGCCCGATTAAGGCGGGCACCTGTGGAGACTAATGGTTTGGCTAGATCTATTAGGCTTAGCTTGGACTCTCCCAAGTCCACAAATTCATGACTTAATAGTCCAAATTTTTAACCTGTAAGTTAATTTTAAAAATGAGTCACCATTAATTGATTTGTGATAGGTTGATTAGAAATCCAAGCGAAATATTGAGAGAAATATTCGCTCATGCGCAACCAGAGAAATTAGAATCGGGAACTTGATTGCACTAGTTAATCACTAATGCTCTTTCGGTACCTAATCTTGTTTAAACCTTAAGGTTTTTCTTTTTTTTTTTTGAGGGGTTTTCCATGCATTTATGAGGGAAAAACATTTTTTGGTCCTTTTTCTATTTTTTGAACATAAAAAGCATTTTTTGGCCTTTTGATCTTTTTCTGAAAATATTAATCATTTTTGGCTTTTATTTATTTATTTTTTGGAAAATTAGGAAAACATGGGATATCTTTGGACTTTTCTGAAAATAAATTTTTATTTTTTATTTTTTATTTAAAATATATATCTATAAACGACCCGGGTCAGATCCCCAGGTTGGGTCTGACTCGGATCACCGGCGGCTGGCCCGGGTGGGCTCGAAGCACGGGCCCAGACCGAGCCTTACTTCTTTTCTTTTTTTAAAAGAACACTAAGCCCACAAATTTGGGCCTGTTTTTAATTGAAAGCGAAATGCCCGGCCCAGGAAATTAACCGGCCCACGTTCCAAACCAGCCTAAACCCGGCTCTGATATACTCGGCCCGAGTCATTCAAAACCCTACCCAGTTTGCAACTCACGCCTGACCCACGCGACCAAACCCTAGGGTGACCGAGTCACGCGCCCGACCCGGCCAACCCGGTTCCGCGGCCGCTGCAGCTCCCTGCAGTTCACGACCGTAATGACGTTGCCTTCTTTGTCGCGTTGTAGGGCTCCGCTGGCGCCACCCCGGCCTACTCGGATCGACGATCCGAGCTCCGTCCAACCAGCCACCATCGCCGACCATCCTCGTCGGCTGTTGAATCTTCGGCTGTGGCTATTGATCCTCTCGAGCAAATGGTCGAGCACTTGGAGCTCGTTGGCTGAAGCAAACCACTCGAACTAAACTCGAGCTTGAAATCGTGCTGTGGTTCGCGATGGGCGACAGGCGAGAGTGAGGAAGGAAGTGCGGCGATGGGTCACCGGCCGTGGTGCAGACATGATGGTCGGGGTGGCTCATCCCTCTCTCACAAACGAGCCCCAGATCTGGGCTTCCTCTGCCCCTCTCTCTTCAGGTTCGCTCGCTATCGGCCTCCATTCTGTCGTGTCCGCTTGCCTCGTCAAGACGGAGATCGAAGTGAGCAACACCTTGGTGTGGCCAAAGGTGGGCCCCGTGCTGCCCCAGCCTCTCCGAGCGCAAGGCTCGGCCTCCGCCTGGTGGTTACTACCGCCCACAGACCCCACGAACCTAGCAGCTCCCAAAGACCTCTTCTTACTGTTGGATGTATGCCCTAAAGTTATTATGTAATAGTTACATATTAGGGATTTCAGTTGTACTTTCATTATTATTATTTAATTAATGGCAATGACATATTCATTCATTTGTCCAATTATTTTATATTTATGAATGATTCCATAAGATCAGTTGCAACTAGACCTATTCTTAAGACGTTAAGAATATATGTGACGGGTTCATAGTTAGATTGAATATTTAAATCGTTCCCGGTCAATGGATTATTGAGTGGATATTAATAATCCTGTTGAGACTGGTGTGTTCTTAACTTCGCCATTAAGTATTGGATACTTAAGGGAATGATGAGTCACATGTCATTGGGTATTATGATGCCTGAGTTAGAACACAAGTGTTTGTATTAGACAAGTTTACTGAACGTGACGCATATGGAACGATTAGCGACATGGAAGCTTTTAGCATGGTCAATGTCTAATTGTTCATGCTTTGGTCTTGTGTAAATAATCCTTAGACCTGAGGCACAGCGTTAACTTGTGTATTGAACAACTATGGTTCACGGGTGCACATAATGCCGGGTCGTTGATCCGTCTTTATACCTGATGGTCATAGTTCGTTCATATACGAAGTTGCACGTGTGTGCAATATGGAATCTATCCCCTTGTTACATGCAAGGTATAATAATGATGTCCTATGCGATCTAATTATGGCACTGCATTGAAATCCTCGGCCGGGGTTGTAACTGAGAATAAATTGTTTATGTCTCAAATAAAATGCATGTCAATTAGATTTATGCATATGATCGAATTAGTGACTTGACAAATATTCCATGGTTTTTGTTTGATCGGGACATAGTAAGACAGAGGGATTGAATTACACCGTAGCCGAAGCTGACAGGTTCATTATGTTCTTAAAATATTCACACTATCTGGGTAGCCATGACATATTGCTAGATGTCAATCATGGCCTGTAAGACCTAAAAGATTAATTGGGACAATTAATTCTTTTGGGAATACTAATTTGTTAGTACAAGTCTTACTACTAGCTTAGTGATGAACCTAGGGATGTTACACACCATAAACAATTAGGATAACATGGAACAAGAGAGAAATATTGTTGCAAATGTGTTTGCAATTATTGCAATCGAATTGTGTCAATTTGAAATTAAATTAAATGAGATTTAATTTAATTTATATTATAGTCACGAGCCTATTTGCATATGATGCACATACATGCCCAATGTAAATATATGTTAATGTATTCCCAAATGTACATATAAAGATTATGTTCTTTTTATTTTTAAAAGGGATTGATTAATTAATTATTTTTTTCGTTTAATTAATTAATTAATTAATTAATACCTTTTAATAACTAATAATAAAATAATATATATAAAGCTTCATGCATGTGCACGAAGCACATGCATGAAACTTGGATGGTCGGCAACCGCAGACCATCATCCATGAAATCGTGCATGAACGGTCAGCAACTGTTGACCGTTCATGCACGAAGTCGTGCATGAGCGAGGACGATTGGCAACGGTTGCGGATCGTCCATCAATCAGCAACCATTCTAATCAGTTTATATATTTTTATTTTAAAAAGTTTGTTTTTGCGACACAACAAGGTGTTGAAAACAGAGAAAAGTGGGCGTGTGTTTTGTGTTTTAGAGACATAAGAAAGGGCTGTTGAAATAGAGAGAAACATGTGTGTTTTTGCGTCTTCGAGACACGAGAAAGAAAAGCAATTCTCTCTTATTCGGGCCGTGACTAAATTCTAAAAGGATACGGAGAATTACTTTACGAGATTGCTAGCACAATCAAAGTGGTGACTATCCGAAAGTTCTCTCTTCCATTCGACGTCCATTGTTGGTGTGTCTGAACTAGAGGTCCGACGTTTGTGGGACTCGAACTGAAGAACATCCGAATCTATTCGTTTTAAAGCGCGCTATGAGAGGTAATTCGTTTAACTCCCTTTTTATATTCAGATTTTTGATTAAAACGCACAAACAACGCCTTAGAAGAATCATATATAAAATATATCTTTGTTTCTGCTGTGGTCTTTTTGTTAATTTTTCTTATACATGATTCATGAAACCCCAACACCTACAGCAGTCAAGAACAGGGTAAGGGTGTCGCCAGGGTTTACCTGCTTGGCCCAAGGGTGCTGCTGGAAGACCGGCGGTCAGGTGAGAGCACGGCTGAGACCCTACTCCACCTCGTGCTTCCTCAAGATTTGCCCTAACTCTCGCTCCTCCGATCTCCCTCCTCTCTTCGGCCGATCTCGGATCTCCGGCCGCTAGCCCTCGAGCCTGCCCCGAAGTCTCTCAGGGGAGGATCTCGAAGCTTGCTGCCGATGATCACTCTCAGCGTGGTTTTGGCCTTCCCCCGACGCCCTATTTATAGGTGAGGGGGGGCCGGTTGACGGAGGTCCGGCCGCCTGTCCTTTGCACATCGAACGGCCTCTGTTGGCCAAACCGGCGTCCCATTCGTCAAGGCAGCTCTAGCTAGGCCGCCCTGCATCGTATGTCACTGTCCCCTCCTCCATACAAGCCTCGCGAGAGTTCGGCCTCCGGCGCGTGCTGTTCAGGGAAGAAGACAACGCGAGGAAGAAGACAAGCAGGGGAAGGGGGCCTGGCCCTAGGGGCCTGTGCGGAAAGGGGTAAAAAAGGGGGGGCTGGGCGCAAAAGGCCAAGCCCCAACGGCTGCTGTTTCTTTTTTCTTTTTTTGTTTTTATTTATTGTTTGTTATTATTATCCAAAAAAAGTAAAAAGAAAAAAGAAAATAAGGATTAAAAGAGAGATTAAGGCCTAATTAAAAAAACCTAATTAAAATTTAGGTGTCAACACATGCAACCATTCAAATCAAGCAATTAACAAGCTCACACAATCAATCAAAACTCAATAAGCTTAAATTCGGCTCGACTATTTGATATTGAACATGTGATTCAATTAACCATTCACCTCCTATAACTAGTATTTATTAATTATCGCTACGTGATCATTAACTAAGCGGCTAGTTAAATTCTAATCCACATTCCTAATCTACCTGCTGAGGAATCATGCATCGCTAATCAAAATTAAAAGGCAACAATCATCAAATCAAACCCAAGCAAAGTCAATTAAGCATACAATGAGGCTAACTAGTTTACTACCTTAAACTAAAATAAGAAACCACAATTTAATCTAACGTAAACATAAATTATCAATCAATCAATCAATCAAGGAAGGACACAAATTATACTAAAAATCGAGGAATAGAATTTTCCTAATTATATGAATTCTAATGAAGTGAAAACTAATACTAAAATCCAATGATCGAATCAAAAGCTATTTTTCTAACCAAATTTCCAATTCTCTATTTTAGGATTTTTATTTTTTCGTTTATGACTATTTTATTTTCTAGAAATAGCGACTAGGGCCAGGCCCTTAGGGCTTAGTCTGAATATGGGTGCTGGTCTCGCAAAGCTAAACCATGGATACGAAATTGGGCTACTCTATTGGGTTTTCCCCCTCTCTAATTAGACAAAGGCCCAATTCAACAAAATCAGTCCCACTCCATCTATACAAAGCCAAGCCCAAACTTTCTAAACTATAACCAGCTCATGTCTATCAACACACATCTCAAGCCTTTGTATTATCTTTTATGATAAAAAATACCAAAAACTCCAAATTTTGTCTATATTGACACATTTAACCCAAACTTTTTTGTGACATCTAAAACCATATACTTTGCCCACTGTGATATGTTTACCCCAAACTTATATAATGTGACATATTTATCCTATCCTACGTTTCGTGCTCACTCAAGATAGGATAAAATCGGATATAAGAGGGATATAGATAGGATAAAATTATCCCATGGGGAATGTGGGATAAAGGTCGATAGGATTTCTCAAGTCCATAATAGGAAATTTATTTTTCTTGAATAATAGACTTATTAAATTAACAAAATTGAAATTATATTTCAATAAAAATAATATTTGAATTCTAATTTAAGAAATAAGAAATAAAAAATAAAAAATTATTTTTAATTAATCTTATTTTAATTTATATATTCAACTTTAATTCTATCTTATAATAAACATTCAATTTATAAATTAAATATTTATATTTATTATATATTTTAGGTATTTTTGTATTTTAGGTATGTTAATATAGTTTACTATTTGATAAAATTTTATTAAAGAATGATGAAAGGGGAAAAAAGGAATAATAATGAAAATAATATAAAAAAGAGGAAAAATAAAATAAAAAATAAAATAAGGAATAGTGTTACGAGAGATTTTCACCATCTCCGTTTATAAACATTTAGGTTCATTTATAATGATATGCCGTTTATATAATAAAAAATATATACATGATATGATGTGAATATATCCAACTTTAATACTGTGATTCACCAAACCATGGACGAGATGTAAAAAAATCCCAGGATTTCATATCCTATCCTATCCAGTCCTCTCCCGATTAGAAATCTGGACGACCAAACATAGTCTAACTAGCTCATGTCTATCAACACACATCTCAAGCCTTTGTACTATCTTTTATGATAAAAAATACCAAAAACTCCAAATTTTGTCTACCATGACACATTTATCCCAAACTTTTTTGTGACACCAAAAACCATATACTTTGTCCACTGTGATACATTTACTCCAAACTTATATAATGTAATATATTTACTTTAAACTTCTTTTTGTGATATCAAAAACTTCAAATTTACATCCTAGTGACATATTTACTCTAAAATTTTGGTGTTATAAAAAAAATTGAGGTAAATGTGCTATACAAGTAAAAATTTGGGTTTTTTGCGTCATTGCAAAAGGTTTGGGGGTAGATGTGACATAGGGTACAAGTTTGGGGTTTTTGATGTCACCAAAAAAAAAATTTAAGACAAATGTATTGGAGTGAGAAGTTTGGATTTTTTGGTAACTTTATTCCTTACTTTAATCATTTTTACTCTATTTTTTTATTATTTTTATTTCTATTCTATGCCCTACATTCTCGAGACTTTTCCCACGCCAAATTTCATAGCCGAAATGCGAAGATCATTAACAAATCTATACCTAAACCAGCACACTCAAAGATTAGGTTAGACGTTACCGTCATCAACCATGAATTATCACCAGACCACCATTATTAGCCTCCATATTACAAACGGCATCATCTATCAAACATCATCGCCCCTTTGACGTTCCTCATCAGCAATCACCATTGACGAACATGGAAACACACCGAGAGACAATGTAAAGAAGAACATGAAAAAATAAGGTCAGATTCGGTTTAAACGACAATCAAATATCACTAAAATCAAAATCCATGCATTAATGAAGGGATCAATCCACACAGATGCATCCTCATACAAAGTAATCATTTCGACGGATCTGGTCATGAATTCAAAGTAATTTTTCATCTAAATCTGACGGTGAAACAACAATATCCTTATGAATCATCAAACAAAACTCCAGATTCTCAATGATTTGCCATGGATGAACATAATGTTAGCTATATGCCCTAAAGCAACCATGTAATAGTTACATGTTAAGGATTATTTAATGGCAAATAAGTTTTTTCATTCATCGTCCAATTTATATGAATGAAGTCCATAAGATCAGCTACGACTGAACCTATTTTTAAGGTGTTAAGAATATGTGTGATAGGTTTACAGTTATGCTGAATCTTTAAACAGTTCTCGGTGGATGGATCATTGAAAGGATATTGATGATCCTATTGAGACTGGTGTGTTCTAAAGTTTCACTATTCAGTATTGGATACTTGAGGGGATAATAAGTCACAAGTCATTGGGTATGGTGATATCCGAGTTAGAACACAAGTGCTTGTTTTGGACAAGTTCACTAAACATGACATACATAGAACGATTTGCAACATGGAAGCTTTTTAGCGGGGTCAATGTCTAATCATTCATGCTTTGGTCAGGTGTAAGATCCTTAGAGCTAAGGCACGATGCTGACTTGTATGTTGGATGGCTATGGTTCACAAGTACGCATATTGATGCTTCGTCGAACCATCTCTGTACCTGATTGTCATAGTTTGCTCACATACGAAGGCACATGCATCCACAATATGGAATATGTCTTCTTGTTATATATAGATATATAAGATTGATGTCCTATGCGATCTAATCGTGGCATTGTATTGAAATCCTCGGTCGGGGTTATAATCGAGAATGAACAGTTCATATCTTAAAGAATACATGTCAATTAGATTTGGGCATGTGATTTAATTGGTGACTTGACCAATAGTTCAATGACCTTTGTTCGATCGGGACATGGTGAGACAGAAGAATCGAATTACATGGTCGCCAAAGCTGACAAGTTCATTATGTTCTGAAAACATTTCACATTGTCTTGGTAACCATGATATATTGCTAGAATGACATTTGAATGAGAGAGAGAGAGAGAGAGAGAGAGAATATTGCAATTAAGCCAATCAGATTGAGTCGGGCTAGAAATAAAAGTTCTGATGAAGGGGCTTCAGAGTTTACAAAGTCTGAAGCGGGTTTCAAACTCTATAGCCAAATCAAAGAGATAAAGTGTGTTCGGATTCAGTGACCGAATTAATAATTTGAAGTGAGTTTAGAATTAATAGCTGTGTTACTGATTTGAAGTGAGTTCAAAATTAATCACATCATTAATGATCTGAAGTGAGTTTAAAATCAATAGCCAAATTAATGATCTAAAATAGTTTTGGACTTAATGGCTAAATTAAAGATCTAAAACGGTTTCAGATGTAACGGTCACATTAAGTTCTGAAATGGTTTCAGAATTTAACAGTCACATTAATGATCTAAAATGGTTTCAAATTAATGACCAGTTAATGCTCTGAAACAGTTTCAGAAGTAACGGTCAAATTAAATATTTGTAATGTTTACAAATATATTACACAGAATAAAGACTTGTAACAGTTGCAAATAAATGTTTGGAATAATACTCTATAACAGTTATAGAGTTAATGCTTGAATTAGTGTTTGTAACGGTATTAGAACTTATATCTGTTAGAAGTTACGGCGGAATTAATTCTAAAACAGTTTAAATTAATGTGTCAATTTAAATGTGATATGCACTGTCTATAAAAGATAATACAGAGAGTAGATCATCGGATGATGGACAATCAACATTCGACTATCGATAATTGAGAGTGCTAATACTGATCAACAAAATCACTCACACGAGAGCAATTGCCAGCACAATTATAGTTGTGAAATCTCTCTGAATTTCTCTCTTCTGTTCAACATGAAAATTGATGGTGTGCCTGAACTAGAGGCCCGACACTTGTGGGGCTGGATCTAAAGAACGTCAGAGCCTGCGAAGAGATAAGACATTATGCATCTGAAGAACGTCAAAACAGTATTATCGAAAGATGTCAGACATTCGTGGTAAAAAATCCAAGAATGTTAGAACTGATGTTACCAAAAGGCATCATATGTTCGCGGTCAGAGTCTGAAGAACGTCAGAACCACTGCTGTGAGAACATCAGACGTTCATGCTCAAAACCCGAAGAAACTTGTGAACCAAATTTTGTAGTACAATACAAGGTTAATATGATTAACACTTTAGCTCTTCAATGCGTTTTTGTTAAAATGCACGAAAATGCTTTGGAAACACATGTATAAGCGTTTTTACTTTTGCTGCGATCAGACATTTGATCTTAATTTACTTATGCACGTATGCTTGTTTATCGAAACAAACACCAACAATATCTCATTAAAATAGGGGCAAAAAAGTTGAGATGATGAAATACCTGATTACTGAATGAAGATGGAGTGACAATCAGCGATTAAATCGATAACAGAAACTTCAACTAGTGCCAGCATCTGGAACCACGGCGAACGAACAATTTTCAACCGTAATTTCACCACTTAGAGATCTCCGATAGTGGAGTAGGGGAGAACAGAGCAAATCCAGCGTTTCTTCCTGCACCAACGCCAGCGATAATGACGAACGACTGTGACGATCGATTGTTCAACTGGCAAGAGAAGTTTCTGGAGGGCTTCACCGGAGAGGACCGGAGCCGATGATAAAGCTTGCAGCGAGAAAAGACTGCTTCGAATTTGCCCCGTCAAAATAAGAGTAAGCAGGGGAGTCTAGTCGCAGCCTGAGCTTTAGCTTCGAACAATATGCAGATTGAAAAATAGAGTTCTTAGAAACTTCAGGGGTAAGGGTCGTCTCTGACGAAAAGCAGATCGAGCAAGGGTGAGGCTCTTGCTCGATGAAAAATAGCGTGTGATGCTAATAAGTAAACGGTCATGTGCTAGCGCATATGTCACCGTTATCAGATAGAAGCAAATCACCATAAAGCTCTGACTGCATCATCCTTTATCTCTCTGTTTATATCTGTTACTAATTGATTGAAGCTCGCTGCACTAATCAATATATTATCTCTCTGCTTCTCTCTACTTATATCTATTACCATCTGGTTGAAGCGCCCTGCACTAATTAATATAATTGCTCCCACTTATATCAACTCATTATTGTCGGTCTCACTTATATCCAACTCGACTTTCACAATTTCGCATAATTTAGTCAAGTCTCTTGAAATCACCTATTGTTAGCCACCACAATTACTAGGTGAGAAAAATAGATAAAACTTCTTGCCTCAGTTGTGTCAACTTTCGAGTGTCCTATTGCAAATGAACTCAAATGAGAATTTAAGTGTCTTAAAGTGATGGAAAAGCCCTTCTTTCTCTACCTTATAGCCTGCAAATTCGTTTCTCAAACCTAATTGGCTATCATCCCCCACAATGGGGCAAGGCTGATGGGTTACCACATTGGAACAGCATAGCCAGAGTGTCAAAACTTTGTGAAGAGTATGGTGAAACATTATTCTTGAGATAGTCCGGTAAGATTAGTGAGAAAATATCTGGAAGTATTTATTTAAAGGAGAAAATCAAGAGTCCGACGTGCAATCTCGCGAAAACAGTGAGTATGTGTTCATTCTAGGTTGAATGCATTGATATTTTGAGGATATCTCTACAACACCTAGTTCTTCAATCCGACCAAAAGAATGGAGCATCAAAGATTCAAAGACCTAGAGATTCAACCGGGAGCTACCAACTCTTACCAAGCCCAATCCATGCTCGTGATTCACAACAACTCAGGGGTTCTTCCGTTCGCCACTGCCCTAGCCAAGCATCCTCACCACCAAACCCCCGTGCCAATCATTGTGAATTCCCCTCGTCACCAGTCACGTTAGAGGCAAGGTCCCAAATTAGGTGCTTCCTCAAACTTAATTTGAATTATTAAATTCCTAAGTTGGATTATCGTGATCTTAACTTGATTTGCTTTGAGATGTTAGGTGTATCCCGACTAGAAAATTTCTTCTTTTGATTCGTGCATAATAGTCGGGGTTCAATCTTTAACACCCAATATCGGATCCCCGATTATCATTAATTCCTATTTTGAATGTGGCAAATATTTGATTATTTGGGCTTGAATATTGCATGTTGACACCTAATTTATATTTTTAAGCATATAAAAAAATGAATTGAAAAAAAAATTGATTTTTTTAAAAAATTAATTAATTAATTACAAAAAAAAGAGAGAGGCGCGGGGGTCGGGTTGAGCCGGATCTTGCCTTGGCCCGGCCCACCCCTCTTCCTCTTCTTTCTCCCACGTGGGCTTGGGCCCAGCCCCCCTTTTTTTCCTTTTTCGTGGCCCAAAGCCCTTCTTCTCTTCTAGCCGGGCCCGCGCTCGCCTCTTCTTCTCCCTCGGCCGTCACTTGCACAGGGAATCCGCAAAGTTGAAAGCAAAGCCGCAGGGCAGCAGGGGACAGCATCATCTCGCGGGGGCAGGCGAGCGTTGGAATCCTCGAGGGAGAGTCGGTGGGCAAGGGCGTCTGATTAGTCGGACGAGGTCACGCAGGCGAGCTGGGAGGAAAAGGGAAAAGAGAAGGTGGAACATAGGAGAAAAATAGGAGAGCGACGGAGAGGGAGAAGGGAGAGTGTGAGAACCGTGGGAGACCAGCCAAGGAGTAAGGAACCCTCGGGACGCTTTGCCACCGCCAGAGAGCCACTTGTTCGTCACCGACTGCCGCCATCTTCCTCGAAAACCAAGTTGGCCTTTTATGAAACACTTGATGCACGTTTTTGAAATCGAGCCCCGTAGGTCCTCAACTAGGTTTCTGTTCATTGTTAGTTACTTGCTGAAAGTCCAAGGTTTGCCTTGAGTCTCGGTCGAATCCGAAGTCTCTTGGTTCGTGCGTGCATGCCACCTGCTCGATGAAATGTCCGAGTGAACTCCGCCGACCCGACTCCTCCGTGTAGAGTCTAGCTAGGATCTTTGGCCACAAAAGGCCTTCGCCATTTGCCCGAAAGACGCACTGTGACCCGCCTGACCGAGGCGGCGCCATCGTGACGTCAGTCGGAGACTGCCTATGCCCTTCACCTGTGCCCACTTCTCCTTTGCAGCCGGACAGCGACTGAACGGGGGTCACAAGCTAGCAGGGCCTTCGACTGGCACCTTGCCGTTTCCGGCGGACCCTCGATCGTCGCAGCCGCCTTCCTCAGAGGACCCCCTTGCGGGTGGCGTGCCGTCGCGGCCTCCCTGGTCGCGATTGAGCAGTCGCTGACCAGGGAGGGGCCGTAGGCCGAGCTAGGCCAAATTTGAGATCTGGCCTGCTTGGCCTCTTCCACCCCGCAGGTCGACGGCCCGGAGTTATTCTGGACTGTGGGCTTGGGCTTGCGGGGATGGAAGCCCCCTATTGTAAAAGGAGTTGGGCCCGTCGGCGGGCCCAACTCCAATTTAAAAAAATGGCCCGACCACCTCTAGTCGGGCCTAGTTTTTTTCGGAGCTGGCCAACCGGCCCACTCCTAGCCGGACCGAATCCGGGTTCGGTTAGAGACCGGACCTGATACGGGCCAAACACGGGTTGGGTTAGATAGGACCCGACTCGGTCCGGCCCAAAAATAATATTATTATTATTTTTAAATAAACACAAAAATTTTAAAAATTTTCGAAAATTAAAAAATGTAGGGTTTGGTTAGGAACTTCCATATATTGCCTTTTTAGTATAATTAGGCCTTTATTTACTCGTATATTGATTACATCGTATGTTTGGTTTGCATATTTAATTATATTGAATTGCACGTGTTTAATTTTACTATAATTAAGATCTTGATAGTTATGATTGTTACCTTAATGATTGTACATCCGTATGATCACCTCATATGTTAGTGGATAGGTATAAAATCAATCCAAATTGCCTGACAAAAATCATTTCTTTTAAAATGAACAAGATTAGGTATCGAAAGGGCACTAATTGGTTAATTAGTGTAATCAAGTCTCCGACCCTAGATTCTCTTGTTGCGTAGAAAGTAAGGTATACTCCCATACCTCACTTAGTTTCAAGCCGACCCCAATAGGCTAATGGCGACTCATTTTTACGAAATTCCTAAAAATATCCCAGTGTCACGCAGGGTATGGGCTTGGGAGAGCTCGTGCCTAATCATGGGCCTTAGGCCTGTCCTTTAAGCAATACCCCTAAACCTGTTCTCTCCCCCTGAGGGTAGGTTGCTACAGCTTGGCAACTCCACTGGGGACTATGTTTTAGACCTTAGAGGACTTAGGCCTAAATTTATCTTGTTCAAAAATATTTTTGTTTGGCAGCGAGGATTCCGGGTATGCCTCTAACATAGGGTTCAAGTCCTTTCCATTTTGGGATCTAGAGTTGAAATCAAACCACCGTCCATGCGCATGGCTTAGAATCGAGGAAACCATTATGCCCTTTAGTTCAGAACCTAGAAACACTAAGATATAACTAGAATGGTAACATTTCTAACTATCCGAGCTGCATTTCTCAGAGGATTCTACCAAGCTAGAGAAAAAGAGGGAGTTTAGAAAGCCATGATAGAATTTAACAAAACACTCACTTTACTTGAGGGACTCTGCCAAACACATTACATCCTCCTCGCCTTTTATAGGCAATAAGAGGTCACACCAAACAAACACCAAGCTCACAGGTCCATGAACAAATAAAGGCTTCCAAAAATCTCGGTAGAGAATTATTCACACGGTATGAATAGTTACAATGAACATTAATTTCCCTAGCATAATGCTATAGTAAAAGTGAACAGTAACTTGCTATAGTAAACTTATACGGACAATGATCTTGTTCAGCGGTCTCGTCTGTCATGAGCATTGTAGTCATAGTCTAAGTCATCCGAATTATGGACTGTTGCAAGAATATGTTCATCATATTTTTGTTCAAGGGCTTCAAGGTCTTCTGGTGTGAGGATCTGGTTCAGCTGGTGTGTTCTGGATGCAGATGCTTCCTCGTGAGCCTAGTGAGATGCTTCTTCCTGAGCCCAGTCTGTATTGTCATCATCTGTAGTGTTGTCAAGAATACTTGGCCGTGGCCAATTGGATGGTTGTATACAAAAAGATGTGTCCATGCCATGAGATAAGGACAAGGGTCCTTGCCTGTGTGGGTCTTGAGAGAGAGGACCTCCCCACCTAGCATAGGGGTCTTGTGAAGATTGTGCATGTTCCTCGGATGATGAAGCTTGTCTGAATTCTTCGAGTGCTTCTTTGGCTTCTACTACTAGGTCATAATGATCCCATGCAGTGGGTACATTATAATTCCATGCATCTAGAGGAATGGTCTTGTTTTCTTGGCATAGGATTCTCTGGAGTTCTCGATACTGGTGCTCACAGCAACCAACGAGTCCTGGATAAGATTTGTGAACTCGAGCCTCTACACTATGTTGAACAGGTCTATAAGATGAGGTTCCTATACTTATGGGAGCTTTGATGATGTTACCATTGTTAGTGAGAAAAGTCCATGGTCTTCGGAAAAACATAATGGTATGGACTTTAGGGTTTGGCTATGTAGTTCTCAATTCTTTTTCTAAGAGCCATTTCCAGTGAGTTGGAGGATAAAACCAATTAAGAAAATCTAAAAGGTTTTTGTCATTCTCATTTTCAATCTTACCTCTGCCAAGTCCAAATATCCTGGTGAGGTTGGTAATGAATCTTTTGGTTGGAATTTCAATAGCTATTAAGTACTTATTGGTTAAGTACCATAATAACCATGAAGTTGACCAGGAAAATCATCTTCTTTCCAATTCAAAGGGTGTATGAACGAATAATCTGCATTTAATAAAAAATGATAAAGAATCAAACCTCTATTGAGTCCAAACAAGTCTGCATGGCATTGCCACATGAGTTTATCCAGATTTACAGTAAGACTGTCCTTCTGGATTTGTTCAATAATCTCCGGGAGGTATCGCCAACTTGGCCAGTCTTTAACTTTCTCAATTTTATACTTCTCATTGTGATGAGTAGTACAAAAGACATGCTTCATGATGTACATGTTGATTTCTGTTGGGGCTTTGGTCTTGACAAAAAGTTAGCAAGCACATTTTTCTTTCTAGCAATGTGTTTGGTTTCAAAAGAATATTTTAAAAACCATTCAGCCCATCGAAGCAGCTGAGGAATTTGGGATCTGCTTCTGTTTGAATTTGGTCATTTGAGGGAAAGATGCCATATCCAATTTTACTAGGAAGTGATGACCAATGAGATGAAACTCAAAATTTTTTATAGCATTTTTTACCGCTAAGATTTCTTTGAAAGTGGAATGATAATGCAACTCAGCTTGAGAGAGTTTTCCACTTTTGTAAGCACATAAATATCTCTTATCATCAATTTCTTCAAATAGGATGGTAGCCTAGTATTCATCACTGGTGTTAGTTTGGAGAATTCTCTTCCCAGTTGATGGAAACGGAGGAAGAGACTGCATAATTTCTTTAAGTTCAGCAACTGCAGTAGTCTAAGATTTTCCCCAAGGTGAGGGATTCTTTTTCAACATTGTTTGCAATGGGATTAGCAGCTTTGCAAGATCTGGAACAAAATCTCTAAGATAATTAATTATCCCAAGAAATTGTTGAACTTGTTTTGTTGTGAAGTTTTCTTCAGGAAATTTCAGCAATTCATGAGCAATATGTGGCCTTGGATAGTATGTTCCTTTGTTAAGGTGCATACCAAGAAATTCAATTTATGTTTGGGTAATGTTCATCTTTCTTTGGGAAAGCATAATTCCATGCTTTTTCACAATTTCAGCGAACTACTCGAGAAGTTGGCAATGTGACTACTCATCAGGACTATAAAGCAATATATCATCAATGTATATTGCAGCACTTGAGAGGATTGGCTGAAAGATCCTACACATCGCTTTTTGGAAAAGAGATGGTGCAAATTTTAGGCCAAAAGGAATAACTTTCCACTGAAAGTGCTAGTTTGGGTCTATTTTCAGGATGAACGTCCAATTGCCAAAATCCTACTTTGAGATCAAATTTGGAATAAATTTAGGCCTTGGATAATCTAGCAAAAATGGAGTTTCTAGAAGGTAGAGGAAATTTATCATTTTGAAGAAAGAGTTTAAGGGGCTGGTAATTAATTACCAGTCTCATCTTTCCTCGGTTTTGTTTGGCACGTTTGTTGACATAGAAGGCTTTACATGCCCATTGAGAATGTGAGACCTCAATAAGGCCTTGTTGTAGTAGTTCTGAACATTCCTTTTGAGCCAAAACTAGATGTTCTAGATTCATTGCAATATGATTCGCATTGATTGGATTTATATCCTCATTCTTTTTTAAAGGAAGGCAAACAAAGAATTCTGAATTTTTCACCATAAATGATGGGAACACTTCTGAGCGAACTCAGAATAAGATTTCGAATAGGATTCTAACAACTTTTGTATGATCGGATCTAATAGACTCATTTGGATGGAAAAAAATCTCTAAATGTTGATGAATTCAAAAAATTAATCTTTATACTTAAGACATTTTCCAAGAATGATGTGAAGTTGAGAAATTTGTGTCATAATGTCCCAACCAATGATTAAATCTTTGTTGGGAAGACTTGAACCAAAAATCTTTGTGGTTATAGAACACCGTGGAAAAAATTGGATGGTGATTGGAGTGGTTTTGACATTTGTAGAAATTTTTTTTTCCCTAGAAGCAGAATTGAAATATCGGACATAGGAAGTCCAATATTCTTTAGGAAGAACTTTAGTGTCTAAAATGAAAGAGGCGGCTCCAATGTCTATGAGGGCAATGACAGTGATTGGCTTAGCAAACTTTGAAGTGAATATTTTCACAGGGAAATGGGGACAATGAGTTTGGCTTGAGAATATGTCAGTGCTTTCCTCTGAAGGAGTCAAAGATATGTGAAAGATATCTTCGGGATCTGAATCTGAATCAATTTCACTAGGAGTTTGATAACAAGCAATGACACAAAGAGTTTGTTCACATGATTCTTCATCCGCAGAGAATAAAGATTCAATATCATCATCTTTAAGAGAAATACCAGTTTCATTCTCTATATGATGTATCACATGCTTCTAACCTTTCTTTCGCCTGAGGATAGTTTTTGGCAAAGTGTCCTTTTTTATTGCAGATGAAGCATCGTTTTGATTTCTTGTGACCTGAATGCTCCTTTCTCTTGCATAAGTATCGCCATTTTTTCTTCCTTTTGAAGTGCTTAGAGCCATGTCTTGATTTATTTATCCAGAGCTTCTTGAATTGCTTCTTTTTTCTGGAAGATTTTCCGCAAGAACCATCACAATCCTTTTTGGAGCATTTAATTTTTAGGTTCTGGCGAGAACAAGCTTTGTCAAGTTCTCTGTTGTCATTGACATAGGACATGATTATTTGGCATTTGATGCACAATTCTTTAAGGTGTAGATGAATCTCTTGGTGGATTTCTCCCAACGAAACATCTTGGATCCTTTTTTGTTTGGACAGAAAGGTTCTTTTTACTGTCTAGGATAATTCTTTAGGGATGGAGGTTAAGAAAACATGTTTCAAATTTGCATCCGCTCCAATTTGATAAAAGAGCTTAAGCATTTCCCGATAATGCTTATCAATATGTTTTTTTTTTCCTGAAGAGAGCAGCATCTTCTTTCGAAGAATTCTCTTCTTTTGAGTTCTATGAGATTAACAGGCTTTCCCACAAAGAAGTGATATAGAAGAGTAATGGCATGGCCAAAGTTTGGGGAAAGTAAAAAGTGAATTTGATCCTGTTCTACTAAAGATTGCCACCAAAGTTTGAGGCTACTTGTGAACCTTGTGACAAAGTTGAAAAGAACATCATATTTGTCCTGGTTGGTAATGGCTTGGCTTGGGTATTTAGCTAAGTATGAAATTCTTCAAGTTTTTCTGGCCATTTGTGGTAAGGTATGTCATCAATAGTGAAAAATTGTTTTGATGAAGTGGACACACTCTGGGAATGACTATTGGGCTGAACGACCTCTAGTTTAGAAGGATTTGATTCCATATCATGATATGGGAGATCAGCCATGAATATGGATGAAGTCACTAGTGCCATAGGAAATGAATCGATGGTAGGGATTGAAAAAGATGATGAGGATGAAAGAGGTACCGAGTCTGATTCAGTGTCAAAAATATTTGGAAAAGTAGGTTATGTTGGAAACAGAATTTGATCTGTTGGAATAACATGATCAATTTGGGGTGGAGGTTGTGGAATAACAGAATCGGGATTAGGCTGTGGTTCCTGATTACCCAAATCTCTTAAAAAGGATTCCAACGGATTTGACAACATCATTTGATCTGGCTCCCTTATGATAAGAGAGGATTTCTCGGGCATCTTTTCTTTTGCTTTTTCATTCCTTATACAACCTAGTTCTCTGAGACGATTCCTCATTTCAACTACATCTATCCTGTCCTGTCTGACAGGTGTATCTGTAATAGCAGCAAAGACAGACGTTTGAGGTGGAGAAGGAGGGAGAGGATCTGCTCACAAAGTAGCTAGAAATGGATTGAGCCTTCCTTCTTCAAGAATATGAATTTTCCTTTTAAGCTTTTCTATTTCTGCTCTAGGACTTTCAAGATGGTGATAGCCTAGATGTTGTCCAGATTCTAAGGCATGAAGCCTTTTCTGGAAATCTGAAAGCATCTTCTTTGTGGTTTCATCATATCTTCGCAGATCTTGTTGCACATTTCCAATCTTGGAATCAATTGCTTTGAAAGCATGGTTGTGTGCTAGGAGAACAGCTTCGGCAATAGGAGTTCTTTTTTGTCTTCCATGCTCATCCACATCAATTGGGGCATGTATCTTAGGAACATGCCTATATCTACCTTGTGGATCAATAAACTCTTTCGGCGTAGGAAATGAGAGTTTAGAACTTTCCTGAGGAAAAGGAGAAAAGTCTGTCTCTTGGAACATAGCAATGGAACAACTGGGTGGTGTTCCTGGTGGAACTTCGAGTGGGTATGAATGTTTCTTGGCCCATTTTACAATTGGGTTATAAAACGAGGAAATGGCTGGTTTTTTCTTAGGAGGAGATGGAGGAGGTGATTGTGGTGGATCTGGTGGTGCTAAAGAGGAAGTAGTGAACTCTGGTGGTGGTGTTGGTGCATATGAAACCATGAACTGAAATTTATCACATTCATCAATAGTATCAATGGAGGGATCTCCATTCAGGTACCTTTGGTACATAGGGTTTTTTGGCATTTTTTCTTCGAGACGAAGGTTTTGCAAATGGATCTACCTCATTAGGGGAATTTATACAATAAGAGCATTGACAAAAATGATCCCAAAAACAATAACCATACTGGTCTTTATAGTAATGGACAGGATGTCAATCACTGTTAAAGTGTCAAACAAGTTTTTTTGGATCTGGTTTGGAAATAGACTTGGGAACACATGGTTCAATCATAAGGAGAGTTTGGAAGATGGAAGAACTTTCTTCCTTGTCCTTGCCGAATTTGATGGAAACAGTTCCATCCTTTTTTCTGACGAACTCAGAGTCTGATGACTGAAAATGTTTGTTGCTTTGATGAAGCTTTTCATAGTTGGTAATCCACATCTCTGGAAGGAGCGTGACCAACTTTTCTTTTGGGATTTGTCTAGGGACATGAATGCACGATTCTTGATCATTTTGCATGGAAATGAACAAAGTATCTTCATTTCCATTGTGGAAGTTTAAATCAAGCGCATGGTTCTGAACTTTGTAAACCATTTGGTAATGCAAAGTTGCTGCTATAGAATCAGCAGTCTGAGGTGTTCCAGTAAGCTGGATCTAGACTTTTAGAAAGGATAGTAATTGTGGATCTGAGAGAGCGATGTTAAAATTTGGATATAGTGTCACAAAGACCGTCCTAGCATTTAAGGTGGTCTGAACAGTACCTATGCAAGAATGCTGGTATTCTAAAAACCTGGTATCTTACAACGCAATTCTTGCCATAACTGGCAAACGTTTTCGCCTATGAAAAGTAAGAGCAAGACGAATAGCTCCATAGTGAACATGGGAATATCCTTGTTGGATCCATTGTCGGGGAAACTCTGGAGAAATTTGAAGAGTAACAAAGTACTCCTTTTTGGTAGCAGAAATGGGGCGCTGGTCGAACTTGGAGAATTGAAGATATTCCTTTACTTCCTTCGGAGTTTGGCGAATGAGTTGGCGAATAAAGCGGATAGGTGAAAATGATGAAGTGGGCTTAGCAAAAGCCGAATAGGGGTTCATCAAAGAAAGATGGGTTTTAGCTATCTTAGTTTCATCACTAAGAGAGACTTTATAAAGATAGTCTATCTTAGAAGCATTTGAAATACAAAAAATTGAAGTGGTTGAGGATGATGGGGTGGTAGTGAGAGAAACAGGTGCTTCAAGAATTTCTGGTTCGGTAGACATGGTGTAAAGAGATCTTCTCAACACTGGATTCACCTACTAAGCACATGGAACGAATATCATTAGAAATAAAACAATGGCTCCGATACCATTGAATGGACCTAGACTTAGAACCGGGGAGGACAAAGTTAGTTTTTTTGTAGGTATGCCTTCCCACAGTGGGTGAACCTCTTGTTCATTGCTACCCAGTGAATAGAGTAAGTTTCTCAAATTCTTTCTTGCACAATTTATTTATTTGCTTTCTTTTTGGTTGGTCCATGACAAATTAGGTTTGTCGTCATTTTGGTTGGCATACGATGGGAGTATTCGAGCTTCGCACCATTTCTGTCCTGAGAGCTGAGCTCCGCACGTGGTGGGATAAGCTGGATCTGACTGGCCGTGACTAGGTGCAATCTTATGTCGGATGATTACTCCCCCCATTGGAGATAGAGACTCATTATGGTGTCGTGCGAGTGTTAGTGCATGTCTGGTGCCCTGCAACTTGCACGTTCATATTCGGTGATCATGAACTCGCTCCAACCCTGGGGGAATACAATATTGCCATTGGAAAGCACTTAGTGTCGAAATTGGTTAGCCCACCTGTAGGAGCTAAGCATGCATCGACCTTATCCGAGTTCCTTAAAATTAAAGGAGACGATGTTAGAAAAGTTTTGAGAGCCAATCGCAAAACCTGCCCGTTTTCATTTCTAAATGAGCTTTTTCAAAATGCCCTATCTTTCTAAAAGAATAGGATCTTCCTGCTAGCTTTCTTCCGGTTTGTGATATTCCCACATTATAGGAACGCTATTAGCCCTTCCGTAACGTGGGTAGTTCATGAAGTATGTATGGCAAAAGGTTTTGTTAATGCCATCTTGACTGAAACTTTTCTTTTTCTTACTCGTTTTAAAGAAAATAAAGACAAAGCTTTCCACGCTCCTCCTACGCTCTTGCAAATTTGGTTCTTTTCTCACATTAAAGGGTTAGGTGGCTTGATGACCGTAAGCGACATTTCTGACTCTAGCCACCCAATCCTGAAGTTTAGAGATAGGAAAACGTTTCCCATCGATTATTATTATTCTGAATGGTTAGTTTTCATGACCAATCCTAGACCTGAGGATTTCCAATAGCATGCCAAATGGCTCCGAGTTCAAGAAGCACGATACGTGTGTGGGCTTACTAGACCTATTCTTTTGTTGGGAATCACTGGAATCATCGAGTATTACTCGACCCGAGTCACCCGTCAGTTTCAAGAGCTTTAGTAGCTTCCGCCAACGATACAGGAAGACCCGCTCAAGATAGACTTCCTTGATGGATGCCAAGATCATGAAGACTCCGTCGCATTGGTCAAGTCGATGTGGGATATGTGCCACCCTCAGAAGCTAATATGGCCTAAGGAAGAGTTAGAGGGGCAAGAGAAGACCTACTATGCCTCGAAAGAGTACATCCTTAGGCATAAGATCTCGGAGAGCCTCCGCCCGAAGATTCCTGAAGTGCCAGTAAAGATCACCCACCGAGCAAAGATCAAGTGCCTTAAAAGGGAGCTTGAGGAGGCCGAAGAGCGTGCCTCGAAGTTGATCTGAGTTAGTGGGGGCGCCACAAGTGGAAGTTGTCCTCATTAGTTAGATTGCGTCTAGTGCAATGTGTAGTGGGACTATACCATGTATTTTCGTCTTCAAAGTAACTTTGTGATTCAAGGGTTCTCCCTTGTGTCTTTTCTTGCATTATGTAGCAACCTGGTTTTTAATGAAATGAATGAATTGGGGCGTTTAGATCTCTGTCATGGGCCGACCGCCTAATTATTACTTGTGCTTATATATGCTTATTTACCCTTGCACCAGGTACTAGCCGATCGATTGTCTTCTACCGATCGTCGACACGGCCACACAAAGATCCCCGATTTGCACCCGTGCGAAAGTCAGAATGGAGAACAAAGACACCAACGTGCGCATAGCCAAGATGGAGGACCAGCTGGCCCAACTCACCGCAATGATGCTTGAAATAAGCCAGAAGCTTAAGGAGCCCCCCGCTGTAGCTGTCACTGGAACATCTATTCCTAGGTCATCAGGACACGCTCCCCTGTTGACGGGAGGCACGCACGTTGCTGATCTCCTCGGAAAGGAAATTGCCGGAGAGGCTCATTCTGTCATGCCAGTCATTGTCGATTTGGATCCTCCTCCGAAGGAAAACCCGACACCCCGCCTAAGTGAAGAGAGTGAAAAACGTTGGCAAAGATGGAGGAGCGACTGTGTGCCTTGCAAGGTTACGAGCTAAAAGGAGGTGATAGGCTATCTCCATACACCAAGACGAACTTCCCTGAGAATTTCCAAGAGCCTGAGTTCGCAAGGAAGTATGACCGGAATGGGATACCCCAAGACCCACCTTAGGTATTACGTGAGGAAAATGGCTCGCTATGCTGACAATGTGCCTTTCCTCATACACACATTCTAGGATAGCTTGGAAGGCATTGTCTTGACGTGGTTCATTGCATTAGACATTGAAGAATTCACCAGTTGGGAAGATTTAGCTAATGAGTTCTTATAGCAATATCGGTTTAATACTGAGCTCGCCCCCACGAGACAAGAGTTGACCTGTATTGAGAAGAAGAGAAATGAGTCATTTAAGGCCTTCACGGAAAGGTGGAGGACTATGGCCTCACAAGTGAAGCCGGCCTTGAATGAGAGGGAGATGAAGCAACTATTCCTCAAGACATTGCCCCTTGAATACTTCCAAGGATTAGTATTTTTGGGATGCCAGACGTTTTCACAGTTGGTAGAAGTAGCTGAAGGAGTCGAGTGGGCATTTATTGAGGGCAAGATATCCACCGAAGGCATGAAGAAATTCCTAGAGAGAAAAGATAAGGAAACTACGGTCGAAGTAGCGCTGGTGCAAGAGCCGTTTCTCTTTAAGCCACCTTCAACACTCACGCATAAGCCTGTAATGGCCCAAGGGAACTCGTTTCGAGCATATGACAAGGGCAAGAGACCCATTCGGAGGCGATTTTCCCCGCTATCATGCCCGTTGTCGAAGCTATTGCCCATACTCCTCGAAAAGAGGATGGTTGCGAAGGAGGTACCTAGGGACAACCCCGCGAAGTTCGCCGAGTTCAATGTGACCAAGACCTGCGAGTACCACATGGGAGAGAGGGGTCATGACGTGGATAATTGCTATGTGTTGAAATGCAAAGTTCAACAACTACTAAATGGGGGCATCTTGACTTTCAAGGAAGTTCAGCCTAGCGTACAACAAAACCCTTTACCAAATCATGCAAAGGGAGTGAACTCAATTTTCGAGGAGGACAACATTTGCACCATCCTGACGTGTGAGGAAACTGAGTCCTTCGAAGTCGTAGCTGTCCCTCCAGAGTAGGGCGGTTCTCATTCAGCTTAGTTTTTTGTCTTATGTCCAATCCCCCACGTGGGATCCTATTGTTATTTATTTCTTGTTTATGTTGCTCGTAGCGTGAACTGTGGTCAGCCTCGATCTTGAGCCGTTGGTCGAGGGTGGTGTGTGTTGTAATACGGCCTTATCTTTCCTTATTCGATAAAATAGACACATGTTTTATTAAGGACATGTGGAAGCATATCAAACTAGTCCTATGATGGTCGCTGAGGCCCGGGCCTCCACATGCTCCCAAGTTTGACTATTTTGCAAGGACGAGGAAATCTGAGGATATGAGGATGAGTTCTTGTAATTTACAAAAATTATTTTAAAAAAAAACAAAAACAAAAACAAAAAAGGAACCTTTGGCACTTTTCTAGAGACAAGCACGGAAATGAATAATAATAAAAAAAAGAATTCTACAAACTTTTTAAGCATCCATTTCATCTCAAAATTGTTTTTTCGTTTTGTGGGTTATTCATTTTGAATCAATTTTCCCTATGGAGATTGATCTACTCATATGGTCTCGACAAAGTGAAAAGTGAAATGGTAACCATGCCAAACAAGAAGTGCTTATGATGAAGAAAGGTAAGCCATTTCCAAACATGTCCTTCAAACACTTTTGAGAATTGAGTGAAAAGCGACATTCTCTTAGGGCGAAGGATTCATTCGCATTGAGCGCATAGATTGAAATGATAAAGGTGTTTCATTTCATTCATCAATCCCAAGCATTGCACTAATCTCTTGCTACCCATTTGGGCCGAATAAAGATGATCCTTCAAAGTACCCGTGTCGAGAACAACCCTACATTGGGGTAGGATAGGAGGTTATGGTCGTGTTGTAGAGTGAAAGATTGAGAAATATTCTATTACTTTCACTTGCATCAATTTTCTGGTGATTGCTTCAAAGGAATTCTCATCAGAGCTTGACTCATCCCAAGGTGTAGAAGAGCATTTCCTTCTATATCCTAAACACTGATACCCGTTGCTTTAACCAATTTAGGCTTGATTGTTCATTTCTAAGTCTCGAGTGGTGATCATCCCCTTCACTAGGGCAAGGCATAAGGATTGACCATGTACGGTTGACAATTACGAGAAAACATGAAAAGCATCTCGAAAGCCATAAGAGCTCCAAAGGTTCAAAGAACAAAAAGTTCGACAAAATTAGGGGGCATGAAAAAGCAGTGTGTCTAGTAAAAGCAAGGCCAATGCCCGTCAAGAAAAAGAGCCAAAATGCTGCATCTTATGTGAAAAAAATTATCAAAGTTCAAGTGCATGCGTAAAAAATCATCGCTAGTGCAAAGGAAATTAGAAAAATGAGCAAAACTCCCATACAGAAATGATTAGTCAAGGGACTTTTGAGATGCACTGTGTTTCAAAAGCCAAATGATTTTGAAAGATCGAGTGACCTGGTCATGATGCCATGATGATCACCGATTCTTAAAAACTCTCTTGAAAATTTCAAACCTTTCGAGCCTCTCCCAAGCCAACATTACAACCCTCTTCCGAAGTCTCTTCTGATTAGGATGATTTGAGTGAAAATGAGAATGCCACAAAGAAGCTACTGCTTGAAGGACTGCAGGTAATTCTATCTTGTCTTATCTTCCAAGTTCTCGACTTGTGAACCCGATGAAGATAGCAACAAATGTTCCTTTATTGGCCTCAAAGCAATAATTCCTTTGTGTAAGCCCTAACTGAGCGTATATTGCGGCCTTTTCAAAAGACCCTTTTGATCGATCAAATTGTGCTCATTGCAAATGTTTCTAAAGGCCTTTGACATGAGTTATGTGAGATATCCTCAGTAATCAATTATTTTCCATGCGAATAGATGGGATCAAGCAACCATTTTATCGAGAGTGTGTGAGAAGCCCTTTCTGACTATAAAGCTCTGGTTTGGCATGCTCAACAAGCCTTTTTCACGAGTCGTAGCCGTTCTGATAAGAATTTGACTCCCAGAGAATTTGATGATTAATGATATATCCTCAATCAAGATGACAGTTTTGCGCCGCATGATGCTGATTGACATCGAATGTTTTTCTAAAGCAGTCGGACTTAGCTTGATTAGCTTGTTCAATTAATGCGGCAATACTGCCAATACATCTCTTGATGACGTCTCTAATGACATTTGCTCAAGTTGAGTTTGACAGGATTCTTCAATGGAGCCATGCAGTTTTCAAGGGATTAGTGGATGCTTCCCTAAAGATAACAAAGGTTCGTGGTCAGCCTTAAATCGTGTCATCTACAAAGGTTCATGGGTTTTCCTCAAACCATGTGTTTTCAGCGTGGTCGAAACCCATTGTTACACAGTGAGATTTCGTCCCTCTCCCTCTCTTCTTCTTATGACACGGCGTGCTTCTGTAGCCTAGGGTCTCTTCTTTCTTCTTATGACATGGCATGCTTCTGTAGCCCGAGGTCTTTTCTTCCTCTTATGACACGGTTTGCTTTTGTAACTTATGACACTGCGTGCTTCTGTAGCCCGGGATCCTTTTCTTTCTTCTTATGACACAGCGTGCCTTTGTATCTCGGGATCTCTTCTTCTTCTTATGACATGGCGTGCTTCTGTAGCTCGGGGTCTCTTCTTCCTCTTATGACACGGCATGCTTCTGTAGCCTAGGGTCTTTCTTCCTCTTATTGACAAGATGCGCTTCCATAACTACGAGTCCTTTCTGTTAACCTGATATGTGCCTATGCACCCAGGGTCTCTCTACTGCCGAAATAATTTAGGTGCCTTCTATCTTTGAATGCAACTTCTTCAAGGTTACATTCAAAGAGGGCATCTGTTGACACCTAATTTATATTTTTAAGCATATAAAAAAATGAATTGAAAAAAAATTGATTTTTAAAAAAATTAATTAATTAATTACAAAAAAGAGAGGTCACAGGGGTCAGGTCGGGCTGGATCTTGCCTTGGCCCGGCCCGCCCCTCTTCCTCTTCTTTCTCCCGCGTGGGCTTGGGCCCAGCCCCTTTTTTTTTTCCTTTTTCATGGCCCAAAGCCCTTCTTCTCTTCTGGCCTGGCCCGCGCTCGCCTCTTCTTCTCCCTCGGCCATCATCTGTACGGGGAATCTGCGAAGCCGAAAGCAAAGCCGCAGGGCAGTAGGGGACGATATCATCTCGTAGGGGCAGGCAAGCGTTGGAATCCTTGAAGTAGAGTTGGCGGGCAGGGGCGTCTAATTGGTCAGATGAGGTCACGCGGGCGAGCTGGGCGGAAAAGGGAAAAGAAAAGGTGGAATATAGGAGAAAAATGGGAGAGCAATGGAGAGGGAGAGGGAGAAGGGAGAGTGTGAGAGCCGTGGGAGATCAGCCAAGGAGTAAGGAACCCCCAGGACGCCTTGCCACTACTGGAGAGCCACCTGTCCATCACCGACCACCGCTGTCTTCCTCGAAAACCAGGTTGGCCTTTTATCGAACACTTGGTGCGCGTTTTTGAAATCGAGCTGGCTGGAGCTCATTCCGTCAGTTTCGGGCAAGCTCCGGCCCCCATAGGTCCTCGACTCGGTCTCTGTTCATTGTTAATTACTTGCTGAAAGTCCAAGGTCCGCCTTGAGTCTCGGTCGGATCCAAAGTCTCTTGGTTCGGGTGTGCATGCCACCTGCTCAATGAAATGTCCAAGCGAACTCCGCCGACCCGACTACTCCGTGTAGAGTCCATCTAGGATCTTTGGCCACAGAAGGCCTTCGCCGTTTGCCCGGAAACCGGACTCTAACCCGCCTGACCGAGGCGGTGCCATTGTGACCTCAACCGGAGACCGCCTGTGCCCTCCGCCTGTGCCCACTTCTCCTTTGTAGTTGGACAACGACTGAATGGGGTTCACGGGCTAGCGGGGCCTTCGATCGGCGCCTTGCCGTTTCCGGCGGACCCTCGACCACCACTGCCACCTTCCTCCGAGGATCCCCCCGCGGGTGGCGTGCCGTCGCGGCCTCCCCGGTCGTGACTGAGCAGTCATTGACCAGGGAGGGGCCGTAGGCCGAGCTGGGCCAGATCTCATATTTGGCCCGCTCGGCCTCTTCCACCCCGCAAGTCGACAACCGGAGTTATTATGGGTCGTGGGCTTGCGAGGATGGAAGCCCCCTATTGTAAAAGGAGTTGGGTCTGTTGGCGGGCTTAACCCCAATTTAAAAAATGGCCCGACCACCTCTAGTCGGGCCTAGCTTATTTCGGAGCAGGCCAACCGGCTCGCTCCCAGCCGGACTAAATCCGAGTTCGGTTGGAGACCAGACCCGATCCGAGTAGAACCCAGGTCGGGTTAGACCAGACCGGACCTTGGTCTAGCTTGAAAAAAAAATATTGTTTTTTTAAAATAAAACAAACAAATTTTAAAAAAAAATCGAAAATTAAAAAATGTAAGTTTTGGTTAGGAATTGCCGTGTATTGCCTTTTTAGTATAATTAGGCCTTTATTTACTTGTATATTGATTATATTGTATGTTTGGTTTGCATATTTAATTATGTTGAATTGCACGTGTTTAATTTTACTACAATTAGGATCTTGATGGTTATGATTGTTACCTTAATGATTGTGCATCCGCATGATCACCTCATATGTTAGTGGATAGGTATAAAATCAATCCAAACTGCCTGACAAAAATCATTTCTTTTAAAATGAACAAGATTAGGTACCGAAAGGGCAATAATTGGTTAATTAGTGTAATCAAGTCGCCGACCCTAGATTCTCTTATTGCGTAGGAAGTGAGGTATACTCCCATACCTCACTTGGTTTCTAGCTGACCCCAGTAGGCTAGTGGCGACTCTTTTTTGCGAAATTCCTAAAAATATCCCAATGTCACACGGGATATGGGCTTGGGAGAGCTCGTGCCTAATCATGGGCCTTAGGCCCGTCCTTTAGGCAATACCCCTAAACTTGTTCTCTCCCCCCGAGAGTAGGTCGCAACAGTTATCAATTTAAGAAACTTATTTATTTTGAAAATAACAAAAAATTGCATTCCATGTTAGGATAGATTGCATTCGTCTAATTTTTTATTTTAGAATTGCATATCTAGAAACCATGTAGTAATTAGGAAAATATCTAATTCAATTAGGATTAATACAAACTCTTTCCTAGTTAAATTTGGTAATCACAAATTTTAGGTAATTTTCTATTTTAGTTTAAAATAACGTCATTAAAAATAACGTGCATATATTATATAAAATTAGTTGCACATTGCCACGTCATCACATTGCCATGTCATCATAGAAATATCATTAATTCCATGTCATTATATTTCCATGTCAATATTCATATCATTGCAGGTCATATTAGATTAATTCTCAATTCTTTTGACCATCATTAGAATTAGGTTGAATACAGCTTTGCATTTTAGTCCATGTCACACGTCATTAGTTAAATTAGGATCACATGGACATAACTTAGATTAAAATTACATCTCATGCATCTGCATGTAGTTTAATCTTTTATAAGAGGAAGAAAACCCATAAATTTATTGGCATTACATTTAAAAATCATGTTTAGGTTATGCATGCATTTTTTAATTAGCATATTGGAGATATTGGGGGCATAACCATAGTGAATTTACGCTTTGCTTAATGCATTGAGGTTTGCCCTATTTCTACCAATTTATTTACTACTTTGATCTATTAAGTGTTATATTATTGATTGCGCACCCGCATGATCATCCATAACAAATTAAAGGTTTCGGATTAAAATTAACCGAGACTGCCTGCAATAAAAGAAAAGGTACCAAAATGATGTTAGACTTATTTAGCATAAACGGGTCCCCATATATGTGATATCTCTGATTCAAAGAAGTAAAATGTTTTTGGATTTCTAATATGCCTATAATAGATTAATGACAAATCCTAATTAAATAAGATTACATGTTAAACTGATTAAATCAAAATCCTAAAGTTGCAATTGATATGGGCTTGAGAAAGTTCGCGATGAGTTAGATTTTGTAATCCATGACCTTTCCTTTTGGTGATTCACCTCCAGAAAAATCGCAACATACGAGACTAAAAATCCTTCAATTCATATTTAACGCAGACTTCCGTCTTTTACAATGGAAGCGTCCAGATAAAATTTATTCAATACACTCAAGAAGCACTTGCAAATGGAAAACAAACTGGGCGACATCTACGTAGTTTGACCCCGACATGATCAACAGACTAGTCTACATGCCACACGCACTGACGTGTGATCTAGTGTTACGTAATGTAAAAATCTCCTTGATCTTCCGTGACGACAGCAGTGATCACACACACTCAATTTGGAAGCAACCACATAACATTACACCCATGAACGCAAGAAGCAACAGCAGTGTCAAATAAGATACAGCTCTGCGCAGCGTCAATTTATATGAATGGGGCGATGGCCTGCTTTCAGGGGGCGATGGCCTGCTTTCGGAGGGCTGCGGCCCTACTCCGGCATCAGAAGCGCCACATTCCAGCTTCCTTAGGAACTCCAACTTGTTCCAGTTTTCGACCACCACTTCGTAAAATTTCAGGGACGTAATGATGTTTTCCCATACCGCGAGGAAGTTGAAAATGGAAACCAGTAAAGAGAGGGTGAATGGAATCCATCGCAGTTTACAGTTGATCTTTGTCGAGGATGACATAACAGAAGAAAATACCATACCTTGGAAGACGAAGTACAGATTCGTGAATTTTAGAACCCTATTGATGCGGTTCGAGATTTGCTCTTGTAGCCTGTCATTGGTCTCTGCAAGTATCTTAATTCTCTCCTCTATATTTGGGCCGGGCGCCTTAGGGTTCGCCATTTGTGCAGGATTTAGGATTGATGAGTGAGAGAGGGGAAAATAGAAGGAGCGTCTTCGGTATTGCCTTCACGATGCACATGGGCATATATATGTACACACACACACACACACACACACACACTCACACACACACACACACACACATATATATATATATATAGATGCACACACCCTTCAACCTCGCCATCTGGTGCGGTTGGTGCCGGTAAGAGGAAAATGTTCTTCGTCCAGGGTTTTATTCAGTCTAATTTTAATTCCAGGAAAAGAAACATGTCAATTCACCTATTTTCGGGCCACAAAGTCCGCCTTTCTTTTTTCCAGCAATTGATAAATAGCTCCTCTACTTTAGCGGCGGAAAAAAGAAACGTGATTATAGTCTTCTTATCTTTAGCAGTTTTACATACCTTATAATTATTCATACAACATGCCGATAGAAGCTGTGTTTCCTTAGTATTGATTCCTTAATTCCAGGGACAAATCTCCCTTTAATGTTATCCTGATTAATTTACAACTTTGTGTATTACATATTGCTTTTGCCATATGCTCAATTATAATGGTAAATAGGGCACACGGTCTTCCAAGAGCTCACAAGTTTGAGAATGAACCTTTGGTCAGCTTATGCCTTGCGCATTTGCTACCTCATGCGAAAATGTTTCCTGATTAATTTATAACTTTGTGAATTTCATATTAGTTTTGCCATATGCTCAGTTATGGTGGTAAAGAGGTCACAAGTTCGATGCCTATCGTGAATGAACCTCTAGTTAGCTTCTGCCTTATGTATTTATTATCTCAAGTAATAATGTTTCCTAACTTTTGGCAAGACCGACAGTCAACTAGCTTGTATAGATTAAGTAGTTATGACTCAAGTAGGATTTTTTATAATAAGACTCTCATGGTAACATTCGGAAAGGTATCCACGCTATCGCCCCTCCCCACCTTTTTGCTTACAAAGAAAAATCTTCTTTCCTGCTTTTATAAGAACTTGTTTTTAGGCTCATTTTATTTTATCACAAATCTTATATAATGTTATCTATACCGTCAACAGCATCTATTTCCATAGTAAAATTTCATTGAGTCAGGTTATAGAAAAGGACAATAATTCATGCAAACCGCTGACAAGCTTCCCCCAATCATTGCGCAATAATTGAGTGTCAAACTGGCAATGGTCCAACAATGGTCTTGTGAATGTTCACCCCAAGTATGCCTCCTTGCGCTAAAAAGAGAAAAGATTAAAAAAAGAAAGGCTCATGCTCTTTTCGCTCTTTTATTGACTTTTGATTCCCTATCACATTGAATTAATTATTTTAACCTTTGAGGATTCCGCTCTTGATTTTAGATTATTTCTTACCTTTTCCTGACACTCATATTTACTACATCATCCCTTACCATTCCCGCTCTTAATTTAATATTATATCTTACCCACAACACTTTCAAATAGCTTTTTTTTTCCACCCTAGCCAATTCATCCACACCAATTACATTTTAAATCCTTCATGTTTTTCTTCCTCATAACTTATTCTCCACTTTTATAACCTGTGCAGGCACTAATCATATATTGGAGTAAAGAGATGTTAATTTTATATGCAAATTGATTACTTTATTTCCGTAGATTATCCTTTGATTGTGAATTTTTGAATTTTGGCACAAATTTACTTAAAGATTAAATATTGTGGCTAATATATGCATTATAGACAATACAAAATTATTCTCTTACTTGTTCTTAAATTACTTTTTGAATAATTATTTCCTAATATAAAAAAATAAAAATCAATAACAAAATATTTTTTTTACCAGAAAAATTAGGCAACTATCTATCAAATAATCTATTTTTTAAAAAAGAAGTGCACCAATTTTGTTCCAAATTGAGAAAGAAAAGGAAAAAAAATAAAGAAATAAATGCAATGGTCAATCTTAAATCAAGAGTGGACCCCACATTTAATATTAATAAATATTGTTTGAGAGGAGCATGAGTAATTTGTTTCTATTAAAAAACAAATTAAAACATTTGCCTTTTTTAGATTTTTTTTTTTTTAGTATTTTGTTTCAATATCATCGGTGGCATTTTGCTAATGTGAGTAATATAATTGTTATTTTGTACCAATTATCTCTTTCTTTGTTGCGAAAGTGAGCGATCAAACAATAAAATAGACAGACCAAGAAAATAGGTTAGACATTAAATTTACGTAATTTAATCGTAGTTACCAACATCCATAAGAAGAGCAGTAATGTATTTTACTATAAATCAAACAATACAACGGATATTATAATCACGCTCGAATTACTTAAACACTCTCAATCCCAAACCCAAATTACATCCAATAATTCACGTAAAGTTTAGCTCAACAATTTCTTGTTAAATAATCTCTCAATTTCATGAAGGGATTGTACACAAATTCTTATTACAAGAATTTAATTGGCTTGAACAATTATCTCTTGAATGTAATTGCACGAACAAAAACCTACGAAGATAGCCCACACTACCCAAGCACTAGTCTCAACACTTCAAGTCTTTTCTCACGCGCGCGCGCGCGCACACACACACACACACACACACACACACACACACATATATATATATATATATATATATATATATATATATATATTTTTTTTTTTTTTTTCCTGCGGCTACCAAAGGTAAAGGATGCAGTGGAGCTGGGGCTTTGGCCCGATTATTTTCTCTGGAGAACCTTAATCGCCTCCCCAAGTTCAGCTGATGGTTGGAGATGGTTTCCTTTAGGGTGCTACTGTTTGATTTGGAAGCAGTGGTCTTATCTCCTCCCTGGTCGAGGTTTCTTGTTTTCTCTGGAGAACCTTAATCGCCTCCCCAAGTTCATGCTGTGCTTGTCTTTTGTTTTTTCGGCTTCCTTGGTTTGGTTTGCCACGTGTTCTAGTTTTACATCACGACATCCTTCCACTCATAATGTCTTCTCATTTTGAGTGTAAGTTTTTGGTGCCGTGATCTTTTGTACAATTAGTCTTTCCTCAATTTATTTATTACCTTTTACCAAAAAAAAAAAGGGGGTAAAGGATGGGAAAAGCAGACGCTTGCTTTTTACTTTCCTTTTCAAACAAAAGACTTCTCCCACATGCACGTGCATATATTTATATAGGAATTATGGGCCCCTTCTTTGTCTTGTAGGGCCTCTTCCTTTGATTCACTCCAAAAGGAGTTTTAGTCTCGACCGCTCCAACATTAACCCAATTTCCGTTTATTTCCCTCATGCAGTCGGTATCCTTTTTCTTTATTTGTTAATTTCCAAAATTCAGATTTTCGCTTTAGATTCAAACTCAAGATATATTTAACATTCTCTAACTTGGCTCGACGTTTTGAGCCAAGTCACAATCATTTCACCAAAAATTCGAACTACATTGGTTCTCTCCAATAGTCCCTCTAGGGCTCAACCACCACAAACATCTTTCAAGTCCAAGCCTCACTTGAACTTCACTATAATTGTGGACCTCATTAAAACACCAACTCCACATGCACTTCTAACTAATTTGCAAGGATTTTCTGACACAGCATCCTCTATTACAGATAAAGCAAAATCATTATTGCATATATATCTGTCAAGAGATTGAACATGTATCTTGTTAATATTAGCTAGTAACTGTTGGCTCTCTAAGCTCCTCGCTATAAGCACCATCTATATCAATTAATTTTTTAATACTTGTTACCTTAAGAATTTCTGGTTGTAGCTCCACCTCAAGCAAAACACATTTCGATCGATGTAAACAATACTATAACCACTCCTAACCAGAAGTACTAGCTAGGTGAATTTAATTCTGGGCAACATAACCGATAATCTGCTCACTTTGTGCATAACTTAGGAACATGCACTTTCTTACCCTTACATCGAGCTTACCAACATAAGCAACCAAATATTCAAAGAAAAAAATTATCAGCAACATCACTTGACCACATTTCTTCGAGAGTCTGACATCCAATCGTAGTCAATGGGGTTCTATTCATTAAATAGCATGCTGTACTAAGTGCATCTGCAAAAAATCTCCTAGCCATACCAGCACTAGAAAGCATTTTATAGATCATCTATGATAATATTCTGCTCATCAACTCTGCGAGATATTATGATTCGTTGGCACTAATATGGTGTCTTACTTCATTTAACAACTTCGAGCAGAACTCTATACTACTGTCAGTCTGCACATACTTGATCATCTTATTATTTTCCTTTTTCAGTCAAAACTCTTAATTGCTTGATCTTAACAACAACATCAAACTTATGTTAAGCATAAACACCCACATTTTCCTCAAGTAGTCATCTATAACTATTAGTATATATTTGACACTTTTCCTTGATGGAAAATGTGACAACCTGGAAACATTTAAGCAAATTAACTGTACAATCTCCATGGTTTACAACACCTACATACATTCAGTTCATTAGCATCATAACCACACAACAGATTTCTTTCACTTAATACCTTCATGTTTCTCTCACCAACGTGTCTCAAAAGCACGTGCCACAATTTAGACTCGCAAACATATGCATCCGACATCTCTATAGCGAAATCTGTTACCATCATACCTTGAAGCATAAACAAACCACTATATTTGATTCCTCGCATTGTCACAAAAGCACCCCAAAAAACTTTTAGAACTATACATTTTGAAAAATATCAACACCTTATTGATCCAAGGCACTCAAGAAAATCATATTCTTCTTCAACTCTAGAACATGCTTTATTACAGTCAATGTCCTGACAGTACCATCATGCATTTTTAACATCGCCAACACCTACAACATCATAATCAGCATTGTTCTCCAACTGCACTTCACTATTATCCAAAATCCATCTATTAAACAATAAATAATTAGTGATAGACAAGACAAAATCAATGTTATCCAAATTACTTTAAGTTATAATTGTAACATTTTTTGTAGACTCAACTCTAATTCATTTACCCTTCTTGTTTTTCATCTTGAGGCAATTCTTTCTAAGATGCCCTCTCTTGTCACAACTCCAACAAACAGTACCACCACTCCTAGATTGACTACGACTATTCATGTTTATACTACTCTTGATAACATGTGTACTAAATCTTTCTCTATTTTCACCTACTAAAGTTGTAGATACAGGTTCACCAAACTCTTTTCTAAGGATGTCCTCACTTAAAAATAAATCTCGAACCCTATAAAACGTCAAGCTTATTGACCTTGAGAAATTACTAACAACGATAACAATAGTATTCCAACTATTAGGTAACAAGGATAATAGAATCAAAGCACGTACCTCATCTTCAAAGTCAATCTCAACTAAACTCAATTGACTAACAATCACATTGAATTCATAGATATGATTTGCAACTAACACACTTCACTTAGCTTCAAGTTAAATAGATGTCACATCACATAGACCTTATTAATCGCAGCAGTCTTCTCATACATATCTGACAGGGTTTTCATTTAACCTATAGTGGTGCTCTCTTTCACAGTGTTAAACGTGATGTTATGAGCCAACATAAGCCAACTAATACCCAAAACTCATCTATCTAGCAATTCCCAATCTATTTGCTTCATCGTGTCTAGCTTCTCCCCAGATAGGGGTAAGTGCAATTTCATCTGATAGAGATTATCCTTAATTGCTTCTTTCTTGAACCAAAATCCTTCTCCTGTCGATTCTCAAATTTCCTTCTTCTATCACCATCAATTCTCAATTATGGGCTAAACACTGCATGAGTTATTGGGTGTAATTAGGACTTGGAGAACTCGAGCATGGCTGTAATCTCTGTTGTATCACGTAATCTATAATGAAATTCATTGCTACTTTTTCCGTAGACGTAGGTCACTAAAACCAAACTATGTAAATTTGATGTCCGATTTATTTTTATGTTCTATTTATTTTATTGTTCAATTACTCACTTTCACAACAATAAAGACTTGGCCCACACATACATGTATATATTTATATAGGAATTGTGGGCCCCTTTTTTGTCTTGTAGTGCCCCTTCATATAAGTTGGAGTTCCAATGTTGACCGCTCTAACACTAACTAGATTTCCATATATTTCACTCGTGCAGCCGATATCCTTTTCTTTATTTATTAATTTCCAAAATTCACATTTTTGCTTTGAGTTCAAACTTGAGACATTAACATCTTCTTTTTTTCTTTTTTTTTTTCGTACAAAAGATTCAATTTGTTTCTCAGAATAATACACGGGAGGTCTATAAAAGGCTTTCAAGCATAGAAAATTCCAAATAAATGCCAGAATGCAAATGACAAAATACAGTCTGTAGCTAGAAGCATACTCTCATCCTTTAAGAACATATCTGTCATCATAAATGTTCGGCAGTTAATCACTAAATTTAGTGATGAGCACACGTCAATATCTCCCACTCTACTTGCAACAGCTTGCGGCTAGACATGCACTACAACCGTTGCAAATGCAATTCTTTAGTTCATTGGTGGCTTAATTAGTGTCTTAATTAGCGTCTCACTAAATCAGATGAAGGAAAGGAAAATAAATAAATTAAGGCCAGGAAAAAAAATAAAAGAAAGAACTCGCACCACTCTCATCGGAATAAAAAAAAAAAAAAACCTCACCCCACTCTCGGTCCTCTCGGACCTCTCTCTCTCTCTCTCTCTCTCTCTCTCTCTCTCTTTTCAATTTGTATGAGGAAAACGACAACGAGGAAGACGAATGAATGTTAAGCTCTCTTCCTCTTTTATGCCCTAGTTTTGTATCATTGTCGACACTGTTGTCTTCTTCTGTTCGGTTGGCGTTTATGCAACAAAGAGTTGATCAGATGCTAGTGTGGAGAGATAATCAAAGTTCTTGGCATTTTAGATGCCCGTTGAACTTGAAATGGACTAGGCACAACAACCAAGAAGGGTTAATTGATTATTTTCTGAAATTTTTTTCATGAAGGACGTGATGGTAAGTGTGTAGAAGCTACTATTGAAATGTAAACACTAATGCGAAGACAAAATAGAATATAAAACATATTTTGAAGGAGTAAAAGAGACAAAAAGAGGTACAAATATATTTATGGTGATTCCGCCTTCTACTTGGCGTACTCTACACGCTCAGTTTTAACAACCTCAACACTGAATATGATTGGAATCCAGTATGTAATCCTTAAGATGTTACAATTTGTACATAGCGTTGCTTCTATTCGAAGTTTCAGGAGTTGCTTCTATATACTCAATCGCCTTTCTACAAAGCATTGAAGGCCAATTTACACTTTACTTTGCAGTCTGTCTAACATCTTCTCTGCTTTCATAAAAACAACATAAGCATATTGGATTTACTCTAGTTTTCTTTGAGCGGATTTTTACACGTGAAGACAGCTGTGAAACATCAATTGGAGTCCAAATTAATTTGATAAACATCTAGGTCTACTCACCAGGATCATAGAGACTTATACGTGGAACCATTTACTTCGTATGTATCATGTGCTGCTTTTGCAAGACGGTCCTTTCGGACTTTTCACAACTGTATGGTCTATTCAGCTTCTACAAGCAGGTTCTTCCAGGCTAATTAACATCCTCATGTTCTATGAGTTATTCACGTTTTATTGGTCCATCCAGATCTTCGGGAATCCTCATTCTATAGCTTGTTTCCTTCTAAAAAAGTCCTTCTAGACTTAGACGCAATTCTAGTCAGCTTGTTCTCCTTTTACAGAGCCAAAGCCTTTAAGTGCTTTAGATGTCCTATTCTTGACGCTATTTGCATATGACTTATGTATATAAAATCTGTTTTACACATTCAAATGCACGTATAAGTAACTTTTATTTATTTTTTCATTCAAACGTAATAGAGGATTTTCTCAACAATCTCTCTCTTTTTTATGATGACAAAATAATCTTAACCTTTCAATATGTAGATGTGCTCACACACAAGATGATTTTGAAATTTACATGCATGTAAATCAACGAGGTAGTACTATTATGCGTTAAATAATTGACAAAATAATCTCCAAGATGTAGGAAAGAAGGAGATATCATTATCACAGAGGAATATGCAGCAATTTACATGAATTCGTAGCAGCTCTTTAAACTAGAAGATTATTTATGAGAAAAGATGCACAATCATCTAAGCTAAGTAAGTTTGACCATGAAGAATTTGTGAAGTCTTAAGCACAGCTCATTTTATGAGGGGAAAATTCCTTTTCTATCCTTTTTTCTTTTATGGTTCCTATTCATCTTCTTCCTTGTTTCTTTAAGGTTCATCATTTTTCAAGAACTAAGGAACTGCCACATCAAGCACAAGCTCATTAATCGTAAAATCAACTACCAGACCCAACGCCCCTCAGGTCTGCCGCCCCCGGCGTCCTTCCAGTAGGCACTTCCCTCCTCCTTGCCCTTCAAGGAAAGCAGTCTTAGCTTGATGAGCCTTGAAATGTCATGGAGCAGGGATTCTATTTGTGGATTTGTTGAAAATGTCCCAAAACAGTGGCACTTGCAAAGTGTCACAAAAGATCTCTCTGGACAAATCCTCTGTGACACTTGAAAGCTGTCATCAAACTGGTGATGGAGGTTTTCCACTCACCCTCAGAATACTGGCACTTTCACGTCACAAAGCAATGTCCTTAAAGTAACCAATTAGTCACCGACCAAGAAAAGAAAAAAAGTAACCAATTAGTGTCATTTCCAAAAGTGTCGTGGAATCTGTCACCATTTGGAAGCTGAGTATGTCCTAAAATTGATTTGTCTAAACTGTGGATATAAAATGCAGGGGTAGTTCTGGGAGAGAGGGAAGAAAAACTTTTCCCTCTAATTGGGAGGGATAGTGCTCAAAAAATACATCAAGACCGAACGTCGGATTACCAAACTACCACTAAAAACTCCCGTTGGAAGATTGCTTCCTATTGATTAGATATGTGCTTTGCACAGTGCCTAGAATTGGCACGTTTAATCAATATCCATATAGTGTCAACATACATTTTTAGTGGCACTTTCAAGGCACGGAGCAATGTCCTTAAATTAACCAATTAGTTACTGACCAAAAAAAAAAAGTAACCAATTAGCGTCATTTCTAAAAGCGCCGTGGAATTTGTCGCCAGTTGAAAGCTGTCATCAGACAGGTTATAGAGGCTTTTCGTTGGCCTTTCAGAATACATCTTGAGTGGCACTTTCACGTCACAAAGCAATGTCCTTAAAGTAACCAATTAAAGTCTTTTCCGAGAGCGCCGTGGAATCAGTCACCATTGAGCATTTTTTACAACTTCTACGCTGTCATCTTGGGAACCGACGCCACCTTAGCATTTGGCGTCACTTTTCCTACTTCCGGCGAATGCCCTTAATGCATGTTTCTGTTGTAGCGGCTCACCCCACACTTTCGACATCTACGTAAAGCCACGTTTATTGACTTCTCCTACCATCTCCATCTGCTACCACCGTTCTTTTATTTTGTTGAAAAGTACAATTGAATGGATGATTAGTTTTGTTGCATTACAAATAAAACTCAAGTTGTTACCAGGCTCGATTAAAAAATAATTGTAATGATAATTGAGCACGAGCGTGTATAGTCTGTAGCACTTTTTAAGCAGCAAATCGGTGTTTTGGTCTCACTTTGATTTACCAGATTTGACCCCGCAAAATTAATTTAAAAAGAGTAATAGCCCATAGGATCAAAGGACATACATGTTAATCACATGGAAAACTGGAAATTACCCCGTTTCAAGTTAGTTCCTTGCTAGCAGTAACTGATCTTATTTTCAGGTGAGATGATCAGTTTCCCTTTCTAGGAAACTACTGGAGGAGGGAACACTTCTATTCTCTTATACAATTTTAGAGAACTCCCACGTAAGTACTTGAGAGTTGAGACCACATCTTTGATGGTTATATGTGCAGGAGAGAGATGTTCCAATTTTTAAGGGTGAACGATTTCGGATTCCTTACAGGTTATACCTAAAGCCTAAAACTTACCCATCAGAATAAGTTCCTTATTTTTTGGAACTTGAAACTTATCATGTACACCTCAGAACCTGAAACCTATCTTGTATACCTTAGAACCTAGTACCTATCCGGTTACGGGTTCCAAGGACTAACAGTTTTTTTTTTTTTTCATTTTTAGTTAAGTAGAATGAAAATGAATGCAACAATGATGAAAGTTTCCATTATCAATAGCAACAATCTATATCAAAAAAAAAAATGAATACGTAAAATAAAATAAATAATAAAAAGTTCAAAACATGTAACATAAAAAACTAAGGATCACAGGAGCTCAAAGAGAGCATGGTACGACTGGACTTGATGCCAAACACATCGCATTCGCTAGTATTGGATGGGTTCGGGATGTACGAAACGAGTGGTTGTTATTGCCACTAATACTTACTCCAGTATTTGCTAAGGATGCATGTAGGAAAAGTGGGAAACATCAATCAAAAGGGGTTTCAGGGAGAGCTTGTGACCACGTTCAACGCCACTATTGATATTAAATGCCTGGAAATGGCAAACGTGGTCGGAGGAACAACACGATGATTTCATAGTTGTCAGAAGTGGCTTCTGTGAGCAGTTGTTGCTTGGATGCTACATGGAACGCCCCCACCCTCTTGCTGAACAAAGTATTGGAATGGCCTCTGTCATGTTCGTTCAATTGGGATGAGGCATGTTATGTCCAGCAACAATTCATTTTAGACATTGCCCTCATGAATATTGAATTGGAAGTGCCTTTGTCCTCGTTCTTTTTTATTAGGCGGTTAGCTTCGTTCTTGATTTTTGACTTAGAACTTCCATTGCGAAGAAGCTGAAATCATGTAAAAATCCCACATCCGAGTATTAAAGTAAGATAATTTCTTGGTTTTCCCAGTTCCGTCCCCCAGGAAACAAGAATCGGGCGGTTCCTAAAAAAATGGAACCGGGAACCAAACCGGGGAGCATTGGAACTGAGAATCGGACTGATTCTCCAATTCTCAATTCTATCCTGGAATCGTGCTCAACCCTGCTGGTTTTTATTTGCACTGCTATTCTATGGATTTTGTTGGTGCCATGTGCATAAATTCATGATGAGCCTTCTGCAGGCATTTGTACGAATATTTTTTCTTTCAAAAAATCTATGAATGAATGATTTTCCTTATGCTCCCTAATTTTAAGGCAAATCTATTTGACAAGTAAACTGTTAAATGCAGTGTCATGTACTGGATCCAACGACTGAAGGTCCAATCGGAATAACAAGGTGTTCTTTTTAACATGCAAAGAAAGATTTGCTTGTGTTGACACCCAAGTTTAACCCTAGAAACAAGTGCTGGTCACGAGAAAATTTTAAATGAAAGGCCATTTTCATTCGCGAAATCAGTAGAAAGCAGTTTTTGTGAAGGCTACTTAAGTTGAGCCTCGACAGAATTATAGGAGCTAAACTCAAAGTTGATGGCCGGAAAATTAATTACCACGTGTCAGGCTATAAGGATAATGTGCTGAATTTGAAGATTAAGGAGAATTAGCACTGGAATCCGAACGAAAATAACTACCGGGAGAAACGTGCGTAGAAGTAGGGAACGGTTATTTGTTTAAAGGGCAAGCTACACAAACATCATCGATAGGTCAGGGAGTAGTTGCTAAAGGATAAGGACTTCCAAGGGAAAAGAAACATGCGAAGATTGCAAAGAGTGGTGCCCGAGAATATGGAACTAACTAAGGAACATTGGCTCCCTATAAATACCACGGTTTCTCCACTGAGAAGCCCTCCCGCGCACAAAACACAACGAGTGCCCTTTTCTTTATCTTTACTCTATTGCATTTTAGTTGTTGCTTTCAAGATTCTCGTCGTCGATTAGATTCGTGTATCTCTATTCAGTCTAGCATCGTCGATTAAATTTCAGTGTTGTTCCACAAAGCTTAGCGTCATTGATTAGATTCCAGCGTTGTATTTTCTATTCAGGAGTATTGCTATCGATTAAATTCTAGCTTTATGCCTAAGCAAGCTATGATGTTAATTAAATTCCGTCATAGTTTGAGTCCAAAGTATAGGCTATCTAGCTATTTGTGCTCTAATTATGTCATTGGTTAAATTATGGCGTAATTTGTGCTCGGGAGCTGTTCATCTTTGAGTTATTTGGGCGTAAGTTGTTAGGGTTGTATATACAAGTTTAAAATAAAGATCCATTTTGCATTTAACATTCTCTATCCAAACTCAACATAGAACCTGAGTCCCCTCTAATAAAACCACAATGCAACATTTGGTGAAAGGTTATTCATGGGAATCAAAATTAGTGAAACATCTTTTTGGCACGCTTGGTAGGGCCAGTGTGTTGGGTTGAGAGAGTGCTATATCACAGACCCAGAGTCGTATAAACTTGAATAGCTCCACTGACGAACAATTACTCATGGCTGAGAATAACACACGAGCCGAGTCATCATCAACTAAGCTTTTTCAGAATGAAGTCGTGAATCCAGTCTAGGAGGAAGGTGCTGACATATCAAGGTAATGCATCAAGGAGAGAAGGCAAGCAGACCTCACACTAGTCATGCTCTCTACTATAAGGTGAACGATTGAAGAAACTCAAAATGAGCTTTGCTGACTACATCGTTAGACAAATGACCAATGTTATTAGGCCTCTAATCATTAATACTTACCACGAGTGTGCTCAAGGACAACATGGGATTTTGATCAGACTAATTTACCCTCAATTAGGGCACATCCTTATTTCAAATGGGTATGTTCCTATATCATCAACTTCTCAAGTAACTATGAGTAATGCAGGACAACCAACATCAACATGGCCCCTTCTTAGAATTCTGCAAAGGAGAGAAGTTCTTGCAACTGTGCAAGCTGATGGGTCTATAAATTCACACGTCCCTACCAACATTGATTGAGGTCCTGCGGTGCTAATTCCACTCCTAACTTAGTAGAATTCATCACATGAGAACTCCGCTAGGGTAGAGCAACCAAATCTGACTCTAATACCTCAAACCAACGTGTTCTCAATCACCATGGAAGTCCTAGGAGTTGTAATGGCCTCGGCTAGGGAGAAGGAACAAATACATCAGGCGAATAATCAACAACAGACCACTTTGGTGGGAATTGCTATTGCTTAGCAGCAGCCTCCAAATATTCTACCCCAATTGTTGCGAATATTTAGCCTCAAATGTTGAAGTAGCCTCCCTCTTTTGCTCAAGTGATTATTCCTAATTCACAAATAAACCTAGTGCTTGTGAACCAATCACAACTGCAACTTTATGCACCTCAAGGGCAGTACCATCAAGCTCCTCAATAGAATCCAAACCTGTTGCTGCAACCCAATTACCCAGCACGGCAAGTTCTAAGGTTCCCTCATTTGGTTCAAATTCAAAATCAACCGTGAATCGATCCGGTGTTAAGAGGATATGGAAATGATGTTGTCTACATGCCCAACATTTATAGGAAGCCATATCCGGACTGGATGGATATTGTGCCTTATCCAAGAGGTTTTAAGATGCCCGAGTTCACATTATTTACTGGCGAGGAAGACCAGTCAACATTTGAGCATATTAATCATTTCCTGGCACGGTGTGGGGATGCTGCTCACGCAGATCATTCAAAGTTGAGGTTATTTCCTTTATCATTGTCCAAAACTGCTTTTACTTGGTACACAGCGTTGCCACCAAACTCGATGAATTCCTAAGAACAAATAGAAAGATTATTCCATACTTAGTTCCAAGGGCTATTCCAAATTTGTCGGTAGCTAATTTGTCGACCATGAAGCAACTAAATAGTAAATCAATCGATCAATTCATTTCTAGATTTAAGAGGGCTATAAATAAGTGCCTGGTCCCTCTACCTGAGAAGACCTTTGCGGATCTTGCATTCAATGGTTTGAAATTTGAGATGCGTGAAAGAATGGTTGGGCAATCCTTCTCTGATTTATATCAGTTATCCACCATAGCCTCTAAACACAAAAGCTCATTAAAAGGGAAAGATAAGAGGCATGGCAGGCAGGCTGAAGTTAATTGGACTGACTCTGTAGAAATGGATGAGGATATACAGTAGGTGGATATGGCAGAGGTTGCTATTGCTAAAATGATCATAGACCGGCCATATGTCTGTAAAGCATTGAAGCCAGCTAGAGTAAAAGAGAAATCCAACTTCATGCCTAAAGCTAAGGAACGTATCTACTACTCTTTTGATGCCAATAAGACTAAGGAAATATTTGATTTATTATTGGCAGATGGTCAAATAAGATTGACTGAAGGACATAACATTTCAGCTAAAAAGGAGCTGGTAGGCAAAAAGTATTGTAAGTGGCATCATTCATGGAGTCATAATATCAATGATTGCATAGTTTTCAAAAGAAACATTCAAGACACAATCAAGCAAGGGAAAATATAGTTCGCTGTCGCGACCTACCCTCGGGGGAGGGAACAGGTTTAGGGGTATTGCCTAAGGCCCATGATTAGGCGTGAGCTCTCCCAAGCCCATACTCGGCATGACATTTAGATATTTCCTATGAATTTTGCATAAAAGGAGTCGCCACTAGCCTATTGGGGTCGGCTAGGAACCAAGTGAGGCATGGGAGCGTGCCTCACTTCCTACACAACCAGAGAATCTAGGGTCGGGGACTTGATTACACTAATTGACTAATTAGTGCCCTTTCGGTACCTAATCTTGTTCATTTTATCAAAATAATTTTTAGCAGGCAGCTTGAATTGATTTTTCTCATCCATAAACATATTAAAGTGATCAGACGAGTGCAATCTAAACACATACGATTAAACATACCACATGACTACACACATACCATTAAACGTATCCATCAATAATCATAGCTAACAATGTCCTAATCACCATAAGACTACACACATACCATTAAACATAACAAGATATACAATCTAAACATGCGATGTAATCAAAATAAATGCATAACTACACTTAAAACGACAACACCTAGCAATTCCTAATCAAACTCTATCATTTTTTGAATTTTCGAAATTTTTAATATTTAAATTTTTTTTTAAATTTTTTTTAATTTAGTTTTTAAAATTTTATTAAATTTTCTCAAAAAAATTAAATTTTCGATTTTTTAAATTTTTAATTTTTAAAGTTTAATTTAAAAAAAACAATAATTTTTATTTGAAAAAATAGGCGAATTGGGTCGGGTCCTATTTGACCCGACCCGGTTTGGCTCGTTCTGCAGATTCGGGTCCGATCGGAGACCGGACCCGGGTTCGGTCCCCGACCGAACCTGGGTTCGGTCCAGCCGAGTCGGCAGGCCAGTCGGCCCGCTTCGAAAAGAAACTAAGCCTGGCCAAAGGTGGCCGGGCCATTTCGCGGAGGAAACTCCCCTCGTAGGCCCAGTCCAAATCCTAAGTCAGCCCAAACCTATCTTGATTTTTTTACTTCAACTCACCTGAGGGTCCATTTTCTAATTTCTATTTCTGGCCCAACCTAATCAACCCACTAACTAAATAAAAAAAAGGCCCAACACGAAACCCATCTCTCTTTTTTCCATTTTTTTATCTTTTTCATTTTTTTTTTACCCCTTTCGATCGTCTTCTTTGACTCTCCTTCTCCTACAGCCGCAGCGTGCCGAAGCTTCTGCAACTCCTCCGCCGGTCCGATGCCAACAACGCTGCGAGTGCTGGCTGCCCTAAGGAAGGTCGCCGGACCACTGCCGCCCACCGGTCATCCTCTCGACCGACACCGACCCTCGCCGGCTACCTATTCCGGCAACAACTACCCTATTTTCGACGGAACGAGTCGTCGACTCACATACATGCCAAATCTCGCGCAAACCGTTTGAAAACGCAACAAATACAGACAAAGCAACAAGGATTCAGCAAGCACAGGGACAAAAATGGGTGGGTCCGGCATTAAAACGTAGGCCACCCTTCGGTTTTCCTTGAGGAATTTTATCGAACACATGGTCTGCACTACCCAACCCGAAGGATTCCGGCTCCACCGAACGCCAATCATGCTTTGGGGGTCTTAAAATATGACATAAGAGGACACAGGAGCAAAATGCAAAGGCAACGTGGACTGGAGCTCACGCAAACCGGTCGGCCGTGAGCTCCGGCCCGGCGTTTTCCAGAAACGAGGCTATGAGATTCAAGACACCTACCTCGTCCAATGGTGGGATATGGCGAACAATGGCGGACGAACGGACCTTTGGCGACTACGAGCTGCTTCCTCAAGCTTCTGCCTCTGGTTCGGCCTCTTCACCCCTCGGTGTTTCTCTCCCGCTCGCTCTCGGCTTGGTCTTTTTGGCGTTTTTTTTGTCGTGTCGATTCCTCGGTCTCTCTTCTGGTTTTATGCTCGGCCGGCAAGCACGCATGGCCTCTGCAGCTGCCAACTTGCCGGCCGAACTGCCCCCGACCCACAGATCACGCCGCTCACCTACCATCGATCCTCTATTGCCCCTGTTTTCACTGCCCTCCTACTGCTCTGTCTTCTACAAGTCTTCGAGCGAAGACCAGCAGAAGAAAAGAAAAAAGGGCTGGGCCGGTCGGAAGGGAAAGGAGATTGGGCCAGGCCCAGTACGAGGGAAAGAAAAGAGAGGGGCGGGTCGGGCCATGGTCGAATCCGGCCCGACTCAACCATTTTCGTTTTTTTTTTTTTAATTTCGATTTTTTTTAAAAAAAATTAACTCTTTTTTTTTTAATAATAACCCTTTTTTGTGACTAATTCCTAACCTTTAATACTACTTTAAATTAATTAATTTAGGTGAAATTTAGGTGTCAACATTCGCCAATGACAAAAGTAAAGCTCCTATGGAGGTGGATGTGGATCCATTCCCCGTCATGATCGAGATAATATCATCTCGGGTAAAGGCTATACCCAAGAGTTACCGTCCGCTTCAATTTTGTTCAAGGTTTAACCGGATGACCGGATGATCAAACAAGAAGGATATAATCCCATATACTAGTGTCATCGATCTGGTCAAAGAATAGGCGGCGGACCTTACCAGTCAAGCTTAAGCACCCAATATCAAAGAAGGCCGGACCCAAAAGGGCCAGTTAATCCTAGAAGACATTATACCTATTCAAAAAGAAGTGCCATCTTAGCAAATCCTGAAATCAATGAGGATTGAGATCCCCAGTTGTGCTCAAAATACAGGCGTTGGATTTAATAGCCAGAGTATTATTCTAGGAGGCATCGGGTTTAGCAAGACGTTCTAGTTTCTAACAGAATACATGATATAAGCAATTTGATAGAATAGAACCTGTTATGTATAAAACAAAACCTTCCAAGAAGTTTTGTACCCACCAAGTGACCAAAAAGTCATTCAAACGACGATACGAAGGGGGAGACCCTACTATTGGAACTTGGGGGAACATAATGGAAAATATAACTATTAAGTGGTTAGTCTGTCGGAATGGGGAGCCGAGTCAATGATGGAGATATGGACTTGATGCCAAGTATTCACCATCGACGTACTGTAAAGATACCTCATGATCCGCCGTTAGCTAATGGTATAGAGTTGAGAAAGCTCTACTCCAAAAGGATACCCTAACACGTACACAGAAAAGGACGATGCAAAGGAAGAAGAAAATGTATTTGTTACAAAAGCAACTTGATGAAGTTCATATTACTCAGGTCAAACCTACAATGATGATGACCCCCAACCAAAAAGGGTGAGGTCCAAAATTTTGGTTTGGAGGAGAAAGCCAAAAAATAGCAATACCTCTTTTGCTAGGACCAAAGGGTTGATCACTAAAGCAATCACTCAATCACTCAATCACTCAATCACTCAATCACTAGAGTGAAAGGGGAGTCCCATATCAAGGTCAGTGTCACCATTAAGTTCATGCATGGTGCAAGTAAAACTTCCTAATGAATTCCACACACTTCCATCTGTCACCAAGCCATGCGAAGAAGAAATCCTCACGTATGAAAAAGAGGGAGCGGAGTTCTATTTTGATGCTGAAGACGTAATGGAATCTAAAAAACCTCCAGCGCAGAGCTCGAATCACTTGAGAGCATTAAATATTAATACTAAAATTAAAGGTCGACGGACATCTTGAGTGCCGATCGATGGAGACTCTACCTTGAACCTCATTCCTTATCGTTTCTATAATATTGGACGAAGAGACAATGAAATTATCCCTTCGAATATTCAACTTTCAGACTTTATAGGGGATGTCTCATATGTTAAAGGAATATTCGTGGCAGACTTAACCGAAGGGTCCAAAACCTTCAAAACTTCTTTTTGTATGGTTGACGCAGACGGATCATACAACTTACTACTAGGTAGAGACTAGATCCATGGTAACCAGTGTGTCGTTGATTCTTCATCAAATGTTGGTGTTTTGGAATGGAGATAAGGTTGAGTATGTGCAAGCTAATACTAAGCCACAAGTAGCTTGGTCACAAGCATCGATGGGATGCTAGGGGGCATCGGATGATAATATTTATATAAGTAGACCCCCATTGGTAAGTCCAAACAGCATTGCGTTCTGCCGATTCGATAAAGGGATAGTGGAGTGGGTCCCAAAGAATTAACTAGTGGAACAATTCGATAAGGTTGTCTATGGAGAACCTTACATTCTCAAGAGACCTCGTTAAGAATTTGAAAAGTCATCTATCAAGGATGATGATAAGGTGATCGAGGCTCAAGACCCATTAGAAGAAGTTAATCTTGGCACAAAGACAGATCGACGTCCCATTTATTTAAGTGATTTGCTAGATAATGAATTCAAAGCTCAATTGATAGATTTGCTAAGGAAGTATATGGATTACTTTGCTTGGGCTTACCATGAAATGCCTGAACTAGGAAGAGAGTAGTAGAACATTGGTTACCAATAAGAAAGGCTTTAGACCACATAAGTAGCCTCCAAGACGGTTCACACCCGAGGTTATGTGGTAGGTCAAAGAAGAAATTGAGAGATTGCTTGTAGCAGGCTTTATAAGAACAGTGGTATGTCGAGTGGCTGTCAAATATTATCCCAATAAAAAAGAAGAATTGGAAGCTTAGGGTATGCATAGACTTTCGTGATTTGAATGCGGTATAATCAAATTTTCATAGCAGAAGATGATATTCATAAAACCCTATTCAAATCCCCAGGAGCAATTAGAACTTTCGAATGGGTGGTTATGCCTTTTAGGTTAAAGAATGTGGGCGCGACATACCAAATGGCAATGAATTTCATCTTTACATGATTGATAAGTTTATGGAAGTTTATATCAATGACGTAATTGTCAAGTCAAACCAGGTAAGTCATTGACTTATTTAGAGTAAGCCATATTGAGAATGTGAAACTATAAATTGAAAATAAATCCTCTAAAGTGTACTTTTGGAGTTAAAGCTGGCAATTTCTTAGGATTTTGTTGGGATTATTGGATTCCCAAAAACCGGATTCGACACTAAATCGAACCCCTAAAACAAATGCGGAAGACAAGCCCGAGAAAAACATGTATCACCGATCCTAAAGCACACCACGGAACCGAGCGTACCTTGTTAGCCACAGATTAAACACCGACGCCGATAAGAGGAAGAGAAAAACGATCCTGTTCGATCCGATGACGTCGATTAGCCTTGAAGGGAAGACGGCATCGCCTTAAGCTTTTGGTTTTCTTTTGGAGGGAGAGAGGAGAGACGAACGTACGTTGAAAATGCCAAAAGGTGTCTTCGTCTCTCTCTTTCCTCCCTTATATATGTTCCCTCAAAAATAGAAACGTACCCCTTCATCGTATCCCTACATCCATGGGCCCTAATCCTGTGGGCCTGGCTTTCAGGCCCAACATGGGCGGACGGGCCAACTTAGGCCCATTACATTAAATAAAACCATCAGATTTCTAGTTAATCAAAGAGGAATTGAAATAGATAAGAATAAAGCTAGAGCAATTCTATAGCTAACATCACCGACTATCAAAAAGCAGCTTCAAATGATACTAGGCAAGATAATTTTTTTGCGTCGATTTATTTCTAACCTATTAGGGAAGGTCGAGATGTTTTCCCCATTGTTGAAATTCAAAAATCAAGAGAAGTTTGTGTGGGAAGACAAACATCAATGGACGCTCGACCAAATAAAACAGTACCTCACCAACCCTCTAGTTTTGCTGCCACCCAAGGTGGGTAGGCCGTTGAAACTCTATTTGTCAGCCATCGATACCACAACGAATGTATGCTGGCATAGGAAAATGATGAGGAAAAGACCAAGCAGTTTATTAGTTAAGTCGAATGTTGAATGAAGTAGAGACAAGATATACTGCTATTGAGAAGCTGTGTTTGTCATTGTTTTATGCTTGTACAAAATTACTTCATTATATGTTACCTACTACAGTACATGTGATATGTAAAACAGATGTAATCAATGACTTGACCAATAATAAGGGGTCGAATTGCAAAGTAGGTGTTCACTCTTTCATAAATTAATTTAATCTACGTCCTGCTTAGGATTGTAAAGGGAGAAGAGGTGGCAAATTTTATCACCGAGTACCCAGGCATACAGGTTGAAGATAATACAATTACATGCATTTAGGTAGTACCTTGGACTTTATATTTTGATGGATTAAGTGTCGCTAGAGTAGTAGGAGCGGGAATTTTAATAGTTTCTCCTAACGGACATAGGTCCAGAATGATGTTCAAGCTTGACTTTAATTGTTCAAATAATCAAGCGGAATATGAAGCACTAATTGTTGGTCTAAATATCTTGGCTGGCATGAAGGCACGGTTTATCAAAGTAATAAGTGACTCTCAGTTGTTTATAAAACGGCTATCTGGAGAATACCAGTACCTCAATGAGAATATTATTTTTTATTATATGTTAGCAAAACACCTTTTGAATTATTTCGATGACTGCGAGTTGGTTCATGTAAAAAGAATTAAGAATGCGGAAGCTCAAATGGCATCAAATTACAAAATATCTAAAGAATTAGCAGACCATATTATCACTGAGGTAAAAACGTTACCTCCAATTGACAATAGAGTCGTGTTGATTCAAGAAGCATAGAACTCAAGTAGTAAGATGGCAAGTCAGGATTGAAGGACCCCATTCATCAACTATTTGAAGACTCAAGTTGGCAATGACAAAAATTTTAAGAGAAAGGCAATTAAGTATTTTTTTTAATTGACAATGATTTGTACCAGAAAACTATTGATGGTCAATTATTGAGATGCTTAGGGCGACACAATCCATGCTCCTAATAGCCGAGGTACATGAAGGCATATGTGGCACGCATCAAGCTAGGGTCAAAATGAAATGGTTATTACATCGACATGGTTATTTTTGGCCAACTATTACTTAAGATGCATCAACTATGCTAAAGGTTGTGAAGCATGTCAAAAACATGGTCATGCCCAACATGTGCTGGCCTCAGTAATGAAACCCATAGTCAAATCCTAGCCATTTAGAGGGTGGGTGATGGACATAATTGGGAAGATATATCCATCATCAAATAAAAAACGTAGTTTTATATTAGTGGCCACTGACTACTTTACAAAATGGGTTGAGGCTGCATCATATAAAAGTATCATGCAAAAGACGGTGAAAGATTTCATCGAGGAACATATTATCCATAGATTTGGCATTCCTAAGTCAATAACTGCAGATCAAGGAACAATGTTTATTAGATACGAGGTGTCGAATTTTACTAAGTCAAAAGGCATCAAGATAATTCATTCAACACCTTATTACGCCCAGGCCAACGGTCAAGTTGAAGGTTCCAACAAGGTAATTATCAATCTGATTAAAAATCATTTGGAAGTTAATCCGGGGGAATGGGATTCTTTATTGTCGACAATCTTGTGGGCCTATCGAACATCTAAGAGATCCGAGACTAGAGTTAGCCCATATATGTTGATATATGGTCAAGAGGCTATACTACCATTTGAGATTACTGTTCAATCATTAAGGGTAAGACTCCAAGGAGAACTAGCCAAGGAGCAATATGATGAACTCATGTATGGTAATATTGATGAGTTGGGCGAAAGTCGGGTAGCCGCTTTAGGAAAACTGATTCTTCAAAAGAGCAGGGTCACGAAGGCTTACAATAAGCATGTGAAAGAGAAAAGATTTAACATTGGCGACTAGTGTTGAAGACCATTTTGTCAACAAGCATGGATAATGAAAGATTTGGCAAATGGTTACCAACTTGGGAAGGACCATTCGTTATTACTGAGGTTTTTTGTGGAAATGCTTATCGTTTGATTGAAATTGATGGTAAGGAGTTACCATGTGCGATAAATGGAAAATTTTTGAAGAAGTATTACCCAACGATATGGGACATGCAAGGAAATGAATAACGCACAAAAAATGAGAATATATATATGAACGACATATTTACATCCCTAGCCAGATTGCGTATTTTATACCCAAATGTTTTTTGAAGTCAATGACATAGCGAGAGAGACAAGACTCGAGACATTGGTTCCCCTTTCTTGCTAGGGCGCTTGCCTTTTCTAAGTCGTGCATGGCTTTAAACACGGCTTGCCGCTCTTCCTCCAGACGGTTTCGGATGGTAATCTAGCCATCAACAATGTCGTTCATTTAATTGATAAGGATTTCGGTGCTTTTGAGTTATGGGTCGAGCGTCTTTCGGGTGTTCCTTTACACCGCTATGTCATGTGTAGTATTTTCTCTCTCCAATGGGTTGTGATTTTTCTCTAACTCCTCAACTAACTTTATCTCCCTGATAGTCAAGTACGAGGCAAGACGTTGGAGTTGGAGATGTAAAATGTTGAGTGAGCTCCGAGCGTTCACCAGTTAATCGTAGATTGCTTTTGTACACCCTATTTCCTCCCACTTACATTCGTGAGCATGCTGCACATTTATAAAAGAATCGATCATCGATTGGTTGCTTTTGAATGACCCAAGATCATAATCGATGGCGACCATGAATTCTTCAAACCTCCGCCTAAAAGGATGGTCTTTGGGGAGGCTGGAAGGTCGGCAATCCCACATTAGCTTCCGGATGACCTCGATGATTTTTGGCTCTTTGCAGATCACGGCCAAGGTCAGCATTAGCTTGGAAAACAGATCCTTCTAGGAGCCAAGGAATTTGTTGTTTAATGAAGAAAAGGCAGAGGAAGACGATTGGCCTGCCATGGTTGAAATATGGAGTAAAGTAAGCAAAGGAGAAGTTTTGAATAGTACGTTTGATGAGTGATCTTGCTTGGAATCCATTCCTCTATATATATAGGTGGACGGTAGAATACGAGGAGATGCGATTTTGCAACTCTTCATTATGACGAATTTCTTGGGAAAGGATTGTGTCCATTGATAGATCGAAGGGATTCTAAGCGTCGCAAATATTGAATGCAGATATAAACAGGGGCATTCAAAAGGCAGAGATATCAATTCGTGTTCGTTCATTTTGAATGAACCCTTTGGCGTGCGGGCTTATCTTTAAGCAGTTTTTTTTTTTTTTTTTTTTTTTTTTTGGTCAGTCCTACTCTATTCCTACTCTACACTCACTCTCAGACTTTTGCCCTGCCTCTTGCAGGTCGTGGGAGGCAAAACCCACTCCTAAAACTTACGCATCCCCACTCCATTCCCCCCTGAGAAAGTGGGGATTTGAACCCCTCACCTCCCCCTTCCATGTTGGAAGGGTGGCCACTGGGGCGAATCCCAATGGTTTATCTTTAAGCAGTTCAAGATGCGAAAAGTCGCTTGGTATTGTGAAGTTTGAATATTGATAAATGTTTTCCCAAGTTAGGCTTCCTCATGTATACACGAATGAATCTTTAAACAGCCCTGGATACGAGAGGTGTTAATTAATGATTGTTTGGATTGAATGAGCCCAATATGCATACAAAGCTCGAACAGTCCAAGATATAAGGCTACGTTTGGTCGTCCAGATATCTAATCGGGATAGGACTGGATAGGATAGGATATGAAATCCCAGGATTTTTTTATATCCCGTCCATTATTTAGTGAATCGCAGTATTAAAGTTGAATATGTTCATATTATATCATATACATTTTTTTTTATATAAACGGCGTATCATTATAAATAAACCTAAATATTCATAAACGAAGATGGTGAAAATCTCTCGTAACACTATTCTTTAATTTATTTTTATTTTATTTTTCCTCTTTTTTTATATTATTTTCATTATTATTTCTTTTTTCCCCTTTTATCATTCTTTAATAAAAATTTATCAAATAGTAAATTGTACTAACATACCTAAAATACAAAAATACCTAAAATATATAATAAATATAAATATTTAATTTATAGATTGAATGTTTATTATAAGATAGAATTAAAGTTGAATATATAAATTAAAATAAGATTAATTAAAAATATTTTTATTTTTTATTTTTATTTCTTAAATTAGAATTCAAATATTATTTATATTGAAATATAATTTCAATTTTTTTAATTTAATAAGTTTGTTATTCAAGAAAAATAACTTTCCGTTATGGATATTAGAAATCCTATCCACCTTTATCCCATCCCCTATGGGATAATTTTATCATGTCTATATCTCATTTATATCCGACTTTATCCTATCATGAGCGAGCACCAAACGTAGGATATGATAAATCATATTCTATCCCGAATTTTATCCCGACTGCCAAACACAGCCTAAGAGACCCAAATGTCATTCATGCTTCTTATATTTACGAGAAGGACAAAAGAATAGCTTAACAGAGTTTATTCATTTAGACCCAGATGACAATTAAATCTCAGAGATGAAATCAACTAGACATCTCTCTATATTTTCATTTTCCTTAAGAGCCTGGTGATAAGCAAGGTGTTTTCCTTCCAAAATCGACCCTATTCGAGCACTGAATTCGTCCAAGTCGATGAGTCCATCTTCACATGCTTGGACCCTTACTCCAAGGCTTGTTATCAGCTGTTGGCAGGTGACGATTTCCTTTTCGAGTATGGCCAACAAAGTGATTACCTTGGGAGGCACAATATGATCAGGACTCTGCGTCGCAATCCTCGCCTTTTCCACAGTCAAGTCATCCTTGTAGGCCGTTATCCATTCTGCCATTTTCTAGACGTGATCCATGTCTCGGCGCCATCCGTTACGAATTCTATGGAGGTGTAGATTGTAATCCATGCCTTTTTTCACCTTATCTTCCAACTTGCAGAAGGAAGATATGGTGCTCCAGTTTTTAATTGACGAGTCTAATGCCTTTGCAAAGAAGCGGTAGATTCGTCATAGTCCTCCCTGAACTGGTGTGAGGGAGGAAGATGGTTAGGCTTGCCATTGTAGACAAGCTTGATGACCTCCTCAAGGTTCTCGAGGTTGTTAATTAGAAACGCAAAGGTCAGCGTGAGCCTTGCAAGGAGCCCTTTCCTATCATTTAGAAGGGCTTCTCGAGAAGAGGCATTGCCAGAAGAGAAGGAGGAAGGGTTTTCCATGAATGCTAGAGCGAGGAGAGCTTTGAACAACTTTGGTTAATGTTTTCAAATCAAGTTTTGAACATGGAAGAAGTTTATCGACACTCACTGCATATATGTAGTTGAGAAAGGAAATCTCAAAGGTCGGAGTTCATGGCATGAATGGACGAGATCGCATCTAAAGGAGAAGTGGTGCACAATTATAGTAATGCACTTAATATATATGCAAAGTAACGATGAAGGAACCCTAATCGATGGTAATGTCTATTTATTATCCTACATACGTTCTAAGACTTTTATCAAGATTACCAAGACAGAAGAGTAAATTAGAGCAATGGTACAATCCACTGATATTGAATGTGTTAAATTTATGACTTGAGTTTGAGTTCACTCGACCTTTGAAGTTGCACAAAAGAGGAAATATATATATATAAAAGGGCAGTAAAGTTTTTCTTCTTGTCGCATAGGAGGCCGAAGAAGCCGAAGACGTTAGCTTCGTGGGGCCCAACACAATACCTTCTACGGATGAAGCCTCTGCACGTGAATATCTAAAAGAAAAGTGGGGCCCAAACACACACACACACATTCAGCGTGAAGCCGAAGCAAGGAATGGTGGTGGGCCCAGGTCAAACTTTGACCTGGGCACACATATGAAACAGATATAATTTCCTTCCGAGAGAGTGTGTGTTGAGCGGCCGAAGACCTAAGTAAAAGGAGAAGCCACATGCCACCGAAGCATCGTTGTTGATCGAAGCACCGTTCTTATTTTGAGTGCCATGGTTTTCTTTGTTTGTGACAGACATTCATAGGTGCTGGGTGCTTGGCTTTGGGTCTTCGTGTTTTTCGTGCGACAAAGCTTATTCATGATTTACATCCAAGAAAGATTGGTGTATTGGGTGTAATTGGGGCTTGGGAAACACCAAGAGAGTGTTTGAGTGACTTTAGTGTGTAATCTTCTTGTATCGCTTGATCTATAGTGAAATTCACTGCTGCTCTCCCCGTGGACGTAGGTCTTTACGACTGAACCACGTAGATCTGGTATCTGATTTATTTTCTTTTTCTGTCTATATTATTGTTCGATCGCTCGCCCTATCGCAACAAGTGGTATCAAAGCCCGGCTTGGCTAAGTTGAAGCGAATTGATGGCGACAGAAGAAGTAAAAGTGAGAATCAACAGATTTAATGGGAAAGATTTTAGTTTCTAGAAGATGCAGATTGAATATTATATTTACCAGATGAAACTGCACTTACCCTTATCTATGGAGAAACCAAAGATTGGGATTTGCTTGATAGACGAGCTATGGGTGTTATTCGATTGACATTGGCTCGTAACATCGCGTTCAATATCTTGAAGGAGAAGACCACTGCTGATTTGATGCAAGTCCTATCGGATATGTACGAGAAGCCCTCTGCGATCAACAAGGTCTATTTGATGCGACGTTTGTTTAATTTGAAGATGAGCGAAGGTGTGTCAGTTGCAGATCATATCAATGAATTCAATATGATTGTTAGTCAATTGAGTTCAGTTGAGATTAACTTTGAAGATGAGGTACGTGCTTTGATTCTGTTATCCTCATTACCTGATAGTTGGAATACTATTGTTACTGCTGTTAGTAATTCCTCTGGGTCAACAAGTTTAACGTTTGACGGGATTCGAAATTTGATTATGAGCGAGGATATTCATAGAAGAGAATCTGGCGAACCTGTATCTACTGCTTTAATAGGTGAAAATAGAGGAAGATCTATAACACGTGTGGGTAACAGTAGTACTAATATGAATAGACGTAGTCAATCTAGGACTGCTAATGTTGTCTGCTAGAGCTGTGGCAAGAGAGGGCATCTTAGAAGGGATTGCCTCAAGCTGAAGAATGAGAAGGGTAAGGAAATTATAGTTGATTCTGCAGATAATGTTGCAACTGTAGCAGAAAATACTGATTATGTATTGTCTGTCACTAATGATTCATCGCTTGATGGATGGATTATGGATTCTGGTTGTTCTTTTCATATCACACCAAATAGAAACTAGTTTATCACTTATCAGTGCACGGGTAATGGTAAAGTTCAGTTAGAGAACAATGCTGAGTGCAATGTTGTAGGTGTTGGTGACGTTAAAATCAGAATGCATGATGGTATTGCGAGGATATTGACTGGAGTGAAGCATGTTCCAGAATTGAAAAAGAACTTAATTTCCTTGGGTGCACTAGATTCAGCTGGTTGCAGGTATTCTTCAAAAGGTAGAGTTCTGAAGGTTGTACAAGGTGCCTTGGTGATAATGAAAGGAATCAAGCACGGAGGTCTATATAAACTTCAAGATGAGACAATGACAAGTTTCACCCCGATGACGTTAAATGCATCTGTTCAAGAGTCTATTGACTGCTCGAGGAAGACTTGGGTGTTTGTGCCACTGCACAAGTTTAATGTTGGTGTCAGGATCATGCGGTTGAGAGCTTTGATCGAGACGGAGACTGGTAAGTCGATCAAGCATGTGCGGACTAACAATAGCATGGAATTCTGCTCGGAGCTGGCAAATAAATTTTGCATGAAAGAGGGCATAGTGAAACATCGCACTAGTGCCAGTAAATCACAACAATTTGCAAATTTGATGAGCAGAACATTACTAGAGACGACCCGAAAAATTATCTCTAGTGTTGGTGTTGCTAGGAGAATCCTAGCTGATATACTTAGTACGATAAGCTGCCTGATAAATAGATCCCCATCAACTGCTATTGAATGGCGAACTCCTGAAGAAGTGTGGTCAGGTAACGTTGCTGGTTATTCTATTATTAGAATGTTTGGTTGCCCGTGTTATTTTCGAGTGAATGATGGTAAGCTCGATTGGAGGGCAAGGTGTATATTCCATGGCTATGCACAAGGTGAGTAGGGCAATTAGTTGTGGTGCCCGGATATAAATTCACCTGTTGACAGCAGAGAAGTTACCATTGACAAGTCTCCAATAGTTCTGGTTAGGAGTGTTTGTGGCAATGTTAATACGGATCTGAACGGTGTTCAGCTTGAGGTGGAGTTGCAACCAGAAACTCCTGAGGTAGCGAGTACGAGTACTAGCAAAGTAATCGACACAGATGGTTCTTGTAGCGAGGTGGAGCCTATAGAACCAACGGTTAATATAACTACTGAAATTAACAAGGTATGTATTCAATCTCCTGACAGATATAAATGCAACAATGGTTTTACTTTATCTGCGGTTAAGGAGGTTGCGTCGGAAAATCCTTGCAAAGCAGTTAAAAGTGCATGTGGAGTTGGTATTCTGATGAGATCCTCGATTATGGCGAAGTTCAAGCGAGGCTTGGACTTGAATAATATCTGTGGCAGTTGAGCCCATCGGGGGCTATGGGAAATAGCGGCAGAGTTTGAATTTTTTGCGAAGCGATTGCAATTTGGCTCAAACGTCGAGCCAAGGTGAAGATTGTTAAATTTATGACTAGAGTTTGAGATTCACTGGACCTTTGAAGTTGCACAAAAGAGGAAATATATATATATATATAAGGGCAGCAAAGTTTTTCTTCTTGTCCCAGAGGAGGCCGAAGAAGCCGAAGACGTTAGCTTCATGGGGCCCAACACAATACCTTCTACGGATGAAGCCTCTGCACGTGAATATCTAAAAGAAAAGTGGGGCCCAAACACACACACACACACATTCAGCGTGAAGCCGAAGCAAGGAATGGTGGTGGGCCCAGGTCAAACTTTGACCTGGGCACACGTATGAAACAGATATAATTTCCTTCCGAGAGAGTGTGTGTCAAGCGGCCGAAGACCTACGTAAAAGGAGAAGCCGCACGCCACCGAAGCATCGTTGTTGATCGAAGCGCCGTTCTTATTTTGAGTGCCCTGGTTTTCTTTGTTTGTGAGAGACATTCATAGGTACTGGGTGCTTGGCTTTGGGTCTTCGTGTTTTTCGTGCGACAAAGCTTATTCGTGATTTACATCCAAGAAAGATTGGTGTATTGGGTGTAATTGGGTCTTGGGAAACACCGAGAGAGTGTTTGAGTGACTTGAGTGTGTAATCTTCTTGTATCGCTTGATCTATAGTGAAATTCGCTACTGCTCTCCCCGTAGACGTAGGTCTTTACGACTGAACCACGTAAATCTGGTGTCCGATTTATTTTCTTTTTTTGTCTATATTATTGTTCGATCGCTTGCCCTATCGCAACAGAACGTATGATCATCACGGGATACATTGTGGATATACATTGTGGATACAGTAGGAGTTGTTACTGGAGATCATAAATGGAGAATATTATGGCTATGGATAGAAGCCACAGCATACAGGTGTACCAGTTGTGACATTAGTGAAAATGTACCGAAAAATAATCCTACATTAACAACTCTTACATTGGAGATTATGCCATTGAAGAAAGCACATCGAAGGGAAAGAACGACATAAGAGAATGTAATATGCGGTATGCAATATTACATGAAACGTTGCCTCAGCCTCAAAGCAAAACTATGAAGCTTTAACTTTTGATTGCAATTAGTTTCAAAGAGCTTGTCTTTCTAAACGAGATCACTAGAAAGAGCTTGAGTCATTAATTCATGTGTGCCTTCAAGCTCAGAGATTAATTGACATAGATTGATCAGAATTCCTGGTGAAATGTTGGCATTGCCACGATAAGTCTCAAGGAGCTCGTAAGATTGCGCCAACTCTTTTTCCTTCAGGGATAATGCCTCCTCCCGTCCCTCAACAGCCATAATGGACCTCATGTTTGTCTTGTAAGCTGCTAAGGTAGAGTCAAAGGAGGCACAAAATTCATTGATGGCAAATTCTAGGGCGTGGCACGGTAAAGGGTAAGGCAAATTGGTCAAATATGCAAGCAAATATTTGAATTTCATGTTCGATCTTGGGAGCTTCACATATGACATCATATCCTTCTTGGAACAAATTATATAGCCTGCCCCTAATAGACGGGAGTCTTTTCTGCCGGTGGGTTACTTGTTCCGATGGCATAAATTTCATTAATGGATAGTATACCTGAAGAATGAGAGCTGTGCTGAGATTATGGCTCACTCATAAAGTCATCGACGTATCCATCAGGTGAAGCTGGACCTTCTATCGGCGTCAATGGTACATCCTCTTGATATTGATTTGGTGCCACGAGTCTCGTAAAAGAATGGGAAAAAACCATTGGATATTAGGTAACCTTTGACATCACTAAATCCAAGTCACATTGTCACGTCTCGATCCTCCGAGCACGTGCCCATCCCTCTGTAGTCGATCTAATAGCGACGTCCCAGGACGCGTTGCCGACCCATTCATTTTAATGCGCATGCGGAAGCAAATAAATAAATCCACAAACAACAACAATATGGGATAGAAAAGTAGGACCATAAATTTTTGACAACCAAACCACACTTATATACATAATAAGTCAAGTCGTTGACAATAATAGCCGCTCTATACATAAGGTCTGCAAAACAATGGGGTTTAGGCTACAGGTCCTCAAACGTTCGAGTCCTCCTCAGAATACACCGGAGACTTTAGGTCGGACAGGTCCGGGTCCACGTCTACTATTGAGCCTCCTGGAGGATCTGCCGTGCCTTTCCCAAAGGCTACTTCTAGCACGTACATGAGGACCTCGGACTCAGGTATGGGGCCTTCGCTCTCTCCATCTCGAGCCTAATGATACCATGATCTGTATTGATAGGGTACCTTACGAGGTAAGGCCTCATCAACCCAGACCACGGACCTCACCATCTGGGATAAATACACCCCAAGGGGATGGATCTACGAGCTAGTGAGGTCCGTGATCTGGGATGAATCTATGAGCAGGTGAGCTACTGTGATCTGTTTATTTAATTGACTGTTATTTTATGCAAATTGAGTGTGATTTGTAATTTTATGGTATTTATCCTAGAATTTATTATTTTCAGTATTTAATTAGAAAATACCGGGTGTCGGTTTACAACGCCAAAAATGCAGCGGGATAAAACACTTCTACTCTGTCACCTTCTTTGGTTGACCAAAACGCTCAGGAGGAGCTGCCATCTAGGGACCTAAAAAAGTTATCCTACAACGGGGTGAGACGACGTCTCAACGAGTTCACCCTCCCTAAGACCCAACTAGGAAGAAAATACGCCGCAAGGGCTACCTAAGCACAATCACAAATCAGAAGACTTACCTTCGCCTCGGTTCCTTCTTGCAAGTCAGTACAATTTGCAAATTTATCGAATCACATCAACAAATCAAATCATTAAATCAAATCAAATCATCGATCAATCGACTCAGTCAACTCCATGTCATCAAGACCATCTCTCGGTCAATTAATTCAACACTATCTATCAAGTTCGACCACGTCAAGAACTGCTCACCTTAAGCTGAAAATAGATAGTATAGCTTGCCCAAAGCTGATAATATGGTATACTGCTCACCCAAAGCTAACATATCAAAGTCTGTAAACTAATATAGTATACTAATAATGTTCACTAGAAGCTGATAAGGTATATTGCTCACCCAAAGCTGATATATCAAAGTTCGTAGATTGATATAGTATACCGATATACTGCTCACTCAAAGCTAATATATCAAAGCCCGTAGGTTGATATAATATACCTATGATGCTCATCCAAAGCTGATAAAGTATACTGCTCATCCAAAGCTGATATATCAAAGTCCGTAGGCTAATATAGTATACTTATTCTCACCAACTGAGAATGCCACTATTTTTATCATTCCCGATAAAAATAATCGTGTGTGGATACACGGTAGATCTTAGCTAAAATACAATATGTTCTTTTTTGAAAATCCCACTAATTCCAACAGTCCACAAATACATTTTTGGCATTGTAAACCGACGCCCGGTATTTTCTAATTAAATACTGAAAATAATAAATTCTGGGATAAATACCCCAAAATTGCAAATCACGCTCAATTTGCATAAAATAACAGTCAATTAAATAAGCAGATCAAATCACTGCAATCAGCACGAAATTCCGGTCACCGACTATCCTAGCCTAATTTCCAGAAAATAATAATTAATTAATTAACTACAGAAATTAATTAATAATTACCAATAAATAGCAAAAATGCATACTTATGCCGGAAAAGCCTAATTAAAAGCCGAGACGAGCACGGAAAATTTCTTAGACTTGTTATATAAATAGTACAGCTTATCTACTTGCTAACCACCTAACATGCAATAACGGTCGATTAAATCACTAATCTATTCTAACTAACCACCTAATCCATACTTAATCTAAACTAAGCAACCCTTAAGCGTCATTAGCTTACTAAGCAGGGATTAGTGAGTTAAACTCACTTGATTAACGATCTAACGGGACCACGACGATGGGAATGTGGAGAGGATCGATAAACTCCAAAGCAGGACCACCAAGCGGGGTCCGGAGGGGCTCGGAAACGGGTCAAATAGTGCTAGAATTACCCACAGCTTCGGTTTCTGTTCGGTGGCTAAAGGAGCTGCTCCGGTATTCAGTTGAGATGGAAACGGCGAGCAAAGACCAGCGAAGGTAGCAGCAACTGGACGGGTAGCTTCGGGGCTTCGAAGGCGGCGAGCTAAGCTCCAGCGACCTCCACACGAGCTCGGGTAGCCAACTGGACGACGAACAAGAGGGAACGACGTAGCTGGGCTCATGGGACTCCAGCGGCAACGACGGGCAAGTGACGGTGAACAGTGGCGACGCGGTGGCTCCAGGCAGGCTTGTGGCTTGCTCAGACAATTGCTAGTTGGTTTATGGGTTGAGGATCTTCGAACAGCAAGGGGAAGGGAGGGGGGTCGACAGATGAGGGAAGGAGGAGACAACTTGGCTTGTGGGGCCATTTGGTCTTCAATCTCATCCTCTTGTCCCCTAGAGATGGTCCCACCTTGCCCAGATGGTTTCCTCAGCAAATTTCAACAGCCAAATCTTCTTCTAGAAGCCTTGGAGTAGTCCAAAAGTCATGGACCAAGGGGGGCTACGAATTTCACAACTTTTTCCCTCAATCCCACTTCAATTCATTCTTGAATCGGTGCAATTCGACCTCTATAAATATCATCATTGAGTCCTCGATCAAATTGGTATTTTTCCTTGCCATTAAAACCCACTTGCATCCCAATTTCGCGATAAAAAACGGTCCTCTGAATTTTCCGGTCGAAAATGACCCTATGTCGACTTTTTCCGCCAAAATCTCGGTTTGCAAAAAAATCTTCAGAGACTGAGTTGACGTTTCTAAAATGATTCATGACATGATAGAACTTTCAATTTCTGAAATCGGATTCAAATTTGCGGTTAATTTCAATCTGGTGCATTTTTAGCGTGACCTAGCCTATCGGATAGCTTTTAGAAATTTTTAGTGCAAATGACTCATGGTCGATTTTCTTCGAGCCACAATTAACCTCTTCGACACATTGGCAACTCTCGATGGTCATGAAAATCTCGAGATTTCAAATACGGACACAGGGTACTAAAATGACAGAAAAATCAGTCTAGTGCCGATCGACGAGAATTTTGCAAATTGGTGGAATCACTCACGTTTAGCCACACATCTCAATTGAACTTACCTATCTTTGATCCCTGATCGATTTTTAATTGTGTCGTAATAACCTCTGCAGATGAGCACAGTTAAGTAGCCGATTCCTGGTCAAATCCTCAAGTCTATTGCATTAAAATCCCTTAATGACTTCCCCAGATAATCTAATTATCTCATGAGTGATCAGCTCTAAGAATAACACTATAGGCGTATTGATGAAAAACTCAATTTATTCAATGGAAAACATAATTGAAAATTCAGGCTGTCACGCACATGGAAAAATAAAAACTTTGTATTCTTCCCACCATTGGTCAAAGACTTCAAAGCTAAATGGAAACTCGAAACAATTGAAGAATTTAAGCTTCCCCAATACATGCCGAGTAATCTCATTATAATACAAAACGACAGTCTTTTCTTCAGTCAAAGCGGGAGGAAAATTCATTGAGTAAACTACTGGCAGAGGCATACTTTGGGTTAATCTAAATTGACGGGTGTAATAATGAGGGTTATATACTTCAAAACTTGGAATACATTGCTCCCCGAAATGAAGATCAAACAAGAGATCCATTGGGACAAGAATGCTCATCCAAAATGTTGACATGCCATTGGAGTCGTGAGAAAAGTCAACACCGAACCTGTAGAAGGAAAAATCTTCCAAGGAAAGTAGATAGTTGAGGAAATATTCGAAGGTAATAGACCCATCAGGGGTTGGAAGAACTATGCTACAAAACTTCCAAAGCCCAAATTCAACCTCAGCTGGTGCTATGTGCACCTCATACCAATGGACTAGGATAGTCTTATTCTCAATGAAAAGTTGAGGAAAATATGTACGCAACCACCTATGCATGATCCACAAGGGGCCAAAGAATGACCTGGGGTGGGTATTAAATAGAGAAGACTGTGCATCGGTAAGGCCCCTGTACAACACATTAAGAGCAATGCGGCCCAGACCAACATCGATGCCGTTCGAGAGAGCATATGCTATGTCAACAAAGTTAAAAGATACGGAAGTAGTCGGCAAGCAAAAGATGTAGCGGTAGAGCCAGTATAACAAAAATGCCGTATGCTCTTGAGAAGAAATAGGCCCAGTCAACCTCGCAAACCGGTCCATGAATTCATCAAATGGCACATCAATAAATGAATTTCCAAGAAAGTCTGGACAGGCGTTTATTTGTTGATTATAAGAATTTACAAGAGGAGATAGGCCAGTCAATGACCAAATGTCAAGCAAAGTAATTGTTACCAGACCAGTGAGTAGAAAGAAACAATTGGTTGACGGTGACCAAAAGCAACAAAGGCCACCAATAAGTCTGTATTCAACTAAGTCAATTGGCACATAGCTGAAGGAGAGTGCTTCTCCAATTTTGGCAGTTTCCCAGACACCTGACATCTCATGCTTCATCCTCTTGTACCACTTCGAAAAGCGTTTATCAAAGGAAGGATACGAATTGAAGCGAAAAGTGGGCGACGACCAAATTCACATGCAGATTTGCGAGTGGTTAATGGGAAGAACTTCTTTATAATGGCGAGGAAAGTGCTTATTAAAAATGTGTGGAGGTGGCATCAACTTGAGGTGAGAACCCAGGGTAACACGATGGTTATTTGGATGGTAATCCAAGAACGAAAGGGACAATCGTCCCTGGGTTTCATATGTTTGAAGGCTCTCAAAGCAGTGTATGGCAGCATGAGCACCCATAATGGGGGAATGAATATCAGTCATGATGAGTAAGAGTTTTATGAACATCAGTACACAATAGCCAGGTATAAATAAGTCTAGCCAGGTAACTGTCTCCCTTGTTTTAAGGAAGCTCGTGTGAATGTGTGAACACGGGAATAGGAGCTTATTTGACACGAATGGTGCGAGTCTCACGTAATAGTGGGAAAGATGATAATAAAAGAAAAAAAAAAGATTATTTATTAGATTGTTTCTTGGGATATAAGAAAGTGGTTACATCATGCTGAAGGTGGAAGATTCTAGATTCGAGACTCATCTGAGAAATATGCACATTTTTACGAAGTCTATGCTGCACCTCTCAGTTCACTAGCTTGAGATGTTTTTTCTTCTTCAGTTGTTGAAGCTCAAGCAGTTCAGAGTTCAACTTTGTTTTAAGCTCTATTTGCCGGTTGAGCTCAATTTCCCTTTGACGGCAAACATTTTCTAGTGCCTTTATGAGTTGGGCTTCTTCTTCATTGAGCTTGTTAATTCTTCCCGATGCCATCTCAAGGGATTTGCTGTGTTCCGCCACATTTAGACTTAGTTCTGCCATGGCATTACTAGGTTCCACATTGCTCTTCTTGGAAGAAGTCAGCTTGTCTATCTCATCCAGATGATAACGATATTTGTTAAATATGTCATGGTAGTCCTTTGAGAGCTTGTGGAACTTCCCTTTGAGTTCTTGAGGAAAAAATGCACTGATTTCACCATCACTAAGCTGATTGCATAAATCTTCAAGTTGGTGAAAAGTTTCCTCTTTCAACAAAATTCTGCAAATCCCTCTTGCTGTAAGGTTTATGAACCTTGATAGTTCCAGTTTCAGCTTGTCTTTGTTCAAAGGAGTAGAAGCATGATCAGGGGACAAATCGTAAGGATTAATGTTTAAGAGCACCTTTGCCCTGTCCAATAGCTCTAGTACTAAAGAAGTTGTTACTGCTTGAGGCTCTTATTAAGAAGATTTGTCCACATGGGTTCTAGTTTGAGAGGCCGGTGAGGAAATTCCAGTAGCAGAAATAGTAGGGCCAAGATTGGGAAGCTCAATGGCAATGATAATAGGAGCTTCGATGGCAGCGATGTTGGAAGTTGGACTAGATAGCTCAATGACAGGGTTAGCTGGAAAAATAGAATCAACTATTAAATCAATTAGCCAACGAAAATAGTTGATAAAAAATCAGGTGAGGAAATGCATACCAAGACTTGGTAATGGAGCGTGAGTAAATGTTAGAGTGGCAGGGATTTCAGCATGTTCGGTATCGCCAGTGGTGATATCTACTTCAATTATAGCGCAATCAGTGTTGCCTGTCATAATAGTAGGTTCAGCTGTTGTTCGCAAGCAAGCGGTCATTGAGAAATACACAAAATTGAAAGGACAATCAAATAGAACTTACAGTGGGCAATTATTGTGAGTGGATTTGGATCACCATGATCTGAGGGAGGATGTATGATAGGAACAGAAAGAACAGCGATGACATGAAGAGACTTTGATAAAGAAGTGGGCACATCATTGACAATATTTAAGGATTCTAGTAAGGGATGAAGTGCATCGTCGATGGCATTAAGTGGTTCCGAAAAGAGAGTAAGAATAGTGGAAGCATCCTTTATCCTATCGTCAACTATGCTGGAAAGTATTATTGAAGAATGTGAAGCAATTAGAACATCGTCTACATAAGTCTTTTCCAAAAAGATAGAAGGTGGAGGAATATCAATTGCTAAAGATCTTCTTAAGGAAGCGAAAGTAGTGGAAATAGAGACATCAGGAAGTACTTTGAGTCGCTTCTTTGGGGAGGCGAAAGCAGTTTTCTTCCTTTTCTTCAGCAATTGGGCCAATGGTTCTTCATCTGAACTCGAAGTATCTGGCCTCTTGTAAGTAAAAGACGCGCAAAAGTAAGAAGAAATATGAAAAGTTTATAAGAGTTTAGACAAAGTACCTTCATTTGACTTGTCAAGAAGGTTGATGGTGTAGCTACTCTCTTCCTCGAGCTCACTTGGACCAGGCAAAAGTTTGAGAGGAAGATTAAGGTCACTCGGTTTAGGCAAAAGATTATCAAGGGAAGCATGGCTATCAGGTGCAACCAGAATAATAGAAGAACCAAGATTAGCAGCTCAATGAGCCTGCTTCAATTTTATCCTACACTGAATTTGATCAATTGCTGTTACAATACCCTCTTCATAAGGACCCCCTGGGTAAAATTGACCCGCCATGTCTCTCATCTAGGAAGTTGACCAGGACAAGGTTGGAAGTCTCTTTGAAGATCTAAAAATACCTAGCATACATGGTCTTGGTTATCTCGATACAACATATTAAAGGGCTTCGATCTTCCAAGTCATATCCCTTCTTCTTTGGCAGTGAGAAATCCATAGAATAAGGAATGGGCATAGGTTTGGCTTTAAAGAAGCCAAATTGTCTTGCATAGTAATGAGGACTGTATACCTCAAAATCTGGGTAGAATCGACTCTTTGTAGATAGCCGTAGTGGAAGGTCTACTAGAGACAAGATACGAACCCAGAAGTCTTGAAAAGAGGTTGCGGAGTCGGGATCAAAAATGTTATAATGATCTTCATCCTCATAAGGGAAATAGTCAATATTCTTATGGTCAACTTCCAGGATGGTTTGAAAGTAGAAGAGAAAGGGAGGAACATCCGAAGGAGTTTTCTTGGGCAAGCGAGTCCAAAGTCGATAGCATAGGAAGGGCCTTCTAAATGCCGTGCTTGGCAAAGGATAGCAAGACAGGTTTCGAGAACCTAGATCAAAAAGGAATTCTAGATATAGTGACATCCAGGCTAGCAAAATCTAGAAAGGGCCAGAAATAACACCACTCCTCAGCTTTCATAACTAATGAGGCATGTGCTAGCCCACGGTACAAGGAAGCAAGGACTACTAAAGCCAAAGCCACACACCTACCACGAGCAAGATTTGCAGCTATTTGAAGATAATCCTTGTTCACCTTAATCCTGGCACAACGGAAAATGTATCTTGATAACCAGTACAGCAAGAAGGTGACACGTTCTTTCTCATCAACAGGGCCAGTGTCCTTACGAAATCGTTTAAGGAACTTGTTGTGTAAGGACTCCATCTGAGATGAGAAAATCAATTTCTATTGGGGATAACTACTCAGTAGAACAACCAAGTAATTGAAAATTAGCTATGGCATACATGTCCAGTAAAGTAATGGTCATGGGTCCACAAGGGAGAAGGAAACAATTAACTGAGGAGGACTCGAAGCTTATTGCTGATCCCACCAGTCCACCGTTTATGTCATATGAAGACATGCTGATTGCAAGTGTTTTCTCAATCTCAGCATTCATCCAAGCCAGTCGGGTTGAGTTGTCACATCTTAGTCGAAGATATCATTTGTGGAAATCTGATTCAAATGAGGGAAACCCACGAAATAGAGGAGGGGCTGAAGACCAGATGTCGCGGAAAGAGTTGTGTTGAAAAGCTAAAGTCTCACGCTTGGTGGGAAAGCAAGCCTTGATTGGAGAAGGAATTCTATTATAATCGATAATGTTGGGACCCAGAAGGAAGCAGCCCGTCATGTCTTCGACTTCGCTCAATAGACTAAAACGACAATCTTTAGCATACTCCCCTGTTTGAAGAGCGATCAGATCGCTGATGTAGTTTGAGTTGTATTTAGAGGTTTTCTTGGGCGCCATAACAAATGACAAGGTATAGATGAAAAGAACCATGAAGAGGTGGGGTAAAACAAGAAGATGAAACGCAATGATGAAAACCTTGAAGAGATACTAGCAGAAGACGACGCCTTGGAAGGAGAAAAGAGAAAAGTTGCAAGATTAGAGGAGAAGTGTCGAGATAATACAGGGAATGAAAATCTATATCAGAAAATATGTCAGAAGACAGAAAGGCATGATCGCCCTAGAAGGCTGTGTGAAAATAAGGTATTTTTTTAAAAGAAATAAATTCAAATTTATTTCTTTTAAAAGGGGCATATGTTGACACCCAAATTTACCCTCGGAAGCACATGCTAGTCACAAGGAAGTTCTAAATGAAATGCTCTGTTTTTATTCGCAAAATTAGTGGAAAGCAGTTTTCATGAAGGCTACTTAAGTTAAGCCTTAACGGAATTATAAGAGCTAAACTCCAAGTCAATGGCCAGGAAGTTAATTACCACATGTCAGGCTATAAGGATGATGTGCTGAAGTTGAAGATTAAGGAGGATTAGTGTCGGAATCCAAACGAAAATAACTGCTGCAAGAAATGGGCATAGAAATAGGGAACAGTTATTTGCTTGAAGGGCAAGCTACACGAGCATCGTTGACAGTTTAGGGAACAATTGCTGAAGGATAAGGATGTCCAGGGGGAAAGAAACACGTGAAGATTGTAAAGAGTAGTACCCAAGAAAATACAACCGACTAAGGAACATCGGCTCCCTATAAATACCACAATTTCTCCACTGAGAAGCCCCCCGAGTGCAAAACACAACAATTACCTTTTTCTTTATCTTTACTCTATCGCATTTTAATTTTGGCTTTCAAGATTCCCGTTGTCAATTAGATTCTGACGTGTATCTCTATTAAACACTGTCGATTAAATTCCGATACTGTTCCACAAAGCTCAGTGTCGTCAATTAGATTCTGGCATTATATTTTCTATCCAGGAGTATTATTGTTAATTAGATTCCAGCTTTACACCTAAGCAAGCTATGACGTTGATTAAATTTCTTCATAGTTTGAGTCCAAAGCATAGGCTATCTAGCTATTTGTGCTCTAATTACATCATTAGTTAAATTTTGGTGTAATTTGTGTTTACGAGCTATTCGTCGTTGAGTTATTTGGGCATAAGTTGTTAGGGTTGTATATACAAGTTGAGAATAAAGCTCTCTTTTGCATTTGACATCTCTGTCTAACTCAACACAAAACCTGAGTCTCCTCTAATAAAACCAAAATGCAATGTTTGATAAAAGGTTATTCACGGGAATCAAAACCAGTGAAATAGCTTGTCTATGAACATTCAGATATCTTTGTCCAGTCTTTCTTCCTGTAGTTCCTAATAGATCTGTCGAGGTGTTTTGTTGGATTCCCTTTAACTAGATTCCACCGTTTACATTGCATTTTTTTTCTTTGGGATATTTCAACACTTCGCTAAGTGAATATTAAGTGAATATCACTTCCAAACCCCGGTTTAATTGTAAGCACTCTTATAGTGTTTCCATGTCTCTTTTGCTGGAATTACTGATCTACTCCAAGCTTCAAGTGAGTTTCTACTCTTTAACTCTTTTAAGATAAGATCTTTTAAATTTTGGTTTTATTCGAAGTAAAATGTTAATAGAGTGGCGATGGATTGCCGTACTAGTTCTCTTATGACAAATAGAATTCATTACTTAACAATGGATAGTGGTGAGAGGTGTTTTTGACACTCCAATCTCCACATCCGAGCAAAAGACTCGCCTCTAAGTGTTACCATCAAATTTTAGGTCGTGATAGCTGTTGGATATTTTAACAGTTTTCAAATATCGTAAGCTACTAATTTTTGTAATGATTTTTTATAATTATGATTTTTGTCTGCCATTAATATAAAATAGTATTGTAATGTTTTATAATAGTTATCTAACGATCATGTAACGACCAACTTTCTAACGGTCATATAATGGATTTATGACGTTTCATTTATTTTTACATAAACTCTTTATTATTTTATAATGGCTACACAACGATCATTTTCTTCTTTAATTACCGATTTATTTATAACTGTTTTTAATGGCCTTTTTTTCTTTTACATATAAATTGTTACTGCGAACATAATTGAAAAGTGATATCAGTACATCAAAACTAGAATATATATATATATATATATTTCTCTTTTCCTATCTCGTTACGTATCTTTCCTTTCTTTGTTGAATTATACATGTAACGTTGTTATGTTCCTTCTAATATTCAGTGCGGAGTATAGAAGAATGACTATTGTATCTTGGGAAAATAGCTGGTGAAGCCTTACGCACTGAGTTTCATACTCCGAGAGACGAAATTATCTTTAAGGACGGTACTTGCATGACTCAGACATTTGTTTTCATCTTCTAATCTTTTTCAATGTAATTCCAACAAATATTATTATTTTCATGTCATCTAATATTTTCCAACAATCTTAAGGATAATTGCTTTATGGATTTCCAAATTGAAACTACCATTGCTACTGCCGCCGTTGGAATTGAACGAGGAATTGAAGATGGCGAAGGGCAAGTATTGCGTATCAGTGGGTAGTTTGTCATGGAACATTACCGAGTATTAGCACAAAAGAGTTTCTGGTCATTTTGGTAAGATTATTGAATGTCAGGATAATTAGTTTTTGGAAACTTTGAATTAATGCCTAAAGGGCTTAATTGTCATATTGTTATGCTGTTTCAGCCTCTTGAGAAATCAACTTTATCTCTTATTTTGTTGACGATCTTTATTGATTTCAAAAATTAAGTGATTTGAACTAATGTCGAGCTTTGCTTTACGCAGTTCTTAGCATAAAATAGGATAATGATTGCTATTGCCAGCTTGACTAATTCATAGCAGTAGCTTATAAGCAGCTTAGTTAAATTTGGTGCATATTATGTAATAGATTGAGGTGAATGCAAGTCTCCTTGCTATGTTCATGACACTTAAAAGTTGATGAACGCATTCATAGGTCGTGATCCCTTTCAAATTCCTTGAGGTATCGACAGGTTGATCATTTATAATTATGTACTACTTTATAGTTCACATGCTTGTGCAAGTCTATATATTAGAATATTTATTTTCGGGACTTTTCAAGGAATTGGTCTTTTTCAAGGTATGAAGACATGGAAAATTAGTTGCACTTAGAAAAAATTGTTTCTTTTATGGAAAGGGAATTTATTGAGGTCAAAATGCTTCAGGAGATTGAACTTGTATCTTAGAGGCTGACTTTGATTCTGGTGAATGATTCTCTTGTATTTTGTCGGTGTTACCCTTTCGTACATGCTCAAATGCCTATCGGATACATGAGATACTATTTAAGAATTTTTATGGATGGCCTCTTCGGTTAGATATCTTAGTGTTAACCCTAGGTTTGTTTTGTCAAAAGCTTCATTTTGATCCTTTTTCCTTGTGTTTTTCTTCTGTTAAGGCAAGGCTTGAACAACTTCATGGACATTGTCTTCTTTTGTGCAGTCCAAAGGTGTAGTTACGTAAGCATCACAAACTGAAAATTTTGCAAATTTTTCCTCTCTTTTTTGGTGAATTTAAAATTTTTAGCTTATATGTTGACTCCATGCTTGCTTTTGATACATACATTGATGTTGTGAATGAAATAAAATGTTACGTGACTTCTAAATTCAATATGAAGGATTTGAGCGAGGCTAATATTAGTTTGGGTGTTAAAATCATAATAAGTGAAGGAGAGCAACTTTGCCATTGATTTGAAATGTCAGAGGGATAATCTTAGTAACTCCTAGATATTACCCTCTTAATTATACATGCTAGAGATATTGGTATCAATGTATTCATAAATTTGGTTCTACTTTGTGTCATTCTTTTATGGCATTCAGTTGTGATTTTCTAATTTCCCCACCATCAAAATTTCAAAAAAAAAAAAAAAAAGTATGGTGAGTGTGTAAAGGTATCACTAATGCTTTCAAAGCTGCCGTTGGTCATGACTTGATGCATATTAATTGGCTGGTGATATTTTGCACATCAATATGCGTCTCTTCAACGTTTCTTGGCCATAATATTATACGTCTTTCCTTTACTTTAAAGCATTGAATATACTGTCACTTAGGGGTGAACAGTTCCCGGTTCCTCACAGGTTCCGCTGGGAACCTAGAACCTACCATCGAGTATAGGTTCCTCATTTCTTGGAACATGGAACCTATCCGTCGGAACTAAGAACTTGGAACTTGCCCTGTCACAGGTTCCAGGGTTGGTTCTAGGTTCCAACTGGTTCATTTTTTTTTTCCATTTTCAGTTAAAAAATGGAAATGAACGCAACAATAATAAACTCTTTTGTGCATAAGGGGAGCTGATCTCAATGCCCACAGTTTTCCTTTCCTCTTTTACTATTCTTTATGTGCTGCACATTTGTCTTTTTAGAGCTGATCAGTGATCAGCCAATGGCTTGGGATTCTTCTTTTCCCTTCAAGGCCCTGTTGATTATAACTAAATCAATCTACTCATATTAGTAAATAATACCGTATATTTCTACAGACTTGTCATATATTGTGAAGAACCAGAAGTTTATGGTTGCATAGCTCTCAGCAAAACCCACCTCAGTTATTTTATCCCTAACTTGCTAGTTCTACAGACATATTATTGTATATTTCTTACCTCATAATACTCTATGAGACAATGGGGGTTTAGCTGTGACATCCCAATTTTCCAATTCTATTGTCAATAAATTGAGACAAGCATTTCGTTGGCATGCATATAGTTCTTTTCCCTGAACTGATCACTCATGAGATAACTAGTCTATCAGGTGAAGCCGTTAAGAAATTCTAATGCATTAGACTCGAGAATTTGACCAGGAAACGACCTTTCGACCGAGCTAATCTACAAGGATCATTACGGCACAAATAAAAATCGATTAGAAACCGGAGATAGGTCGACTCGACAGAGGCATGTGATCGAGTGTGGGTGATTCCACCAGATCGCACAATTTTGTCGATCGGCACTAGACCGACTTTTCTGTCGATTGGGTACCTTGTATCCGTATTTGAAACCTTAATATTACATCGACAACCGAAAGTCGGCAATGTGTCAAAGATGTACATCGTGGCTTGAATTGATCAACCACAGGTCAAATGTATGAAAATTTCTAAAAGCTACCCGGTAGATCAGGACACGCTAGTATCGTGCCAAAGTGAAATTAACCGTGAGATTGAGATCGAATTCTGAAATTGGAAGTCATGGTGTGTCACAAGTCTTATTAGGAACATTGGATTAATTTATGGACTTTAATTGTACTCATTTGGAAGAGAATTGATTGGAATTGAAGAAGTTGATGTACAAGATTTTATGTCCCGCGGAAAATGAAATTGAACCTATTGGGAAGATTGTGGTGGAAGATTTGGGTGAGTGGGAAGTGATATCACATGAGGTCATGGTGGGCCATTTTGTTGGATTAAAGAAAGAGAAAAAGAAAAGAAATGGCCCCATTCCTTCTCTCTCCTCCTTGCCACTCTCCCGTCGCCACTCTCCTCCATCTTTGTTGTGCGAAGATCGGAAAAATGCAGAGAAGAAGCTAGAGCAGCCATGGCTGTCTGCTCCCGCTCACACGCCGTCGTCGCCGTCACCGTCGCCGCCGCGCATCTGCCCCGCGCCGCCCGCGTGCCTAGGTCGCTCGCCTAACCGGCCGAAGACCAGCGAAGCTTGCAGCACCGTCGAAGAAGCTGCTCGCCACCCACGCCTTTGCTCACCGCCACCGGAATCGCTGTTCGGCACTGCCCCAAGCTACCACCGTCTCTCCCCCGTCGTTCCTTCGCCCAATTGAGCTCGGATCTGCCCCTTTCTTGACCTCAACCAGCAGTGGACAGCAGCTGCAGAAATGGGTATGGTAGCTCAGTCTTGGTCCATTTTGGCCACCTTCCCGAGCCCGGATACTTGGCCCGTTTTGGGGAAAGTCGATCATCACGTCGTCCTTGTCGTTTTGGTCCAATCGGTTCGTTAATCGGGTGAGTTTAGCTCACTAAACTTCGCTTAGAGGGTTAATTATGCTTAGGGAGGTTTAGTTTATGTTAAGTGTTATTAGGTGGTTAGTTTAATTTATTTAAGTGTAGATTATATTAAGGTGCTTGATTAACTTAAAGTGTGTTTAATTTAAGACTAAGTGAATGTTTATATTAATATAAGCTTTTTTTGTGACTTAAAGGAATTTGTTTTTGATTTATTTAAGTATTCCGAAATTATTAAATAATTTAATAATATATATTTATTCGAAATTATTAAAATATTATTATTTGAATACATTTTTAAATAAAATTAATTATTTAATAAATTCCGAAAATTATATCGGGACCTTATTTGCTCGAAATTTCGTGCCGATCGCTGCTTGTATATTCGGATTTTGAAATTGATGGTTGGTTATTATAAATTTAGTGTGGATTGCAAAAAATATGGATATTATTATTTAATTAATTTTCGGAATAAATTTAATTATTTATTAAATTCCGAAAATTTCGTCGAGACCTTATTCTCTCGGAATTTCGTGCTTGATCGCTTATTGTGCATTTAGAATTTGAGTTTGGTGAATGGATGTGGCAAATTGAGTGTTGATTGTGATAAATAGGGATTTTATTCATAAAAACCCAAGTGTCGGGTTTTGATGCAAAAATTGGATTTTAATAATTTTATTAAATAGTGGGGTTTGAAAAAGTGAGATATTGGCTTTCTGGTTCAAAATTAGCGTGCCCCCACACACGTGCCTAATTTTTGGACTATTTTTAATATGAAAAAAAATGGCCAGGATCACTATTTTAAGTGGAAGTATTGAGTGAAATGCAAAGTGTCTCGGGCCGACTATGAATTGTTGTGTGATAATTAAGAGGAGATTGTCATGGGCTATTAAGCTGAACTTGCCCCTATATGCGATGCCCATGTAGTGGTTGCGAGTCGCAATTGATTCCGGGCCCATGCTCCTTCGGGAATGCCGTCGATGTACTGATGAAGCCGCGCTCCATGGGGGGAGGCGATGCCTAGCTATATGCCAGTAGATAGCCAAACTGCGAGTAGGCTATGCCCTTGTGTGGCAGTGAATAACAATTTGAATGCATGTTGAGTGTTGATGTGTCGGATTATGGGACAGAATTGTGTGGCATGGAATGGGACGTGTCATAACGATTTAGTCTTATAATCAGGACCCCGTGGTTGTCGGTTATATGAAAATGAAAGCGTTTTGGTTGTTTAAATCCGTATTCCTGTATGCGGTTGGTGATATGAACATGTGATTAAGTGATATGAATTGTGCTAACCTGTAGGAAGGAACTGAGACGAGGTAAGTCCTTTATATGGTGTGGCTAAGCCATTCTTGGGCGTATTTTCTTTCTAATAGGGGTTTAAGGGGTTGAACTTGCTGAGACAATGTCTCATCCCGGTTGTGGGATTAAAATTTTCAGGTCCCCGGTGGAAGGAGCGGGCAGATAACTTTGGTTGGCCTTGAGGAGTTGTAGAGGTGAAGTCATAAGGATTAGAGAACGTGTCTGACTTGTAGGTCATATGACGGTTCCTTTTAAGAGCCGGTCTTTTGTAGACTTTTGGCCGTAAACCTTTGTTTGTAATTCTGTTGAATTATGAAAGTGTTATGTTGTGGTTTTGCTTCCTGCTTTTCTATCCCGTATTTCATTGTCAGGGGTTTTATAATACGTTCCGCTTGCGCAATAATAAATTAATGGGGTCGGCGATACTACCTGGGAATGCTGCATTTGCATGACCATGGTGGAATGTTGGCATGCTCGAGGTTCGGGGCGTAACATTAGCCAACATATGCTACCATAGATGAATCTAGCATATCGTGCTTCATAATACATGGAAGTCCATGATTAAGGTCTATGCAAGCAGAAGCAAAAAGATTGTATTGTGCAAAATAAGAGGATCATCATAAAGAAAAAAACACAAAAAAAGACTAATCAATCTTGACACGGGGAAGAGATCACAAGTACTAAGGGAGAGGAGAATTTCTTCTCTTAATTAGTATAGTGGTTGAGGGAGCCAAGGAATAAGTTGATAATCAATAACGTTCATACCATACGAATTGAGAGTTATAACCAGATTTAAAGGTTCAACAATGGTCTATGTCGAAAGAACGATGTTGCATCAACTCACAAATGATTTATCAAGAACAGCATCAATTCTCCTAAGGATGCTGGAAGCACACGATTGAAAGATGCTATTGTATTAAAAGAATTGATACAACTCAATACTCATGCAAGTGAGACAATTATACAGCCAAAAAGAACTTATGAAACTATCAATACAAGAAATAGAAAAACTTGAATGACCTTTACCACTAACAATAATAGAAATGATTTTCTACAAAGTAAATATAATGCAATCGACAGAGACAATTCAGAATAAGGAAATATCACAAGTAAATTCATGTATGAATCATGTCACGCCCCGAACCCTGAGCGCGCGAACATCCCACCATGGTCATTCAAATGCGACGTTCCCAAGTTAAGTCGCCGACCCATTCAGTTCTTTAATGCACATGCGGAAGCGTATTATAAAACCCCTGACAATAAAACACAGGATAGAAAAGCAGGAAGCGATTCCACAACATAACATTTTCATAAATCAATGGAGTTACAAACAAAGGCTTACAGCCAAAAGTCTACAAAAGACCGGCTCTTAAAAAGGAACTGTCCTACGACCTACAAGTTGGACACGTTCTCCAATCCTCATGACTTTACCTTTGCAACTCCTCAAGGCCACCAAAAGGATCTGGCCACTCCGTCCACTGGGGACCTGAAAATGTAAGCCCACAACTGAGGTGAGACATTGTCTCAGCAAGTTCACCTCCTAAACCTTTATTAGAAAGAAAATACACCCTAGGATGGCCTAGCCACACCACACAGAGGACTTACCTCGCCTCAATTCCTTCCTACAGGTTAGCACAATTCAAATCATTCAATCATGTTCATATCATTCAATCATATGCAGTAATATGAACTTAAACAACCGGAACGCAAATATTTTCACATAACCAACAACCATTGGAGTCCTGATTATAAAACTAAATTGTTATAACATGTCCCATACCGTGCCATACAATTCCGCCCCATAATCCGACACATCAAATCATTCAATATGCGTTCCAATTGTTATTCATTGCCACACAAGGGCATAGCCTACTCGCAGTTCGGCTATCTACTGATATTAATGCCAAGCATCGCCTCCCCACCTTGGAGCGCAGCTTCGTCAGTACGTCGACGGTGTTCCCGAAGGAGCATGGGCCTAGAATCAATTGCAACCCACATCCACAACGTGAGGCATCCCATATAGGGGCAAGTTCAGCTCAACAGCCCAGGACAAATTCCTCTTAATTATCACGCAATCAATTCATACTCGGCCCAGGACTCTTTTCATTTCACTTAATGCTTCAATTTAAAATAGTGATCCCGGCCTCTTTTCTTCATATTAAAAATATTCCAAAAATTATTCACGTGTATTGGGACACGTTAATTTCGAACCAAGAAACCAATATCTCACTTTTTTAAACCCCACTATTTAATATAATTCTTAAAATCCAATTTTGGTATCAAAACCCAACACTTGGGATTTTATGAATAAAATCCCTATTTTTCGTAGTCAATATTCAATTTGCATTATCCATTCATCAAATTCAAAATCTGAATACACAAAGAGCAATCGGCGTGAAATTCTGAGAAATTAAGGTCCCGAAATAATTTTTGGAATTTATTAAATAATTAATTTTATTCCGAAATTAATTAAATAAGAATATTTTAATAATTTCGAATAATAATATATTATTAAATTATTAAATAATTTCGAAATATTTATTTATATCAAAAATAAATCATTTATGTCAAATCAAGACTTATTCTAATATAAAACCACTTAGCCTTAATTAAACCTACTTTAAATTAATCATACTCTTAATCTAATTTACACTTAAATAAATTAAACTAACCACCTAACAACACTTAACATAAACTAAGCACACCTAAAGCATCATTAACCCTCTAATCGAGGTTTAGTGAGTTAAACTCACCCGATTAACGAACCGATCGGACCAAAACAAAGGGGACGCCGCGGGGATCGACTTTCCTCAAGGTGGGCCAAGCATCCGGGATCGGGAGGCCGGTCAAAACAGGCTAAAACCGAGCTGGAATATGTATTTTTCAGCTACTGTTTTGGGGTCGAAGGAGGGCGGATTCGGTGCTGGTTCCGGTCGGAAAGGGCGGAGGAGAGGGGCGGCAGTTCGGGCAGTGGCTCACAACGGCTAGGCGAGACCTCCGGCGACAGCAAGCAACTGTAGGACGACAGATGACAGCTGGTTGGCACGCGGATGAAGGCGGAACGAAGCGACGAGCTGGCTAACGAGCCAGCACGCGGGGCGGGCGATGGCAACTTCAGTTGCTCCGGGGACAGGACTACGGTGGCGCGGCTTCGACGGTGTCTAGGGGGCTCTGGAGGATGGCGAGACAACATGAAACCGGCAACTTGGCGTGAGGACACACACAAGTCAGCAGCAAAATGCAGGCTGGTGTGCGGGTGGTGCGACGACAAAGGAGTGGCCACCGGCGGGCAACGAGTGACCGGACGAGCAAGCGGAGGGGTCGGTCAGGCGGCCTGGTTCCGTTCGATCTCTCTCTCTCCCCCCCAAGTTCCAAGAAGCCAAACCAAGGAAGAAGATGATGGAGAAATGTGAAGTGACATCCCACCTTTTTGAGAGCACATCCTCACCCTCCACTTGTCCACATCTCCTTCTCTTTGGCCCCAACTACCATGATATAAGGTGACATCACAATCTGCTAACCCAAATCCTCCACAACATCTTCCAATGGTTGCAATTTCTTTTTCCGCCGTAGCATGAAATCTCGTATATCAATTTCATTCAATTCTTTTCTAATTGAACCAAATTGAAATCCATAAAATTAATCCAATGTCACCACACTTTAATTCACATCATCACTTGTCCATAGAACCTTCTTGAGTCCCAAAAGCGGGCCTACTAATTTCTCAAGCCACATTAGCCATACTTTGATTAACTTGCTGAAAAACTCTAATTGCATGAAAAATCTTTTGAAGATGAGTCAATGTTCCTAAAATGATTTGTGACACACGAGGACTTCCAATTTCTGAATTCAATCTCAATTTCATGGTTAATTTCACTATGGCACGATACTAGCTCGTCCTGATCTATCGGGTAGCTTTTAGAAATTTTCATGCATTTGACCTGTGGTTGATAATTCAAGCCACAATGTACATCTTTGACACATTGGCAACTCTTGATTGTCGAGGTAATCTCAAGGTTTCAAATACGGACACGGGGTACCCAATCGATAAAAAAAGTCAATCCAATGCCGATTGACAAGAATTGTGCGATCTGGTGGAATCACCCACACCTGATCACATGCCTTTGTCGAGTCGACCCATCTCCGGTCTCTCATCAATTTTTAATTGTGCCATAATGACCCTTATAGATTAGCTCGGTCGAAAGATCGCTTCCTGGTCAAATTCTCGAGTCCGATGCATTAGAATCTCTTAACGGCTTCACCTGATAGACTAGTTTTCACATGAGTAGCTGACTCAAGGAAAAGAACTATATGTGTGCCAACAAAATGCCCGTCTCAATTTATTGAAAATATAATTGGAAAATCGGGATATCACAAATCAATTGACATCCTTGAGTCTTCTTATTATGCATCAAGAGACTTCTTTTTCAGATTTTTCTTGGCTCCTCTTATTTTAAAGGAAGGGAAATACCTTTCTGAAGATATCTCAACTTTTTTGAGATCGTCACAACTTTCCTATAGTCTAAAGTGCTGTAACTCCTCTCCTGAATGACAAGATTCAATAAATTCTCTCGATGATTGCTTCAATAGTCTCTAATCTAGACAATAGCATTGCGGTGATGGTCCTGCAGCGGCTCGTCGTTGGGAGGTGGCACGCGCGATGACAAGAGTCAGGAGCATCGTCAAACGAAGTAGCAATACGAGCGAAGAATCACACGAACCTCGTTGCTATAGTAGAACCTCCAAGCGTAGAACGACTTGGGGGATGGAATTAGCGGCAATGCGTAGGTTCTGAGCCCTAACGATCACCTACCTTCAAAGATTGCACCATGTGAAAAATCCACCATAAATCATAAGGACCCATTGAATCACAGGTCCCACAGGCTACAAATTCAAGGAAACATTGATCTAAAACGATGCAATCGATCGAGAGAGGGAAGAGAGAGAGGGACAAACCCTTCCTTGATGAGCTTGGCATCGGGGACGGCATCGGTGGCGACGTCGTGGGTTGTGACAGCAATGTCAACGACGGTGAGCAATGAAGAGCGGCAAGCAACAGCGTGGGGTCGTCGAGGGCTCGGGAGTGGAGTGTTGCAGACTTGCAGTTGCAGAGGAAATAAAGGAAACGAGGAAAGTGAAGAACAGAATAAGTAGAAGGGAAAGTGAAGAATAGAACAGGTTTCTATGCTATGTTAGGGTTCCTGGTTCCGGTTTGGTTCCGATTCCGGTTGGAACCGAGAATTGAACTGGGAACCACCGGTTCCCAAAAAAAGGGAATCGAGAACCGGAATCGGCCTCCCTAGAACCGAGAATTGAACCAAATCCATCGATCCGGTTCTTCGATTCCCTGTTCTACCTGGGAATCGTGCTCACCCTTACTACCACTCATTTCATATGTTCGAAGTTTGCTTGGTTGGGGCGAGTTCTGTAGCCCATATTGTTGACTTGGTACACTTAGTCTGGATTTATCGCAATGGGCTTTATTTTTCATAAATGTGGGCTATGTATGTGGAATAGCATTGGGCAAGGCCAAGAGTTTTGGTTGGGAGTTAACTGTGAGAAGCCTTGGGCTCACTCACCTAATATAGTTTATGCAATGCGTAGACTAAATAGATTACTCGACTGCCTTGAGCAGAATAATGATATATATGAGAGAAACCATAAACTATGGCATCATTCATTGTGGATTTTCCACTGTATTAGAACAGTATAGTGATGTTAATTGGATCTCGAATTCAAATAAAATAAAATCCACTAATAGATATGTGTTCACTCTTGGTGAAGATATTGTAATTTAGAAATTAGCCACACAAAAATTGTGGAGGAAATAACAATCCTGCTAAATCAAAAGTTGACTTGATTGAAGCAAATGATTTTGATGACATAATTATTGTGTCCATTTCCCAAGCCAATACAATGGCCAATGCGAAAGAAGTGAAGGTAGACTCAAGTGCTAACAAGCATTTATGTTAAAAACATGATGCTTCATCCTCCTACTCTCTAGTAAGGAAAGAGAAGAAAATACTTATCTTGGTGATTGAAGAAGTACTCAAGTTCTTGGAAAGAAGACAAACTCATATTAAAACCGAGGCTGAGTAATTGAGAAGTTTCTTAGCGTATGCTCCTACGAAAATTTAACGACACCTATGTATAGATATTGTGATTGCCAAAAGGCAATAGCCATTGCAAAGAATGCAACTTTTAATGGTAAAAAAAGACGTCGGGTTGAGACATGACGTGGCAAAATAATTCCTTAAAAACGGAATTATATAAATCAATTATGTTAAGTCAAAAGTTATTTTGGCCATTCCTCTAACTATACATTGAGGGGAATGGGACAAGCCAATTGAAGAAAATCAACAGTGATGGTAACTCAACATATGTGATTGGCAATCCCATGAATTATGTTCATATGGATAATAATAAATCATTTGTTAATCTAGTGCATCATTAAAAATTTTGTGTCCCTCCTAAGGTGAGAATAATGCAAAACTATAAGGAAAAAGAGGTTGAGTTAGGCTCTTAATGAAATTCCATGCCATTTATGGTGATGTATTAAACTGCAAAATATACTTGATGGAATCACCTATATAAGTATGGAGTGGGCTCGCTCCTATAAGAATTTTTGGCAATAATATCTAAAACACTTATGAATAAACCAAGTACGCACATGGCCTATTAGCGCAAAACTACAATGAATAATAAAGTTTGTGGAAATGTGTTGACACCTAATATTTGAAAATCTTTGTTGTTAAAAATATATCCTCATTTCAAAATTCAAAAAAATTAGTTGTTTGATTTTGGAGCCATTTTTCTTGTTAAGTTGTTGAGTGAATATCTCACTTGCAAAAACAATTTTGAGTCTTCCTCTATAAATAAGAAGGTGAGGCTTCAGCTTGGGGGGAAGCAACATTAAAAATTTGGCACAAATGAGGCTTTTCTCGGTTCTGGAGGTCTGAAATTCAACAAAAAAAAAAAAAGAGATTTTCGTTCTTGAGGGAGGGGGCATTTTCGAGGGTTTCTTTAGGGAAGAAGAAAAGTAAAAAGTGAAAAGAGAGAGAAAAGGGAAGAGAGATTTCGGTGCTTTTAGAAGAAGTGTGCAGAAAGAGACAGAGGGAGGAGACGTGAAAGTGACGTGAGAGAAAGAGAGGTGAGAGAAAAAAGAAAAAAAAGGAAAAGCAGAGGGCTGTGCATCTTCTTCGCAGCCTCTTGAGGCCTCGCTCCGCCTGCCCGCGCCGGCCCTCCGCTCGCCGGCATCCTCCGCTCGCCGGCGTCCTCTGCGCCACCTTGCCATCGTCCAGATCACCTCTGCTGATCTCGCCTCCTCCGCAGTCGCCGAACTCCAGTGCCGGCCGCCCTACCGGCAGCCCCGTTCGTCCCCTGTACCGGTCTCTGTGTCCGGCAGCTAGCTCGAAGTGCGACGCCAGCCACTGCCGCGCCCCACCTCACCAGTCATCATCGTGCATCACCGGCGTCTCCTGCCGCTCGCTCGTCACAGCAACCTGCACCAGCACTGGCGCCCCGACACCTCTGCTGTCCACGACCGACGCTGCAACCTGCTGCTGTCCCTCTGTCCACCGCCGGCGAGTTCTGAAATCGCCACTGCCCGCTGCTGCCCGACGCCGCTCGTCACCCCCAACGCCCGCGCCAGTAGCCCGCGTTGTTCCGTGATCGCCGGTGCCTGACGCCCCTGCAGCACCTCCGTCCGCGACCGCCCGGTGTCCGACGGCGCCTCTTCCTTGCGACGGTTCTGCAGCCGCTCTGTGCCCGCTGCTGTGGCACCACCGCCCGCGACGCCCCTCACCGTCGCTGTCTGCCAGCCCTCACCGGAGCTCCATCGCCAGTCATCCTCCACCCAGCGTCGACCAATCTGCTGCCCCCTTTCCTTAGGTTGTTTATTTTTCTTTTTGTTTTTTTCATTTATTTTATGTTATTTTATTTTATTTATTTATTTTAAAGTTTTGCTATTATTGTACCAATTGGAATATTGGGAATTGATTTTCATTTTATTGTAGGCATTATCCGCGAGGGTTTTCCCTAAAATTATTGTAATTACTAATTTGACATGTAAGATGTTGAGTCATTTTTTTAATTATATTAATTTTTGGGGTTTGTTGATAGTATTTTAATTGTTGAATCAATATATTTATTAATTTGATCCGTAAGATTTCGGATCGGATTTTTAATTATTTTGAATTTTTTGTCGTGATGTTTAAGGTTAGAGTAATCGTTAATTTGATCTGTGAGACAACATGTTATTTTTTCGATTATTTTGATCACTTGTTTGATGAATGTCTTTATTATTTTAGATATAATATTGCTTATTTTGGAAAAAAAACACTAAAAAATCAAAAATATAAAAAATCAAAATCTTGCATGAGCATGTAGGTTAGTAAATTAGAAAATTTTTAGGATTGCATTTTTAGATAACTTTTGGAATAGATTAGGATTGATTTTAGATAATGTTTGCACATTTAAATTATCTCATTTTTCTAGAAATAGTTTTTTAAGATAGGATTGGGTTTAAGTCAAATTAATTCCTAAAATAAATTAGAAAATTATTCTATTTTTAGATAGTTTAATTAGGGTTTTTATTAATTCCGAATTTCAATAAAAATACAAAAAATATTAGGTGCATAGTTTGCATAATAGGTTCATTTAATTAGAATCTATTTGTTAGTAAAATTAGGTCATGTAGTTAGAATGCATGTTTTAATTTTGAGATAAAGGAAAACTCAAAAAAATAACTACTTGCTTTAGTGTGTTGAATTCACCTAGTGCAAATTTATTTTATTTAATGTTTAATAGTGATTGAGCATCCGTGTAATCACCCTTTTTCATGATAGATATTTAGGTTAAAATGAATCGAGCTGCTTGCAAAAAAAAAAAAAAAAATTTTTGAAAATTAAAAAGAAATGGTACCGAATCTTCTTTTTCTTTTTTACCAAAAAAAAAAAGAAATGGTACCGAAAGGATATTAGAAAAATCTAGTGTAACCAAGTCCCCGTACCCTTAGTCTCTGGTTTGTAGGAGTAAAATAATCATCCCATTATTTTACTTAAGTGTCTAATCGACCTACCGTAAACTAATTAGTGGCGATTCCTAAATAATAATCATTTGCATATTTGAACCTTAAGTCGCGAATTGGTATGGGCTTGGGAGAGTTCGAGCTAAGTTTAAAGACTTAGTAGTCTATTAACCTAGTTTTAGGTAATGCACCCGAAATTTAGGTCGCGACAGTTATGTAATGTGATAGGAGAAAATTATAATTCATAAAAATAAATTCTTAGTTTATAGAAGTTTCAAACTTCACCAATGATTTTGTGAATTATATTTCATTCTTTCTAAGACTTGTTCATAGCTTAACAAGCACTAGTTCCAATGCATTACTCTCCAATGACTAAGCATTATTCTATATTTTCTTTTCAAAACTTTTTGAAATATGTAGGGGATTGTTGGATATTTAAACGGGTTATAAAATATTGTAAGTTACTAATTTTTATAACGGTTTTTTACCATTATCAATTTGTAACGGTTTTTGTCTGCCATTCATATAAAACAATTTTGTAACATTTTATAATGGTTATTTGGCGGTCATGTAATGACTGCATAACGACTTTCTGACGATCATATAATGGCTTTATGACATTTCATTTATTTTTATATAAACTCTTCATTATTTTATAAAGGTTGTACGACGGTCATTTTCTTCTTCAATTACCGATTTATTTTTAACTATTTCTTAACGGCTCTCTTTTTCTTTTACCTATAAATTGTTACTACAAATATAATTGGAAAGTAATATTGATATATCAAAACCAAAATATTTATATTTCTCTTTTCCTATCTCGTTACATATCTTTCCTTTCTTTGTTGGGTTATACACATAATATTGTTAGTTCCTTTTCATAATTAATGCGGAGTATAGAAGAATGTTTGTTATATCTTGGGAGGATAGTCGCTGAAACCTTACGCACCAAGTTTCATACTCTGAGGGGTGAAATTATCGTAAAGGATGGTGCTTGCATGCCTCAAATATTTTTTTTTATCTTCTAATCTTTTTCAAAGTATTTCCAACAAATATTATCATTTTCATGTCATCTAATATTTTCCAACAATAGTAATCTATGAAGTCATACAGATTTCATGAATATGGTTTCTTTAGAGAGGAAGATGACAAGGTTTTGGTGAGGAGTGGCCCACAACAAGGCTTTGGGTCTCAGAAGTCTTCTGGAGACGAAGTATTTGAACAATAAAATACCCGCGGCCAGTCTTAGGGCAAGAAGGGTAAAACGTGTAGGGCTTCGTTTGATTTCGTTGAGAAGAAATACATAAGTGGATTCTCATCACAAGTAATTTCATTACATGAAAGCGTATTTATCAATGGTTTGATTGACAAATTTTTATTTTATTTTTATCAAACACGTTCTATTATCAAACATTCAATAACTGAAATAAGCTCTCCCTCTTTTTTCACCTTTTTCTTCTTCTTCTTCTTCTCCACCGACCCACCCAACCCAGACCACACAAACTTCACCTATGCATCGCTGTGCCAACGCCACCATCGAAGCAAATGGAGGTCAACGAAAACTCCATTGATGTCCTCTCTCTCTCTCTCTCTCTGCACATAGGTTGCAACCAGCAGTGATGGAGGTCACGATCACGGCCATGGAGGTCAATATAAATACATGTCCATATATTTATGGTTATGTGATCCGAGTGACTTCCATCAAAACGAATCAAGAATGTTGAAGATCACCGCCTCTCTCTCTCCCTCATAGAGTTCTCTAGATCTTTCTCTAGAGTTCTCCGTATCTCTCTCTGGATTTCTCTAGATCTCTCCCTTCTCTAGAATGTTCTAGCAAAATCCATCAAGAAAAGCTACACCACTTCTAGACTTCTCCAAAGAAATCTAGTTGTGAGGCTATAATAAAATGATAATAATATTTCTAGAATAGTGTAGAAAGCTAGGAAAGTCACCAACTTTCCATCCTATAAATAGGAGCAACTTGCTCCTCATTTGAGTGTCCAAACTAAGAGTGTGTGAGTAGGAAGTCCAAGGGGTGTGTGGGTGTGTGTGTAGGGGTCTTGAGAGTGTGTTGAGTAGAGTGTGCTATGTATGCACGTGAGTGAGAGAAATTGTGTAGAGTTGTCTGAGTATTGTATGTGGTGTGAGAAAATATTCTAATAGTGAAAGTTATATTTCATGAATTATATTTGTACCACGTTTCCGCAAGATTCAACAAAGAAAGTCATGACCTACATGACATCTCGTCATAGGGATCACAACTCATGACCATGGAGTGGATTCACTCCGATGAAGGTTGGCCTGCCTAGCGTAATAGCAGATATATGGTTGCATGAGTTCGGTAACCTCCTCATGGCCATGGGGGTGGGGTCGCTATCTGATAGAGAGAGAGAGAAACCTGCATTTCGCTCACAATGGAAAGATGATGACGACAACAAGTGACGAAGATGGTGCAGTGGCGACGACGGCAGCATGCTGGTTGTGAGTGGTATTAGGAAGTCATGGAGGTGTTGTTCCATAGTTTATAGCGTTTGTGAATAGAATAATTTCGGTTGGGTTTATTTCTGTGAAAACTTCTGGTTGCTCAAAAATAGTTTTAGGAATTTAATTTTATAAGAAAAATTAATTTTTGACATCTGTTTGCATTGAAAACAAGTTGAAATGGTATTTGTTAATAAATGAATCCCCTAAAGACATCTTATATCGTTAAAAATGACATGTAATGACTAATAAACTCGAGAACATCTTCTTTATTTATCATGTAATCCATCAAAATAACATGGATTACAGAAAAATATCGGATTCATATATGTAAAATATTATATACGATGGTGTTTTTGGGAATGTAGAAGAACATTACATAGGATATGTAATTAGGAGATGATAGATTTAAGGGAAAAAATTTGGTGATACAAAAAAGAGTTTAGAGTATTGAGATCATAATAGGTATAATTTAGAAGTTTTGGTGACACAAAATAAAGTATAAATATCACAATGAATATAATTTAGGATTTTTAGTAAAAAAAACACATGAGTGCCATAACTTTTTTAAAGCAATTATGTCATGTCGAATGTTAGGCACTTGAATGAACATTTTTAAAACCTGTTCTCACTTAAGTGATCAATTAAAAGTTCCAGTACTCAAGTGAACAACTTTTAGAAGTTGTATAGGCATCATTTATTTCGCAGAAAATGAATTATTTGAAAAATATTTTCCTATAAATAATCACGTATATCACTTGAAATAATTAGTTGACGAAAATTCTTTTCATTACCAACAACAATTTTTTTCTAAATATTTTCATAGACGATAAAATGTATTTCATTTATTTATTTTTATGAGTGATACAAGTAATCATTTTTTAGAAAAATATTCTACACATTATTTTTTTGTAAAACAAATGCACTTGTAATATTATATGCTTAGAACGGTAATTTCATCTTGTATGTACCGAAGGACATTGTGCGGTTCCCCTTAAAAGGTTGCATTTTAAAGGCGAGTAAGTACTGCACATAGTCGATCTATGTGAGTTCTCGTCATCTTAATTGTTAGGGAAAAAGCCACGAAAAACCCTGAACTTTGCTCAAAGTGACACATTTACCCCAAACTTTTTTTTGTGACGTGAAAAACCCCGAATTTTCATTATGTGACACATTTACCCCAAAATTAGAGGGCATTTTGGTCTTTTCTTTTTATTTTTTTTTACTTTTTAAAATTTTTTAGTTCTTTTTTTCTCTTTTTTTTTTTCTCTCTTCCCTCCACCAGCCGGCCGGCGAAGGGAAGCCGGCGTCCGGCGAGGGCTGCCCTCGCCGGCGTCGAGCGAGGGTCACCCTCGCCGGCCTCGGGCTAGGGCGGCCCTCGCCGGCGTCGAGCGAGGGCCGCCCTCGCCTGCGTCGGGCGAGGGCCGCCCTCGCCAGATCATCGGGCCAGGGCCGTCCTCGCCCGACGCCAGCGAGGGCTGCGACGGGCGAGGGGTGCCCTCGGGCCGTCCTCGCCCGTCGCCGGTGAGGGCCGCCCTCGCCTGCGTCGGGCGAGGGGTGCCCTCGCCAGATCTGGCAAGGGCCGTCCTCGCCCGACGCCGGCGAGGGCCGCCCTCGCCCAGGCGAGGGTGTCCATTCCCTCGCTAGATCTGGCGAGGGCCGTCCTCGCCCGACGCCGGCGAGGGCCGCCCTCGCCTGCGTCGGGCGAGGGTGTCCCTGCCCTCGCTAGATCTGGCGAGGGCCGTCCTCGCCCGTCTCCGGCAAGGGCCACCCTCGCCTGCGTCGGGCGAGGGTGTCCCTGCCCTCGCCCGACGCCGGCGAGGTCGCCGGACGCCGGACGCCAGCTTCCCTCCGCCATGGCCGGCGGAGGGAAGAAGAAGAAAAAAAGAAAAAATTAGAAAAAGGAAAAATTAGAATAAAAAGACAAAAATGCCCTTAATGGGGTAAATGTGTCACGGTTGGCAAAGTTTGGGGTTTTTCACGTCACAAAAAAAAAGTTTGGGGTAAATGTGTCACTTTGGGCAAAGTTCAGGGTTTTTTGTGGCTTTTTCCCTAATTGTTATATCTTATATGGATCTCACATATGACCTATAGTACTCAATGACCACAAGGAGTTGGCTCAAATGCTACGAATGCATAAAAGAATTTTCCAAAAGGCCTCTAGAAAGGTTTGGATACGAGTGATCGGTTGCAAATTATTGACCTAAGAAAGGTTTTTGTGCCAACTATGGAAGCAATTGTTCAACGGACCTACTACGGGTTTATTAAACTAGGCAAAGAATATGACGAGCCCCATTTGTGTCCAAATGTGCCCAAATACGTGGTCTCATATCAAACCCATTAATCCATCCTAAGTAAAACAAGAAGTAATCAAATATAGCTTAAGACGTTGGACCCCAAGTACCAAAAGTGCCTCGCAACTAAAGTCCAGATGGGGTATTTTATATGACAATTATACCACATGGCAATGACGTGTTGTCCGTGCTAGAATTACGTGAGTCGGAGAATTGTTAGACATGCCTTGCTGCTTGTTGCTCAACTTCAACGGATTGGAAATTTCGGCGCAACTGCAATACTTGTGTGTTAAACAGATGACGGACGTTCGAGAAAGGAACACAAACTCAATCTTAGGTTTTTGAGTGGAGGTATAGAATGATTCCATCACTCGACTGGGGCCTTTCGAAATTGAAGGCAAGTGAGCTCAAGTAAAAAATTCCTGTTTGACTACATTGTGTCCAAGCTGCAGGATAGTGAAGGTATAAGAAATTGAAGAACAGGAAAAGCTAAAAGGGAATTGCGATACATGATTGGAAAAGAAAAAAAGGCAAAAGCCACCCAATGCCCCTCACTGACTTTGGATGAAGAACCACAAATGCGGCATAACTTGCTTCATGAACTTGCTGACTTTCGTCATCTTTGGCCCGGAATTCTTGAACGTCTTCTGAGGATACTGACGATGCACTACACGTCTACACCAAGGTCGACACCGAGGTCAACTATCAAAGAAAAAAATTCGCTAATGATGGACACTAAGTCACTTACCCTACTAATGGTGGCAGGAAACTGATTTGCATCAATGCCCAGCTCTTCCTTGTCCAAGTCAAGGATGTTTATCTCGGATAATCACCAAAAAAGTCATATACCTATTATACAGATGTTTACTCAATTCAAAACATATAAATTTTGTCAACTGAGTCTTAAACATTTTGACGATTTGCCAATGTAATCCTTCTGGTCAATTTTCATTGAAGATTACTAACATAGACGTCAACCGTCCTACATAGTATAGCAATAGCTTGACTAAGATTAAACTTAAATCAGTCAGTGGTTTGATTGGGATTGAACTAAAAATTCAACGATGGTGTTTCATTTCACATAAATTGAAGCTGGTATTAAGTATGAACTCGACGCACGACAGCTTGATTTCCTATAAATGAATTGGAGTAGTAAAAGATGGGAGTGATAGGAACACGTTGAAAGGTCGGGGTAGTTTTATAAATGAATATGTATCCAAAATGGTTTCTAAGGAATTGTAATTCTCATTGAGAAGTTTCATTTTTTTTCATAATGAAGAATATACCCATTTGCAGATAGATCGAGACAATTTATAACCATCCACTTTAGAAGTGGTACATAGATTAATTGGTGCAACACATAAAAGATTTCAAGCTTCAAATACAATATATTAGAATCCAAAATAAGAAAAAAAAAAAATACTCGAATCATCCTTGATTATAAAAGGACAATATCATTCATTTCTCACTACTACTCTTTTTTTCCAAGAGGTAGCTCACAGCTGCTAGATTACATATAGAGTGGAAAAAGCAAAATACTTTCTTTTTCCACGCCAGCCTACACTTTATTTTTGCCAATCACATAAAAGACGCACGATTAAATTCATGGACGATCGATCTCCATTTCTTCATCTCGCAAGCAAGCCACACACAGCCCTCAGACAGCACAATTGATGACCGGCTGGTACGTCTGTCCGGGCTGCCACCTAGCAGGGATCACATTGTTGGCAACCAGGGCCTTGTTCGGAAAAGTGTTAAAAAAGTCATAAACTTTTTGTATTTGTGCCAATCTAGTCCTAAACATTTTTTTTTTGTCAATTAAGTCCTAAACCTTTTTACGTTGTGCCAATTCAGTCATTTCTAGTCAATTTTGACCGGATTTTGCTGACTGGATGTCGGCTGACTAACGTGGCTTGATCGACGCTAACGTAAACAACTTTTAATAATATTTTTGAATTTTTGAATTTTTATTTTTCTTTCTTTTTTCCTTCTCCTCCTTCTTCCTCCAGCCGGTCGCCGAACCTCGACGACCGACCAAAGGCGACGGCCGGCGAGGTCAAGGTCGACCTCGCCGGCCACCTCGCCAATGGCCGCGAGGGCGGCCTCGCCCTTGCGGCCTCGCCCATGGTTGGCGAGGCTCGACCTCGCTAGATCCGACGAGGGCGAGCCTCGCTGGCCGTCGCCTTTGGCCGGTCGCCGAGGTCTGGCGACCAACTGGAGGAAGAAGGAGGAGAAGGAAAAAAGAAAAAGAAAAAGAAATTAAAAAAAGAGGAAAAAAATAAAAATTCAAAAATATTAAAATATTATTAAAAGCTGTCCACTTCAGCGCCGATCAGGCCACGTTAGCCGCCCGACGTCCAGTCAAAATTGGCCATAAAGGACTGAATTGGCACAATGCAAAAAGATTTAGGACTTAATTGGCACCAAAAAAATGTTTATGACTAAATTGGCACAAATGCAAAAGGTTTAGGACTTTTTTAGCACTTTTCCCGAGTCTTGCCGAAGTCAAGAGAGGTGAGCTTGATCAAGAACATGGTGCGAAGCAGGCCCGCACCGTCCAGCTGCCAAATCACGCCCCACGACCCTTACCTCCGAAGCCAAGAGTTAGGGCGCGCATGACAAAATTTCTATTTCTCGATTTCTCTGTTTCTCAGTTCTTCGGAATTGGTTTGGAACAGAAATCCGTTTGGTAATGTAATTTGATTTCTCTATTTCTAAAACAAATTTCTATTTCAGAAATAGAAAAATCAAAGAAATCAAAAGCTGAAATTTTTAACTTCTCAGTTTCTGAAATAAAAATCAGAAGCTGAAATCAAACCATATAAAAGAACCTTGCGCTTTCTAGCTAACTTAATTCACTCATAACCACAACTTCACAAATTATTGCTAATTTTATTTTTCTTATTTTGCTCGTGTTTTTTTAATTTTTTTTTTATAACTCCTTCTTTATAATGAAAGGCAATCGAATGGGTCCCCAATTTTCAAAAATGACCAAAGTTCTTAAATGCTTACTTAAAAACAATGGGGCTCTTCCCTCCTAGAAAGGGCACGCGCATGGCCAGTTGAAAAAAAAATTCTTACGCAATAAATGAATAAAAAACGTGCCTAGAAATTTAACCTTGTTTCTTTTCATATTCAAAATTCTTACAAAATCAAAATAATTAGATTGTTACACAATCTTGAATTTTAATTCGAAGGCAAGAGATTCAAGAGAATCTCTCTCTTTGCTATGCAAGGGCCATTAAAGGTTCATTGAGCAACAATAAAGAAATTAGGGATGAGAAACTGGACCGATTCAATTCGAGAATCAAAATAAACCAACCTTCCCCCGATTGGTTCCTAACCATAAACGTTACTTTAAGGTAGAATTCTCATATATTCCTTTACACCATAAATTTTATTTTGTTGATAATCTTGTATAATACTAGTTTTTGATAAAATGATAGGGCTGTATAGGCGCCATTGATGGCACCCATATTCATGCTTCTGCAGTACTTGTCTGAACTTACACAAGATGAGCTTGCAAACAATACATTGACCGAGGAGAGAAACTAAATAAATATGCTTAGGAACACCATTGCCAATAAAATGGCAATGGACAATAATATGCCGGAAATTCCATGAGATTGTATTTTCAACTTTTGTAATGTATTAGTATTATTTCGACTATTATTTTGTATTTAAGGATTTCTTATATTGTTATATAATCAATTTATATTCCTAGAAATAGACATTTTATTTTGTTATCAAACTGTTTCGTTACAGAAATAGAAATTTTGAATCGTTATCAAACAAGGTTTTTAACAACTTCGAAACTTGTCCTAATAGAAATTGAGAAATCAATTTCTAGCCAGAAATTAATTTCTAAAATAGAAATTTTGTCATGTGCCCTTAGAGTCTAGAGCCTGCTTCTGGTTGATGGCGCCAAGCTCGCCATCCCTGTCCTCCCCGTCCTCGTAGTCAATTAGCGCAGCGAAATATTTGGGGTTCGAGCCGGAGTCAACGTCGAAGGTCACCTTCACGCTGGGGAAATTGCACTTTACTCTGCTTGGCATTGAAAATATGTGCGCACGAATAGACTTTTAATATTCGACCAAAAAAAAAACAAGACTTTTAATAAGCAAGTTACACCATTTGCTGATTAGTATAAGTATTGTGAAAGCAGAGTTTCTTGTTAATTTAAAGCACTTTTCAATGCGTTTCATCTTCCTTTTTCCCCTCTGCGAGTCTGTTAAAATTGGAATTCATTCGAAAGGATCCATAGAGAAAGGATCAATCGTACGGACCTTTGGCATTGAATCTGCAGCACCCTGGCATTGCGAAGTTCATCGGCCTTGCCGGGGCATGCCATGGCTCCAAAAGCCGTGCCGCTCAAATCGAAGTGAGCAGATTCAGTGACACAAGGGCCACCAGGGCATTCATCAGTTATAACGACGGTCACTGGGTTCCCGGAACAAGCCGCATTTTCGGTGCATTTCTCCTGCAATTCATTCAACAAGAGCTCAAAACACTACACTTCCTAACTACTACTTAACTGGGGTACTTGTGGCATCTAATATGTTGTAAGACACTCACGTATATATGACGATAGATACCGGGTCAAATAATCTGTTTAAATACGAAGAAATCAAACTACTTTTACTACGAGTCTAGAAAGCTCGCCTAGTTGATGTGTTTTCATGACTTCTATTCCGCGATTATTAACATAGCAAAAACATTTCTGGTGAAAATATATTAGCTTTGTCCGTGACAAAATTCTCTCCGATGACGGCTAATATAATAATAATTAGATACACTTTTCTAGCAAGAGAGAAACCTGGTAACAAGTTCCACATCCTTTGCCTACCGTACCGGGAGCCTGGTTAGGGCTCCTTCTCTTCATTTCCCTGAACCTCCCCCGGAATGCTTTCACATGGACCGGGGCCCGGCTTCATGGGGATTCGAGCTGTGTGCCTTGCCCTTGTGGGGCGGTACGGTCACACACGGTGAGAATCGATTTTTATCGAGGCGACCCTCTCCCTCTATTAGGACTTTCCCTGTGGTCAGAGCCATTTTAAGGTGGTGCTCATCACCTGTGTGAAGGTTTTTAGAAGATCCTCCAACTTCAAGCCTTTTAAGGTCTTGCTTGGGACCACTAATATAATAATAATAATTAGATACACTTCTCTAGCAAGAGAGAAACCTGGTAACAAGTTCCACATCCTTTGCCTCATTTGAAAAGAGAAGGCCCTCCTGCGGACACTATTGAAGAGAATGGAGCTTGGTCGACCCCACTCCCATGCCCACATGCACCACCTAGGTACAAAATATCATACAAAGCATGTTATATATATATATATTATGTTTGGTACAAAGCCAAAGTCAATGTAAGTGATTGACCTAAGCTACTCTTATGTCCAAATCAAGTTATACTCGAAAGACTGGATAAGATAACTCAAAAATTACTGAAAGGCATGTGATAAGACCAGCGGCGCTTGCGTAAAAAGATCTTTACTCCGGGTGAATTGACCAAATAGAAATATAATATCATTCCATTACCGTCGTTTCCGGCGCTGTCGGGACTCCCATACCGTGTCACACCTGCCAGTGACCAATCGCTGTTGGACTGAACCTCCGAGATGTTTAGCGATTTGGGGTTGAAGCAGTGAGACGAGGTTATGAGGAGAGAAAGGAGAAGGGCAAGAGAGAAGCAAAACGATAGAGATTGAAGAAGTGCCATGGGATTCTCGAAACACTTTAGTCGCGAGTTTGATTTCTTGTAGTCAATTTGGAAGCTTAACAGGCGGGTATTTCTAGTCAAATTGAGAGCACAAAATTCCCCTAAATAGGAGTCCTTGTCATCATTGGAGAATTTTCGAAGATGGTTTTTGCCTTTTGGCTATTATACATTGCTTTTTTCATATGGCTTGCTTGTGCTATAACTTTTCTTGCAAGCTGAATAATCCGACGCAATGATCTCCGTAACTATATCCACAACGGATCGTGGGACGTTTGAATGGTTGAAGTATGGATTCGTGCAGATTCCGCGGCAAATAAAGAATTAGCAAGGGGGGTTTTGTACGCAGATTTTCATCGGTGTCAACCAAAATAGTTTGGATATCACACGTATGTATGTCTATTCTTTGTACTTCCAAAAATACATCTTAGACTTCAAAAAAATAAGAGAATTTGAGTCTATTATGAGGTCAAGCTGATTTATCATTTTGCTGATTTAATTGATTTTTTGGGACCATTATATTTACCAAGATTAAATTTTTCCATAAGAAAAAAGAGAGATCCCATTATGTTTCCTTGCATTTTTTAAGCCAAAAAAATGAAAGAAATGCTCGATCAGTGTCTTGTTTATTTTATTTTATTTTATTTTATTTTATCAGTAGTGTCTTGTTTATTGACAAGGTTCTTTAAGCTAACTTTTTTTCCTTCAAATCATTCTAACCATATGTTGTGGCTAAAAGAAAAATCTAGCTCATCTATCCTTCGTTTTTTTTTTTTTTTTTTTAAACTATTAGAGTACCAAGCATGCTTCTTAGACTGGGGAAGGTTTATCAAAATATGACATGAGACACTTTGATTCCTCAACATAATTCCATGAATATCGAAAGTATAATATGAAAATTATGAATTTTTTTTCTCATTTTCCTTGAAGATAAAATCATATATGGGTATGGAAAGTAAGAAAAGAATAAATTCATCTATCTTTATACTATTTGCATAACAACGTCAAGGGAACTCTTGATTTGTATAGTTAGTTAAGGCATTAGGCACGGATTTTCCCAAATCCATACCTCATACGATGTTGAGATATTCGATGTTAAGTCAAATTGACGCTTGTTGACACTTAAATTTTGCATTTTCATTTAGGGTTTAATTGTATAAAAAAATTAAGGCTAATTTTTAACCCCTAAAAAATCATTAAAATTGCATTGCATATAGGGCCCATTTGGTTCGGCTTTGGGGAAATGCCTTTGGCCAAATGCAAATACCTTGAGGGTAAAGGGGTTTTTGGGAATACTTGAACGTTTGGCAAATTATAATTTAAAGGGCATTGAAAAGTGACTTTGGTGTAAATACTGTTTGGTAAACCCAACATTTGCAAAGGGCTTTTATTTTTTTTTAAAAATAAAAATAAAATCCGATGAAACTCGGTCGCCGATCAACGGCAAGCCAACCACCGGCGACTAGATCTGGTCGCTGGTGAGGCTACCTGAGGTAGCACGACCTTAGGTGACGCCGCCTGGGCCTCGCCGACGGCCAGATTTGGGCTTGTGGGAGCCAGGCAGGCATTGCCTGGTTCGTGCGAACTCAGGCGACGCTGCCTAAGGTCGCGCGGCGTGCGACCCAGGTAGGCGTCGCCTGGGTTTGCGCGACCCGGGTGACGCCTGCTTGGGTTGCGCGGACCCAGATCTGGCCGCCAGCGAGGCCCCAGCGGCGACGCATGAGATTGCTCGACCTCATGCAGCCTCGCTGGCGGTTGGGGTATGGGGAAGATGCTCGGTAAAAAAAAAGAGAGAGAAGTCAACAAATGAACAATAGAGATGAACTCGCATGTCCAAAATGCTGACAGCCCATCTATTTTGGGCTTTCAGCATTTCAAAGAAAAGCATTTGGTCAAGGGGAGTTACAAATGCTGAACCAAACACCTAAAAATTTTCCCAATGAGCTTTTGGGGCCTAAAGCCCCTTGAGAATGCTGAACCAAACGAGGCCAAGGTCGACCCAGACCCCTATTTCTTTTCCAGCTGGGCTTGCCCCAACCCTTTTCTCTCTTTTCTTGGCCTCCACGTGGGCCGGCCCATCATCCCTTTTCCCAAGCTCAGCCCGTGTACGAGTCTTCTTCCCCTTCTTGCCGTTCCCGCTAAGGCGGGCACAAGCCAGAGAACAGACGATCGCACGTCAGAGGATCGCAAGGGAGCAAAGATTATGGCGTGATCCGCGGGTCGGGGTCAAGCCGACCGGCAAGCTGGCAACGGCAGAAGCCATGAGCGCTTGCCAATTGCCCTTAAAAGCTAGGGGGGCTTGCTCACTTTAAGGAAAAAATCAGCAGAGAGAAATCGTCAGAGAGAGCGACTGAGAGGGAGTTCTCCGGTCGATTGGCCCCGCCCAAGTCTCGTTTGACGACTCCGGCCATCATCCTCGTCGTCCCGACCTCGCTACCCCCGTACTCAAACCTCTGGTGAGTTTTGCTTTTCTGGTCCAAACCTCCCTTTACCCGAGGATCTCGAGTCAGAAATATGTGGGGCCGGTCGGCCATTGCTCGATTCATCTCGAGCTCGCCCTCCTGTCGCCGTCTCCGAAGCCGAGTAGGGACCTCCTCGTTTTAAAAGGTTATCCCTGTGAACCCTTTTGGCTCCGCCATGTTATGGTCCAATCGAAAGCCGAGACTTGTTCTTTTTGTTAGTCCACAAGCATGCCGGGTCTGAGTGTGCTAATGTTGTTGATTTCGAATGCTTTTTGATGATTTCTTTGAATCTGGCGCTGAGTTCGAGTCCTAAAAAATGGTTAATATCATTTCCCCAGTCCCTGCTCACCACACGTTTGACAATATGTCCAAGCCAGCCTAGGCGCTTGTGTTACCTATTCCCAGTTGTTCTTCAACACGTATAGGCAGGTTTCACGTGTTATAGACCTCTGGTTGTTTGTTGGTCATCATTTGCATCATCGGACCATATCTGGACCTTCACTTTCTTTTGTGTTCCCACTATCCGTTTTGCAAAATTTCCAACGTGTCCTAGTGGTCCTCGCCGACAAGGAAGCGTTGAAAGACTAAGATATTCTGTTGGGTTGTCTCTCCTGTCCGTACACTCTATATTCGCTGTTTTGTGGTCATAAGCTTGAGGTGTCGGCTGCCAACGATGGTTGAGATGGTCGGTTTGCACTCCTTCAGAAATATGTGATCTGCAACGAGTTTTCCTTGAGATTTGCTACGTTATATTCATTTCCCGTTGGCCTCTTGGATATTGGGCCCATTTGGTTTGGTTTTGGGGGAATACCATTGGGAGAATGCAAAAACCTTTGAGGTAAAGGGGTTTTCCGAAATGTTACACCATTTGATAAACTATAATCTTAAATAGCATTGAAACGCAACTTTAGCATAAATACCGTTTGACAAAATTAATATTTGTAATGGGCTTTTGCTTTTATTTTTTTTTATTTTTTAAATTCGAAAATCAAATTCGGCGGCTGGCTAACTGCCGGCGGCCAGATCTGGCCGTCTGAGGTCGCGACCTCAGGCGACGCCACTTGGAGGCACGACCTCCGACGCCTGAGGTCGCAACAGCGGCCAGATCGTGAGACCTCCAGTGCCTGAGGTCGCAGCGGCAACCAAATTGCGACCTCATGCAATGCCACCTAGAGGCACGACCTTAGGCACCTAAGGTTGTAGAGGCTAGATCTGGTGGCTTGAGGTCGCGCGGACCCAGGCGACGCTGCCTGGGTCCGCACACGCTAGGCAACGCCGCCTGAGGTCCGCGTGACCCAGGCGACGCCACCTGAGGTCCGCGCGACCCAGGCGACGCCGCCTGGGTCACGAGTTGCGCCACATCCAGGCGGTGGTCACCTGGGACGCGCGATCCTTAGGCGGCAATGGCGACTACCAGAGAAGCCCGATGGGCGGGGAAGAAGAACATGAACAAGGAAGAAGATGGGCAGGGAAGAGAAGAAGACAAAGGGGGAGAGACGATGAACAGTGACACGGTTGCATTTCCAAAATGTCCAATGCTCAAAGCACCTCCTCCGCAGTATTCAGCTTTTAGCATTTAGAATGCTCACATTTGGCAAATGAGCATTCAAAAACACTTGCCAAACACAAAAAAAATTTCCCAATGAGCTTTGGGAGCCCAAAGCCTCTTGGGAAAGTCAAACCAAATGGGGCCATTGTGGCCGTAAATAACGAATGGCTTAGGTTGGTCGGCGATGGTGTCGCGAGGTGATCGTGATGGTGGTGGCTAGCAACAACGTTGGTCATCGTTTTTGGTTGGTGGTGGCTCAGCGATGGGTAGGTTGAAAGTGTTGGGACAATCCTCAGAGGCGGCAAGTGAGAATGCGATAAGAAGATGGGCTTAATAAACCGTAGCTTTAATGAGAGTGGGCTTGAGTGTCAAAGTTGGGCCAGGCTTGATTTATTTTAGGTATTTCCAAGTTGGGCCATGAATATTTTTGAAAGAAAGGAGGTTTTACTATGGGCTAGAGAATTTGAGAGGGCTTGATGCAGGAGGCCCTAATTGAGTCCTCGGGGTCAGCTTCGTAAGACCAGCCGCAGCGCGAGTCCCTAATTCCGGAACTAAAACATTTTTTTAAAAATAGTTTTTAAAATATTAAAAATTCGAAAATAATTTTAAAAAATCAGAAAATTCTTGGAAATAGGTCTTCATTAAATTTTTAAGTGTTAGCATTAGATGTGGCCTGATTTCACTTGATTAGTATACATGTAGCTTAGTTCTAGTGGAGTATTCTTTTGAAAGAAATTGAATATGACTTGGTTTTAGCTCATGGGGAGCATGTCTTGAGGCTCATAACATGGCCTTGTACATTCTTTGCCCAACTTGTATCAGGTTTTCTTTTCCGCGTTTACTTTAAAGTCACTTTGATACTTTGGTGTTTGCTTACTACATTGTCTTTCAATAAATTGGTTATTTATCGTTTTCTTAGAATAGGTTAGGATTAGTTTAGGCTTTGATGAAAACGAACCCTAGAAAAACATTTGCATGATGGTTTAGCAACTTTGATGCCTTTAGGACTATAATGGGCAATCAAGACCATGTGACCACTTAAGTAATGACCCTCCAAGTTAGAGATACTGAAAGGGCGCTATTAGAAATTAGCGTAATATAATTCCCGACTCTAAAATCTCTGGTTGCGTAGGAATTGTGACGACACTCTCACTCTCAATTCGCTTTTAGTTGACCTAGTTGGCCAGTGGCGACTTCTAAAAATATTCAGATTTTTAAGAGCTTAAAAAATGAAATCCAACGTCACAAAATGTATGAATTTGGGAGAATCCGCATCTAATTAAGGGTCATTGGCTCAAATTAGACAATACCTCTAAACCTACATATTTCTTTTCCCTCTCTAGACGAAAAAGGCAAGTCACGACAATGCTATAAGGATTTTTTTTTTTAATATATTTCTTTTCCCTCTATGGACGGAAAAGGCAAGTCATGACAATGCTATAAGGATTTTTTTTTAATGAGTGCTACTAGCCAATTGGAGTCAATTAGAGACCAAGCGAGGTATAAAAGTATACCTCACTTTCTATGCAATCAAATACTTTTGGGCAGGAGACTTAGTTAACTAATGTCTTTACGGTATCTAAACTTGTTCATGAGCAGTCTAGATTGATTCTAAACATATTCATTAACATGTAAGTTGATTATACGAGTACGCAATCATTAAAATAATAATCAACAGCTTAAAAAAACATTAAATAAATTGTAAGATAAAGCAAGAATCTATAAGAAAAATGCCAATATAAACTAGGCTAAAGGGAAATGATAATTAGCATATCAAAAGTGCGCAACCACATCATAGTTGAAATAAAAATGCGTAAATAGTGACCTAGCATTTGTATGTAAGAACATTCAAGCCCTATTCTATAAGCCTATTTAATTTTGAGCACAATTTTTTTTATCAAGAATTTTAACATATTTTAAGAGAAAACTAACTCAAAAATAATTTTTAAGCTTTTTCCTAATTTTTAGCAAAAATTAAAAAATTTTGGAATTGTTTAAAGTTTTTTATTAATAAAAAATATTAGTATAATATTCTGGAAATATGGACTTGGTGGGCTGACATGGAAATCTTGGGCATGAATGGGCTTGTGGGCTTGAGTCACTACTTGGGCCATTATATTAGGGTCCATCTTTTAATAAGGCCAACCCACTAAAGAACAAATTTCGCCCAAGCGATAAAATAAGCTCAAATTCCTTAGGACCGAATCAAGCCCGAATCAAACTTACGTTAGTGTTATGGCTGCACTAAGCCCTTTTCTATATGCTCCCGCCTGCTGCAGATGAAGGAAGACCTTGAAGCTAGTTCCAGAACACTTCAAGGCTTAGTCAATGAGCAAAACATTCGACTTTCGAACGGAGCACACCCAAAACCATCGATGTAAACTATGTTGGTCCACAACCGCCGGGCAATCATAGACCACCGTATCGATTCACCACACTCATTCTGGCCATAAACTCCATCCATTTCATCTATAGCAAGCAGCACAAGAGCAATACCAGAAATCAACATTGTGTGTGCGCGGGCTGACGTGGGCATTTTATCGAACGCGTAATGAGTCCTTTTGCATGAGTGTTGACATATTGAAAACAGCCCAAAAATCAGCATCCAGATTAAAAACAACGTGCAAACGTATTAAGAAACGTCAGTCTAACACCAAGTTTGCCCTCATTCTCGTTCATACCAGAGCTGAGTCTCGACACTCTGTTCTCAAACTGCTACCAAACCGAGAGGAAAACAAACTTGTATCGCGATTTTCAAAAGCATTTTCTCAAGCAGGTTGTGGATACTGCCAATTCTGAACTCAATTAGGGAATAGGAAATTTTTCCGTCCAAAATCAACTCCTGAACAACACCACCATTACAAAATCATCCAGGAAAGGCTTTGATTCTTAGCTATTCACACACAAGTAGTGCTGGCACAAGTTATCATTAACTTTCACTCGAAGCGGAGCAAAACCGAGGAAGAAATATTACCGCGTCCGCAAAGCGAATCTAAGCCGTAAATACTGGTTGAATTGACGAAGGAAGCTTCGCTATCCGTCCATGGTTAAAATCTACATCGATGGAAGCACAGTGGTAGCTCTACAGCTTTTGACCTCCATGCACCAGTAATGAAGATTAGCGCCTGCAACGGAACCTCAAATAGGAGCCGCGTCGCTGCGTCCTCCTTTCTATTTGATGCATCCTCTTCGACAAAGATCCAAACTCACTCTCGGAAAATCGTTCACCCTTTTCGTCTGAACCTCCTTATCAGAGGGGAAAACCTTTGCATTTACTCCTCAGTATAGCTCCACAACCGCCGATTTCTCTCCTTTTTTCCCTATGACGTCTCTCTTGTATGGGTGTCTGGTTGCTAAGGAAAAGGAAAAATTCTCTCTCTCTCTCTCTCTCTCTCTCTCTCTCTCTCTCTCATTATTATAATTTTCAAAAATAATAATTAATAATATTTTTAATAAAATCTAATAAGTATTAATTCAAATGCTCATAATACCTATATGCTATGTAATTTAATGGAACTTATTTTTATTTTGGGGCCAAAGTTTAACCTCTAATTTTCTATACAATTTATCATCAAATGGACATTCAAACTTGAGTTATCACGAATGCTTGTATTGAAGTTGCTTGTACTTGTACAACCTGTCGATGATTTAATCAAATTACCAATCAAAGTTAGCTTCAGTCGTAATGTACTTAACGGAAGAAAAAGCCACAATAGCAACTGGATGTTTTGAGATGAGTAATACAAAGCCAAATCATGAATTAGGGAGATCGAAAAAACCTCGGTAGCATAAGTCATCTTCTGAGGTCAAATGTGGAAATATCTAATCTCAACATATTTCATGAAGCAATGGATCTAAAGTGCTTTATACTATGTTATTGTGTCTTGACGGGTTTATCTGTCTTGGGATGTTGGACCTCACCTGACTGAACCAGCACCTGCCAAAAAGAAGAAGGTTAAGAGATGAGAGCCCAAACGTAGGATAAATTAGTTTTCCACTTGTTGGCAAATATAGAAAGTTATTTCTTTAGCAAAACAAAAAAATTATAGAAAGTCATTTTCATCGGTTAACAATAAAAAGGGGTGTATCCAATCAAATATAGTGGAAAATAACATCACCTCAACTTCTTTTAATAAGATAATGAATTTCGAAAGAAAATAATAAAACTCCATGAAATATTAAAAACAAATAATTCAAATTTAACAAAAAAAAAAACAATTTTTTTGATATCTTTCAATAGCATTTAAATTCAAAAAAAAAAAAATTGATCAAAACACAATAAAAGTTGATCTTGTATGAAATAAGATGAATAATTATAGTACTTTTTTATTTAATTTTACTACTTCTTAAATCTAAGTGAATTTCTTTACCCGTTGCAGTCTATTCACTTATTAAATAAAATATACTCTAAAAAAAACAACCTTTTGACTGTACTGGAAAATGAAGGTAGCGCTAGTAGCTCTTATGCCACGAAAAAAGAAGAAGCATAAAGTATGTTCACATTTCTTACTCTATTTGACAGAGGTTATATTTGTCTTCATGCTTTTGAAGAAATCACGCTTAGATTGAGAAATGAGTTAGCTTGAGGAAATTAGTCCAATCCAGAAATTTAAACTATAGGATAGGAAAAATACACACACATACGTAAATGCATAAATTACAACGGAGTGAGAAATTGTCTATTGGTATTGGTCATGTTTTCTTCTAACCCGGTTGTGGCAAACATCATCCATCCACTCTTTGATTGGTAGGTTATAATCATAGAGATTTCACCAAAATTTATATTTAGTGAATTTTGCATAAGAGTGATGTCCACAACTCATAATTAGATTTGTCAAACTGGTGGGTCGGGTTGGGCTTGAGTCGGGTTATAAATGGTCCGACTCAAATCAACTTATTTAATTCGTTTATGACCCATTTATCATAGTGCCAAATTTTTAACTCATACCCAACCCATACCCTACCTATTTGACTAAATCTAAGAAATTTTAATTTTTATGATATTTTTCTTTTTAAAAAAATGGTATTGCTAATATACAAATTTAATGGACAATTTTTATAATTTTTCTAAAAATTTATTTTTTAAAAAATCGAATTTTTAATTATTTTTATTTTTTACTTTTTATTTTTAAAATATAATTTTTAATTTTTTTTTCTACTTCTCTTTTTTTTTTTCTTTTTTTTTTTCTTCTTCTTTGGCCGACTGTCGACCACATCGACGGCCGATGACCGGCCATAGGCGAGCCTCGAGCTTGTTGGGCTCGCTCGATGCCGGTGAGCTCAAGGCTCACTAGATTGATAAGGCTTGAGCTCATCCAATGCCACCGAGCTCAAGTCTCGCCGATTGGCAAGGCTTGAGTCTTGTCACACGTTGGTGAGGCCTCTATCTCGCTAGATCGACGAGGCTCAAGCCTTACTTAGCTGGTTGCCGACTATTATAGTGACGGCCACTAGCAAGAAAGGTGGAAGAAGAAAGGGAAGAAAAAAAGGAAAGAAAAAATAAAAAGAAAAGAAAAAGAAAAAGAAAAATGAAATATAAAAAGTAATTATAGTTTTATTTTTATAAAGTTAAAAAGGGAAGAGAGAGATTGTGAGGCTTGGGATGGAAATGAGTTCTAAGTTCAACTCATTTAAGATCCATTTATTTTAGGCTTTAAATTTTTAAACCCAGTTGACTAGTCTTTTCAAAAAGTAAGTGACCATATATGACTCATTTATAATTTCAATAGATCATATATGGGTTTAAGATCTAAGATCCATTTTGACATCCCTAGTCAAAACCCACCAAAGAGAAGACAGTTGGAGGAACATATAGTCCATCGTGTATATCGTCACATTGATTTAGCTCCACAACAAAATGTGTAATGCTACAAATTGTTGCATGAAGGCAATTGATTGATGGACCTTTGTAAAAACTCAATGCACAAACATGTATCCACTTCTTTTGAGAATGTTGACATATTTTTTTCTTTTAGATTTCGAATATGTCTGACTCCATATTATACTGGCACGGGCTGCTGCACTGATAGACTAGTACCGTATAACCTTAAATTAGCAGCCAGATGCTTATTAAAGCCATTAGAGCTGAGTGGACCATGATCAGAATAAACAATATCGTGCTAGCGCTTGGCGAAGCTATCTTTGAAATCAATTATTGGTGAAAAATTTAAGTTTGACCAAAATGGGCCAGCGTTTTTCGTAAGCCTTCTCTAACCATACTTTTATCTATTTGGGAGAAGTTGAAAGCATGACAAAAACAAGGGATAAATGTACTGTATGTTCTAAACTTATCATGAAAGTGCAGTTGAGTACTAAAATTTTTAAAAAGTACAATCAAGTCTTAAAATTTATCAAGTTAGTAAAACCAAAATTATTGGAATTACCTCACTGCTTTTAAGGATTTCTTTATTTTGCAACAAATCATATTACGGTTCATGCAACAATCATACGCATTCTGAACTCAATGCTTCCCACCACCAGTCCATTTTGGAAATGAATTCACTAGATTAGGTAATTTCTCAAATCATGTTTAGTTTCAAGATATTATTGCCTAACTTGAGATGTGTTAAATCTAAGTGATTATTTGAGATTCTAGTGGAGATTCGCCGGGATCACTTGAAACTTGCTGGGCACAGCGGCAAAACTAGGTTGGTCCTGTGGTGGAGCTTAGCAAGACACCAGATTCACTGGTGTTGGGCTGGAAGGCACTACGAGAGTGGCGGTTGGACACTGGGACACTCGGGGTGTCAATCAGAGTGCCGCTGGAATCAATGAAGATAGTAGGCTGCGGTGCAGGCAACAAAGCTCACAGTAACTGCGGTGGAGGAGCTGGCAATTGCGGCGGTGCTGGGCTGGCGGCGGAAACCTGCAAGAAAAGAAACTTGTCGAGGCAGTTGGCTGAGACGCTGCAGGCAATTGCAGCACTGCTGGACCTTGCTAGGAGCGACACCGATGGTTGGAGAAAGAAGAAGAGATGGAAAATAAAAATAAAAAGAAAAGACACATTAATAAAAAAAATTCGAACAAAATATTAAAAACTTTAGAATCAGAAATCGGCAAATTTTTTTGATGCTATCCGATTCCAAGGTTAACCCAACAGGTTAATCCAGGACCGATCCTGATCCCAAATTTGGATGAGGATGGTTTGAAATACATATTTGAAATCTCGAGCACCCCATAAGGAAAATGGGGATGTCGTTTTGGAATAGATAGGGTCAAATGTAATTAAGAGAGTCAAAATTTTGGAGAGGTAAACAAAAGAGGGAAACTTCTTTGCTCCCAACGTCAGCACTTATGACTTCGCTGAGTCGGCTGCCGTTATAAAAAACGTCACGAGACAAGCCTGACTTTCGTACATTATTTTTTATATTGGTCCATTTGGAAGTTGTGGAATATGGTTTTGAATCGTCTTTTGCCTTTTCTTTTTGGTCGATCATGGCATTAGGGATTTGTCTTTAAAATGGTTGTCCTTCGTCATTTATTTGCTTCGCCCTGTGAAATCTCTTAAGAACGAACCATTCTCCATTGAAAATTCAAATACACGGCTTAAGAATGCATTGAAGGTTATACAAAACAAAAGATACCATGCGAAGTTCCATCATCCCTTAACAAACTTATTGAAAATCGAAATACATGGCTTAAGCAACTGAAGTCCAAGCTAAAAATTGAGGAAATGTGCAAAGACCAGATTCCCAGATGACCTTCCTTAAACATTGTCCGGGCTGACCGGAACATTGATGCGTTCTTCTGGCTGTATTGAAACATTTAATGCATTAGCAACACAGTAAACTGTCCAACCAATACTCATAGAGCAACAAAAGAAACGTTTGCCATTTCGACTAGGATTATATTGTATAATATACTGAAGTAGTGATGAACCGTAAGTATATCAATTGCAGAATCAGGAAGTCATTCAACTTAGTTATCGTAATCGAAGAAATTAATGTCTTCTTACAGTTCATGGGGAAGGCCAGCAATGCCTAGATATCTCAAAAGCCATTAGCTATCGTGTAGAAACCAAATAATGGGGGAAAAGAAACAAAGATACCAATTTTCTTATTACAGAAAAAAAGATGCACCGAGGGGACATATATCTTCTTCCTTATAAATGAAGAGCTCTTCATCAGATACTACCTATAACATATTCTATTAACAGCTAACTCAAAATTATTTCTAAATACCTAGATGTGGGACCTTAAAATCAGTACTGCGGAGAGGTTCATACTACAGTGAGGGATCTAGATTTTGAGGTTTAAGAATGCACATTTGAATCATGTATATTATCCATTTAACATAATGATCAATTAAATATGCATTTGCATACCACGAAGAAGCTCAACCTAGGGGAGCTTGCTATAACCTCCATGTCCATTCTTTTGACCGATGAGTGGACTCGAAAGTACGTCAAAAGAGTGACTAAGTGACTAAAAGCAGCAAAGACAGGAAAAAAAAAAGGCTTTCAAGAATTTTTTTTGAAGTACCTACCTGCTGAAGGGCTGCTGCCTCTATGTCCCTGCCTTCTGCCTAGGCAGGCTGCCCTTGACCGACGGCTGATAATGAAGAAAAATTAATACTCAAGCATAAAATAAACAGTGTATATAGAGCAACAAAATAAACATTTGTCATTTCGAGAAGGACTATACAATATATATATATATATATATATATATATATAACTGGAGTGATGATAAAACTGGTAAGCATATCAATTGCAAAATCCAAAAGCCATTCAGCTTATTTATTGTAATCGAAGAAATCAATGTCTTGTTACAGTTTATGGGGAAGGCCAGCAATGCCTAGAAATCTCAAAAGCCACTAGCTATCATGAAGAGACCTAACAACGGAAACGCAGGAACCATTTTTCTTGTTACAGAGAAAAGATGCACCGAATGGCTATGTCTTCGTCTTTAGAAATGAAGAGCTTTTATCAGAAATTACCTACAACATATTCTATTAAAAGCTAAATCAAAATTATTTCTATAAACCTAGATGTGGGACCTCAAAACCATAATCGGCAAGAAGTGAATAATGTAGCTAAGGATCAGACAAATTTTGAGATTTAAAGGGAAGAAAACCCAAAAAATCAATTGCATTTATGTCAATTCAGTTATAAATATTTTAATTCTATTAGTTAATTATAAACTTTTAATAATTTCCCAATATATTTCATCCGACAAATTTTGACCTAAAATTGCCAACACGGATGTCAGTTATCTTATATGGCACGACCAATGCTAATGCAAACAAATTTTAATATTTTAAAGAATTTTTTAATTATTTTCATTGACTTTTTTTTCCATAACTTTAGGCCGGCGAGATGGCTAGTAATAAGCAAGGGCGTCGCAACCCTCATTGACCATGGGCGAAGGCCTTCAAACCCTCACCAACTACAAGTGAGGGTGTCAAGCCCTTGCCTAGATCCATGACGCCCTCGTTGGCCATAGGTAAGGGGCTTGTGGTCCTCGCCTATGACCAACGAGGGCATTGTGGCCCTTGCCTAGACTAGGTGAGGGCATCACAGTCACATCTTAGATCTACGCAAGGGCTTGATACCCTTGCTTGTGGTTGGTGAGGGCGCGAAGATTCTTGCTCGTGGCTAGCAAAAGGCAAAGCCAACCCATACTTGGGAAAAGAAAAGAAAAGAGAAGAAAATGTAATAAAAAAATTCAAAAACTAAAAGAATTTGAAAATTTTGTCCAATTTAGCATCAATTATATCATGTCGGACAGTTGACATCCTTGCCAACAATTTCGTATCAAAATTGGCTAAATGAACTATATTGGCAAATTTTTGAAAAGTTTAAGGCTTAATTAATATACTTGAAATATTTATAACTGAATTGATACAAATGCAACATGCTTAGAGTTTCTTCGGTACTTTTCCCTTGGTTTAAATGTATTTTTAAGGTTCGATAAACAGATGATTTAAAAAAACGTTTTCTTAAAAATAATTGCTAAAAATCAATAAATGAAAATTTTTTTTTCATCTGCAAAATTATTTAAATATAAATTGTTTTCTGTGATAATAATATTTTTCACTAATTGATAATTTTCAAGCGTTGCATGGTACCAATTTTAGGAAAAAAATTTGCAAATCAATCGGATCCTGAAAGGCACTGTATTATCTATTTAACATAATGATCTATTAAGCATGCATTTGCATACCGCAGAGAAGCTCTGCGTAAGACAGTTTGCGATAACCTCCATGTCTATTCTTTCGAACTATAGATCGACCGCGAAGTACGCCGAAAGAGCGAAGAAAAGCAGCAAAGACAACAACAAAGAAGCTTTTCAGACTTCTTAGAAGTAACTACTGACCAGCATGACCGGCCTCTGCCATGACGACCTGTACCTGCCCTGCCACGTTACAGTTAAGGTACAGGTTAGGCGTCAGTTGATTATGAAGAATAGGATTTGCCCTGTCTACGTCAAACCCATTGAAATATCTCTCATTGCGGACACGTGTCTCAAATTCTTCGACTGTTTCTCCTACATTCCCTGCGCGAAAAAAGTGTTGGATATATTATTAATATAGTCCAAAATAATATGTTCACATACAAGCCCAATAGGTAAAAGCATGGTTATTTGGGTCCATATGGGCCGAAGCCCAATAACGTGCATATAAAAACTCTAGGGTTTCCCTACGTTGGAGGTAACACTGTTGAACGTTCCAAACTTGATGTCTCTTGGTGTAATACTTCAAGCAACTACTTCTTCTCTCTCAAACCTATTACCTCCAACAATCTTGAAGTATTAGGTTCGTGTGTCGGATTTGAGCGAGTAAAGTGTGTTCTTGAAGATTTCGTTAAGACGAACTCATGGCTGTAATTTACTTTCGATTTCGATGGTGATATTGGCTAGGATCTGAGTTTGAAGATTCGGGTGACCGAAATCTTTGATTCAAAAACCCAAAAATTATAGCCAATTTAAGAGAGTGAAACCACTTGGGCTTTGTTCTACTCATCAATACGAACGTTTTGAGTGGTTACTCGCATCAATCGGAGGTTGGACGAAGAAGTTACGGCACCTGGAAGTTTCCATCTAAATTTCTAGCGAATTTCGAGGGCGAAATTTCTAGTGAATTTTGTGGGCGAAATTTTTCAGCAAGTTTCAACAACAAGGGCAGTCCATCTTAAGGTTTTTGGGTGCTCCGGATCCGTTTTTGGGGTTTGTTTTGGCAAATTCCATCTCTACAAAGCGGTTTGATCAAGGTTAGGGGAGTTATTCAACTTTGTTGCTCTGAGGACTTCAAGGTGCACTCTTTCTAACACTTTGCTTTGATTAAAATGGCAAAGCGTAGTTCCTATGATATTATAAAGCTGCAATCTTTTAATGTTACTGAATTTCATGGCTGGAAATTACATGTTCAATTTGGCATGAAAGAACGTGACATATTCTATATTATATTGAGCGATTTTACATCTACCAATGAAGATGTGAATGAATATCAATAGAACAAAGATGAGGATTTTTGTAGAGATTACTTGCTGAACTCTCTAAATCCTAATTTGGCTATGACTTATAGTGAGTATAAGACAGCGAAAGAGATATGGGATCACTTGAACGCCGCCAAAAAACAAGAGGGGTTATCTAAAACCCTCCTAGCGGAGAAATTCTTTGACTTTAAATTCACTATGAATTCAAGCATCACCTCTCAGTTAGTTGAATTTGAGAACATGAGGAACAAGCTGAAAGATGATAATTCTAATATGTCCGATAATCTCTTTGTTGGTCTTGTGTTGAGCAAACTCAACTAATGGAGTTCTTTCAAGACTAAATGCACGATGAAGGTATAGATGGGATGGATAAATTAAAGAGGTATATTCACATTGAGGATCAAAATATCACTAGGAAGAGTTTGGATTAAGTGAGACAACAAAAGTCAGAACTTAGTTTCACACTCCAATAAACCTCTTTAAAAGTTCAAGTCACCAAAATGTGAATCCTCTTTATAGTTAGAGGCCAAAAAGACTATCTTCAAAAAGAAGAAGAAGGGCAAGTGCCATAACTGTGGAAAGTGGGGTCAATGTAAGTTGCCAAGGAAGCCAAATAACGACACACCACATAATGAGGCCAATATGCTAATTAGAGGATCTCGAGCCTCGAGCCTTTATTGGAATGATGAAGAATGGAAAGGCCAAGATCTCTTCCGAGTGGTGGTTGGACGATACGCTACTAATTCCACACAGTTGGCTATTAAATCAATTCTAGTTAGAGTATCTACAAGAGAGAGAATTCCCAAAAGTTTTGGTGAAGACTTTGTTGCTTACCATCTTGAGGATGTCCATTCTCCTATCATGAAGCAATGAGATCTAAGGAATCTCCACTGTAGGCAAAAGCCATAGATGATGAAATGAGCTCTCTGCTACAGAATCACACTTGGCAGCTAGTAAATTTGCCAAAAGGGGCTAAAGCTATAGGCTGTAAATGGGTGTTGAAGAAGAAACTGAATAGTGATGGATCAATAGCCGATACAAAGCACGCTTAGTAGCTAAAGGCTATAAACAACATAGTGGAATAGACTACTTTGATGTCTATTCACCTTGTGTGTCATCTATCAACTATAAGAATTCTTCTTGCTTTGGCATCTATTGAACACTTTGTAGTTCATCAAATGGATGTAAAAACAGCTTTCTTAAATGGAGATTTAAATGAAGAAATTTACATGGAACAACCGGAAGGATATGTTATGAAAGGTCTTGAGGACAAAGTTTGTAAATTAAATAAATCTCTATATGGTCTTAAACAAGCACCTAAGATGTGGCATCTTAAATTTGATGAAGTGGTAAAGAGGTATGGCTTTCAGTCTAGTTATTCAATAAATGCCTTTACCATCGTTCTATGTCACATAAGATAGTCATCATTTGCTTGTATGTTGATGACATGTTAATTCTTGGTTCCGATCATTCTATAGTGAGTGACGTGAAAGCTACTTTAGCTAAAGAATTTGACATGAAAGATCTTGGTATTGCTAATACCATTCTTGGTATGAAAGTAAGCTTTGAACGGCAAGTCATCTCCCTTAGCAAAAAAAAAAAAAAAAAAAGATCGACTCATTATATTGAGCAGCTACTTTCTACTTGGGGATACGATAAGTGTAAATTGAGTGAGACACCATGTGATTATAATAATAGACCGAGTCTTAATGAAGGAACCGACGTGGATCAATTAAAGTACTCGAAACTACTTGGTAGTCTCATGTATGCTATGAGTTGCACTAGACTCGACATAGCCTTTACAGTTGGCATGCTGAGTCGTTTTACTAGTAATCCTAGTAAAGAGCATTGGGATGCTCTCAATAAGTTAATGAGATACCTTAAAGGTATTAAAGATTATGCTCTCTATTATTTTGGTTATCCTCCAACTGTGGATGGATATTCTAATGCCTCATGGTGCTTAGATATTGAAAATAGTAAGTCTACTAGTGGATATATATTCACTTTGGGTGGAGCTACTATAAATTGGAAATCCAAACGATAGATTTGTATTACATTGTCATCTATGGAATTAGAACCTTTTGCTTTAGCCTCAGCCGGCGAAGAGGCCAAGTGGATAAAGAATCTGATTATAGATATTTTTTTTTTGACTTGGCTAAAGATTAGTTCTTTAAGCCTATTCAGTGATAATCAAGCAACTATCCAAGTCATCAATAATGCTCTCTTTAATTCAAAGCGAGGACATGTGAGACTAAGACATGCATTGTTGAATTATCTGAGAGAACAATGGGTTATCACCTTGATCAATGTGAGATCGAAGGATAACATAGCCGATATTCTCACCAAAGGTATGCCTAAAGATCAATTATTCAATACAATGGGGGAAATAGGGTTAAAGACTATATAGGAAAATCTTAACTACCATTTACTTACCTTCTAATTGTGTGTTTTGAATTATCAAATATTTCTTTATTGGCTACAATGATAAGCACAATTTATATGTTTCATCGATGTTCACAGCTGCTTTACTATTTGAAGAGGGTGAGTTGTCTCATTCCAAATTTGATGAAGATGACTTTAACCTAATTCAAATGTTCTATCTGGAAAAATTGTGTCATTCCAAACTTGATGATACAATTCAACTAGATTGGACTATCCTTTTTTGGTTAAATGATCTCATTCCAAACTTGATGCTAGATTATTTGACTTTAAGGAATCAGTAATTGTGACATTCCAAATTGAAACATAGAAACAATTGTTTACATAAGAAGCCTATTTGTCTTGTTCTTAATTGAAACTTGATATTACATGACTAGGTTGTTGTAAGTGACTTGACTATTGGTCTTGTTCTTTGAAACTAGACAATAGTTATTCTCCTACAAATAAACTTAAGTTGATGGCTCTTTGTAAATCACATTGTTTAGGTCTTGTTCATAATTTATGAAACTGGCTTGATGCTTATGACATGATATTATGATGCTTTATGACATCAATATATGTTCTTCTCCGCCTGATGGAATGGTGCTAAGCTTTTATTCAATTGATTGAATTCATGATAATATGAAATTCATATTTGACATTCTACAAGGATGGCGTAGATGGAGGAGAGCTTAATGAGTGGGATCCCACCAGGATGATCTACTTGATGAATGAATATATATCACTTAGAGCGTGTGGGGACTTGACGGTTTTACCTGCTATTGCCTATTTTGATGAAGTTCATTTACTTGAGACTTGCATTTTGCTATTTCTATTTTGTGGACATTATTATGCTTGTTTCTTATATTTGTAAGGCCTTAGACTATTTTGACTGGCCTACTTATACTTGATTAATATGCATATATTGGTTGTGAACTGAATCTGAGAATTATTTTGGGATTTGAATTTTAATCTCGGAAACAGATTCATGATAAGAATGATTCACTTATTTAGTTTGCACATGATGATTTAGTTTAATACTTTACAGCTGGAATACTCTTTGACTGATCCGAGTTGATTATCTTGGACTGAATGTGGATGATTCATGTTTGTTTGAACATTACACGACCAACTTATTGGATTGTGCTTTGTATGGTGAACATAGGAGGAGATTGTTGGATATATTATTAATATAGTCCAAAATAATATGTTCACATACAAGCCCAATAGGTAAAAGCATGGTTATTTGGGTCCATATGGGCCGAAGCCCAATAACGTGCATATAAAAACTCTAGGGTTTCCCTACGCTGGAGGTAACACTGTTGAGCGTTCCAAACTTGACGTCTCTTGGTGTAATACTTCAAGCAACTACTTCTTCTCTCTCAAACCTATTACCTCCAACAAAAAGATCCGTATCTGAGAGTTGATGTTCGTTTCATTGAGGTCGTAGTTGTGACCCCGCACTGCTATAGGTTCTCCCACGGGGATTTTTCTCACCAGACCCTCGCGGACTTTGCCAAGCCTTGGAGGAAGAGCATCATCAGTACAATGGACGGGGATCAGAAGAATGGGTCTATCGGAATTGTTATGGATTATAGTCGTAGGCGGCCAGAGCCCTGTTTCAAATCGCAAGTAAAAGATTTGTCAATAATCCTGCTCTTAGATCCCGTCTACCTGTGAAGTTTCATGATGGTGTACACCAAACAAATATCATAAATCACTTATCGTCTCCTCTCAATTGTAATTAAACGCATTAGACATATTCGAATGGTGCAACACATTCATTAACATGAAGACAATGTAGATATAACCCTGATTTCATAGTTCGGCAGCAGTAACTACAATCTCATCTTGTGCAAGTGGTGTGTAATGTCTAGTTAACGCCTACTTCATGTGAAATCTGTTAGTAATTAAACTAAATTCGTGAATGTCCAACGTGCACCCATAAATATTTAATCCCCTATATGCATCTAGGATGTACGTGTATGTTTAGATTCATGTTTCTATGCCTAGTTCAATGTTTTGTAAATTTATGAAATGTATTATCTTGGAATGATAGATACATTTATGAGTTATTTAAGATTACTAGTCATTTACAAGCCTATATAAAGTCAAGTATGGTAATCATTTCTTTAAAGAAAAGAAAAATAAAAGAAAAAACCTATTTATCTCATTCTTTTCTTAACTAGAGTTGAGTTTACTGAATTTGAGTGTTCCACCTTCAAAATTATTCTATGAAAACCATCATGGCAGAAAGGTGTCCACGAAAAACTGGTCTATAGTTAGAGCTTATTGAGTCAAGGAAATCCATTGCAAATTCTTGGAATCGGCAGACAATGTGAATTCAGTTTATTGTCAGAAAGATAGGAATTTTCTCATGTGCAATCGTTATCTTGAATCCATGATCCCTTACCTAAAAATGCATTTATTATTTGCGCAGCCAAGCCTTGAACGGTCTCCAACAGTGCATCCATCCCAATAGGAGTATTAGAATAGGGAGAAGCACAAGCTGCCGAACCGCCGGCGGAGAAGGAGTGGATTTCTTCACGCTGCTTCTGCAGTGGTTGTGGGCGTTCAGACACGGAGGATAAATTTGCAAGAGGATATCAATGATTCGAGGAGGAGAGAAGTCGAATGTTGTGATGTTGCAGGTGAGAAGCGAAATCATACCTTTTTATAGAATCACGGATGGAACAGCAAGCGAAGAAGAGTAGTGGCTGTTAAGTTGAGCAGGAGTGTCCTGAAGTCCCAAACATTCTTTTACGTGGTGGTGGGTGCTAAAGTCTGAATAACCTTTTTCGATGCGAGGGTCCTAAATCCCAAGCGTTCTTTTCCGTGGTAGTGGACGCTAAAGTCTGACTAACCTTTTTCCATGTGATGGTCCTAAAGTCCCGAATAATGGTGGTCCTATTGTTTCGCTGCGAATTGGTCAATCGACTAAATATTTTTCATCAAAGGTAAATTTCCAGTTCTTATTAGAATAGTATTCAGTGGCAATTCGGACAGGAATCCGGAAACAGATCTGCACTAACTAAATCTACGAATTGGACGAATGCAATTACTGGAAATTGATAAATTAAAACGAACATGGTTGCCTTCAAGATTGTCGGGGGCTTTTACAATGGTTCAACATGGCTTTTATTGATTTTTACCCAATATTACCGCTTCTAAGCGGTTAATATTCAAAGCTTGAAATTAAAACTGCAATGTCCTTGATTTTCGGCTCCATGATCATACTTCTGTCAGCACCTGAATTTTTATAGACCCATTTAGTTGTTCATTGCATATCAAATTAGGGATCGACCCCAAACCCTAAACAAAAATATTGGTTTACTTTGCATTTAGAATTAACATATTTTCATGTATCAGTAAAGAGGTCTACCAAACAGAAAAGAGAGCAAGAGACAAAGTTGATCCCACAATCATCATCGTCATCACATCATATTTGCACACTAATTAAGGATAAGGACACCATAAGTGTCATAACTTGTGTACAGTGCTCGCTGAGTTGCGTAACTTTTTTTTCCGATTAATTGAGTGTTAACTTATGTATAGTATTTATTGGAAGGTCATGGCTTTTTTCTAATTATGTTAGTGTTATAACCTTTTAAAAATGTTCACTATAAGTGCTATGTCACATCAGATTTCTGATACTTGGATAATCATTTAAAAAAAAAAATTACACTTAAGTGATAGATTGAAAGTTATGGCACTCAAGCGAATATTTTTTAAAATTTATAACATTTATGTGGTCGAAAATAAATTTATTGCACTAAATTGAGCTTTTTGATAAAAGTTATATACTTGTGATATTTTTATTTTAAAATCATCTCATAAAGGAAAGTGATTGAGATAACAATCTGGAATTGAATTAGAGAGCTAGTGAAGTCCACGATGGAGAGCACTCGGCGGAAGCATGCGCCGTATGTGGTGGGTAGTTGAACATTAAATAAAATGAAAGAAGGGTGGCAAAGCAATGGGCGTAGTTGGCAGACCTGGGGTTGAATAGGCAAAGCGAAAGGTAACCCACGTATTTGGCCAATGGTAGACATCCATATTTGCACAAAATTGTAATTAAAAAGGAGGAGGTCTGATGATTCTCTCTCTTCTTAAAGGAAACGTCCACTTTCTTCCTAAAGGAAGACTCCACTAACTAATAACTATTACGTATTCAAGGTGACCTCATTATTCTTGGGATCCTTGCACTAAAGTCCATGGCCGCCATGATCGTAGAGGGACAACTGTAAAGTTTATCTTCTCTGGATTCCCTCCGGAATATTCACCGCCACCAACCTTCAGCACTTTTTTGACTGGCCACATTGAGAGAATACGTTTCCAGCAACTTCGGCGACGAATCCCGTTGCGGATTGGCCCGTTTTTCAGCGATTTCCTTCGGGCAATCTTCCGTGAGTCCGATCCAGGTAATTCCAGCAGCTGTCCATCCCAATGTTTGCGATCAGCGTCCCAACAACAGTGCCAATATTCCTAGACAAAGCATTGTCTGCTTTGGCTTGCGTCATATCAACCCTCACAGTTTTTTCTTTTGGCATATAAATGGACACTATCTCATAATGTCACCCATTACAGTAGTGCTCTTGCAATTCAAATTAGTCTTGCCTCCTTCACGATCTTCGAAGCCTGCTTTGAGCCACTACTTGTCTAAGTCCTTTGGCTCCAGTGACCATTACTCGAACCGAGAAACTCTAATTGTTAAACTTTACTCTAATTTCACTAATTGAGCTTAGTGTCTAGGCTAAGTGGGCCGAAGAAATCCAGTTGAGGATCGGCCCAATGGGTCGGGTCAAGTTAGATCTAATTGAGTTGACCCAGGTTGACCGGGGCATTTGTCTTGACTCTTTGAAATTAGCAACATAGGTTTGGCCAACACACTTGATCCGGCCCAATTAGTTGAATTGGGCTTCAGCCCAAGCGAGCCAAACTAGGTTAGGTCAATGGGGTTGACTTAGCCTGAATCTAGCAGTCCCAATTCTTCATTATGGCTAAATTTTGCCAAATTTCTAAGTTCTATCACAATTGACATTGAAATTAATTTGATTTAACTTAATTAGATTTGAATTGGACCTATGTGCACTATTTGTGAAGAACCGACCGTGGCCCTAAATTTGTGCTAAAAAATTGATCGACTCATCCCAAGCCGGAATTCTTCAAATTGGCTTGAAATTTCAATGCGTTACAACCTCTTGGTCAAATGCAGACAAATAAATTAATCTAAAAAATGACTAGAAATGTGTAAATTTTGGAATTGTCCAATCAAGGGCAAAATTCTCGATTTAATAGCCTAATTACGTTTGAAATGGATAGAATTTATGAATTTTTTCATATTACTAGTTTTTCAAACAAAAAAAAAAATGACCAAGGGTTGACTTTAAGGGTTGGCCAAAAGGTCAACTAAAAGTCATACTTGGATTATTTGATCAAAAGACTCATATGTTTAGACAAAATGCAATGAAATTAAAAAAATGTTGAAAAACACTAAAATGGCTCTTTTGCGCCAAGAAACAGACACTATCGTAATTAGTGACTCCTTATCTTGAGTTTTTTACTCTTAGTGGACCTATCAGCTAAATTCAAGTGTCAACAACTATAGACACACACATTTTGATGATCCATTTAGTCATTCATTACATAAAAAAAGCTAGATGTCGACCTTGATGCCTAAACAAATATATTAATTAAACTCCATGCATTTGTAGTTAATCAAGCCCATATAGTTTGCATATTATAGGTTTAAGTAAATAGGTCTGAGCTTAATTTAGCTAGTTGGACTAAACCCGTAGTAAAAGGAAATTTGGCCAAGCCCATGAACACGTTATGGTTGAAATTTACTTTGGAAAATTGGAAAATGCCAAGGTGGAAAATATTGGTATTGATATGATCTTAGAGAATAATTGATGTTGACACCTAAAATTTTGCATAAAAAATGGGTTAATTTTTACCAAAAAAAAATCTCACGGCATATAGTTTTTTTTTGGTAAAGATCTCATGGCATATAGTTTATAAACATTTATGTTATTTTGTTTTGTTTTATTTTATTTTATTGGACCAATGGCGAACGCGAGATTTTTCACATATTCGGGTAATATATACTGAGGATATATTTTCAAGCAGAAAGGAAATTTTTGGATGAAATATGTGAAAAATACAAAAGAGAATATTACGTGAGGTGCAACGATATATTTTTTTTTTTTAGTACCAGGATCCTCCCTGGATGAGGAGTAGAGTAACTATCACCCTTAATTCAAACTCATGACCTCTCCCGAAAGGAACCTGCCCTGAATCATTATGCTGCCACCATGGGTGGTATATATTCAGGGGAATTATATACATATAAAATGAGAAATAGAATATATTACGAAGATACAATTTTTGCGCTTATAAAAGGCATCACGTACGAAAAAGACAGGGGGCTCTCGGTTTTTCGAAGTAAAAGAAAAAGAAAAAAGAAAAGTGAGAGAGGGAAAGACCGGAGGTGACGTGAGAGAGAGAGAGAGAAAGAAAAAAACAAAAGGGAAACCAGATCGTCTTCTTCGCACGGGGGGGGAAGGGGCCTTCGACCGTGCCGGCACCCGCGCGCCGGCAGCCGTGCCGCCGACCACCGCAGCTCCGCCGGTGACCCCGAGTCACTGACTACCTTTTCTTCGCCGGCGACCCGCGAGCCTTCTCTGCTCCACCGCTGCTCCATCGATCTGCTGCCGGAGCTGCAACCTGAAACCAGCGCCCTTCCTCCGCCCAGATCTGCTCAACGCTTCTGCTCGAGCTCGAAGCCGGTCGCTGCTCCCCCTCAATCGAGCGACCAACCTAGCCGCTTCCACCGCGCCAGATCCGGACGCCGAGCCACCAGCCACCGCCGCCCCGTCGATCTCCTCCCCGACTCACTGGCGACCCACCGGCTCGCGACCCTCCTGCTGCCTTTTCCCCATGCCGGTCGTCGCTGCGCCTTCCCCGAAGCCTGTCCCAAGCCTGATCGCAGCCCTTCCGCTCCAACGACGCTGCTGTTGTCCCTGTCTTGTCTGCGCTTGCAACTCTCTGCCGGTGCTACTCCGGCCAGCGACCTGCCGGCGATGCCGAGCCGCTCCGCTCTCTGCCTGAGCCTGAGCGAGGCCGCCTGCCGCTGCTCCTCGCGACGCCACCGCTCGCCGCAGATCCGCTCGCTACTGGTCCTCCTCGCCGGAGCTCCGACGACCGGCGACCGACGGTGAACCCCCCGCAAAGCCGCCAAGGCGTGGGTAAAAAAAACAAGAAAAAGGCAAAATCAATTTAGGTAGCTTTTTCTTCCTTTTATTTATTTGCCTTATTTTATTCTTTATTTTATTTTATTTGTTCGTTTTAGTGTAATTATTCTTTGATGTAAGATTGAGATGTTCGACATGAAATAGCCTCTAAAATTTGTGATTGACAGTCCAATTTACGCTTCCGAAATTCGACTTGCGATCGCTTGAAAAATCTCCAATTTAATTTCACGCCGGGATTCGATTCACGATTTATTTACAATTGGTTAATGCAATCTCATATTCAAAATATGATTCGTCAATTTAGGTATCAATTTTGTCTTGCTTTGATTTACTGTCGTGTTGTTTAAGTTGATTTTGTTTTTGTAAAAAAAAAAAAAAAAAGTGAGTTAGATTAGGTTTATTTCTTGTTTTAGGGTTTGCATATTTTGCATAGGAATTTTATTTCGAATTTCAAAAATAAAAATTAAAAAGTTAATTAATTACAAATTTTTAAAAAATAAAAACTCAAATCAATCAATTTAGGTTGTTAGTTTTTTTTTTTTAACTTAGGTTGCATGTTTAATTATTTGACAATTTTTAATTTCGAAATTAATAAAAAAAACTAAAAAATCATTATGCATATGTCATGTAGAATTAGGGCATCATTTGTACGCCATTGCATATTAGAGTAAAATTGCACGTAGTTTAATTCTAGATAATATATATTTTTAATTTATTATAAGTTTAGATTGCATTCTAGTTTAAATTAGGATTTGGCTTAACCTAATTCCTAATACAAATTGAGTAGGATCTTAATCTAGCTAGATAATTTTCACATTTTTTCTAATTTCGAATCTCAAGAAAAATACAAAAAAAAAATGTCTTAGAAAAAATTAGTTTCATTTTATATGATAAATTGCATGCTTTTCGAGAAAAAAAAAAAAATTGTCATGTGTATGTCATATAGAATTAGATTCATGAAATACATGTCATTTAGGAATTGTTACTAGGTCTATTTAATTAGAAATTGTCTGTCATTAGAATTAGGTCATTTAGTTATATTGCATCGTATAAAGCATAATTCTCATTAATTAAGTGAAAACAAAAATAAATTGCATATTAATTAGAAATCATATCTAGGGTGGTTGATGTGAATTTTGATTTAACATTGCAAATACTTTCGTTGTTATGAGGTAACTTTTGCAATTTATTCATCGCTTTATTTCACCTCACATGTTATGAAAAATAAATTTAAAATCAATTCAAGCTGCTTGCCAAATTTTCTTTTTCAAAATAAAAGAAAAAGTACCGAAAAAGCATTAGAAAAATCTAGCGTGTCCCCGAATCCATAAATCTCTGATTCGTAGGAGTAAGATTTACTTGGTTTCTAATCAACCCATTAAAAATAGAATAGTAACGACTCCTAGTTAAAAAAATCAATTGCACGTTAAGAACTTGAACCTAAATCGCGAATTGGTATGTGCTTAAGAGAGTCCGAGCTAAGTTTAGGCTTAGCCAAACCCTAACGGTACACCTGAAAATGTTGATTGCGACAATTGAGCAAATTAATATTATCACAATTGGAATCCTTAAAAGGTTAGAGGAAAGTTCCCGATGGTTGAAGTTTTGGTGTATCCCTTAAGGTTTAAAAATTAGAAAATATATTGTTAAAAGAACCCTAAACTTAGCGTTATATGAGGGGCATTGACACCATTTGAGGGACGCTTAACTGAGAGGCGGCGGAGCACGACAATAAGAAAATAGAGAGCTTCGTAATAGAGGGTGGGGAGTGAGGAGAGGTGAAGGGAAAAGTCAAGAAATAATACGGAGGGAGAGCAGAGTGGTGAAGTTTGGGGAAGACGAGAAAGGACTATGACCACAGATTGAAAAGAAAAGTTCTTCAGGAGACCAACATGGGGCTTTGAGAAAGAAAAAGGCAAAGTGAGGCAATCTTGAAGAGGAGACAACAATTAATCGTCAGAGCCACGCTGATCCGGACATCAACGATCCAACCCACAATACACTCGCGGTTTACCTTTCTACAGAATCAACGAGCGTCCCTTTCTAGGAGCGACGCCGGCAATCCACTGCAGTTCCCTTCTGCGGACTCCACTCGGCCTCTTTGCTCGTGATTTCTACTAGTCCCTGCCTGACGTCTTGGTGTGAAGACCAGCCAAGCGTCGAGACCGCGAGTCATCACTCTCTCTAGCATTCCAGGCAAAGCCCAACAAATTTTATGTTCTGTGCAGGTTTATCGACGCAGTCAATAACCACCGCAAACTCGACCGTGCGTACCATCTTGACGTGCTCTCATCACGCCTGCTCGAAGTCCCTGCTCAGGCACACCTCCGATGATTGACGTCACCACGTCCCATTGCTCTACTGCCCTCTTTGCAGTTGGACACGATGCTTCCTTAGTCTCACTGCGCACCGGTCACTGCGAAAGCTCCCCATCACCAGTCCATTTTGGAAATGAATTCACTGCATTAGGTTATTTCTCGAATCATGTTTAATTTCAATATATTATTGCCAAACTTGAGATATATTAAATCTAAGTGATTATTTGAGATTCTAGATTTGCCAGGATCACTTGAAACTTGCTGGGCACAGCGGCAAAACTAGGTTGGTTCTGCGGTGGAGCTTGGCAAGACACCAGATTCATTGGTGTTGGGCTGGAAGCCACTGCGGGAGTCGCGGTTGGACACTGGGACACTCCGGTTGTCAATCAGAGTGCCGCTGGAATCGATGAGGATATTAGGTTGCTGTGCAAGCAACAAAGCTCACTGAACTGCGGTGGAGGAGCTGGCAATCGTGGCGGTGCTGGGCTGGTGGCGAAAACCTGCAAGAAAAGAAGCTTGCCGGGGGAGTTAGCTGAGATGCTGCGGGCAATCGCAGCACCGCTGGACCTTGCTAGGAGGAAGGAGAAGGGATGGTAAAAAAAACAAAAAGAAAAGATTAGGACTGAATTGTCTAATCAATGTAGGATTGGCGTCACCTTAGTAATATTGGGTGAAAATTAACTGGATAGACTTAATTTGATTGAGAAAATTATAAAGATTATGACTAAATTAGCAAAAGTGCAATAATTTTATGATATTTTTTTTTTTATAATTTTTCTTTTAAAAATTAATTTCATTATCTATAATAATTTATATTTAAATATTATTTTTCATTTAATAATTTTTATAAGTGATGTAAGCAGTAATTTTTAAAAAAATATTTTTTTAAAGTATTTATTTTCGACAAAGTACACCCTCAGACGGAAAAAGACACGGGGATGCACATGTAATGGGGGAGAGGAAACAAACAAAGAATACAGAGAGGGGAGAGACGGAAGATGGAAGCACCTAAGCACCTTCTCATGATCTCTGGGCAGGACCACTTGGCCCGATCTCTCAAATGTGGGCTCCAGTTGATTCTGGTTTGACGGCCGAACCACCAACGATTCAGGTTTGATCACCGGGTCGTGGTAGTTTCATATCTAGTGGGGCCGGTCGAAACCCTTCCAATGGTTTCTCTGCAGTGACCTCAATCGGTTCCCACAGATCCGGAGGGCCATCATCATCTGTTTGCATTGGTTTTAAGTTATATTCATAATGATTAATATCATTAAAAATCTCAAATTAATACATTTATGATAAATTTATCTTAAATTAAATTTTTAATAATCAAAACCCCAAATTGGTATGTTAAGTTAGGCGACGTGTGACGATTGGCGATTTATCAATTTGGATTTTCACCTGTATATCCATTTCTGATTTTTTGTGATATTAATTGAATTTAATAAAAACTAATAGAGGGTAGATTGTTACAAATGTAGTGGTCAAAAAATTTATTTTCAGTAAATTTATTATAATTGCACCCGTTTGGGATTTTTTGTGGTCAAAAAATTAATTTGAGGCAAATTTATCAAAAAAGTACTAATTTTGGGTTTTTTTTTTCTTTTCGTGATATTAGCCCTATTCATTATTGGTTGCGTCATAATTGAGTCGATTTTAAACTTGGCATTTAGATTACACTGTTATGACTTGCATTTAGTACAATTAATTTTTAAATCATATTCATCATCAAATAAATAAGTATAATAAAACCCACAAAAAAAATTATGGAAAGCAGTTGGTGAGAAAATAATTTAAAAAAATGGATGGCGCATGATATCGTTTAGATTTATCACGTGCTTCATCGTGCTCTATTTTTTGTTAGTGCCTTATATCATCATTTGGTTAGGATGTTTTTATCGTTACATTAGAGTAATGACATGTTTTGACCTACCTCACGGGGTCGTGTTCTGAGGCTTAAAAATATGGCGGTGTATTTTTTTGCTCGATACATATTGGGTTTTTCCTCGCGTATCTTATCTTCTCGTATTTCTTTTTTTTAGGTGGGTTGTGTGGAAACCCGCCCGGTATCTGCAACCGAAGCCCCGACTAATTTGGACTCAGGGATTACAGTAGTGAAGGTTTCTCCCCTCCCAGCAAGAGTCTCTCTAAGTTTCGAACCCCTACCTTTGGCACGTAAAGTCCGCCCTGGGTCCAGCCTGCTACCACTCGACCAAACACTTGTTGGTATCTTCCCGTATTTCATTTCTTCGACTGATTGAGATATGGTGCGAGATTGTGTGATTCATTGTGCATATAAAAAATTCATAGTCATTCAGATGAGTGTGCCTAGGAATTTAATTAGTTAAGACCGCATGATCAGCAGTTTCAATAATGATGAAAAAAGGAACCGAAAATGCATTAATAGACTTTAGATTAACTAAGTCCCCTAAATCGACATCTCACATTTTACTTGGCCTCTAACTGGACTCAAATAGATCAGTAATGACTCCTATGAGTGAGCAGTTCCAGGTTTCGTACAGATTCTACCCAAAATCTAAAACCTACCCGTTGAAACAGGTTCCTCATTTTTTAAAACCTAAAACCTACTCTATGTACCATAGAACTTGAAACCTATCCCGTTATAGGTTCTAAGGTCAGCTTTAAGGTTTGTCCAAGTTCCACCTATATTACTAATTGAATAATTGCAATAAGTTAAAACTTTTAATGATCACCATTTACTTTTTATAATTTACTGACCATAACTTTTATTTTGAAAAAGAAAAATATGAACATTAATATAGTAGAAGTCTTAATCATAAAATAAAAATTGAAACTAATGGTTCCACATTATAAATTCATTATCGAACGTCATAGATATCGTAGGGTTGCATAAAGACATGGGTTAAGCAAAATATTAAAACTTGTTCTAGGTTTTAGGCTATAGGTTCTAGATTTTAGATTCCTCTAGTTAATAACCTAGAACCTACCTATCGAGATAAGTTCATCATTTTTTTAAATCTGAAATCTACCATGTATACCTTAAAACTTACATGTTATTACTGGTCTGGTCTCAGGTTCTAGATTCTACCGTAGAACCATACTTATCCCTAGTAACTCTTATAGAAAGAACATGATTTTCATAATTAATCGAGTCAACCAATTTCGTGATTAGTAAAATTTGGGAGAGCCTTTGTCGAGTGCACAATGGAGACTACGGATGTTCACTCCATAATTTATCAAACTCCCATGGAGATTTCACCTCTAGAAAATGGTGACAAGATTGAATTACATAAATTTAGTATAATGATTGATTTCCTCCTTTTTATAAATCGAGTTCGGTCTGCTTGATTTAACAATAGCCACCTATAAATTTTTGTGAGTGTTATCCAAAGTTCGCATTAGTTTATGGGCCTAGATAGTATTAAACCACACTCCATGTTAAGTCAACTTGTGCTAGAATAAAAATAAGAATAAATGCACTGAAAGTCGTAAAACTTGTCTTGAAAGTACAATTAAATTATAAAGCTTTTAAAAAGTACAATTAAGCTCTAAAACTCATCAAATTAATCAAGTTGAACGGAGTTAATGGAAAGGCTTGAATGCATCAACTTAACAATATTTAAGTTTTAATTGTGTATTTAAAAGTTTTAGAATTCCATTACACTTTTGTACTATGTTTTATGATTTGATCACATTTTATAAAAATTTTAGGATTCAACCTACTTACGTGACAAGTTTTAAAAATTTTAGTGAACATTTCCCAATAAAAGGTACATTTTCATCGATCTCGGAAGTAGTATTTGGACGTCTCCTTTCACTGCTTCTTATTGGAGGCGTATAATGGATAAGCTATAGGCACGAGCATCGCATATACATAAATAAAGTAAAAGTAAATATTCGTTATGTCCATGTTTTACAACTCATCAACTAGAAACTAGGTTCTTCCAATCAGAGATGCCGCAAAATATGCTCTTTCAAAATTAATGATCAAAGAGCAAACTAAAACAAAAGGGAGCAATGTTCATTCCTCCTGCACATTTCAAATCTAGCCAAAAAAGAAACGACTCAGAATGCAAAATGAGGATGACATGAGACGTTAATACTTTTGCTCTTAGCCAAAGCATTATTCAAGATCTTATTTCGAAATTTTACATACCATATACTAGTTACATAAAATATAAGGTTTGTTTACACCAGTGATCAGAACTAATATTATTTGTGCATTTGAATGCTAAACAAAGTTGATATCGTTTCCAAAAGTAAATTTTTGACAATGTCTTTTGACAATGATCTAAAACATCAACTTGTGTAATCTAAACTTTACAAACTCCGTGTACATGATTAAAAATCCTTTGATTTTCTCCATCGCTAAGCATTTCATATATTACACAATAGGAAAATTATCCAAAAAGTCATAAATTTGTTACAATTTGGTCAATTCAATTCTAAGCCTTTCAATGTTACCAATTGGGTCAATAACATTTTTACTTTTTTTTTTTTAATGGAGTCTATTCGACCAATTTTAGCCGGAAATCGCTAATGTGGATACCGATTTTCTTATGTGGTATGACCAATACTAATGTGAATAATTTTAATAATTTTCTTTAAAATTTTGAATTTTTTCATAATTTTTTCTTATTTTTTTCTTTCCTTTTTTTCTTTCTTTTTTCTTCCAAGCTAAGCAAGGGCTAGCCGACCCTCATTGGTCACTAGGCGAGGGCTTTGCGGCCCTTGCCTAGTTGCCAATCCTTGCTTGTGACCAACGAGGGTCGGCCAGCATCCTTCGCCGGATATGGCAGAAAAAAAAAGAAAATTTTCAAAAGTTTCAAACTTTATAGTAAAAATTTACAACGTCGGTACCAACCATTCTACGTGACACCATCAGAGTCTACATCATTGATTTCCGACTAAACTAAGTCAGATGGATTCAACTAGTAAAACGTAACTCAATTGGCAAAACTAAAAAGTTTAGAATTGAATTGGCTAATTTTTGGACAATTTTTCCATTACACAATGCAAAGCTCCTTCTCTTACAATGGAAGCATAGTTTAAGGTCCACATAGATGCAAGAAGCACTTTCAAATGGAAAATCAACTGGGCGACATCTACGTAGCTTGACCCTGACATGATCAAAATACTAGTCTACATGCCCCACATATTGACATGTGATCTAGTGTTACATAATGTAAAAATCACACTAGTCATCCGTAACTGCATCGGTGACAACAGTGAATTTGGGTGAAACCATATAGCATTGCAACCGAAAATATCAAAAGCAGCAGAAGTGTCAAAGAACATATTGCGTTGCGTTGATAGATTCTAAATCTATAGGGATTGGTCCGTTGCTGGTCAGCACTGTTCCGTCGTTGCATCCTCCGTTTGTCGAGTATATCCCAGTCGTCGGCCATACTTTTTTAGTACTTCAGCGACATACGGATATTTACCAATACCGCGAGAAAGTTGTAAATGGAAGCCAGTAAAGAGAGGGCGTAAAAAGTCCATTTCAGTTTACACCTGATCGTTTCCGAGGACGTCAGCACAGAAGAAAAAACAATACCTTGGAAGACGAAATGCAGATTCATGAATTCCTGAGTCCTACTGATGCGGTCCGAGATAAGCTCTTGTAGGCTCTTGTTGCCTTCTTTAAGTCGGTCCATGCTCTTCTGTAAAAATTCCTGGGTCACCATTTCGGATTCTGCAGTTGCGGTTGCTATTTCGGATTCTGCAGCTGCGGTTGCTATTTCGGATTCTGCGGCTGTGGTTGCTATTTTGGATTCTGCAGTTGCGGTCCCTATTTCGGATTCTGCGGTTGCAGTCGCCATTTCGATTTCTCCGGTTGCGGTCGCCATTTCGAATTCTCTCTATTTGTGGTGTTTGTGTAGAACTTAGGACTAATGAGTGACACGGATGAAAATAGAAAGAGCGTCTTTAGTATTGCCATCATGATGCATACCGGCACATATATAGGTTGGAAGATCCATGTGTAGGTTCCATTAAATGAGCTACTCCAGTGCTACGGGTTGAGACGTAGTCATTTTTAAGCATATAGAAATTAGGATTTCCAGGAATGTGCGCCAATTTTGTGCCAAGGAACATGTGGAGTGCGTCAGACAGCTCATTGTCCTCGCTTTTCAACTTGCTGTTCACAACCCAAATAATTTGAATGATTCAAAACAAGAATTAATTGAAGAGCGTGTCAGTAAAGTAAAAGGGAAACGTTCTTCGTCCAGGATTTTTTTCACAGTCAAATATTAATTCCAGGAAAAGAAACATGTCAATTCACCTATTTTCCGACCACAAAGTTCACCCCTTTTTTTTGGTCCAGCAATTGATAAATAGGTCTTCCGCTCCAGCGGCGGAAAAAAGAAACATGATTATAGAGTCTTCTTATCTTTTTCATAGTTTTATATACCTTATTTCGTACATACAACATACGTGTAGAAGATGTGCTTCCTTAATATTGATTCCATAATTCCAAAGTACAAATCCCCCGTTAATTTTGTCCTGATTAATTTACAAGTGTTACATATTGCTTTTGACACATCATCAACTATGGTGGTTACAGAGTTCATACTGTCTTCCAAGAAGTTATAAGTTCGAGGCATGTCATGAATAGATCTTTAGTCAGCTTGTGCCTTGTGCATTTGCTACCTCATGAAAAAATATGTCCTGATTAATTCGCAGCTTTGTGTATTACATACTGGTTTTGCCATATGCTTAGTTATGGTGGTAAAGAGGTCACGCTATCTTCCTAAAGGGCACTAGTTTGATGCATATCATGAACAAACCTCTAGTCATTTTGTGCCTTGTGTATTTGCTACCACATGTGAACATGTTCACTAACTTTTGGCAAGCGTTGCCGCTACATTCACCGGCTCAAACAGACTACGGTTACATTTGGTCTTCCATACATTTTAACCGAATAGGTTAAGATCAGATATGATAAGGATATGATAAAATTTGAAATCTCCTATGTGGTGTTTGATAATGTCTAGATATAAAAAAGATTCAGATAAATATTACCAAATGAACGTTTGAAATCCATTGACGTTCTCACTCAACTCATCTCTCTTGCTTTTTCGCTCTCATGGTCAGTGGGCAAGGAAGATGAGACGCCACAGACCATCATCATCTTCATCCTTTAGTAATGGCAGGAGGTTAACGATTCTACATCTGGCGTGCACTACTGCAATTCTCTATTTTCTCGCTCTAGTTGCTCAACGTTCCTTCTTTGCAAGTCGCCTTTTGGATTAGTACTCTGGAATAAATACTTGAGTCCACAACTGAACTCAAATCCTTTGTTTCTTCTCTGAAATTCTTCTCCGAAATAAAGTTAAAACATACCATCACCCAAAATTGAAAAACAAAGGAAAAATATAGAACTCGCGACCTGGTTGCCTCAAGAACTTGTTGACAACGCAGAACGAAGTACTAAACAGGGACGGACGTAGACCCAGAAAGTCCCGGCAAATAGAACCTAGATTACGTTAGACAACCCCGTGTCGATGACCCATCATCAACAAATTAAATGGGTTGTAAAGACGAACCATCCCTGGTGAGCCCATCAATTTAACCCGTCACCACCATCCTTTTATTCAGATCAAAGCAAGAGCGGAGGATGATTGAAAATAATAGCAACGTTCATCGAAATTCTCGATGATAGGCGCTAAAAATCTTCACAAATAGAATGGGTTCTTCTGCGAGAAAAAATAATAAATCTGAAACTTGTTGGAGGAAGTCAACTCTTTGGATGGCTGCGCGTGACGAAGCTAGAAGCAAAATTTTAAGACAGTGGCATTCGAGGTCATGGACAGTGATGTTAAGCCGACAACAAGAAGAGAGATCGACTAAGAGGTGTTCATCTGTTGTTGATGAAGTCGAGTGGTGAGTAGCAAAGCGAGTCCGTTGGGTTTTCCTCCTTTTTTTCTGTTTCTTTTTTTCCTTAGATTTTCCGTAAGGAGGGGATTTTGTGTCCCAATTATGTCTAGATACATTCAAATCTAATGTTCTCCCAAACACCGGATATTATCCTATCCAAAATTATATTTGGTCCTTTAAACGCAGCTTAAGCAGTAAGGACTTAAACAAAATCTTTCATAAGGAGCGTGAAACTCTCATGTTAACACCCAGAAAAGCATATGCACTATCACCATTCTCTACCTTTTCTCACTTATTAAAAAGAGAGAGAGAGGCTGATCAAAAAAAAAAAAAAAAAAAGAGAGAGAGAGGCATCTTTGTCGTTTTTATGAGAACTTGTTTTTAGGCTTGTTTAAATTTATCACGAATCCTCTATAATGTTATGTCCCCCGTCAACAGCATTCAGAGGCATCTTTGTCGTTTTTATGAGAACTTGTTTTTAGGCCTGTTTAAATTTATCACGAATCCTCTATAATGTTATCTCCCCCGTCAACAGCATTCAGAGGCATCTTTGTCGTTTTTATGAGAACTTGTTTTTAGGCCTGTTTAAATTTATCACGAATCCTCTATAATGTTATCTCCCCCGTCAACAGCATTCAGAGGCATCTTTGTCGTTTTTATGAGAACTTGTTTTTAGGCCTGTTTAAATTTATCACAAATCCTCTATAATGTTTTCTCCCCCGTCAACAGCATTCAGAGGCATCTTTGTCATTTTTATGAGAACTTGCTTTTAGGCCTGTTTAAATTTATCACAAATCCTCTATAATGTTATCTCCCCCGTCAACAGCATTCATATTACTTTTAATATATTCCATAGTATCATTTCATTGAGTTAGGTGATAGAAAAGGACAATAAGCAATGCAGACGGCGTACATGCTTCTGACACGGGCCGATCGATTGGGATCGTGACCGCGCGGCGACTCGGGCGAATTTGAACTACCCGAGCCAAGCCTTGCTCGATCGAACGCTTACCCGCTCGCTTACCCGGATCGTTGAGAGAGAAAGCTAGAGAGAGGAGCTTTGAAAAGGAAGTGGAAGCTTTTGTATTGCTGAAATGTTGGGTGATTACAAATGAAGGAGGACACCCCCTTTTATAGTGGAGGGCCTCGGTTTACAACCATTGATCTACTTTTGATCTGACGGGCAGGATCGCACCGCCTCAACTACCGACATAAGTATTCAACTACCGTCTACCGACATAAATAACGGAAGCTTCTAGAGTCAGGCAAAATGACGGTGTCGTCCTCCCTTGGAAACTTCGGGGATAAGCTTTGATGGGAACCCGAGTTGGAGCAAGAGGTCTTGCACGGACGAGTCGGGGTCGTCCTTGGGGAACCTCACGGATCGGCCTTCTCTCGGTCCGTGACATTCTCCCCCACTCATTCGAGCGACGCCCTCGTCGCTCACAGCTCGGAGGTTGGCCTTCTTGGTACGAGCACGGGCTTTGGCGCGGGCTCTCTTGTTCTTGTTTTGCTTGGTGCGGACACTCTCATATGACGGACCGCAACCTTCATTGATGAAGTCAGACTTTGCACGCGACTCGGCCTTTGGCTTGGACGGAGTGTGCGGTGCGCACTCAACCTCGGGGAAGAGCGCTTGAATCGGCATGGCATTTGTTGGAGTAGGATCCAACTTGACCTTTGGCTTGACCTCGGACAGCTTGTTGATGCGCATGACGGCCTTCAAGCTCTTGTCGAGGTGTCGGATCGACGCGATGGTCTTAGTGTCGACCATCCCTTTGATCATTGGGACAGTCGTCGGATAATCCGGGTCGAGGATCACGAGGCATTTGGTCCTCATGTCGATCATGGATCTCACGCTATTGAAAAATTGCATGCCAAGAATGAGATTGTAATCGTCAAGCGGGATTACCTCGAAATCCATTTTGCCTCTCCAATCGCCAATTCTGATGTCCACATCCGAAGTCGACCCTACGCCACGGACGCCTTCCAAATTGACCGGCTTGAAGGTATTCCCGGTCGGCTCCACACGAAGGTTTAGGGCTCTTGCCACTTCCTTCGACATGAACATGTTCGACGCACCCGTGTCGACCAAGGCGTATAGCGTTCGGCCGCACACGTCGACTTGCACGAAGAACATTTCTGTGTCCGACACAGGTTCTTTGGTTGGTGACCGAGCTTGGACGGAGTTGATCATCTTCACGGCTCCAAGTCGGATTTGTCTCTTGTCTTCTTTTGTCTCCTCCTTTTCTTCCTCGATGGCAAGGAGGGCGTTGATTCGACCCTTCTTCGGGCACTTTTGGGTCCAGTGCGGACCTTGGCAAATGAAACAAGGAGAAGGCGGGGGTTGATCAAACCTGTTCGCGTAGTCCGTCGGTGGTCTACCCCTTTGGAAGGCTGGCTTTGAAGACCCTTCTCCCCACGCTTTGGCTCGGCCGCCTTGATCATGCGCGACCCGGGGAGTGTTTCTTCCAACTTCATCCTCGCAAGGTCGATCCGACCTCCAATCTCTTTGCCGACTCCTTGGTTCGGTCTTGGTAAGGTCGACGAGCGACTCGGCCACGCTCAACGCACGCGCCAGGCTACTCACGTCCCGTCGCTTCAACTCGAGCAATGCCCATGGCTTCAACCCATCCATGAACGCTCCGAGAGCCTCCTCTTCGCTCAGGTTGCGAATTTGGAGTTTGAGCTCGGTGAACTCCTTCACGTACTCTCGGACCGTACCTCTTTGCTCGAGGCGATGGAGCTTGCTACGGGCTTCTTGATGAGCAAACTCGGGGAAAAAGTAGTCCCAGAACTCGCGCACGAAGTCGTCCCATGTGCACACGGGATTAGCGCCTCGTCTAACTTCGTCACACCTATTGCGCCACCAAAGCATAGCCGTATCAGACAGGAACATGGACGCGGTTTGTACCTTGATCGACTCGTCGTGTATGTTGACGGCGCCAAAGTATTGCTCCATGCCCCAGACGAAGTTGTCCACCTCCTTGGCGGATCGTTCGCCATTGAATTCCTTCGGTTTTGGCACCTCAATTTTGGGCACCGCTTGGTTCGGCACAGCACCATTTGTGATGCTTAGTTTGCACAGGGCGAGCTCAGTCTTGAGCTCTTGGATCTTGACCTTCATGGCTTCGATCTCGTCCCTACGCGGAGCTTCTTCCTCGACGACTTGGACGCGCTCCTTCAACACATCGATTGATGCTTCAAGGGCTTCGTCCTTGTCGTGTAATGGGGCGGTAGCTTCGTTGATGCACGAAGTGAAGTCTTCACGGAGTGAACTGTCGACCTCCATGATCCGGTCTCGCACATCGTCAAGACCTTCCATGAGCTCTTGCACAGCGCTCCGGACATTCGCGATCTTCTCATCAAACGCAGCTACGACGTCCCTTGAGGCGTCTCTTCTCTTTCCACGACCGCGATCCTCTTGGACTTGTACGGTCTCTCCAACCATAACAGCTTCTTGGCTCGACATTCCTTCGAACAGTTGGCGCTCCTTGATCTCTCGAACGGATCTCTCTCTTGCTCTGATACCACTTGTCACGGGCCGATCGATTGGGATCGTGACCGCGCGGCGACTCGGGCGAATTTGGACTACCCGAGCCAAGCCTTGCTCGATCGAACGCTTACCCGCTCGCTTACCCGGATCGTTGAGAGAGAAAGCTAGAGAGAGGAGCTCTGAAAAGGAAGCGGAAGCTTTTGTATTGCTGAAATGTTGGGTGATTACAAATGAAGGAGGACACCCCTTTTATAGTGGAGGGCCTCGGTTTACAACCATTGATCTACTTTTGATCTGACGGGCAGGATCGCACCTCCTCAACTACCGACATAAGTATTCAACTACCGTCTACCGACATAAATAACGGAAGCTTCTAGAGTCAGGCAAAATGACGGTGTCGTCCTCCCTTGGAAACTTCGGGGATAAGCTTTGATGGGAACCCGAGTTGGAGCAAGAGGTCTTGCACGGACGAGTCGGGGTTGTCCTTGGGGAACCTCACGGATCGGCCTTCTCTCGGTCCGTGACACTTCCTCCCAAGTATCTCGCATGAATGCACTGTCAAACTGGCTATGGTCTTGTCACTGTTCGCCCCAACGTATGTCTCCTTGCGCTCAGAAACGAAGAGAAAAAGAAAAACCCCACGAATTAATGAATCCCACCTGTAGATTTCGATTTTCTTATCCAGAAGCAGTCAGCCGACTTGAGAAATAACAATGTCAGGAATATTTTCCACAGATTCCTATATCTCGTTCTTGGGTTTCGATTTGTCATTTTCGACGAGGAGCGCAAGAATGTTCCGCGAAGGAGCTGGCAAGGAAAACTAAAATTAATTGACCAAGCTCTTCCCCAAGTGACCTGCACAACTGGCCATGTGCACGTTATGTTCTCTAGACAACCGAAGGAGTCGGGCATTCTATTTTAGTTATTTTCACTACATTTTTTTAATCGAAATTTGCCTCTCTCTCTTTTTTGATTGAGAATATCATTAATCAAATATAGATATAGAAGTTGCTAATTAGAGTTAGGATTAATAACATAAAAAATCCCAAACTAGTACATCGATGACAAATTTAGCCTAAATTAATATTTGACATCAAAAACCCTATATATAACAAATTTACTCTTTGTTAATTTTAATTAAATTTTAATATCAAATTGCTAAATTTGGTGACACATATCAATTGATGAGTATAGTAGTTTGGAATTTTACCTTTCATTTGTCACAGGTGTATCGGTTTATGATTTTTGCGGTATTAATCCAATTTAAAGGAAACTAACGGATGGTAAATTTATATAAAAAAATATATCAATTTTTGGTTTTTGATAATCAAAAAAATTTTTGGATTAAATTTGTCATTGTACCAGCCTAAAGTTTTTGGTGATTAACAAATTAACTTGTGGTACATTAGTTATAGTTGTATCAATTTAGGGTTTTTTTTTTTTTTTTTTTATAACATCAACCCTCAAATTATTTACTTTTACATATAACTAGTGGAATATTATTATTATTTTTTGCATTTTTATTATAGGTTGAAATTTACTTTTCCTTATTGAAAAATCAACTAAGTGTGTGAACAAATTAATAGTTACTAATAAGTGGGTGCTTCCTTTTCCAATTAAAAAAAAAAAAGCTGTTGAACGCGGTATAATTAATTCATTCGATTTAACAATATATTGGAAATTACTTTTCTATACCAAAAATACTGCCTACCATATACATAGAAGTTACAAATTTATCTATCCATATTCTATACGTTTAAGTCAAAAGTGAGTTTCGCCTCACTTGTATGTTGGTTATATTTTTTGTTAATAATAACTTTGCTCCTACTCACTACAGTAAATGGCAAAGAACTAAACTTTCCCTATCATTGAGAACTCTCTCAAACCAACTCACTACGACAAAATTGAACGTTTCTTACACTACACTAGCATCATTTCTGAAATTGGCACGGTAAGATGCATTTTGCGACATTTTAAAGATTATTAGCGGCAATTTTCAATATCATCAGTCGCATTTTAATAGTGTCAGTAATATACTTGTTATCCTGTGGCAATTCTCTACTTCATTGGTTTCTCCCACTTGGACGTGCTTTTATGTTTGGTCAATTCAATAGATTAAAGGGTTAATATTACAAAAATATTTTTTTTTCCAAACCAATTTTTTAACTATAAAAATCCTAAACCGGTACACGTGATAAATTTACCCTATATTAGTTTCCATGAATTTTACTGTAAAATTGCTGAGTTGGATGATATATGGCAAGTAACGGATGTACCGGTTTAAGGTTTTACCCTCCGTTTATTACAAGTGTACCAGTTTGTGATTTTTCGAAGGATAAATTTATTACGAATATACTAGTTTGGGACTTTTTATGAGAGAAAATTATTTAAAAATTCATAGACTTATTGCATTCTACTAATCGCATCTTTAATACTTACTCAGCGAGACTCTCCTCCATGACCTTCCCTCCGTCCCCATAAGTATGGCATAATTTGGGCCCTTGGCCTTCCGTTCATAATTAAGAAAGACCAATTCCACTGTGGCCACTTCAACGCCATTGAGATTTGCAGAATCGAGTTACTGTTCATTACGAACTGGGCCATCATCATCTGTAGGTATTTCGGCAAAAACAAAATGAATATTCATCTGGATGTTGCAGTTAATTCTATCGAGGTCGTACTTGCGACTGTCCACATCCGTGGAACCACTCGACGGGGATGTATCGCACCAATTTCTTTCTGACCATGCCGTGAGAAGATGCAGCACCATCGTGATAAGACTTGGGAATCAGTATTGTGGCTGAATCAGAGTCGTTCCTGATTCTACATTGAGTACCATGTGCCATGAGCGCTGTTTCGCATCACAAGTAAGAGAAATGTCCATGGCTCTGTTCTTGGATTCTGACAAGCTGTAGAGTTTCTTGATGGTGTCCACCAAAGAAATATCATCTCTCACGTATGGTTTCTCCTCATTTTAATAAAATGCATGAGACATGTCCCACTGGTGCAACAGATTCCTGAACAAACTCCCAGAAGAGCGGACGAAAAGACATTGTAGACAAAGCCCATGTTCTTAGTACGACAAAGAAACTAGAATCTCTTCTAAAAGTTATTTGTCTCATCTACTGTCTAGTTAAGACCTACTTCATGTGAAATCATCACGACAGAAAGGTGTCGAAGCACAATTTGTCTGTACTTAGAGTACATTGTGGAAATTCCATAGTGAATACATGGAAATGGCGGTGGAAAACGTGAATTCAGGATATTGTAAAAAAGATAGGAGTTTCCTTATGTGCAATGGTTTTCTTGAAATCACAATCCCTTAATTAAAAAATGCCGTTGCACATGCTGCTGTCGTCGGTTCCGGCTTTAGAGATGCAGTGGACTTCTTCGAGCCTGCTTCCGCCTTGGTGGTGGGCGTGCAAACAAAGAGGATAAAATTTGCTAGTGGACACCTCCGAATTATCGATTAACTGCGCACAGTAAATCCTGGACGAATGTGAAGAGCATGCGGGCAACGGCTATCCGTAACCAAATATTAGCTTTGAATGCCACCCATGGCAAGAGCGGGAGCGGTCGCAACCAAAATTTCCTTGTTCGACAGGCACGAGGAAAGTGAAACACGGGCGGTATGCAATTTTCTTTCCACAATCGTGAAAGGAGGAGGAAGGGGGTCCCGACCTCGGACACAGTCGATCAATTCAAACCGGTTAGGAAGGAACAATAACGTGCATATACCATACTATTTAACACTCCCCTCGTGTGTAAGTCGGTGTTTACACGCGCAGTACACGATCTGGAAGTAACCACGTTGCATTGACAACTGAAGACAGAAAAAACATGCTGAAAAACGGAAATATCATGTAAGAGGAAGCTGAAAGGGAGTGCAATAATTTTAACTCTTGACCTGCGCTTAATTACCCCCTGCTTTCGTCAAAATGCTAACGAAGTTGACGGAATACGGTGGGGGCATGGGGATCTGCGTTCGTGCTTCAGCCCATGTCAGTGTCGCCAGCCCCTTTCTTCGTCTACTATGAGAATCATTTTCTTTTACAAGCAAACTTGCATTTGGTAATGTTTCTGTTCCTGAGAAAGATTTCTTTTCAAAAATATTTTTTCGATTTCTGTTTTCGAGAATAGTTTCTGAGTATCTTAAGGCGTTTAGCAACAATGTAAAATTTAGGTTCTTGAAACATAAATACGTTTAGTATGACCCCAAATATTTTTGTGACTTAGAATTTATTTTAATTTTTCAATAATTTCATGACTTTTTTATTTTTTCTTTTCTTCTTTTCTTTTTATTCTCATTCCTCTAACCGGTCGCTGGCCTTGGCCAAGGCCCGCCGGTGACCAACTAGGCAAGGGTCGGCAAGGTCGTCAACTACCGACAAAGTCCCCCCCAAGCCTCGCCTTGGCAAGGCGAGGCGACCTCACCCAAATCTGGCAAGGCCAAGCCTCACTCGACCATTAGGGAGGCTTGGTCTCGCCCGGCCGCCAAGAGACGACGCCACTGCAAGCAACGTGGACCTCGTTATTGGCCAAGCGAGGCTCAGCCTCACCAAATCTAGGGTAGGTCGAGCCTCACCCAGCCACAGCGAGGCTCATCTAGTCAGTTGCCAATGGTTGCCGAGACCAGCGACCGGCTGAGAGAAGAAGAAAGGAAGAGAAAAGAAAAACTTGTTTCTTGAGTTGTTCTTGAGAACAAGAAACAATTATGTTTTTATTTCTTGTTTCTGTTCTAAATTTATTTTCGGGAACAAAAAAATTACTAAATGCATTTCTGTTTCGAAGAACAAAAGAACATAAACAGGTGTTCTTTAGAGTGTTACCGAACAGCACCTAAAGCAATCATGCACGTGCAGACTCGTAAGTGCATCTCACAAAACACCCACGTCCCCTCCACGTGTAGCCATCCTAAGGCCCTAGGGTCAAGCTAATCCCACGGCTAATCTCGGGCTTCAACTTAACCATCGGCCGACCCAATGTCATGACGCATCTATTTAAACTTTTAAAGAACCGGACTTTGAATCAACGGCCTCAGGAAAATTTCATTTCATTCTTGCATTTTCCTAACCAAATTAGAAGAAAAACAAGGTCGGGACTCTCGAAGATTCACTGAGCTTGATACAACCAATTTTATTGGAGTGGGGAACAATTCCAAGCTCAAGGTTCCTTCCAATATTTGCTATATTTAAGATGAGATAAGTTATTTAAGGACGGAAGAATGTATCGTATATATCGATGTCCTCGGATATTCCACGTAAAGTTTTATTGTACCCCAACAAATAATTGTTAGGGACTCGTAACACCAGCGTTTGACTTCAAGTCAAGAGTATTTTTGATGCCCTGTTCAGAGAATTTCTGCCGCTGTTAGATTGGACGTGCCTCTCAAATCTCAGCCATCAAACGTTTCTCCTAAATTAAATCCAGGAGGGAGGTTTCACTGGGTGATTTAAACATACTAATTAAAATATAGTTGGATCTTGTAAATTTTACGGAAATCTCCTGGATTTAATGGTTGCGATTCACCTTAATATTTATAGGATGCCCACCAAATATTTGTGATAAGGGTGATTTTGTCAGGTTTTGATTGCGACATTTCTAGAGGTGAACAACCAGAAGAAAAGTTAATGGACTATAAAATATGACCAAAGGTTCTTCTCAAGAAGCAATCGCTTGTTTTAGCACAAGCTATCTCAAGTCCTACAAATCCCAACTTCATACTTGGTTCAACATATAATTTGCTTACCTTGTGGAGCTGCCCAAATAAGTTATGATCAATTAGACACTCAAGTAAAGTATGGGAGAACACTTTACATTTGCGAGTTGGAGATTTATGAATATGGAAACTTGATTACGTTAGATTAATTTAATACCCTTTCGGTACCTTTTTTCTTTATTTACAAACATATTTTGTGAGTAATCTTGATTGATTTTAATCCTAAGATGTGGGTAAGCAATCAATAATCTAACACCCAATAAACCGAGGCAGTAACTAAAATGCTAGAATAGGACAAGAACTTCAATACCTCTAAAAAGCAAAGCATAAATTCACTATGATGACAACCAATATCTGCAAGATTTTCATTAAAAAAGATGCATGCTCACCCTAAACATGTTTCCGAATGCAATATCAACTAATTCTTTTTTATTTAACAAAGATTAAACTGTATGCAATGAATAAGATGTAATCTTAATTCTAAACTATTTCTACGTGATGCTACATTAACATGACATGCATGCAATCATATGACCTAATTCTAATGACAAGGAATTGAAGACGTGACATATGATGACATCGCATTCTGACGTTGCATTGGTGATGACATGGCAATAACGTGGCAATAGCAATGATGTAGCAGTGTTGCAACTAATTCTATATCATATATTCATGCTATTTTTATGATTTTTCTTTACATAAATTAGGGAAGTATATAAAATATCAGACTACCTAATTTCTAATGAGCTACATTATTCCTAGACATGCAATTCTGTATTAGAAAAATAATGTATCCTAACATGCAATGCAATTTTTTATGGTACATTTTTAAGTAGGAAAGGTTTGCTAAATTAAAGACATAAAATATAATAAACCCATATAATCATGTATTCACCATGACTCAAAATAGGAAATCAACATAATCAAAAATCCAATCGACGTCTCGAAACTCGAATTCTTGATTATCATGGTCCTCAATACAATAACTTTCCTAATCGGAATATGCCTAACAATCTCATCAAATCATATTAGATTTCAATAAGTTCAAACTAGTCAATTTAGATATTGAAATAAGTATCCAGATTAGGAAATTACATAGATGAGCTTCTCGTTCCCAAAACGGACCGGTGGTGGGGTGGGTTCCAACTCGGCCATGAGGGGCTTGCAGCGATAACCAGTGATGCAATCGGCGAGATTACAAAGATCGGCAGTGAACACTTCAAATGCAGCAAGGACTATTGGAGTCCCTAGGGGTGATTGGGTCCAAGGTGAGTACCCAACCCTATTTTTACTGGACCCTATTTTGGAACAACCTTATTTCTCCGGTCCAATTCCAAAGTCAACCCTATTTCCATTTGAACCTATTTTGCAACTACCCGATATTCTATACGGTTTTGAATTTTACATTATTACGTGAGAAAACAACGAAATCCTCCTAATTTATATTGAAACTTTAAGCACATGTAATCAATAAGTACATGAATTTTTTTGACTAAACGAAACTAAGTATCCACAAGGTTAATTATCATAAACAAAAATCATTAGGCAAGGCAAAAATCCTATGCGATGGATGGTGTGACCGTGAGCCGGCAAGGGAGGGAAGTAAGTGAAGAAGAGAAACGATGAAGGAGGAGCACCGTGCGAGAGGAAATATACAATTCTAAAATTAGAAATTAGTGGAAAAAAGATAGGATTTTGGTCTTTTGGGTTTACAAAACCAGTTCCCACATCGGTACTGTCAAGCCGGTTCCCGAATGGATATCTACTCAGAACCGGTTCCCAGACCAGTTCAAACTGGTTTCAAATTTTGGGAACCGGTTCCTAGACCGATTTCAACAGAAACTGGTTCCCGACCCTATTTTCCAAGTGGGCCAGTCTAGTTCCAAAGTATACCCAGTCCAATTGCACACCCCTACGAGCCCCATTTGGGTCCAAATGAACCCAAGTACGTGGTCTCATATCAAACCCATTAATCCATCTTAAGGGAAACGAGAAATAATCAAATATAGACTAGGCCTTTGGGCCCCAAGTACCAAAAGTGCTTCGCAACTAAAGACCAGAGAGGGTATTTTATATGACAATTATACCATGCGACATATGTTAAAATTACATGAGTCGGAGAATGGTGAAACGTACCACATTCATTGTCGCTTGACTTCAACAGATCAGAAATTTCGGCACAACCACAGTCCTTGTGTGTTAAACAGCTCACGGACGTTCGAGAAAGGAACGCAAACTAGATCTGGGGATTTGAGTTGAGGTCTAGAACGATTCGATCGCTCGATTGGGTACCTTCAAAATTGAAGGCAAGCGAGCTTAAGTATAAAGTTTGGGTTTAACTACATTGTATCCACGCTGAAGGATAGTGAAGGTAGAAGCATTGAAGAGCAGGAGAAGCCAGAAGGGATTGCAATACATGATTAAAATATAACAAAAAACAAAAAGAAGGCAAAAGCCTCCAAATGCCTTACGTAGGCTTTGGATGAAGAACCGCAAATACAGCATAACATCCTTCATGAACTCGCTGACTTTCTTCATCTTTGGCCCGGAATTCTTGAACGACTTCTGAGGATACTGATGATGCACTTCGCGTCTACACCGAGGTCAACTATCAAAGAACAAAATTCGCTAATAATGGACACTAAGGGCATGTATGATAACCATTTCGTTCTAGAAATCAATTTCTAACTAGAAATTAATTTTCCTATTTTTATTCTCTAGATAAGTTTCTAAGCAGAAATATACATTTGCTAACTTTATAAAATTTCTACTTTTGAAATAGAAATTCGTTTAATAATGATACAAAATTTCTCCACTCCCTTCCTCGAGTAGTGGTGAGAGGCGTTTGGCTTCTAATGGCCAACAACCACAGGGGAGTCACCGATGACCGGCAATCTGCAGCAGGAGGCACGCAAATAGCAACCAGCAACTAGTGGGTGGCTGGTGGTGAACGATCGACGATCGGTAGTAGATGGTAGGAGTCCGAGGGCTGGCAACAAGCGTCCAACAACCAGCAGTGAGCAACCGGCAGTAGGCATCTAACATATGGTGGTCAACGGTAGGCATCCGACATCCCACAAGCGATGGGTGGGTAGAGGGCAGTGATGAGAATAAACAACGAGAAGAGTTTTCATTACTCAATTTTGTTCTAGAAATATAAAAGGTAAATATTTTAACTTCTAATTTCTTGTCCAAATCTATTTCTAAAGTAGAAAGTTGTTCTAGAAATAATTTTTAAAAAAATTAAAATGTGTCACCAAATGAATTTCTGTTCAAAATCTATTCCAAGGAACAAAAAAATAGAGAAATAGAAAAATAAAATAGTTATCATACATGCCTTAAGTCACATACCCTTTTAATGGTGGCAAGAAACCGATTTGCATCAATATCCAGCTCTTCTTTGTCCATGTTACAGGTGTCGAAATGGGTCTTAGACCCATATATGACCCATTTAAATCATAAATGAGTCATATATGGGTCACTTGTTTTTGACAAAAAGTAGTTAAATGGGTTTACTTTGATAGATGGGTTTTAAGTGGGTCTTAAATGGGTCTTAAGTGGGTCTTAAATGAGTTTAGTTTTAACTTTTAAGTGGGTCTTAAAAGAGAGACTCTCTCTTCTCTTTTTAATTTTACAATATATATTTTTTTATAAATACCGAAATTATAATTTTTTTATTTTAATTTTCTTTTATTTTTTATTTTTTATTTCCTGTTCTTTTCTTTTCTTTCTTCCTTTTTTTTTTCTTTCTTCTTCCTCCGGTTGCCGGCACGACAATGGCCGGTGACTAGCTAGACGAGCCTCGAGCTCGCCGGATCTGGTGAGGCAGAGGCCTCACCGACACTCGGCGAGGCTTGAACCTCGCCGATCTGGCGAGACTCGAACTCGCTGGCGTCGGGCGAGGCTCAAGCCTCGCTAGATCTGGCGAGGGGCAAGCTCGAGCTCGCCCGACATCGGCGAGCCTCGAGCTCGTTGAATCTGGCGAGGCGAAGGCCTCGCTGATGTCCGGTGAGGCTCGAGCCTTGCCAATCTGGCGAGACTCAAGCTCGTCGGCGTCGGGCGAGGCTCCAGCCTCGCCAATCTGGCGAGCCTCGAGCTTGCCGGTGTCAGGGGAGCTCGAGGCTCGCTTGTGGCCGGCCGCCGGCCAAAGAAGAAGAAGAACCAAAAAGAAAAAAGAAAAAAAAGAAAATTATATTTTCAAAATAAAAATAAAAATAATAAAAATAATTAATTTTTTAAAAAATAAAAATAATTAAAATTCGATTTTTTAAAATAATTATTTTAAAAATGATAAAAATTGTTCATTAAATTTGTGTTGTATAAAAATATTTTAGCAATACCATTTTTAAAAAAATAATATATACAAGAAATAAGTTTGGAAGTTTTTTAGTAATATAATCTTTTAAAAAAATAAGAATAAGTTTTGCTAAATTTGGTTAAATATGAAAATATTTTATTAATATGGGTTGGGTCGGGTCGGGTATGGGTCGGGTTGAGTATGAGTCGAAAAATTTACATTAGGCTTAAATGGGTTAATGGGTCGATTTGGATTGACCCATTAATGACCCAACCCAAACTTGACTCAACCCACCCGTTTGACACCTCTAGTCCATGTCAATGACGTTCATCTGACTTGATTAACCCAAAAAAAAAATCTAAATCTATTACATGAATATCACTTCAGTTCAAAATCTTGAAATTTTGCCATTTAAACCTTTTGATGATTTGTTAATGTAGTCCTTCAAGTCAATTTTAGCCAGAAATTATTGATGTGAACATCGACCGTCCTATGTAGTCCAAGAGTACGTTGATGGAGATTGAACTTAAATTTTAGTCAATATTTTGATCGGAATTGAACTGAAAATTCAATGTTGATGTTTCTTTTCACATAAATTATTGGAGCTAGTGTTAAGTACAAACTTGACGCACGAGAGGTTGATTTCCTAGAAATGAATCAAAGTAGTGATAGTTGGGAGTGATAGGAATATGTAGAAAGGTCGGGTTTGTTAGTTTTATCTAAGAAATGTATCGAAAATGTTTTCTAAGGAATTATAATTCTCATTCAGAAGTTTCATTTTTTCATAATGAAGAATGTACCCACTTGCATATAGATTGACACAATTTACGACCATCCACTTTAGAAGTGGTACAACATAAAAGCTTTGAAGTTTCAAATACAATCGATTAGCACAAAAATAAAGAACAAAAATACTCAAATCATTCTTAATTTTGAAAGGACAATATCCTTTATTTCTCCCTACTACTCTCTTTTCCAAGAGGTAGCTCATAGCTGACTAGATTACTTAGAGTGGAAAAAGCAAAATACTTTCTTTTTTCCAACACCATCCTATATTTTATTTTTGCCAATCACATAAAACACACACAACTAAATTCACGGACGATCAATCTCCATTTCTTCGTCTCCCAAGCAAACCACAAACAACCCTGAGACAGCAAAGTTGACGACGGACCGGTACGTCTGTCCGGGCTGCCACCCAGCGGGGATCACGTTGTTGGCAACCAGGGTCTTGCCGGAGTCAGGAGAGGTGAGCTTGATCGAGAATGGGGGGCGCAGCTGGCCTGCGCCATCCAACTTCCAAACCGCGCCCCACGACTGTTGCATCGGAAGCCAAGAGTCAGAGTCCAGAGCCTGCTTCAGGTTGACGGCGCCGAGCTCGCCATCCCCATCCTCGTACTCAATTAGCGCAGCGAAATAGTTGGGGTTCGAGCCGGAGTCAACGTGGAATGCCACCTTCGCGCAGGGGAAATTGCACTCTACTCTGCTTGGCATTGTAAATATGTGCACATAAATAGACTTTTAATAAGCAAGTTAGACTATTTGCTGATTAGTATAAGTCTGGTGAAAGCAAAGTTTCTCGTTAATTTAAAGCACTTTTCAATGCGTTTTATCTTCCTTTTTTTCCCTCTGCGCTTCTGTTAAAATTGGAATTCACTCGAAAGGATCCATAGAGAAAGGATCAACCGTACGGACTTTTGGTATTGAATTTGCAGCACCCCAGCATTGCGAAGTTCATCAGCCTTGCCGGGGCTCGCCATGGCTCCAAAAGCCGTGCCGCTCAAATCGAAGTGAGTAGATTCAGCGACACAAGGGCCACCAGGGCATTCATCAGTTATAACGACCGTCACCGAACAAGCCGCATTTTCAGTGCATTTCACCTGAAATTTAATCAACAAGAGCTCAAAAGACTGCACTTCCTAACTAACTACTAAATAATCTGTTTGAATAGGACAATATGTACCGAGTCAAATAATCTGTTTAAATACGGAGAATTCAAACTACTTGTACTGGGAGACTAGAAAGCGTGCCGCAGTGGATGTTTTCATGAATTATATTCCACGATTGTTAATTTAGGAAAAGCATATCACGTGAACATATATTAACTTTGTCCGTGGCAATTTTTCTCCGATGACGGCGAATATAAAAATAATTCGAGAAACACTTTTCTAGCAAGAGAGAAACCTGGTAACAAGCTCCACATCCTTTGCCTGATTTGAAAAGAGAAGGCCCTCCTGCGGACACCATTGAAGAGAATGGAGCTTGGTCGACCCCATTCCCATACCCACATGCACCACCTACGTACAAAATATCACACAAAGCATATTATATATAATATATTAGATATGTATTTATAAATATATATGTATATTTTCAGATCAGGTGAAATGTGTAATTACTAGAGTAGTATTGTCTAGCGTTGTACTTGATTCCAGTTTGACCTCTAAGTCTATATGTGTTTGGTACAAAGCCAAAATCAATCACGATTAGGTGACTGACCTAAGCTACTCATATGTCCGAACCGATTTATACTCGAAAGACTTGATAAGTCAAAATTACTGAAAGGCGTGTGATGAGACCAACGACGCTTGCATAAAAAGATCTTTACTCCAGGTGAATTGACCAAATAAAAATATAATGTCATTCCATACCATCGCTTCCAGCGCCGTTGGGACTCCCGTACCACGTCGCACCTGCCGGCGACCAATCACCGTTGGACTGGACTTTCGAGATGTTAAGCGATTTGGGGTTGAAGCAGTGAGACGAGTTTATGAGGAAAGAAATGAGAAGGGCGAGAGGGAAGCAAATCGATGGAGATTGAAGAAGCGCCATGTGATTCTCGAGACACTTTGGTCAGGAGTTTGATTTTTTGCACTCAATTTGGGCGCACAACGGGCGGATATTTATAGTCAAATTGAGAGCACAAAATTCCACTAAATTGGGGTCCTTGTCGTCATTGGAGAATTATCGGCGATAGTTTTTGCCATTATTTATTGTTATTTTATATGGTTTGCTCGCGCTATAACTTTTCTTGCAAGCTGAATAATCTGACGCAATGATCTCCGTAACCATATCGGCGACGGATCGTGGGATGTTTGAATCGTTGAAGTATGGATTCATGCAGATTTACGGCAAATAAAGAATTAGCAACGAGGGTCTGTACGCAGATTTTCATGAGGGTCAACGGAAATAGTTTGGATATCGCACGTATGCATGCGCATCTCTTAGTACTTCCAAAAGCATTGATCAATCGACATCTACGAATGTCTTTAAGCTAACTGCAATTACTTCAAATCATTCTAAAGGCGAGATCTAGCTCCTCTTTTTCTTTGAGATTAGAGAACCAGGCATGCTTCTTAGGCTGGGAGAAGGTTTATCGAAATATGGCAAGAGGCACTTCCGGCTCCATAACATAATTCCACGTATATAGAAAATATAATTTGGAACATTTAATCTTAGTCTTTTTTAATTTTCATGCCGACAAAATCTTACATGACTATGGGGAGTAAGATATAAGAAAAAAAATTCATCTATCTTTATACTATTTGCATAACATTATCGAAGAGACTTCTCAAGATTTGCATAGTTAATTGAGGCATTTAGGGATTTCCAGCTCAAAAACTAGAATTAATTTTTTTAAATCCCACAAAATGTGTGTAAACTGCTCTAGGGCAAGACCACTTTGCACAAGCCACATGTTTAGATTTAACTTATTCATGGGGCATACAAAGTGTTCGGTTGGCCTCTAGGTTGTTAGGCTTGTATGCTCCTCTCTCTCTCCCTCTCTCTCTCTCTCTCCCTCCCTCCCTCTCTCTCTCCCCCTCTCTCTCCCTCCCTCCCTGCCTCCCTCCCTCTCTCTCTCCCTCTCTCTCTCCCTCCCTCCCTCTCTCTCTCTCTCTCTCCCTCTCTCTCTCTCTAACCATAATTCTAGGATTACCAAACTAAAGTTGTCCAATTCTTTGACACAAGAAACTGTTACCCTTAGAATTTTCTGCTGGAAGGTCTAGGTCCACCGTCCAACTTTATCATTGAGAAGCACAGCCACAACTGCAAATCAAGAATTTAGGCGTAGTTGGTCTTTTTTTTTATGTATTCTATGTAATGTTGAGGAACCAGAAGGTTAATAATTAAGATGTAACTGTTAGAATATACAGAAAATAAAAGTATATATAGGGGGAAAAACAATCCTATCTACAAGAATGTGGTGGTCATGAGCCGACCTATGTATGTTTACGGAATTTTTCTTAATGCAATTGAAACTTGCGCACATGTGCCTCGACAAGACCATGAACGAAATTGTTTATTGTCAAAAAAATTGGAGGTGATAGGGCGGAAATCTCTCTGATTGGACATCCAATGTCCTCAAGTTTGTCCGGGCATACGAATTTTTGGGGTTCGTCCAAGCGGCTAAGTCTAAAAAGCAGTTATCCACCCGAATAAATACCGTCCCATGCGATAGAGACTGCTTCGTGTATATTATTGTCCAACGTCCTCGAGCAGACGATCAAAGTTGACATTTTACCAACAATTTCTTTTGGCCAACACGTTCCTCCAATTGATTGAATAAGACAAAATAGGCACACATGTTCTAGGGGAAAAAAGAGATTAGCTCTCGAATTTATTAATTGATCAAGTTATCATATAGATTCAAAGGTGAATATAAGCGTCACGGGTTAAATTTGATAATCTCCGAAGCTGAAATGTCCGGTCATGGTGTCCATAATATATGTATTTAACAAGAATTGTGAAGTTGACATAGTATATTGCGAGAATTAACTCATTAATGTATGATTGTATCTGAAACAAATAAATAAATAATAGTAAGAAGAGAAGCAAGTTATTCCACGCCGCACATACATACTCCCACGAAATCAGGCGATCCTGTCGCGAATGACTCGATGTAGAGTCATCTAGGGTTTCTACGAGTCACCAGCATTTAAGGACTGCCTGCAGCATCCCGCAGAGACAAAAACAGGGCAAAACCCTCGTCACGAAAGCGAGACATGTTCATTGATGCTGACGTCAATGGAGGTTATGGGCCATTGAGGATCGTCCTCGCACCGTCACTTCAGGTTTAATTTATCAATTTCCGCTCGATCTCTTTCGAAGAAAAAGAGCGACTCCCGCTACGAAATGAGTGGCGAGAATTAGGGTTCCTTCGCAGGCTGAATTTGCGGGCATCGTTTAACCCGTCGATGACACAAGCTCAGATCCGGAGCATCTACGCTCGTTTTGTCTTAATTCGAGGTCCAAAATTTTTCCTTTTAAATCAACGAACTTGACAACAGTTGGTCTTTACCAAAAAAAAAAAAAACTTGACAACAGTTGGATGTAATAAGTGTAATTATTATCATTGGTCGGCGATTGAAGGGAAAAAATTTCTCCAATCGAGAAGGTGCACGACAGTGGTTCGATTTTTTCCATGGATTCGATTTCACTTTCAAATCCTCATATTTCAAAAGTGATGGAAAACGTCCACGAGGGTATCGCCATCAGCCGGATATAAACAGGATTAAGACGTTTTTTTTTTTTTTTTTTTTTTTTGGTGCTGGAGGAACCGTTACTGGGCCGTTTGCCGTACACGTAAACCCCCAGGCCCATGGGGCCCCCACCGCTGACCCCACTAGCGATTAAGTCGCGCGTTATGCGTCCGGCAAGTCTCGAACTCCTCCCCTCTCTCGGCATAGGGTACTAAGCCTCAACCAACTCGGCCACCGCGGGCGGTGGTGACAGGATTAAGACGTTGATTCTTGACAGGTTACCGGGTTGGTACCACGTGGTGGTCGCTTTCAGAAAATTTATTGTTCATAAGTTCCTAATCGAAGAAATGCTGACTCCTTCCCAGTCAACATGATTTTCGCAGTGGAGAAAAAAGAATTTTAAGAGAAAATAACATTCAAGCGGGTTAAGATTAGTTTGTGAAATTGATATATTTTACGTTGAATGTAATCTACTTGGCCTCTGTACATTAGATTGGTACACCAAGGATAAAGGTGATAACCTTTCCAATCAGCTGGGATTGAGCTGTTGAGAGTTCTTGTGTTGCTTCATCGTTGGCGCCGTCTTCGTCGCCGAGTCTGAAACGTTTGCTGAAACGTTTGGAGGTTGATGAATACTGAATAGGTTGAGCAAGGAAGGCGGTATCCAGTTGGAATTCTTCACACCAGTGCACTTGAAGCAGATTACTTGGATGCAGCTATTGTTACTGCTCTTCAAATACATGTGCAGCAACCATGTGGCGATATTTTGATTTTTCTTACCGGTCAAGAGGAAATTGAAGCAGCGGAAGCGCTTTTGAAGCATAGGTAAGGGGGTTTGGCTCCAAAATTGCCAAACTCATTATATGCCCGATATATGCTGATTTGCCTACAGATCTTCAGGCAAAGATATTTGAACCCATGCCAGAAGGTGCTCGTAAGGTGGTCCTTACGACAAATATTGCGGAGATGTCATTAACACTTGACGGAATAAGCTATGTGATTGATCCGGGCTTTTGCAAGATGAAATCGTACAACCCAAGGACGGGAATGGAATCACAGCTAGTGACTCCAATCTCCAAAGCTTCAGCAATGCAGAGAGCTGGCCGTGCCGGAAGAACTGGTCCAGGAATGTGTTTCCCGTTGTACACGTTACGCAATTATCAAATTGATCTAGAAGATAACACTGTACTACAGGTTCAACATACCAACCATGCTAATGTTGTCTTGACACTAAAAAGCCTTGGAATTAGCGATACACTAAATTTTGATTTTATGGATCGACTGCCAGCTGAATCATTACTCAAAGCTATTGTATGGATCGGCCGCCGGCTAGTCACATACCTCGATTTTTCATTTATTCTTTACTCTCGTACTTGACCATCACCATTTTCCCCCTTTTTTCGGGGCCATATGCACTTGATCTCCACCTATTGTATGGTATCTTCCATGTAGATTTGGCGACAGGTGGGATTCGGCTTTAGTTGAGTTAAACAACAGTCATAACACCTCGAGTTATGAATGAATTATAAGTTCTGACATTCAATTTTTAAGTGTCATAATGAAAATCGAACAAAATGTCTTAAATTCTTTGAAGGGACTTAAAAGTTGACTTCATTTTATCGTAATTTCTCCATTTCAAAATTGAGAAATGTCTTTTGCCAGATCTGAATTCTTGGAATTCTCGTTCAATTTTGTCACCAAGGAATAAGATGTAGAGATGGATAGTAGATTGATAAGATGTAGAGATGGATAGTAGATTGATGTATTAGAAACTTGTTGTCTAGTAATGCCATGGTAAAACAAATGTTTTGATGACAACATGAGGACTCGATTAGTTGATAATAAAGATCTTCAAAGACTAAGAATGGCTTTGAGCACCATGCAGAAGGTGCATAGATACATGAGCAAGTTTTCATATCAAAACAAATACACTTTCAAACAAATTGCACTAAATTTACATGAACATCGCCCCTAATGAGCATCCTGATCCTGCCATATGCTACCCAAGCTAAAAACTTCCCTCAATAAAAATCAATCATCACATGCTTGTAGAAATTGAGAACTCTATTCACAAAATTGATTAAACAAATCAAAGTGGAAAAACCAGAGCTACAGAATAGGTATGCGTTCCTACCATAAAAGAATTATGGGAGTTCCTTCCTACTATGTATGGTACGACCATGCATTATCTATGCTTCTTGAGTCGTTCAATTCACTTATCCAAGGATGCTAAAATGAGTTTGATTTACCCCTATACAAAGGAATAAATAATTAGAAAAGCACATTTTACTAAACAACATGCTTGGATTAAGATTATCTCAAATAATCCCACATCAGCACATAAACAAAAGCATTCCAAACTTGATGAAGATCACATCTAGCAGAACATGAAATAAAAAGCCAATGCAAAAACAACGTCTGGCCAGCAAAGTAAAATTCTTGTAGACTGAATTTCTTCCACAAAATAATCAAACTCGTTTGATAGGCATAGCCATAGAACCTAATAACCAAAATATCAAGCTAAAAGGAAACTGCCACTTAGAAGACAAACAACAGCTACCAAGAGATTACCTGATTTCAAGACTATATTTGTAGGTCTCCAAAATCTCTTTTCCAGAATGAATCAAGCCAGCTTTCTTGCTTTCACAATCCAACCGTCCGCGTCAAAGAACACATGTTGAGTCTGAAAGGCATTTATTAATAGTGTCCTAATTCTCTTCAGAATCTATATCGAATGATTTAATTAAAGGAAATCATAAGGAAAGAATAAGCAAAGGAAAAGGGTATTAAGACCATACTAGATTTGATACTATCCCAAGATGAAATATTCATTAAAATTCTAGATTTAGCAATGCAGGATGATATAAATGGAACAGTATTGAAGATGAAAATTTAGATCTCGATGAAAAGCTACACATAAAGAGCGAACTAAAGTAGAGTAAATAAGAAAATAAACTACCGCTAATTTATTTACACAAGTGAAATGATCTCCCTCCATATATATATATATATTTGTATAAAAATTTGTTCCAACTTAATAAATTATATCACAACACATTTACTTTTGTTATTGGGTAGCCAATGAAACACACAATGATCAGCTGAACATGAATCACCTCGAAAAGCGAATTTCTGAACAAACATAATCAATCAAAGTACTTCGGCTCTCCTCCCCCGTTTCCCTTGACTTCTCGTTAGGTTTTGCAGATGCGAAGCCAATTTTGCTACGGATTGGGCTGCCAAGGCCTATAGCAACGGCTCTTTGTCTTCGAATTGGGCCGCTTTCCCCCCACTCTCTTATTGGACTTTTCTTATTTCGGACGCTATCGCAGTGGGATGTATTGCTCCTTTCAACTGAATGCATTTTCACATTTCGACCCAAAAAAAGAAAAAAAATAAAAGCACTTTGGCTCTCAAAGATTTGTTGAAAACTTATTTCACTTGTGACTCCATAAAAGCAATAGGAGAAAGGCAAATTCCATCAGCGATCACTGAACTTGAAAGGATTTTGCTAACAGTTCGCTGAACTTTAGTTTTGATCATCTCATGCTGAGAACTTTTATTTCTTTACAATTTATGCACTTTGACCAAAATTCAGCCAATTTTCAAGCAAAGTATCGATGTGGTATACACATGGTCACGTGGCCACCATGTTAGCAATTAGCTGACATTGGGCAAATTGAAGTCAAAGTTTAGTGATATGATTGGAAACACCACAGTCCAACATTAAGTAAATTTTACACAGGGAGGAAAACGGGGAGAAAGACCATATTTCATCATATATCCTAGCTTCCAAGCACTGCTGAGCAGCAGCCTGTGCAAAATATTCCAATGCCACTGAAAGATCTCCAAGACGTAAATATGAATACCCATGCCGTCGAATCATGCTAGATGCTTCTGCATGAGCATCCATTACACCAAACTTTGATCCTACCCTGTATCTTCGATAAGGACGCCATGGTTGACAAGCATGATAGCTATGTGAGTGGCATCAATGTTGTACCCTCCATCTCCTGCTTCTTTAGACAAATAGAGGATAGTGGGTAGGAATTGGATGCTTAGGAGCAGAATATATAGGTATATAAGAGGGTCCTTCCCATTTTTGGTATAGTATGATGCTGCAAACTTATTTAGGTAAGCCTGCAAATCCTCTAAACTTTAGGGGACTAAACTCTCACTAAAGATAGCAAATGAACCTCCTAGAGGGAACTCCCTGATGGCTAACAGTTTAAACCACAAGAAATCGTCTATGGTGGTGAAAAGTGCTAATAGATCTCTTAGTAGCCTTTCGACAAGCCCCTTCGAGAACCAAATGCATATAGTAACAACCTTTTCTTATCATATGTAGCTCGACCCACCCAATCACCCATTCTTAACAACTTTTCACATTCTTCTGAAGCAGTAACCGTTGTGTCAGCAGAAACCACACCTCTAGTATTTATCCATTCTATGAACTGCCAATAACAAATAACCATTAGGGAAGAACAACAATTGGTACATTTAGGCAGTAAACAAATAGAATGAGAGGTGCAAACTGAGGTGCACTACGAGATGACAAGGCAACGTCTATTGCTTCATTGTCATAACAAGTTCTCAAGAAAAAGTATATTTGTTGAAACAAGACATGAAAGGGCTAGTAAGAACACATAGAGGGGATGAATAAATGTGAAAACGGATTTTTCGAAATGTAATGAAAAACTTTACTTTTAACACGAGTATGGTTGACTACAGACTTTACAGAAGGAATCGGACTTTAACAATTATTTCTAAACACGGAAGTATATCGTAGTAAATAAAGTAAAGGAGTTCAAGGAAGAGAAAATGAATACATAATTTATAGTGATTCGGCTTATATTAAGCCTACGTCTACTCTCCCATGCTAACAGCCTTCTAGCTGGTTTTCACTGTAAATCAAAAGAGAATTTACAATCTTGCGATCTTGACTTCTTAGTGAAGAGTCTGTACTGTTCTCACGAAGTCACAATATAAGTCTCTCTCTTTTGAGTACAAATTTGAACACAATGTAAGGAATAACAAGTAAATAGGAAATTTCAGACTTTGGAATTCTTCTTTCACACACTCTATCAAACAACTAGAGAGGCCTCCTTAAATACTCTTTCATGCCTTCTTGATTGCTGGCACTTTCCAAATGAATTCTTCCAATCAACTTGTTGGACGGAATCAATCAAGGAGATCTTCGAGCCGTTTGAAGATTGTGATGAAAGCCCGTCAATCCTATTCGCCCATACAATCAAGATTTTGATTTCCATAAGTATATTTTTTCCAAATTAAATTGCCTTCCGAAATGATTTGATGTATCGAAATTGATTCTGTTGACACCTAATTTTGGCAACCCTAAAAAAATAAAATAAAAAATTGCATCAAAGCAAATAAAAGGAAAAAAGACATGGGAAAATCAATCTGATTGATTATGCATGGAAGTTGAAAATTCTAATGAATATTCAAATATTGGTAAATGTGGAAACAATTCCCGGTCGAGGATCAATGTCGCGACCAATCTCGCCGCCCTCGAAGTTAAAAGGGGAAAGGTCGGGTTTAGGGGTACTTGATCACAAGAGTTCCCTCACGAGATCACGAGCTCTCCCAAGCTCGTATTCCACGTGACAATGGGTTTATTTATACAATCTAATTGTTTAACAACCCAAGAATATACAGGAGTCGCCACTAGCCTCATTCATTTTTTTTTTTGGGTCGGCTAGAAAACCCAATCGAGGGTTGGGAGAGTTCCCTCGATTCCTACGCAACTAGATATCTAGGCTTGGGGACTTGGGTTACACTAATACTTCTATTAGCACAATTTCGATACCTAAACAATATGTTGTGTTTTTCTTAACATGTCCATGCGTTTCTTTTTACATTTTCGGATCATCAATAGTGATCATGCGTGGTGGATTACTTTCATTTTATTATATTCCTTAAAAAAAGAAAGGAAAACAATCAATGAAATTGAAATCGCAAGACATAAAGTAAACAATAAAAAAAAAACAGTAAATCTATCATGCAATCCTCAAAATATGAAAGAGAGCACAATTAAGAAAAATGAGAGAAAAAGAGAAAACCCGCAACTCGTCAGGTTTTATACAACACAAGGAACCTGAGACATATGTCAAGAAAAACGAATATTACATAATAATGGTCGGAATAGACATCGACCTCCACCATCTTCTCGCTTTCTCTATCTTTGGGGTCTAATCTAATCCTAACCTAAGAAACCTATAACTAGGTGCATACAACGGAAGAAAACAAACAAACACATCAAACAATAAAAAATAAGACATCTTATCAAAATCAATTGTTTAAAAGAAGTACAATGCGAAAGTCAAATTTTGAGTGATATCCTAAGGTTCAGCATTGTTATGTGTCGCACCTAAATCATTCATCTAACAATCACGTGCAAAGCAAATAAAATGACAAGCATTTAGGCCATATGATTTTGATCCTTATCCAATTCAAACCAATGAGTGCACCAACTAAGGATCACTTAATCAAACACGTGCACCATTGAATATGCTCATGCAACACATGTATTCAAGACATACGAAGCAGTCGATATGTAACCCACATGATACCTAAAACTGTTTTGTAGACAATTGACAAAGAACGTCATTTTTAAAAGATTTGATGAAAAGAAAGATATAACTTCATCAAGTCATGGAATGTATCTAGTCATCATGAAGTGTTCGGACTCTCATCCTACTCAAATGGTGCATGAATTTCATAATATTTCAGCATGTCCTAAGTATAGATGTTAGAGACAAATGTGATGAGAACATCTGTCCTTAGATCAATGCATAGAAAAAACACAGAAATTCATTAACCTCAGTAGGATTATCAATCTATTCAAAACAACATATGATTAGAGAACAGACACAGTGACTTTGATAGATGTTTATCATATCAAACAAAGCTCAAGTGATATGTGCTATGCATCCTTTTGAAATTTTGAAATGTCCTTTGTGAATTTCTACAACATATTGAAAGCAATTAGATACATCTATTATCACATTTAAAACTAACAGCAACTAGCCACAGAAAATACAACATTTCCCTAACCAAATCAAGTCCAAAAGATCTAAAAGAATCATATGTTGTAGCCTAGGACCTCTGAATCCAAGCACAAAATTCAATAGAAAATCGTCAAACAGCAAGCATGTCCAACAATCATGACAACAGTATCTCCAATCAGATTTCCAGCAAAGTGCACAAACTTTCAAGATGGTTTTAAGCTAGCAAATGACTTTCGTTTAAGCCTTTTAATATATCAAATCGAATTTTATCGAATGTAGATCGATTGTCCAGAACACATCAATTCAAGATTTCAAATTTTAGACCTCAAATCTGCCATAGCAAAAACTAAGTACTGAGGATCTACAAATTTCCAGAATTGAACATTGATGCGGTAATATTCATTTGACTAAGCAAATGACAACCAAATCATGCACATAATACGTCATTAGAAAGTTTGTCATATCTATTTCAAGTCTCATGAAGGCCTCAAAGCTATATAACCTGATCTACCAGTTCATTTGAAGTCAGAACAACAAATCAATCTAAAACTGCTGCAGAATTGACAGATTTTGAAGGTGTTTTTCAGCAACCAAATGACATCCACTATGGGCGTGTGATATATCAAATCGAAGCTTGAGAAATCTATTTTCTATGTCTAAAAGGGCTCAAGATCAGAAAACTTCATCTAACACCTCATTTAAGCCAAAACAGAAAGTGACATATCAGGTATACGAAATTGCATATCAAGGCAAATCAAGCTCAATCAACTTCAAGTTCATCATCAAAAATCATCAACTCATCACAAATCATGCGAGATCAGCATCATAGGAAAGATTAAAACGAGCCTACTTCTTAAGAGAAGTTGAGTCCAATTGACATCAAATTGATAGTTGAAAAATGATCATCATGAGAACATACAAATCAGCCACAAATGAATTAGAACATAATGCATAACTAATGGTTTATAAAACCATCCAGACAATGCACAAAGAGTAGTTCTAACAATGAATCACAGCAAACCCTACAACCTTAAAAGGGTCGACAAAAGTAACAAACCATGTTTCTATTTCTACAAATTTCTGCTTATATTCGCCAACTTCAGCCATCAGTTTCATCCATCAATAGATCTCTACTTGATCGAGAAAACTTCCCAAATTTGAGTAAAACAAGACCAGAACAGAGATTTATTACTTTCTAAAACTCAATCTGATTCGAAGTGGAAACGAATATCACTCAAAGTCGATGAGTCCAATGAGCACGGGTTTTAAGCATGCCATAATCCTAAAATTACTCAGATTGATTGGATCAATAGTAAGCAAGATGAAATCAATATGGGCATCATGATATAAGTAAGCCATGAACATCTTACAAATAGACTGATGAAGATACTATGCAGATATTCATTCAGGCATTTTCACGAACATATGGCAGGCATCTCAGCTTAGTGACCAAAACGCAAGGGTGAATCAACAACTTAAAATCACACGACCACATCATAATCCAAGCAGGCTCAAATCAATAGTACATCCACAATAAGATGCTGCTTTCACTCTAAAGTTCTTGATCTCCACCTTTGAATTAATGACCCATACTTGTTTATTCAAACCCTCAACTTTTGCCCTCACACGACTAACATACTCTTATATTTTGACCATGAAATCCAGTCACAACTAGTTCTGCTCTACAACAGAAATCCTGATCTACTTCAACACCAAATACAGAGCCTAGCGGTTTTCCAGATACAGATAATGATCGAGCCAGAGAGAACGATCTAAGAGAGAGAGCGACAGAACTAGTGCGAGACAGAGAGATCGAGAGAGAGCGACAGAACTAGTGCGAGATAGAGTGATCGAGAGAGAGCGACAGAACTAGTGCGAGATAGAGTGATCGAGAGAGAGCGACAGAACTAGTGCGAGACAGAGCGATCGAGAGAGAGAACCTGATCAAGCCAGAGACAAAGCCGAGAAAAAACCCTGGTGGTGGATGACAAACGGATGAAACCGAACCGAACATTACCACTCTACACTCGGCACGAATCCGAGCTGATGTCGCTGCCGCCGTCGATGCCGATATCACAGCCTTCGGATCTCTACCCTCGGAACTGAGCCGATACCTTCGAACTCGGCACAAATCTGAGCCTCGCGCTTCGAGTTCTTCCACTGGCAGCTGCTTCGTCTTCGAGAGTTGATGATCGAATGAGTGAGCGTCAGATCTCCAAGAAAGAGTCGAGGAGCATCCGATCAAGAACCTCCGTAACCGAATCTAGCAACAAACAGAGGGAATGAATTGATTCCCCTCCCGATCAGTAACCGACTACCGAATCACGGCTGTAGGGAGCGTTGATCGGAACTGAACACAGATCCAGTCGCTCCGGTGGAGGAGTACAAACCTAACCTTAGCGCACCCCGAAACCGGCCAAAAGCCAACCCCGCACCTCCGGTTCCGAGCCGTCTGGCAGCTCAGCTCAGTCGAGCGCTCCAACGGAAACCGCAAATTCCAGAAGAGAGAACAAACTCCGACGCCCGATCTCTGATCGCCTGCCAATGGAGGAAAATCTCTGCATTCGATCCGCGCTTTGGAGAGAAAACAAAAAACGGAGAAGAAGCCCTCCAAAGAGTGAGAGTCGAGAGGTTTCGAGAGAGAGCTCGTGAGAGAGAATCCGCGTGCCAGAAAAATGAGCCAGCCCTTGAGAATCCACACGCCCAAAAAATGAGCCGGCTCCCATCTGCGTTTTCCCCTTTTTCTTTTTGTTTTCTTTTTGTTTTCTTGCTTTCTTTACAATTTTTTTTTTTTTTATGTTTTCATTCATTCATTTTTTTTAAAATCTTTTTGGCTCTTTATTTTTTTTTTAATATTTTTGCAAAAAGGATATTTAAAATGTCGACAAAAAATTTCAAGCGTCAACAATCAAGAGTTGGGAAATCAAGCAAGAATTTTGATAAAATGGAAGGAATCGAAGCAAAATAGAGTTAATTACGAAATCGCACTCCGATTTGCAGCCATAAATTAATACAAGAAAGAATGGAAGCTCAAAAATGATCATGGAAAGCGGCCGTTCGAAACCACTATAAAAGGAGTCAATCCGTACAGATGTGAAGGGGTGCAAGAAAGAATCCGTGCGAGAGAAAATTCGTGCAAGGGAGACCGAAAAAATTTGTAAGAAAGAATTTGTCCAAGAGAGAAAGAGTAAAAGAAAAAAAAAAAAAAAAAAAAGACCCCTCTCTCCACCATACAAAGTAAAAAGGGTGGAGTCATTTCCTTTATTTTCTCTTACCATTTGTAGAGAAGAAAGAAACCAGCAGCGGTAAAGAGAGTGAGCAGAGAGAGGGAAAAGACAAAAAACCTTTTTTTTTTTAAAAAGACAGAGTTGTCTTCTTCCTTGGTTTTTGCCCGACGCCCAACATTAGGAACCCGCGCCCTCGACCCTCATATTGTTGCGCCACTGCTGTCGCTCCACCACCGCGCCACCTCTGCCGCACCTTAGCCCACTCGCCACCACCTCTTTTCGGCGACCCAACGCCCGACGCCCTGCAACACCACCAAAGCTCGAAGCCACCGTTGCTACACCATAGGAGCACCTCAGTTGCTGCCTGCAGCAGCCGCCTCTGCGATCCAGCGCCTGACGCTTGTTGCCCTCCGCTCGAGCATCTCTGTCCCCACTAGTCGTTGTTCGTGATGTCTGTAGCGGTTCACAAGCCCCACCATGCGGCACCTCTGTCACAGCTCGGGCATTCCGAGCCGGACTCCATGTTTATCTGATAATTGCTCATTTTGAAAAACACTAAAAAAAATTAAAAAAAAAACTCATAAATCAAATCTTGCATCTGAGTGTGTTGGTTTAGTAAATTAGGATTGCATTTTCTTTAGGATTGAACTTTTAGATATTTTTTGGAATAGATTAGGATTGTTTTTTTTTTTTTTTAGATAGACTCTTAAATAATGTTTGCACATTTTAATAATCTCATTTTTCTAAAAATAACATAGTTTTCTAAGATAAGATAGGGTTTGAGTCAAATTAATCCCTAAAATAAATTAGAAAATTATTCATTTTAGATGGTTTAATTAGGTCTCCTTTTTATTACGAATGTTAATAGAAAAATACAAAAATATTTAAGTGCATGTCAAATAGTTTGCATAATAGGCTCATTTAATTAAAATTTGTTTGCTAGTCAAATTAGGTCATATAGTTAAAGTGCATGTTTTAAATTCGAGATAAAAAAAAAAACCCAAAAAATTGTTTGCTTTATGTGTTTATTTCTTTTGATGCAATTTTTTTGATTCATTAAGTGTTGAATAATGATTGAGTATATGTGTGATCACCCTATTGCCCGATAGAAATTTAGGTTAAAATAAATCTAAGCTACCTACAAAAACATTTTTGAAAATAAAAAGAATGGTACTGAAAGGGCATTAGAGAAATCTAGTGTAACCAAGTCCTCATACCCAAAGTCTCTAATTCGTAGTAGTAAAATAATTCTCCCGATATTTTACTTAGGTGTCTAATCGACTTACCATAAACTGATTAGTAACGACTCTTAAATAAAATCCATTTGCATGTTAAAAACTTGAATTGGGAGAGCCCGAGCTAAGTTCAAAACTTAGTAATCCATTAACCTAAACCCTAGGTGGTGCACTTGAAAATTAGGTCGTCACAGATTCCAATAAAGATAACCAATCCCATGAGTGATATTTCCAACCAGAATACCATATATATCCTGTACGAGCCGAATCTTGGAAGAAAGAAAGATAATCCTGAGTCTGGTTAAGTTTTCATTCTTCACTTGTGCTCAGTCTGGAATTTGTTAGAGTGGGCAGACTTCTGTTGTAAGATAGGCTTTAACACAAAAGTCTGGCGATCTTCAGAATAGAACTTAGATAAGTTTTATCAGCTTCAAAACATCATAGGAGTTTTCTCCAACAAGACATGTGTAAAATAAGTCAGCTACAGGCATAGGAGTTCTGTGCTTATAAAGCAACTACACTCAGCAATATCCCCAAGAAAATAGGACAGCCCAAAAAGACCCTCTTAACATTAAAAAAAAAAAAAACAAAACAAAACAAAATACTTCTTATCTTAAATATTTTTCTTCTGGTGATAGTTCATATACCAAAAGACAGGATAGCTGAAACATAAGTCACTATCATCTCAACCAAAAGACTCTGAATCTCGGTAAAACATTAGCAGTTCCTATTTACTGCAACGCCCCAGTGAAAATGAGGACTTCATCATGAAAGACCAAATTCCTACATTATTATGGTATTGACTTCACCACCAAAGTAGAGAATGGACTAGAAAAAGGAAGCAAACATAACTTGCTACCACATGGTGTCAACAAGTGGCTGCCTTCGAGCATCACCAACATCAAAGTCAAGAGCAGCCTAGAAAGAGTAGGAGGACAAAATAATGAGCTCCAGCTCCTTGAATACTGCCTTGAAATCTGTTAGAGACGAGTTGGACAAGGAGAGCTCCAGCTCCTTGAATACTACTTCAAAAAGGTCAAGTTCGATTACTATATGATGCAAGCAAGAGCTACCTCCAAATATGACCGAAGCAGCAATTTTACTTTGAGTTTAAACATAAACAAGAAGCTTCTCCATAGAAGTTTCATGGAACCAAAATGTCCCAAAAGGTAAAAATAATGACTTCATACTTGTGCAGGATGACTTTGTATCATGTTCCCACCCACCAGAGCGCATCTCAAGCTTCCTCCGCCATCGATGACCAACACTCTCCCTTCGCCTCTAGCTTCAAGCAGCTTCCGAACCAGGATGTTGTCCTCGAATACCTTGAGAGTGACAACAGGACCCGAGAACATTTTGCTCTGGCCATATATCCAGGATATTGGATGCAACTCGAGCAAAAAAAGAAAAAGAGAACGAAGAGGAGGGGCTTACATGCTGAGCCGAGAGAATCGAACAGAGACCAGAGACCAGAGACCAGTGAAGAAAGCCCGAAGTGAAATGATGAGGCCTGGTCGTGCCATAGATTTAAGGCTTCTTGGGGGGATGGCTTTGAGCCAAGCCAAGTGTGGAAGCGATTGAAGATTAGACGAGAGAACAGAGCGGCTCGATCTCCGTTCTGCAAGAACTACCCCTACGCATGTTGTGGCAAAATAAGATATTTTCACAATCAACATGCCAGCTTCACCCAAAACAAAGATGCAGACATAAGACCCCGATAAAAAGAAAAATTGAACCTGAAAAGCGGGGATTGTTGTCGTAGATCTAGGGCTTCTTGGGAGAGACGACTTTAAGAGTGGGGAGAGCGTGGCTGTCGTCGAAGAAAGCCTAGCGTCGGGAGAGAGCGCAATTTAGGAAGAAAGAGGTTGGGAGGAAGAGGCCATGGAGTAGAGAGAGAGGCTGTCGTCGGAGAGCGAAGAGGCCGTGGGGTAGAGATAGAAGCCATCATCGGGAGGGAGTGTTGCCGTCGTCAATGGGAGCACGGCTCTCATCAGAGAGCGCTATTTGGGAGACAACGTCATCAGGTTAGGAAAGAGGAGAGAGAGTGAGAAGAGAGAGGAGAGAGAAATGACCCGCTGAGTAAAGAAAGAGAGAAGAGAGAGCAGAGCGTGAGAGCGCTCTGAAGTTGGCTGACGTGGTAGGTCCCGAGGACACATGTTGACGTGTGAATAGTTCATAGTAAAATTGACATGGCACTTCTACAGTACACAATATTTTCTCCGTAGGAAATATTTTCTCTCTGCTAAAGGGCTACCGCCTAAGTAGCACCGGCACTCACGCAACACGCTACACAACAAGCCAACATATCGTTTCTCAAAAAAAAAAAAAAATTTCGATACGTTGGGATACGTTGTATATTAAATATATATTTTTATATAGACATAATAAGTTATCATTTTTATGATTATTTCAATCAAATTAATTTGAATCAAATTCATAAATAAATAAATAAGCCTAGAATGAATAAACACAAAAAAATTAATCCTCCATTTATTAATATCATTCATTATTTCAATTTGACAATATAACTTTATTTTTAATAATTCATAAAACTTGGAGAAAAAAAAAAGCGGTCCATATTATGGACTAGCGTGTTAGATATATTGGAAGAGGAGTAAAAAAAACTTAATGGATGAATTGTGTATCACGGGAGTGGGAATCGAAAAAGAAAAAAAATACTAAGTTTTTCTTCTTTCTCCATTTATTATTTTTATTATTATGTTTTATTTTCACACACACACACACACACACACACACACACACACACACATATATACGACCTATCATTTATTGAATTTTTAAAATTGACATCGATATCGGAATCATATGTTGGAAACTTGTATGTTAGAATTTCGACTCAAGTGTTAGAGAGTGTCGAGAAAGTTGATCGAGTGTCAGAGAATGTCTGAGAGTGTCAAAAAGTGATGAATATGTGTGAAGTATCTGACACGACACAAAAGCTCTTGGAGAGTGTTAGTGCTTCATAGGTTGTAGCCTGTATGTCCCTACCTTCTGGCTAGGCAGGCTACACTTAACCTTAGGGTTGAGCATGGTCCGGGTTGGGCCGGTCCACCCCCTAACTCTAGGACCAACTGATATAGTGCTAGTCCTCAATTTTTTGAATCGAGAACCAATCCTATTGAGCTTGTGACCAAGAACCAGACCGACCCAATGGGTTCGGTCCGATTCCAAGGTCAACCTAGGACCAACCGATAATTTTTTATTTCATTTTTTGTACTCCTTAAAAAAAAGATTGAAGACCAGACTAATCCAATGAGTTCGGTCCGGTTTCAAGGTCAACCTAGAGCTAACCAATAATTTTTTATTTCATTTTTTGTATTCATTGAAAGGTCAGTCGATAACCATATCGACCAAATAGGTTCGATGATGAGCGAGGTCAGCTAAGAAAGGCAAACCGTGAGGGTCAAGTGGGGTGAGTGTCGAATAAAATGAGCATTAAATGTCAAGCGAGGAGCAACAAGCTTGACGAGCATCAAGCGGCGAGCGACATGAGTGACCCAAAGCGAGTGAGGCAAGTGTCAAGTGGTGAGCAAATAAGTTGTTTATTTTGATTTAAGCAAATTGAAGACTAAGAAGACAAAAAAGACAAAAGAAAACAAATACTAGAGGAGAATGCCATAAGGAGTTGTTTATACCTTTTTGGACGTCATGAGGACTCTTTAAAAAATGTTTTCCTCATACGTAAATTATGACTATTGACGCCATAAAAGACAATAAAAATCTAAATTATTAAAGAACAATGTAAATTAATTGAACCCATTACTAAATAACTGTTTAATATTGTTGACGCTATTTATTTTAAGATTTTTTCTATATAAAAAAATTATAAATAATATTATATATATATATATATATATATATATTTAATGTTGGTTTAGATTGGACCGATCCGAAACTCTCACGACCGAGGATCGACCCGCACAGTTCTGGTCCAGAAATTTTAGGACCAAGGACCAATCCAGTCCCCTTGGAAATTAGACCAGGACTTGCAGGGTTGGGCCGATCCAGGGTCGATCAAAGCTTGACCTTGGACCGATGCTCACCGCTACTTAACCTGTGGCTGATAATGAAGAAAAATCAATACTCAAGCATAACATAAACAGTGTATATAGAGCAACAAAATAAATATTTGTCATTTCGAGAAGGACTATACAATATAATATATTGGAGTAATGATAAAACAGGTAAGCATATCAATTGCAAAATCCAAAAGTCATTCAGCTTATTTATTGTAATAGAAGAAATCAATGTCTCGTTACAGTTTACGGGGAAGGCCAGTAATGCCTAGAAACCTCAAAAGCCGTTAGCTATCATGAAGAGACCTAACAACCGAAACACAAGAACCATTTTTCTTGTTATAGAAAAAAGAAGCACCGAATGGCTATATATCTTTGTCTTTAGAAATGAAGAGACTTTATCAGAAATGACTTAAAACATATTCTATTAAAAGCTAAATCAAAATTATTTCTAAAAACCTAGATGTAGGACCTCAAAACCATAATCGGGAAGAAGTAAATAATGTAGCTAAGGATCAGACAAATTTTGAGATTTAAAGGGAAAAGTATCCAAAAAAATCAATTACATTTGTGTCAATTCAGTTATAATTCTTTCAATTCTACTAATAGATTATAAACCTTTTGATGATTTGCCAATGTAATTCATTCCACAAATTTTGACTTGAAATTGCTGACATGGATGTTGGCTATTTTATATAACATGACTAACGCTCATGCAAACAAATTTTAATATTTTTATGAATTCTTTTCTCTTATTTTTTTCTTCTTTTCCCAAAAACTCTAGGCTGGGGAGATGGCCAATAACAAGCAAGGGCGTCGCAACCCTCACTAACCATAGGTGAAGGCCTTCGAACCCTCACCAGCAACATGTGAAAGCGTTAGGCCCTTGCCTAGATCCGTGACACCCTCACTAGCCATAGGTGAGGGGCTTGCGGTCCTCGCCTATCGCCAACTAGGGCATTATGGCCCTTGCCTAGACTAGGTGAGGGCGTTGCAGCCCTATCTTAAATCTACACAAGGGCTTGATGCCCTTGCTTGTGGTTGGCGAGGGCACGAAGATCCTTGCCCATGGCCAGCAAAAGGTAGACTCAACCCACAGTTGGGGAAAAAAAAAAGAAAAGAGAAGAAAAATGTAATAAAAAATTCATAAAAACTAAAAAAAAAAATGCCTAATTCAGCATCGATCATATCACACCAGATAGTTGACATCCATGCCAATGATTTTTTTTTTTTTTTATCAAAATTGATTGGATGAACTACATTAGCAAATTTTTAAAAAGTTTATGACTTAATTGGCACAATTGAAATGTTTACAACTGAATTGACACAAATACATCTTTTTTTTATACTTTTTCCGTGGTTTAAATGTATATTAAGTGTTATAGATGAAGCCAAATATTTGTTTTTAGGGGCTTTTTTGTCTTTTCTATCAGATTTGCTTTTAGGTTAAAAGTGATACCTTTATATTAGCGATGGCAAGAAGATGCTAAAAAAGGAAATAGAGAAGCAAGAAAAAGAGAGAAGAAAAAAGTGAATTTTTTCTTGATGAGGGTTCTCAATCTCTTTATGCCCTGCTCTTGAGAGAATATCGTCATTGTATTCCAACTTTTTTGAAGTCTAGAGGATTCGCAGAGTGCCTCTGCGCGAAAACGTAGCCTAGGTTTGGGTGAACTTCGATAACAAATTTTCTGGCGTGTTCATCTGATTTTGTTATTTTATTATTATATTATGCTTGGTGAATCGTTTGCGAGCATTATTTTTCTAGAATCGACGTGCGATTTCGTAACAACTGGTATCAGAGCCTGGGTTGGCTAATCGAGAACATCGAGGGTTTTTCGGTGACGTTCGATTGAAAGCAAACAAGATGGCAGAAGATAAAATCAGAATTGATAAGTTCAATGGAGAGGATTTCGGATGGTGGAAACTACAAATAGATGATTATCTTTATCAAAAAGATCTCTTTGTACCACTTGAGGGTTGGAAACCTGAGATGGCGGAAGTGGATCCGACAGCAGAAGCCGGATGGAAAATTCTTGATCGAAAGGCATTAGGTGCAATTCGTCTAGGGTTGACGAAAAAGACAGGGTACCACATCGCGAAAGCAAAAATTGCAAAAGAAGCCATGGATATTCTAACGAATATTTTTGAGAAGCCGTCCACATCAAATCAAGTATTTTTGCTGAAGAAACTAGTTAATATGAAGTTATCTGATAGAGGTTTTGTGGCAGAGCATATTAATAGTTTCATGCAGGTGACGGGTCAATTGGAATCCACATGCATAAATTTAGATATGAAGCTTCAAGTTTTATTATTTTTATGTTCTCTTCCAGAAAGCTACAATACCGCAGTGTAGGGAATTTCGAGCACCATGAAGGATGATTTAACTCTTGATGATACTATGAGTAGTATCATGGATGAAGAGATGCGAAGGAAAGTCTCAAGTGGAGATAATTTTTATGCATCTACATCTTCAATGGCACTCGCAGTGGAGAACCGTGGAAGAAGTAAAAGTAGAGGAAATTTCAGCGGGCGTGGCAGATCACGATCAAGGGGTAAGAGACAGGTTGCAAAAGATAAATGTTGGTTTTGTCATAAAACCGGACATCGGAGGTTTCAGTGTGAAGCCTACAAAAAGAAGCAGCAAGATGAGAATCAAGGTGCTAATGTAGTTAGCGATGAATCTTTATTAGATAACTTGTGTTTGTTTGCAAGGTTTAACTTGACAACAGATAAATTGTTTATTAATTCTGGTGCTTCTTTTCATTGGACCTCGCAAAGAGACATATTTGATGATTATGCCAGTGGAGATTTTGGACAAGTGGTTGTGGGAAACTGCCACATGTGTCCAATTGTTAGGAAATGAACTGTGACTGTAAACATCTCAGGTGGGGGACGTCTAGTTTTGCATGAAACTAGGCATATTCTAGAATTAAAGAAAAATATGATTTCAACTAGTAAACTTGACCAAGAAGGTTTGGTAATAACCTTTGGATGTATAGAGTGGAAGATAACCTCAGGGGTAAGAGTAGTAGCAAAGGGAAAGCGTACAGGTACACTTTACCTTCTCCAAGGAGACAATATTAGTGATATGGTTGCAACTACAATGTCTACAGGTAATTTGTCTACTCTTTGGCATTATTGTTTAGGACATCTTGGTGAAAAAAGTGTAAAGCAGTTACACTAAAGGAAATTACTTCCGGGTTTGCAAAAAGTTGAGTTAGATTTTTGTGAGAGTTACATTTATGGAAAACAAAAAGCTATTATTTTTCAATTGAATGTGCGAAAAAATAAATGTCAAAAGCTAGAGTTGGTTCATATTGATGTATGGGGACCTGCTCAGGAAATCTCTCATGGTGGTAAGAGATATTTTGTCACATTCATTGATGATGCAACAAGGAAGACTTGGGTATATGCTCTTAAAGAAAAATCAGAAGTATTCGGGATGTTCAGAATGTGGAAGACCATGGTAGAAAAAAAAAACAGGTTACCAGATTAAAGCTCTAAGTCTAATAATAGTAGTGAATACACAAGTAAAGAATTTGCAGATTGTTTGAGTCGATAAGGCATATACGAGTTAAAGACTGTTCCTAGAACTCCTCAAGAGAACGGTGTAGCTGAAAGGATGAATATGACTATTCTAGAACGTGCGAGATGCATGAGACTACACGCGGGTCTCCCGCTACACTTATGGGCCGCCACAGTTGATGCAACCATTTATCTTATCAATAGAAGTCCATCTAGTGTGTTGGATGGAGAAATACCATAAGAACGGTAGTCAGGTAAAAAGATTAATTATTCACATATAAAGGTATTTGGTTGTATTGCATATGCTTTGATTGACAGGGAGGATAAGAAAAAACTTGATGCTAAGTCTCGGAAGTGCGTCTTTATCGGATACGGTGGCGACGAGTATGGTTATAGGCTTTGGGATTATGAGAATACCAAAGTCATCCGCGGTCGTAATGTGGTATTCCATGAAGAAAAGATGTACAAGGATCGTCAAACAGAGACAAAGTATGAGAATGTAGTACAACCAGAATATGTTGAATTAGACACAATGCCCATGAAGATGTTTCGAGTAGATCAAAGTGTACTTGAAAGAGAGGTTCAAGATGAGCCTATTATCAGTGAAGAGGTAGTTCAAGAGGAACGCAATGATTTGGAGCAGACTAACAACCTTAAAGTACTTGTCTTGAGAAGGTCTACACAAGTGAGAAAGCCAAGGGTATTTTTTGATCCATCAGCTAATACTGTTTTGAGCCATGTCTTATATACAGATTCAGGAGAACTGGAGACTTACGATGAGGCAAAGGCAGACACGTCTCACTTGCAGTGGGATTGTGCTATGAAAGACGAGATGAGCTCGTTACTTCAGAACAAAATTTGGGAGTTGACCAAGTTACCCACAGGTAAAAAAGCTTTATTAAACAGATGTGTATACAGGATTAAAAATGAATCAGATGGTAGTATTAGATACAAGGCGAGACTTGTAATCAAGGGCTTTCCTCAAAAAGAAGGAATCGACTACTTCGCGATATTTTCACCTGTAGTGAAAATGACATCAATTAGAGTTATGCTGAGTATAGTTGCAGTGGAGGATCTTTATCTTGAACAGTTAGACGTAAAAACAACATTTTTACACGGTGACTTAGATGAAGAACTATACGTGGCACAACCTAAAGGTTTTGAAGTCAAAGGTAAGGAGCACATGGTATGTCGCTTGAAGAAAAGCTTGTATGGCTTGAAACAAACTCCATGGCAATGGTACCTAAAATTTGATGGTTTTATGCACAAAAAAAAAAAAAGGATTTGCACATTGTGAGTCTAATCAATGTGTTTATTTTCGCAAATATGATGATGATAACATTGTGTATCTATCTTTTATGTGGATGAGATGCTGGTGGTTAGTTCCAATATGAAGAGAATTGTATAAGTGAAAAAGATGTTATCATCACAGTTTGCTATGAAAGACTTGGAAGAGGCCAATAATATTTTAGGCATGAAAATCATCAGGGACAGGAAAAATAAGAAATTATGGTTGTCGCAGGAAGACTATGTGAACAAGGTGTTAAAGAGATTTAACATGGACAAGGCAAAATCGGTTGCAACTCCTCTAGCGAGTCACTTCAAACTTTCCAAGGATATTTGTCCAAGTACTCAGGCTTTGAAAGATGAGATGGCGGTAGTTCCATATGCATCAGCAGTGGGGAGTTTGATGTATGCCATGGTGAGCACGAGACCAGACATTGCACATGCAGTGGGAGTTGTGAGTCGATATATGCAAAACCCAGGTAGAGAGCATTGGAATGCAGTTAAATGGATATTGAGATATCTAGCAGGTATTTCTAATTACTCACTTTGTTATAGTGGTACATCTCTAGAGTTGTAGGGTTATGTAGATGCGGATCATTTGGGTGATCGAGATAGTGGTAAGAGTACCATTGGATATGTCTTTACAGTTGCAGGTACAGTAGTGAGTTGGGTATCTCAACTACAAAAAGTAATGGCTTTATCGACGACAGAGGCAGAATACATGGCGATCACAGAAGCCTCCAAGGAAATCATGTGGTTACAAAATTATATGGAGGAGTTATATCGAAAACAATCAGTCAGTACACTGTGGAGTGATAGTCAAAGTGCAGTGCACTTATCAAAGAATGCAGCTTATCACTCAAGGACTAGACATATCAAGAAATGTTATCACTTTATTAGGTTAGCATTGAAAGATAATGAGTTAAAGCTACAGAAAATTGATGGCTCGAAAAATCCAGTTGACATGTTGACCAAGGTAGTAGACAGAGAGAAGCATATTTTCTGTACTACTACCATTGGTATTACTCCATGTTGATTGATGAGGAGTATTGCAGAGGCACACGTTTTTCAATTACTATTTTTTTGAAGAAGATGGATGCAAAGTTGCTTGGTGCTTGGGTATATTTGTCTTTAAGTGAGAGATTGTTATAGATGAAGCCAAATATTTGTTTTTATGGGCTTTTTTTGTCTTTTCTATCAGATTTTCTTTTAGGTTAAAAGTGATACTTTTATATTAGCGATGGCAAGATCTTAGCTGTCAAGATGCTGAAAAAAGAAATAGAGAAGCAAGAAAAAGAGAGAAGAAAAAAGTGCGTTTTTTTTCTTGATGGGGGTTCTCAATCTCTTTGTGCCATGCTCTTGAGAGAATATCGTTGTTGTATTCCAACTTTTTCGAAGTCTAGTGGATTCACAGAGTGCCTCTACGTGGAGACATAGCCCAAGTTTGAGTGAACTTCGATAACAAATTTTCTGGCGTGTTCATCTGATTTTGTTATTTTATTATTATATTCTATTTGGTAAATCGTTTGCGGCGTTATTTTTCTGGAATCGACGTGCGATTTTGTAACATTAATGTGCAATAAACGAATGATTTAAAAACATTTTCTAAAAATAATTGCTAAAAATCAATAAGAAAAGTTTTTTTTATCGTCCGCAAAATTATTTAGATATAAATTGTTCTCTATGATAATAATATTTCTCGCTAATTGATAATTTCAAGCGTTGCATGTTACCAATTTTAGGAAAAAAAATTGCAAAACAAACGGATCCTGAAAGTCACTATATTATCTATTTAACATAATGATCTATTAAACATGCATTTGCATACCGCAAAGAATCTCTGCCTAAGTTTGCGATAACCTCCATGTCTGTTCTTTTGACCGATGAATCGACTGGGAAGTACGCCGAAAGAGCGAAGAAAAGCAGCAGAGACAACAACACAGAGGCTTTCCAGACCTTTAAAGTAACCACCTGACCGGCATGACCGACCTATGCTATGACGACCTGCCCTGCTACATTACAGTTAAGGTACATGTTAGGCGTCAGTTGACTATGAAGAATACGATTTGCCCCGTCTACGTCCAACCCCTTGAGATATTCCTCATCGCGGACACGTGTCTCAAATGCTTGGACTTTTTCTCCTACCTTCCCTGCACGAAAAAGGATCCATATCTGGCAGTGGAAGTTCGTTTCATTGAGGTCGTAGTTGCGACCGTACACTTCTATAGATTCTGCCACTGGGATTATTTTCACCAGATCCCCACAGACTATGCCAAGCCGTAGAAGAGCTTTAGGAGTACATTGAATGGGGATCAGAACAACGGGTCTATCAGAATTATTATGGATTATAGACTTAGGCGGCCGGAGCCCTGTTTCAAATCGCAAGTAAAAGATTTGTCAATAATCCTCCTCTTAGATCCCGTCTACCTGTTAAGTTTCAAGACAGTGTCCTCCAAACAAATATCATATATCACTTATAGTCTCCTCTCAATTGTAATTAAACGCATGAGACATATTCTAATGGTGCAACACGTTCATTAACATGAAGATAATGTAGATAACCCTGAGTTCATAGTACGGCGGCAGGAACTAGAATCGCATCTCATGCAAGTGGTGTGTAATGTCTAGTTAACACCTACTTCATGTGAAATCTGTTAGTAATTAAACTAAATTCGTGAATGTCCAACGTGCACCCATAAATATTTAATCCCCTACATGCATCTAGAATGTCCGTGTATGTTTAGATTCATGTTTCTATGTCTAGTTCAATGTTTTGTAAATTTATGGAATGTATTATCTTGGAATGATAGATATATTTATGAGTTATTTAAGATTACTAGTCATGTACAAGCCTATATAAAGTCAAGTATGGTAATCATTTCTTTAAAGAAAAGAAAAATAAAAGAAAAAGCCTATTTGTCTCCTTCTTTTCTTAATTAGAGTCGAGTTTACTGAATTTGAGTGTTCCACCTTCAAAATTATTCTATGAAAACCATCATGGCAGAAAGGTGTCCATGAAAAACTGGTCTATAGTTAGAGCTTATTGAGTCAAGCAAATCCATAGCAAATTCTTGGAATCGGCAGACAACGTGAATTCAGTTTATTGTCAGAAAGATAGGAATTTTTTCATGTGCAATAGTTATCTTGAAATCATAATCCCTTACCTAAAACTGCTCTTATTATTTGCGAAGCCCAGGATTGAGCGGTCTCCAACATTGAACCCATCCCAATAGGAGTAGTAGAATAGGGAGAAGCACAAGGTGCCGAGCCGCCAGCGGAGAAGGAGTGGATTTCTTCATGATGCTTATGCAGTGGGAAAAATTGTCCAAAAATCTTAATTTATTATACCTTGGTCAATTCAATTCTAAGCCTTTCAATTTTACCAATTGAGTCAAAAATATTTTTACATTTTTTCAATTGAGTACACTCGGCCAATTTTAGCCGAAAATCGCTAACATGGATGCCAGTTGTTTTATGTGGCATGGCTAATACTTGATGTAAACAATTTAAAAAAATTTCTTTAAAATTTTCTATTTTTTTATTATAATTTTTTCTTCTTTTTTTCTTTTTTTTCTTTTTTCTTCCAAGCTCGGCAAGGGCTAGCCAACCCTCATTGGTCACTAGGCGAGGGCTTCACGGCCCTCGCCCCGCCGCCAACCCTCACTTGTGACCACGCCAAAGATCCCTCACAGGATTTGGTAGGAAAAAAAAAGAAGAAAAAATTCAAATTTTATAGAAAAAATTCAAATTTTATAGAAAAAATTTACAAAAATTTGTCCACGTTAGCACCAACAATCCTATTTGGCACCATTGGAGTCCACATCACTAATTTCCGATTAAAATAGGCCAAATGGACTCAATTGGTAAAATGTAAAAAAATTTAGTTCTCAATTGGCAAAATTGGAATGTTTAGAGCTGAATTGGCTAATTTTTGGATAATTTTTCCGTCACACATTGCAAACCTACTTCTTTTACAATGGAAGCATAGTTTAAGGTCCACATAATATTTATTCAATACATGCAAGAAGCACTTTCAAACGGAAAATCAACTAGGCGACATCCACGCAGTTTGACCCAGACATGATCGAATTACTAGTCTACATGCCCCACATATTGAGATGTGATCTAGTGTAACATAATGTAAAAATCACACTAATCATCCGTAACTGCGTCAGTGACAACAGTGAATTTGGGAGAAACCATATAGCATTGCAGCCAAAAATATCAAAAGCAGCAGCAATGTCAAATAACACATGGTGTAGCGTTGATTGATTCTAAATCTATAGGGATTGTTCCGTTGCTGCCCCGTCGCTTGGGCATTAGCATTGTTCTGTTGCTGCGGCACCACTTCGGCGTAAGCATTGTTCTGTTGCTCTACCGCTGCTTGGTTATTAGCATTGTTCCGTTGTTGCACCCTCAGATTGGCAAGGTGCACCCTCAGTTTGTCGTGTAGATCCCAGTTGAGGGCCATATTTACGTAGTACTTCAGCGACATACGGATGTTTACCAATACCGCGAGGGAGTTGTAAATGGAGGCCAGTAAAGAGAGGGCGTAAAAAGTCCATTTCAGTTTACACCTGATCGTTTCCGAGGACGTCAGCATAGAAGAAAAAACAGTACCTTGGAAGACGAAGTACAGATTGATGAATTCTTGAGTCCTACTGATGCGGTTCGAGATAAGCTCTTGTAGACTCTAATTGGCCTCTGTAAGTTGGTCCATGCTCTTCTCTAAAATTTCTGGGCTCGCCATTTCTGATTCTGCGGTTGGGGTCGGCGATTCGAATTCTCTCTGTTTGTAGGTGTTTGTGTAGGACTTAGGACTAATGAGTGACAGAGATGAAAATAGGAAGAGCGTCTTTAGTATTGCCATTATGATGCATACCGGCATATATATAGGTTGGAACACCCATGTGTAGGTTCCATTGAATGAGCTACTCCAGTACTAGGGGTTGAGACGTAGTCATTTTTAAGCATATAGAAATTAGGATTTCTGGGAATGTGCGCCAATTTTGTGCCAAGGAACATGTGGAGTGCGTCAGACAGCTCATTGTCCTCGCTTTTCAACTTGCTGTTCACAACCCAAATAATTTGAATGATTCAAAACAAGAATTAATTCAAGAGTGTGTCAGCAAACTAAGAGGGAAACGTTCTTCGTCTAGGGATTTATTCACAGTCAAATATTAATTCCAGGAAAAGAAACACGTCAAGTCACCTATTTTTTTACCACAAAGTTCACCCCGTTTATTGGTCCAGCAATTGATAAATAGGTCTTCCGCTCCAGCGGCGGAAAAAAGAAACATGATTATAGTCTTCTTGTCTTTTTCATAGCTTCATATACCTTATTATCGTACATACAATATACGTGTAGAAGATGTGTTTCCTTAATATTGATTCCATAATTCCATAGAACGTATCCCCGTTTAATTTTGCCCTGATTAATTTACAATTATTACATATTGCTTTTGCCAGACAAAAAAAGAAAGAAAAGAAAAATACATAGATATATAAATTCGAAAAAATAAAATATTACTAAAACTTATCCACATCAATCTCAATCGTGCCACATAAGATGTCTGTTGTTTACGTTAATTATTTTCGATTAAAATTGGCCGGATGGACTCAATTGGTAAAATCAAAATATTTATGATCAAATTAATAGAGTGCAATAGGTTTAAGATTTTTTTGGATAATTTTTTTCCTATTTGATGATGTTGAGATTTTTGTAGCGAATGTGTACTCTAAGGACATTTTTTCACCGTTTGAGATATTTACTCGGAAGTAGTGTTTGGATGTCTCTTTCTTCCGTTCCTCATTGCGAGGGGCTTGAAGTGGATGGGTTATGAAGATGAACATCACTTATACAATAATAAATCAAGACTAAATACGAGTGCTGATCGTATTCCGTGACACACCAATAAAAAATTTGGTTCTTCCAGCCAGAGATGCTAGAAGGTATATTCTTTAAAAATGAACAAACTAAAACAAAAGGGAGAAACGTATATTCTATTCATTTTTCCAACAAAAAAATTTCATTCATTTGTCAATATAAGAGGAATATAGAAAGCTTTCAAAGAAAGCAAAACAAAACCACAAAAAAAAAAAAATACAACTTATAACCGCAATCATGCTTTCATTTCAAAAAATCAGATCTATTGTAGTTTCAAAAAACAATCGGTGGCCGATAACTAGAACCATTGGTGATGGGCACACGTCAAGATTTTCCCATCCAAACACTGTGGCTTGTAGTGTTCGCCTAGGTTTGGCATCCTTAACACCATCGCCATACCGAGATGACAATAACAACAATATGTTGAACCACCACAAATCGAACACCTTAAAAGAACTCTAAGATCTAAATTTCAATTGAGAGAGAAAATTTCTCAAACTGAAATCTACGCCTAATAGATAGAGCTTCTGCCGAATCTCGAAGAAGTCATAGAATCACTAGCTGGATTAATACGACCTTCTCATAAAATTTTTAGCTATAAACAGATTTATTCACCATGATGAGTGGATAAAAGCAACAACAACAAGCAAAAGAAGACGCCAAATGAAAAAAAAAAAAGAAAAAAAAGACCCCCAGATCGGATCTAGAGATTAGGAAATCAAGGATTAGAAAAGAAAAGCAAAGAAAAATGACTGAGGGCCTACGGATGAAGTTTGATGATTTTTCTGTTTTTTTTTTTTTTTTTCAGAGAGAGGGTTCCCAACGAAGAGAATAGGGTTTTCCTCTAACATACGAGCCTCGTAGTGGAACTTGCAATGTCGATTCTACACGCACACTCTAAATTTGGCCAAAAAAAAGAACAACTTTGAAAGCAAGTCATTAATACTTCTGCCATGAGCCGGAGTAGTTTTAATGATTTTATTTCAAAATTTCCTTTTCCACACACTAGTTTCATAAATTATGAAGCCTGTTTACACCAGCCGATTCGAATAAACATCATTTGTGCATTTGAACGTTCGACAAAGTTGATTCAGTTTCCAAAAGTAAAATTCAGAAGACGTGTTATGACATCCACCTACTACATCGACTTGGGTAATCTATACTTTACATGTCATGCCCCGAACCCCGAGCGCGCCAACATCCCACCATGGTTATGCAAATGGGACATTCTCAGGTAGTGTCGCCGACTCCATTCATTTATTAATGCGCAAGCGGAACGTATTATAAAACCCCTGACAATGAAATACGGGATAGAAAAGCAGGAAACAATTTCACAACCAATTACTTACACAAACCAACGGAGTTACAGACGAAGGCCTACAGCCAAAAGTCTACAAAAGACCGACTCTTAAAAATGAACTGTCCTACGACCTACAAGCCGGACACGCTCTCCAATCCTTATGACTTCACCTCTACAACTCCTCAAGGCCAACCAAAGCTATTTGGCCGCTCCGTCCACCAGTGACCTGAAATGGTTATTCAATAACCACTGAGATAACGTCTCAGCAAGTTCAACCCCCTAAACCCCTATTAGAAAGAAAATACGCCCAAAGGTGGCCTAGCCACATCACACAGAGAACTTACCTCGCCTCAATTCCTTCCTGCAGGTTAGCACAATTTGTATCACACAATCTCAGGTAGTAATAATAATTCAAACAATTGGAACGCCATCACTTTCATATAAATCACGATCGCACTTAACACGCATCCCAATTATTATTCACTGCCACACAATGGCATAACCTACTCGCGGGTCGGTTATCTACTAACATTACGGCATTTTTAGAAGAATAAAGGTCCAGTCGGTCCCGCCATTACTGTGACCAAGCCACGTCATTCTATCGACGGCATTTCTAGAAGAATAAAGGTCCAGTCGGTCCCGCCACTACTGCGACCAAGCCACGTCATTCTATCGACGGCATTTCTAGAAGAATAAAGGTCCAGTCGGTCCCGCCACTACTGCGACCCGAGCCACGTCACTCTCTTGACGGCATTTCTAGCAGAATAAGGATCCAGTCGGCTTAGCCACTACTGCGACCCGAGCCTTTCAATTAGCACACGACAATTCGATACCGATCCCTGGATACTTTACATTTCACTCACATAATCCAATTACGATATTAACCATTAACAATCCAATTTCAATGCCAAACTCGACACTTGGAATTTTTCTAAATAAAATCCATACTTTTCACAATCCACACTCAATTTGCCACAATCCATCATCAAATCCAAATTCTAAATACACAGCAGCGATCGGCACGAAATTTTGAGAGTTTAGGGTCCCGACGAAATTTTCAAATTTTAATAAATAATAAATTTTATTCCGAAAATTAATTAAATAATAATATCCATATTTTTTGCAATCCACCCTCAATTTATAATATCCAACCATCAATTTCAAAATCCGAATACACAGCAGCGATCGGCACGAAATTCTGAGCAACCGGGGTCAAAAATAATTTTTTCGTTTTTTTTTTAAATAATATTTTAATAATTTCGGATTATAAAATAATATTATATTTTCCAGAATTTCGAAGCACTTAAATTATTCAAAACGAAAATCCTTTTATGTCACATCAAGGCTTAACTTTAAATAACTTATTTTAACCTTTAATTTAAACACACTTTAACATAAACTAACCTCTTAATCCAATTTATAATTAAATACACTAATCCACCCACATAAACTTACTTAATTTAAACTAAGCACACTTAGGGCATCATTAACACTCTAATCAAGATTTAGTGAGTTAAACTCACCGGATTAGCGAGCCGAACGGACCAAAACGACGGGGACGCCGAGGAGAACAACTTTTCTCAAAGCGGGCCGAGCATCCAGGCTCGGGAAGGCGGCCAAAACGGGCCAAACGTCCGCTGCATACCCATTTTTTTCCAGCTGCTGTCCATTGCGATTTGAGGCCGAGGAAGGGTAGATCCGGAGCTTGGATGAGATGGGGAAGGATCGGGGAAGGTTGAGGGGTCGAACCGGGCCTAGGCGGGACCCGAACGGTGGCCGGAGGTGGCCGAACGGCTCCGGCACGAGCTGATGCAGCAGCACAACGCGAGCTGAGGCGGAGCGAAGAGGCGAAGACGGCGCGACGGCAGGCCGGCGAGTGCGCATGGGTGGCGCGGGACGGACGCACGGCGGCGGCGGCGACGACGGCGTGCGAGCGGGTGGCCGGCCATGGCTGCTCCAGCTTCTTTTCTGCAAATTTTTCTGGTCTTCGCACAATGAAGATGGAGGAGAGAGGCAACGGGAGAGAGGGAGAGAGGAGAGAGAAGGATGGGGGCCATTTCTTTTCTTTTTCTTTTTTCCTTAATCCAACAAAAGTGGCTCACCATGACCTCATGGATGATGTCATACTCCACTATCTCCTACAACCTTTCTCCAATGAGTCCATTTTATTTTTCCGCCGGGGCATGAAACTTTGTACATTAATTTCTTTAATTCCATTCAATCCTCTCCCAATTGAGTCCAATTGAAGTCCATAAAATTAATCCAATGTCACCACATTTCAATTCGCATCTTCACTTGTCCATAGCACCAATTTAAGTCCTAAAAGCAAGGCCAAAGACGGGCCTATTAATTTCTTGAGCCAAGATAGCCATTCTCTGATTTAATTTCTGAAACATTCTGATTACATGAAAACTCTTCCGAAGATTAGTCAATGTTCATAAAATGATTTGTGACATACCCAGACTTCCAATTTCTGCATTCGATCTCAATTTCACGGTTAATTTCACTTTGGCACGATACTAGCGCGGCCCAACCTACCGGGTAGCCTTTAGAAATTTTCATGCATTTGACTTGTGGTTGATCATCTCAAACCACAATGTACATCTTTGAAACATTGGCGATCTTCGGTTGTCGGGGTAATCTCAAGGTTTCAAATACGAACACAGGGTACCCAATTGACAGAAAAGTCGGCCTAGTGCCGATTGATAAGGATTGTGCGATCTGATGGAATCACCCACGCTAGATCACACGCCTTTGTCGAGTAGACCTATCTCCGATCTCTAATCGATTTTTAATTGTGCCGTAATGACCCTTGCAGATTAGTTCGGTCGAAAGATCGCTTCCTGGTCAAATTCTCGAGTCTGATGCATTAGAAACTCTTAATAGCTTCACCCGATAGACTAGTTTCCACATGAGTGGCCAACTCAAGGAAATGAACTATATGCGTGCCAACGAAATGCCCGTCTCAATTAATTGAAAATAGAATCGGAAAATTGGGATGTCACATTACATAATCAATGAGATTAGAATTCCTTTCATTTTTTCCATTGCCAAGCATTTCGTATTTTACACGATACAAACTTTCATCTTCTATAACGGAAGCATAGGTTTTTGGTCCAGATTAAATTAATTAAATTCACGTAAGAAGCATTTGCAAATGGAAAACCAATTGGGCCACATCTATGTACTTTGACCTTGATATGATCAGTTAAGAATAACACCGCGGAAGACAAAATTGAGGAATTTATATATTAATGTATTATAATGAAGAGTTCATCAGCATATTTATGAGCTTTATGAGATGGCTATCTAAGAAAATATACATGCAATCTTGATATATATATATGATCAATAATAATATCATAATTGTCTCTAATATAAATAAATATCCTATAGAAAATTTTAAGAATCTCTAATATAATATTACTAACATGATCGACAAAAAGTCTATTTGCCAAAAACACTAAGCGATCTAGTCTTACATTTTGTAAGAATCACATCAATCTTTTGTAATTACATCAGTGATGACACCCAAATTGATGGCAGCCATATAACATTACACCTGTAAACACCAAAAGCAGCAGCAGTGTCGGATAATATATGGTGTAGCATCGTCGCGAGTTTCTATTTTCTTTGGGCTGCACCGGCCGTTCACGGGAGCCGTCGGAAGTTCTGCCAATGTCGTGGAGGGCCCGCCTCATCAAGTCCAGTTGCTCCCAGTTTCGGGCCAACTCCTCATAGTATCTCAGTAACTTCGAGATGTTCTTGTTAATCGCGACAAAGTTGAATATGAAAACCAGTAGAGAGAGGGCGGATGGAATCCATCTCAGCTCACACTTGATGGTTGTCGAGGTTGACATAACAGAAGAAAAGATCACACCCTGGAAGATGAAGTACAAATTCACGTAATAGGGAATTTTACTGTCGAGGATTGCAATCCGCTCTTCTAGCTTCTCGCTGGCCTCGTTAAGTTTCTCGATGCTCTTTTGAACTTGCTCGGAAGCTCGTGCGGTGCCTTGCTCTGGGTTCGGCATTTGGAATTCCCTGTTGTGATGGGTGTTTGTGTAGGAGCTGGGGAGAGGCGGAGTAAAAAATAGAAAGAGCCCTCTAACGAGCGACAGAGGGGAAAACATGAAGAGCGTCCTCAGTACTACCCTCATGGATTTAGGACTACTGAATGACAGAGGGAGAAAATAGAAAGAGCGTCTGCAGTAATGCCTTCAAGATCCATGCCGGCATATATAGTTTGGAACACCCCATGTGCATGTTCTATTAAGTAACGTCTAAGCTGCTTCGTTCTCCGTGCTGAGACGAGGTCATTTTAAGCATATAGAAATTAGGGTTTCTAGGAACATGTGCCACTTTCGATCGAGTCGTGGATGTAAATGCGTTTTGCAGTTCATTGTCCTCGGCCTTCTACTTGCTGGCAACCAAAGAACAATTTGAATGATTCAAAACGAGAATTAATTGAAGAGTGTGTGAGTGAGGCAAGAGGAAAATGTTCTCGGACAAGGGTATTATTCGCAGTCCAATATTGATTCCAGGACAAGAAACATGTCAATTTTACCTATTTTACGGGCAAAAAGTTCATCTTTTTTTTGGAGAAATTGATAGAGAGTTACTCCCCTTTAACGACGGAAGAAAGAATCATGCGATTGTAGAGTGTTCTTGTTTGTGTGACAATTTTATGTCTGATGTTGCTATACACGCGTCCGTATAAAGATGTGTTTCCTTTGTATTGATTCCAAAATTTCAGGGAACAAATCTCCCCATGATGTTGTCCAGATTAAAGTAGCGGTTTTGTCTATTATTTATTGATTTTGCTATGTACTCATATTAAATTGGGCATACTGTCATCTATAAAGTCGCAGCTTTAGTTCATGTTATGAGTAAACCTTTAGATAACTTATGCCTTGTGCATATACTACTTTTACGATCTCTGACTTTTGGCACCTAGATATAGCTACAATCACGGGGTTGTACACCTATAAATGCACTAAGAAGTTATGACTCATGCAAAATCTTCCATGATGAGCGCGAAACTCTCGTGGTAATGTCTAGAGGGTATATTTATGCCGATCGTCTCTCTATGCCAAGTTTCTTTCTTTGCTTCATTTTCTGATGAGAACCTATTATCAGGCTTGTTTAAATCTATTACGAATCCTCTATAATGTTATGTCTACTGCCAACGGTGTGATTTATCTTTCTTTTCACTATTGTTCATAACAACATTTCAGCGAATGCAAAGTCATATTGGCAATGGTCTTCTCGTGAATCCTATCTGCCATTCTTGGGTTTCGATTTTCAGATTCAAAAGCCATCGGTCAACTGGAGAAGTAGGAACATCACGAATATTATTTTCCACAGAGCCAAACCCCAAAATTAATGAGTCCGATCTCCCACTCTTGGGTTTCAACCTTTCATTTCCCACGAAAAGCGCAAGAATCCTAGCTGACGTTTACTTTCACATGGAATCCTAAGTTTAATAACCAAAGGTCTTCCCTAACAGCCGGTACAATGGACCATGTGCACATTATGTTCTTAAGACAAATTGAAGGAGTCGGGCGTTCTATCTTTATTTATTCACATATTTTGGTGGAAATTTTCCCTTTTTTATGGAATTTTATCAATCAAATATAGATTCGATAACCTGCAAATGTATCCTTTACCAAATCTGCACACATTTGTAAGACTAATTACCCAAGATCTTTGCTAAGCCTGTACCATGGGCCATGTGCAAATTATGTTCTCCAGACAAAAGAAAGAGTTGTGCCTCCTATTTTAGTTTTCGTCTCTCTTCTTCGCATAAATTTGCCATTACTCTTACAATATCATTGATAAAATAGAGATTCGTACTTAAATATTTAAAAGATATAGAAATTGCCAAGTAGAATTATCTACTTCTTCTATGACAAAGCCACGTGGAAGATTAATCTTTCATTTCTAATAGGTTGAAAGTTACTTTTCCTTAACGAAAAATCAACCTAAACACATGAAAAAAAAAAATTTAGTTATTAATAAGGGTTAATATCATGAAAAATTTTAAACTTGTACATTTGTGATAAATTTATTTCAAATTAATTTTTTAACTATAAAAAATCACAATCTAATACATTTGTAACAAATTTACCTCAAATTAATCTTTTTATGACCAAAATTCCAAATGAATACATTTGTGAAAAATTTGCTCTCTATAGTTTTCATTAAATTGGATTAATATCCCCAAAAACTATACTCGTCAACTAACATATTTCATCGAACTCAATGATTTAATTGTGAAATTTAACGAAAACTAATTTGTCATAGATGTTCCAGTTTAGGAATTTTGGCGGTTAAAAAATTAATTTTAAATAAAATTGCCACTAGTATACTAGTTTGAGATTTTCCATGGTATTAACCTTACGATAAATGCTTGCTTATTTTTCCAACGAAGAAAAAGCTACCAACAGTAATGTTATTTATTCATTAGATTTAACAAAATATTGAAAATTACTTTTCTAAACAAAAATTACAGGCTACCATGTATGAAGAACTTACCAATCTAAATGTCAGCACTGTTTGTGTTACATAGAATAGTCGACATCCACGTTAGCAATTTTTTACCAAAATTGGGTAGGCGGACTCTATTGGCAAAACATAAAACGATTCATTACTCATCGGTAAAAATTGATCAAATTGACTCAATTGACTCTCACCAACCATAGACCAGGGCCTCTGTGCCCTTGCCAAGATCTAGGCAAGGGTGTCGAGCCCTTGCCTAGATCCAAGCACCTATCGCCTATGGTTGACGTCAGTATCGTGGCCTTCACCTAGACCAAGCTAAGGTGTAGCAGCCCTCACTAGCCAATAGATAAGAATGTTTGCCAATGCTGGGCGAGGGCATCTTGTGTCTATGGTCAACAAGGGTCAGCGGCCAAAGTTGGAATAAAAAGAATAAAAGAAAAGAAATAAAATAAAATAAAATAATTCAAAAAAGTATTATATTACTATTTAAGAATGTCCATGTTAGCAATGGTTGGTATTTACATTAACGATTTTTGTCTAAAATTGGCATGGACTCAATTGATAAAATGAAAAATGGTTTATAACTCAATTAACATACCTAAAAGGTTTAGAACTAAATTAGCGAAAGTATATTAGGTTTAGAATTTTTTGGATAGTTTTTCCATCAAATAAGCTTTTGAAAATTTGAACTTAGAGTTAAGTGTAGGGTAATATATTTTCGTTTGCTTCGGGTTTGACGCCCCTATTATAATAACTTCTTCTCAAACCAACTCACTCCCCCCAAAAAAAAAAAAAAGGTCAATTGTGTCCCCACATTAGCTCGATTTATGAAATTACGAATTTCGGAATAGTTTTAGACTTGTATTATCAGAATAGTTCGCGAATTTCAAATTTGTCACAAGCAAAGTTCATCAAATCTCATGATACTTCTGCCGGCGACGTCTAACATGCTAACTCTTTACTATCGAAACAGCTTATGGGGTAAACTATTGTACTCGATTCATGGGTTTCTCACACTTTCGTCATGCTTTGTGATTGGTCAATCTGAGTTGTAGGTTTAGAAGTTACGTACTTTGTCTAGTTGAGAGATGACGCGCGCTCCGTTCTTTTACTCTTTTTGGAAGTTACGCGGGTTTAGAAGTTACGACTCTCGCGAACCCTGGCCCTCTGCAATCGACCTGGAAATGTGCCCAACTAAAGAGTTTGATCTTGCGATAACCGAACCACCTCTATTTTGTCCTCCTGCTTGACTTTATCTCATTCAAACTTCGAGAGTCCATCTTGCTACTTCTTCCAGCAACATATTTCATTACCGTCATCTGAAAAGGGTATGCTTAGCTACCTAAATATCTCACAAATCTCTGAAAGATCTAAATCCTAAGTAAATATTGTCTGTGCATCTTGTTGGCCGGAACTAGAAAATTAGGGAATGGTATTGACTCTTGCTAGAATAGATGGACTCCTTTTGTGCCCTTCCAAACATAGTAAGACCCTAAGTCAACATGGTCAAGTTTTGGCCATTTGGACTCGTCCTGAAGCACCATGATTCGGCTGCAGTTGAATTGTTGGAATCATCTCGAATTTCGTGATTTGTGTCTTGTCGTAATTCAATCCACGTGTCTATACTAATCATCATAAGAACTCTCTTAAATATAGGCCTAAGTCCAACAAAAAAACACCCCTACTTTTTGACTAGGAACAAAAATAACTCAACATTTCAAAAGTGTAGAAAAATAAGGATTAATACCATAAAAAACTTCAAACGATGCACTTGTGATAAATTTATTTAAAATAGTTATAAAAAATTCTAAACTAGTATACTTGCAACAAATTTGCCTTAAATTAATTCAGTGACCTCCAAAAACCCCTAAACTAATTCATTTATGAAAAATATAACCTCTATTAAATTGGATTAATATTACAAAAAATTGCAAAATTAGTACAACTGTGACATATGGAGAGTAAAATCACAAATTGATATACCAATCGATTGTAAATGTCATCCAATTAAGCAATTTGATAGTAAAATTTAATATGAACTAACAAATGATAGATATATCATAAGTGCATCAGTTTGAGATTTTTGGTGATTAAAAAATTAGTTTGGGTCAATTTATCATGGGTGTATCAACTTGAGGTTTTTTGTAGTATTAACCCAAAAAATAAGCACAACTTTTTGTGCCTGGGACAATAATAATACGGGACTTTTCAAGTGTCTAGAAAAAGCCCAATCTTTCATTGGTGAGTACACAAAAAAAAAAAAAAAAGCCATCCATTACAATTTCCATCCATTCTCACGATTAAATCGCATGCGTTATCCAAGGAGCTCACTATACTGAAGTGCGTCACAAATCGCAATAATATCTTTCGCCTTTGTCCAAAAATGCGAGAAATTTGGATGCAGAGATTATAAACTAAAATTAATAACGCGGATTACAAATTAGGGGTGAGCAGCGGTCTAGGGTTGACCCTGGACCGACCTTAGACCGGCCCAACCTTGCTAGTCCTGGTCCGGTTCCCAAGGGGACTGGGTCGGTCCTTGGTCCTGAAATTCCAAGACCAACACTGTGCGGGTTGATTCTCGGTCCTAAGAATTCTGGGTCGGTCCAACCCTAGACTAACCCTGTATATTATATTATATTATATTATTTATAATTCTTTTATATATTCAAACTTAAGTAAAATATCTGTTATATTATATTATATTGAGATGTTCTATCAATAGCACTAATAGTAATTTCAATTTAAAACTTTTGTTGAGTATTAATTATGTGTTGTTTGTTTTGTTTTTAGGTGTTTAGAAGTTTAAGTGAATTAACAAGATGTGAAGTTATATATTCATGGTTTATATTAAGTATTTTGAACTTTTTATAGTTTAATTATATTTTACTAATGAATTTCAGCTGTACTTTGCTTTTCAATTTGTGTCAAATGGTAGAAGTTTTTGAAGAGTAGAGTAATACTACAGTTGTTACTGTGATTTACTAGTCAAGTGGTGTGAAGCTCATTTTTTGGTTGAGTGGACTTTACATGATCAAATGTAGGAAAATGCTTTTGCATATGGTGTTATGACTATTAAAGATAGATGATTACAAAAACTTTCCATCTTGCCCCTATCTCGATGAGCGATTAATAAGTACGAAACTTCTATTATTGTGTCATCTTAAATTTGCTAAATATGTATTTATATTTATAGTTTAATTGCACAATGCTGCATTATCGATGGATGTGTAATTTGAATTTGTAGGTTTGCTTTTTTAGGGAGTATAAAAAATAATACGAAAAAAATTATCGATTGGTTTCAAGTTGACCCTGAAACCGGACCGAACCCATTGGGTCGTCTGGTCCTTGGTCTCAGGCTCAATAAGGTCGGTCCTCGGTCCTAAAAATTGAGGACTGACACTGTATGGGTTGGTCCCAGGGTTAGGGGGTGGCCCAGACCAACCCGGACCATGCTCACCCCTATTACAAATTAAGAACCGCATCTTTCTCGGAGTTGGTTGATATGACTCACTGTGCACGTTAGCATAGTTAATGGTGATAGTGGACGGAATTTGTAAAATCTGTAACTTTTTGGCCTTGGATGAAAGATTGAACTTTTTTTTGGAGACATTGGAAAGATGGTTTCAAGAGAAGCGAGTCTCTCAAGGAAGCCGTAGACACCAATTTCGTCTTGTCGAGTAACCTTATCCCAATTGACAAGGTCGGATGCTTCGCACTCACTTTCGTTCTTCTTGGTCGGCAAGCTTCGCCTTCGGTCGTCTGAAACCAACTGGCCAACTGGGTTCACATTCAAAACCTTATAAGCTCTTCCCCATTCCAGCTTTAGAAGTGAAGCAAATTTTTTCTCAGATTCTGTACATTGGAGCGCGTAGCAAGGATGTCTGAGAGCAGTCTGAGCTTTCCCAGAGCCGCAACTCCTTGTTTAGCAGTGTAAATAACCTTGAGTTCCTCTTTTGTTCATTTCTTTTGCGTGCATTATTAGTATTCTTGGTTTTTCTCCATGACATGAGGATGCGTTTCTTTTTTATTCTGCACCATGATGGTTATATATGACGCGGAAGTTCTGTTGATTCTTATTTTGTTCTTCTTTTTTCTTCGTTTCTTTTTCTTGAATTCTCAAATTTATTGACTCGTTAGTTTTATTACAACTGAAGGGGACACCTCTATAGCTTTTTTAAACTCGATGAACAAGTAAAAATTTAAAAAATGAAGATGACAACCCTAATCATATCTAATATCTGATATATGATAAAAACAGATAAATTTTTTTTACCTGCGTGGCGCCAATCATCAACAACTCGAATTCTCCAAAGCTTTTCATAAGCATCACTCCAGTTTGCTCCTGTGGCTTCTTGTGCTCCTCGGATCGCAAAATGTCATTAAATTTGAGGAGCCAATGCTGATTGCCATTGGAGAAATGTCCGTTTTATACTTTGCGGCACACCTTTGGATTATCCAAAGGACTGTGGACAGAAGCTCCCTCTATCTCAAAGCTAACTGTATGATTGTTCTATTAGCATCCATCATCTTCGGGATACTAATTTACTCAAACGTGGAGTCTCAAATCAAGTGGCTAGTCATTTAGACCTTCCCTTGCGTTGTTCCCGCAACAAATCCTGACGTGCTGGAGATCGCGACAATGATTCTGAAGCATCTTGTTGAAGTAGCTTCTTGGGCATTTGGACGATTATGCTATAAATTCAGCCCTTGGATTGCTTGCCGGACCACATCCTCGGAAAATAGAGTTCTGGGAATCAAGAAATTTGGCCATGATGAGCGCAATTTAGGTGACGAGTTAGTCTGATTGATCTTGCGCTCTCACAGGCCTTTGGCCACTCTTTAGATTGTCACTTTCCTTCTTTTGTTTCCTTTATCATAATCACGTTGTATTTTAATTGTATTGCAGAAACTAAAAGTTTTAGCATTCTGGAGGATCCTCATGAAGTCAATCCTTATTTCACACTCCAGGTAAGTTTCGCAGATGTATCAAATAAAAGGATGGGAGTTGATATCCAATATCTTTATTAGGGAGATCACCAAGAAGGAGCTCAAGTCCGAGCGCATACTCAATTGGACCCACCGTTACTCAACATTTAAGCCAATGATTTATGGGCTAAGTAGAATATATTAACTACTCATACCACACAAATTTCCAATGTAGAACTTTTATAATATAACTCATACGTGCATCTCAACACTTTTCAAGTTCATGGTAAGCAATATTTGGGACAATTAAGAGATACCCAAATCATTAGTGGAATTTTGAAGTTCGTGGTGGCTTACTGGCACTAGTTGACACCATCTCCCTCTGATTCTTTTACAGATTTCAGATGCGAGGATTACAATCACGGAACCGAAGTCTGGAGCCATGAAAACTGTGATTACGATATAGAGACGCCTGTACAAACTCTTGCTGCTCATTTTCTTACTCAAGCAATTATAATAATTGAATCAGAGTAGGTTTGACGGATCTTTGTCGGGTAATTCTTACAGAATTGATATTTGTCGACATTCACAGTTGGGCATTTACGTGTGAGCTGCAGTAGCAGGCTGCAAGTGCTGTGTGTTGCATAAACTTTAAGCTCTCAAAGACATTCAGCTTTAAGGTGCATATATATTACCATTCAAGTCTGATCAGGCAGCGACTGATCATGAGATTGGGATTGAGCTATAATTACTGTTCTTCGGTCATGTTTTTCCTGTAAATTTATTGGCAGGCTTAGCAAAGAAAAAACGACAAGTTATGTGATCTTATCATACTCTATTTAAGAACAACGTGCCTATTAATGTCAAACGGTAGGGTTGAACTAAGTGTCACAGCTCTTTTGGTTTGACTTGTATCTTCAGAATAGTTTGTGAATTTTCAGGTTTATCACCGGAAAGTTCTTTAAATCTCATGCAACTTCCACCATCGATCTCTATGATGCCAACTATTTACTCTCAAGACAACTGATCAAGTTAGCTCACGTGTCTGATTCATTGGTTTCTCCCACTTGAACACGCTTTATGTTTTGTTAATAGATTTCTTCACAAAGAACTTATTGACGAAACCTGTTTGACGTGAGACTCAATTATGATGTTCTACCTTCAGACTCAGATTTATGTTCCTGTAACAGAAAAAATATAATCGATCTTTCATTTATTTTTCCTGATTCTGATATATCCCGTTTCTAGGGGGATTGTACGCTGTGGCATGCAGCAATCATCAACTAAGAAGTTGTGACCTTTCCAAAATCCAAAGACAAGACATTCTTTTGGAGCATTTTTAGATAAAATTCCGAAGAAGAGTGGTCTCTAACTTTGGTCTGTCTATTTATTGCAATGAGTCTCAGGTCATAAATGATCTTGGATGGTGCTGGCCCCCTGCAAGATCTACTATGGTGCAAATTCAAACTGCTATTTCTGGTGTGTTGTTCTCCAATGCGGAAATTGATGATATGTCGATTTGGATCCCTTGTTCATCCGGTTCTTTCACCACCTCTAGTGCTTGGAAAACAAATAGAGTGAAGCGCCAGCACGTTGATTGGGACATTGCATATTCTCCATAGGCTTGCCAGTCGACATGGATTGTTAAGTGGTGTTCTGTGTCTTCAGCTAGCTGCACTATATGAGGCCTTGCGAACGAGAGTAAGGATCATCTATTCTTCTTTTTTTCTCCCGCAAAAGTGTCTTGATTTCATTGATAACTTGAAAGTAGACTACAAGAGGGCTCAAAATCATAACATAACAAAGGCCAAAGAGGGTGGGAGGATTGGAAATCCAATTCGGGCTCAGCGATTCATTTCGGTAGGCCTTCATAATCCAGTCCGTAGGCTGATTAGGGTGTGTACACTAACATTTTCACTCATGGAAATAATTTCCATTCAGAAATATTTTTTTTTTATTTCTATTTTCTTGACTAGTTTCTAAACAAAATACACATTTGATAACTATATAAAATTTTTAAACCCAAAATAGAAAAATAACATAAATGCATTTGGTACGACTCTAAAAATTTCTATTCCCAATTTTTTTAATTTAATTATAAAAATGTAAGTGGAGACTTAACAATTCATTTTTTTATTTATTTATAAAACTAGACTTTTGTAAAGATTTCACTAATCAAAATATTTTAAGATACCTCAGAAAATCCAACGTAGTTAATCAAAGATGGACGCCCCAGCAGATAGTCTCATTGATTTATAACTTATAATATGAGAAGGTTAACGGTATATCTTTGGACATTACAATCGAGGCCTATGGGAAAATGACGCTCGACAAGTAACAAGGGTATACAACCATGCAAACCCTATCCATTTGCACATAAGAATAGATGGAAATCAATGGCGTGTGCCTCTGGGCTGGCCCGAGGCATTTTAGTGAACACATAATGAGCACTTTCACGTGAGTGTTGGCATATTGGAAATGGCCCGTAAATCAGCACCTAGATTAAAACCATCGTGCAAAGGTATTAGAAACGTTAATCTAAAACTAGGTTTGGTCTTATTCTCATTCATACCAATGCTGGGTCTTGACACTCTCTGCTCAAACTTCTACCAAACCAAGATGAAAACAAACCCGTATTGTGACTTGCAAAAGCATTTTGTTGAGCAAGTTGTGGGTACTGCCAATTCTGAACTCAATTATGGGATCGGAAATATTTTTCCGTACAAAATCAGCTCCGGAACAACAACACCATTACAAAATCATCCGAGAGAGGCTCTGATTCTTAACTATTCACACACATGTAGTGTCAGCACGAGTCATCATTAACTTTCACTCGAAGCAGAGCAAAAAATGTTACTGCGTACGCAAAGCGAATCGAAGTCGTGAATACTGGTTGAATCGTAGAAGGAAGCTTCACGATCCGCCTCTGGTTAAAATCTGCATTGATGGAAGTGATGGATTTTTTTTTTTTATTATTATTGATGGGCCTGAGTTGGCCCATATGCTCAAGTTGGGCCCAAAAAGGCTCGGCCCACGGGAATAGGGCCCGTGAATGGGGAAGGTATAAAAGGGAGGAGAGAGAGAGAGAAGACACCTCTTGGGAAATCAGAACGTACGTACGTTCCTCTCCCTCTCTCCCTCTAAGAAAAAGAAGAAAAACGCTTAAGGCGTCCCGTCTTCCCTTCAAGGCAAATTGACATCATCGGATCAGAATTTCTTCCTCGATTTTCGGCATTGGTGTTTAATCTGTGGCTAACAAGGTATGCTCGAATCCGTGGTGTGCTTTACGATCGGTGATATGTGTTATTCTCGGGCTTCGTCTTCCGCATTGATTTAGGGGTTCGATTTAGTGTTGAATCCGGTTTTCGGGGATCCGTTATTCCCAACATTGGTATCAGAGCCCTAGTTCACTTTTTCCCGATCAATTTGATGTTTTTTGATTGATTTTTCGCGAAAAATTTTCGGCCGTACAGATCGGGGCGAGAAATCCCGACACCCGAGGGTTGTTCGGCCATTTTTCTAAGTTTTCTTAAGTCGAAATCGTTTTTTGAACACATGGGGAGAAAGGCGACGTCGAGATGAGTCCGGCGACATATCGCACGCCACCGTACGATGCTGCACGCGCCCACACGCGCAGCCAGAAGCCGCTGCGCGTGGGCGCGATGCGCCCGAAGCGCTGGCTATGGCCAGCGCGTGCGCCACACGCGCCGGTGACGAACCGGCACGTGTGCGCCGGCGACAGGCGAAACGGCATGCGCCAGTCGGCGAACCGACGCGTGCTGACGTCACCCGATGACGTCATCGTGACGTCACCCAACGGTCGATAACCGTTGGGATGACGTCATTGATGACGTCAGCGCCGACGACGGTTGGCCGACCGATCACCGGCTGGCGACCAGACCCGACGGCGACTGACCCAACCCAATCAGCCTGGCACATGCCACACACGTGCGGTTGACGTTTGCGTGATGTCAGCACGCTCATGCGCGAGGCACGTGCCGGCTGACGTCTGCGTGACGTCATCTAGCGCATGCGCGCGGCACGTGCGGTCGGTTCGTCCGATCGGCACAGCCGGTCCGACCAGTCCGATCGGTCCTCCGACCCGCGCGCCCATTGACCCAACCCGTTGACCAACCGTTGACCCGTTGACCGACGACCGTTGACCGATCGTTGACCGTTGACCAAAGAAAAAAAAGAGAAGGAATTTGTTTTTTTGTTTTTTGTTTTTTTTTTCAGTCATGCCTATGTGGGTTATAAGTAATCCATTTTTAGTTCTGCATTTGTTGCATGAACTATGATGCGTTATGCAAGAATACCTGCAATCCCGAGAACGGACGAGGGAAATGCAAGACTTAAAAGGCTGATGTCAGAATTAGCTAATTATCGATGGCATGATGGTGATTTAGTATCACATGTGGTCAGGGTCAATCAGATGATACATGAAATCATCTGGAATGGTTATCTTATGCTGGATTTTGAGAAGGTGCTGGCTTTGATGAACGCTCTTCCACCTGAATGGCAAGCAGTGTTGGATCGGCTATGGGAGGTCAACGTGGTCCCGGGTTATAGGAGGCTGGTGGAAGCTTTTGTAAGAGAGCACTATAGGATTAAGTTGGCCAAAACTTCAACCCTTAGATTGAGCGCCACATGGCGCCGAGTGAATGCGCCTTGGAGGCGACATGAAAGCTCTCCAAAAGTTTTTCCATGGTTGGCAAATGTGCCTTCAAATTTCTCAGATATTATAGCTGATAGATTAGAAGGGACATTCCCTATTTATTTCTTTGATTAATTATGTAATGTTTACTACTTGATTGTTGTTGATGTAGTAACTGATATGTTAGTTGTATCATGTGAAAGCATTGTTATTTTATTGGATGTTAAGATTTTATTTGCTTTCTGCTATTGCTGGTTATTGTGGGTAATTAGCTGTGGGTAGTAATAGAAGTTTTTTTGTAACTTCATAGAATTTATTTGCATAAGACAATTATATTAATAATAATTTTGAGTTAGGATTTTTGGAGGATGATTGGAAACATAGTGACATTTTGATTCTAAAGCCTTACTTGAAATTATTCATTAATATGATGGGTCTATGCAAATAAGGATGCATAAATGATAGGCATTAATTATTCATGCATATATGTCTGATGTGTTCAGATCGATGGTTTCAAAGAACTAAGAACGTGATTGCTGATATGAACGGTAACAATTGTGAAATATTGAATATGAAGATTCAATATGTGCTGGAAAAGCAAGAAGCACTAGAAGCTCTTGACCATGTTATGGAAGATCTTAAGGATGCCATGCGCCACCTTGAGCTAGTAGAGGATTGCCTAACGGTATTTGAGTCGAAAATAGACATTTGCTATGCTGGTTCTAGCTCAGAAGGGGCTTTGTGCTCTAAGCACAAGCGTATTGATTCGTTCAATATGTGGGAATGCAAAGGATCAAGTCCTTATTGTAAGAAATCAAGAGTTAATCAACACAAGAGAGGAAAACGTCCTCAAGTGAAGAAAATGTCAAGGGTGAGATGTTACAATTGTGACAAGAGATGTCACTATGCTCGCGATTGTCGTGAGCCAAAGAAGGTATACACCTCTTGTACATTTGAGAACTTTGCTTATGTGTCAAGTTCTGCATTATAGGCTGAATCCAATCCTTTGTGGAATGTAGATTCAGGAGCGACAGACCATGTAGCAAAGGATAGAGGATTCTCCGTGGAATTCCGACGATACCAACTGGAACTAAGTGGATCTATATTGGAAATAACTCCAGAGCTGAAGTTAAAGGGATTGGCATCTGCCAATTGAACATGCATGGTGGACGCATCTTGATGTTCTATATGCTCTGGAGATTCGTCGAAATTTAAGTGTCTGTCTTAGTGTTGGTTAAGCTTGGTTTTGGTATGAACTTCCATAATAAAGGTGTAGATTTGTGTTTAGATACAAACTACTATGGTTGTGGTCACTTACTGAATGTTTTTATTGTACTAAATGTTGACTGTGATGATGTCAATATGTTATTTCCTTGTTTCACGTCTTCTACCTTATATGATAATGATGTGATTGTGTGGCATGCTAGACTTGGTCATATGGGCTAACAACGTATGAATAGACTAGCCATAGAGGGCTTGTTGGACAACATTGAAAAAGTCGATTTGTCCATATGTGAGCATTGCCTAGTAGGTAAAACACCAAGGAAACCATTTAGAAAAGATAAAAGAGCTTAATTTCCTCTGCATTTAATCCATTCTGATGTATGTGGTTCAATGAATGTGAGAGGAAGGCAATGGATTGTTTATTTCATCACTTTTTTTTTTTTTTATAGATGATTATACTCGAGTCGGATATGTCTATTTGATTTCTCATAAATCTGAAGCATAAGTTGTTACAGAAGGTTTATGAACCTAGCAGAAAATCAATTAGACAAGAAAATAAAGGTATTTAGATCCGATCGAGGTTGAGAATATTTATCTGATAAGTTCAGAAAATTATGTAATGAAAAAGGAATAGAAAGATAGTTATTTATTCCATAAACTCCTCAACAAAATGGTGTTGTAGAGAGAATAAACAAAACCCTACTGGAAAGGTTAGGTCCAAGATGGTGTATGCTAACTTACCTATCGCTTTTTGGAGTGATGTGTTGTTAACTGCTGCTTATATACTTAACCGAGTGCTTTCAAAATAAGTTATTTCCACTTCATATGAGTAATGGACAGTTAGAAAACCGGACTTAAGTTTTCTTAAGCCATGGGGTTGTGTTGCCTATACTCATGAGTTCTCTCACAAGTTTGGAAAATTGGGTCCCGAAAGAAAATAAGAGTATTTTCATGAGATACTGTGAACACTCAAAAGAGTATGCGTTCATAGGTGAGCAGGAAAGTGGGAGTATAACTGAATTTGAATCACGGGATGTCACATTCTTAGTGGATAAATTTCCTAAGAGGGGCGAAATAAGGGAAAATAACTCCCTATTTGAAACCTTGGATTAAGAAAATGATGTCAGTGAAGTTTGTACAAGTGGGAGTAATATGAGATGTAATGAATTGAATTCAACTCACTCTCAATTACAACCACTGATGAGATGATATCATCATTATCTAATCTAAGTGGGAGCATAATGGGAAATGATGTGCTAAGTGTACAATCTCCCATACGGTGAACAAGTCGCCAAAGTATTCCCTGTCGATGTTTTGACATTGAAAGGGAAACTTTTATGATTGCTCCACAAGATGAGGATGAGCCAAGAAATATTAATGAGGCTCTGAATTGCCCTAATAAGGAAAAATGGATTCATGCAATGAAAGAGGAAAATAGAGTCAATGAAATCAAACCAAATTTGGGAACTGGTTGATCTTCCAAAAGGACACAAAGCTATTGGGAACAAGTGGGTTCTCAAAATAAAACAAAAGGCTGATGGCTCGATAGAAAGGCATAAGGTTCGCCTTGTGGCGAAGGGGTATAATCAACATGAAGAAATTGATTATGAAGATACATTTTCTCCTGTAGTGAGATTTACCTTGATTCGCATTATTCTGGCAATAGTGACTAGTATGGATCTTGAGTTACATCAAATGGATGTAAAGACTGCTTTCCTCAATGGAGAATTAGAGGAAGGAACATATATGGAACAACCTGTTGGTTTCATAGTGAAAGGCCAAGAAGAAAAGGTATGTCGACTTTGGGGGTCGATATATGGCCTTAAGCAGTCGTTAAGACAATGATATATACGTTTTCATAATGCCATAATGACATATGACTTTACAATGATAGATAATGATCATTGTGTGTATATCAAAATATCCAATGATCAATTTGTGATCATATCATTATATGTTGATGATATACTAATTGCCGGAAGCAATATGGAGTTGGTTAATACTGTCAATAGATGGTTGTCTTCTAACTTTGAGATGAAAGATATGGGTAAGGCTGCATACATTCTTGGAGTTAAGATTTCGAGAGATCGGTCGAAGAGATCGTTGTCTCTTTTGCAAGAAACCTATATAAATAAGGTTCTTGAACGATTTCGTATGCAAGACTGTAAACCCATAGACACTCCTATTGCAAAAGGTGAAGGATTGAGCCACAGACTGTGTCCAAGGACTCCACAAGAGAAGGAACAAATGAAACATGTTCTTTATGCTAATGCTGTTGGGAGCTTGATGTATGCTATGATGTGTACAAGACCTGGCGTATGTTTTACAGTTGGAATGGTGAATAGATACCAATTCAATCCAGGTCCAGCACAATGAAAAGCCGTTAAAAGAATACTAAGGTATCTAAAGGGAACTGCTGATTATACGCTGAGTTATAAATGAAAGGATTTGCAACTCAAAGGCTATTCTGATGTTGATTGGAGAGGAGATTTAAATGAAAGGAAATCTACCTCTGGGTTTGTTTTCTTACCGAATAATGGCACCATATGTTGGAGCAGTAAGAAACAAAAGTGTATAGCATTGTCCACGATAGAAGTTGAGTTCGTGGCATTATCAGCAGCAATATAAGAAGGTGTTTGGTTTAAGAGATTTTTTGGATCATTTAGGTGTTATTGGAAGTGCTGCAGATTAATTGTTGGTTAAATGTGATAGCAAAGCAGAAAAAGCGTACACCAAAGATCCAAAATATCATGGCAAGACCAAACATATAGATACCAAGTATAATCTTGTCAAGGATATGGTTGCACGAAAAGATGTGAACTTAGAGTACATACTACGCATAGAATGGTAGCAAATCCTATGATAAAGCCAATACCTAGAGATGTGTTTTGTGGCCATATGAAATCTCTAGGATTGCGTAGAGGCTGATGTACTAAATATTGTAATTTCCCTGAAGTGTTCACATTTGATGAATTTGTGTTTTCATCATTAATGCCTATGAATCTTTGTTTGATTTTTATGCATCTTAATGCTTAGTGCATTACTTTAAGTTGAGAAGTATGTTGGATAGATATAAGATTAGCCCACTCACACAGGTAATTGCCTCTATTTACTGTGTAATAAATAGAGATGAGACTGTTTTAAAGCTTATTATCTAGGTGATAATCGAGAGTTCAAGCTTAAAACACGTATGTCGCCTTAACTAGGTGTTAAGATGAGGATATAATATTTATTATGTCAGAAAGTAAAATACCATACCCCACATGTTTTACTTTATCTGTCTAAGATGCCAGATGTGAGTTCTGATGAATTTTGTGAATGAGTAGATACGTGAACTCAAGTTAGACATTAGGTATGTCTGAACTATCATTTGTACGGCATTGAAATGTGTAGACATACGCTCCATGGGAAATGAGTTAATACCGTAATATGTATTTCATACTACGTATGCATGAGACGACCAATAAGAGTGGCAAAAGTTTGATCTCAACTTTTATGTCGTTTGAGACTTTTGAGGAAGAGAGTTCCTCAATTTCTAAGTCCCCTCATGACTTTTACTTATTCTCAAGATTTTTATTTAGTGTTTGTTATCTTAGGATGTTGCCAATGGTCATGAGTTTGATTCGATCTAATGGGGCATTTCTAGAAAAGCAAGCTGGACTGAAATTGAGAGTTTGAAGGAAAGAGGAAGATCGATTTTGGAGAATCACATTGTAGTTTTGTATTCACCGGTTAACCAATTATGATTGTCTTTGGGATAATCATAATTGTGAAATATATATATATATATATATATATATATATATATATATTATTTAAAAGAGATCAAGAGAGATATAAATGTGATCGATCGATCTAGGGTACTGCATACTAAATCTACTCAGGATGTGATGCCCATTATGAGCTGCTATATATTCCTAACAGATGTATGGCAACGAGCTCTCAAAGTATGCTGGTCGCACGGATTATTCACTGGTATGAATGTTGAAGAGAGGAAAAGAGGATTTTGTTCGGCCTATCATGTTAAGTGAGAGTCTATGATGGATTTTTCTCTGATGGGGTTGAGTAGGGCCTGTCCGCCCATGTTGGTTTTGGACCACCATGTGTGAGTGGGAGATGATGGATTTTTTTTTAATTAATGGGCCTGAGTTGGCCCATCCGCTCAAGTTGGGCCCAAAAAGGCCCGGCCCACGGGAATAGGGCCCGTGAATGGGGAAGGTATAAAAGGGAAGAGAGAGAGAGAGAGAGAGAGAGAAGACACCTCTTGGGAAATCAGAACGTACGTACGTTCCTCTCCCTCTCTCCCTCCAAGAAAAAGAAGAAAAACGCTTAAGGCGTCCCGTCTTCCCTTCAAGGCAAATTGACATTATCGGATCAGAATTTCTTCCTCGATCTTCGGCATTAGTGTTTAATCTGTGGCTAACAAGGTATACTCGAATCCGTGGTGTGCTTTACGATCGGTGATACGTGTTATTCCCGGGCTTCGTCTTCCGCATTGATTTAGGGGTTCGATTCAGTGTCGAACCCGATTTTCGGGGATCCGTTATTCCCAACAGGAAGCATAGTGGTAGCTCTATAGCCTTTGACCTCCGGACGCCGGCAATGAAGATTGGCGCTAGCAACGTAACCTCCAATAGGAGCCATGTCGCTGCGTCCTCCTTTCCCTTTGATGCGTTCTCTTCGACAAAGGTTAATACTCACTTTTGGAAAATCGTTCGGCCTTTTCATTTAAACTTCCTTATCAGAGGGGAAAGCGTTTGCGTTTACCCCTCGTTATGGCTCAACAACCACCGATTTCTCTCTTTTTCTCCTTGTGGTGTCTCTCGTGTGTGTGTGTGTCCGGTTGCTGAAGGAAAAGTGGTCGACTTCTTTTTCTTTTTTTCATTTTAAAATAATTTTAAAAAATAATAATTAATAATTTTTTAATAAAATCTAATAAGTATTAATGCAAATGCTCATACTACCTATATGCTATATAATTTAAGGGAAATTATTTTTTCTTTTGAACCGAAGTTTAACCTTTAATTTCGTATGCAATTTATCATTAACAGTCAAAATTGAGGTATCACTAATGCTTGTATTGAAGCTGCTTGTACTTGTACAACCCATTGATGAAGTGATCGAATTACCAACCAAAGTTAGCTTCAGTCGTAGTGTATTGAACAGAAGCAAAAGCCATGATAAAAATTGGACGGTTTGAGATGAGTAATACAAAGCCAAATCATGATTTAGGGAGACAAAGAAAAACTCGCTAGCATAAGCTATCTTCTGAGGTCTCGTATGTAATATCAAATCTCAACATATTTCATGAAGCAATGGATCTAAGGGGCTTTATACTATGTTACTGTGTCTTGAAGGGTTTGTCTGACTGGAGATCCTGACCCTCGCCTCACTGAACCAGCAGCTGCCAAAATGTAGAAGTTTAAGAGATGGGAGCCACAGCGTAGGGTAAATTAGTTTTTCACTTGTTTCCAAATATACGAAGTTATTTCTTTAGAAAAAGGTAAAATTATAGAAAGTTATTTTCATCAGTTAACAACCAAAAAAAAAAAAAAAAAAAGGCACGTATCCAATCAAATATGGTGGAAAATAGCCCCCTAACTTTTTATTATTTTTTATTATAAGATATTGGATTTCGAAAGAAAGAAATAAAACCACATCAAATATAGAAAACAAGTAGTCCATATTTAACAAAAATCAATTTTTTTTCATATCTTTCAATATCATTTAATTTTTTAAAAATAACTTGATCAAAAACACAAAATACTTTGATCTTGTATTAAATAAGATGAATAATTATAGTACTTTTTTATTAAATTTTACTGTTGCTTAAGCTAAAGTGAATTTCTTTACCCAGTGCAGTTTATCACTTAATTAAATAAATATACTATCAAAAAACAAACCTTTTGACTGTACGAGAAAATGAAGGTAGTAGCGCTAGTAGCTTTTTTGCCACGGAAAAAAACCATAAGGTATGTTCAAATTTCTTACTCTATTTGACCGATGTTATATTTGACCTCATGCTTTTGAAGAAATCACGCTTAGATTGCGAATGAGTTAGTTTGAGGAAATTAGTCCAATCCAGAAATTTAAACTATAGGATAGGAAAGACACACATATATATACTAAGACCTATTGAAATACCGCTTGCACTCACATATATCTGTGAGACATGCTATAGCACATAAATTGCACCAAACAATTTAGACTATTAAGCGGAGTGAGAAATTGTCTATTGGTATTGGTCATGTTTTCTTCTAACCTAGTCGTGGCAAACATCATCCATCCACTCTTTGATTGGTAGGTTATAATTATAGAGATATCACCTAAATTTATATTTAGTGAAATTTGGGTAAGAGTGATGTCCACAACTCATAACCCACCAAAGAGAAGTACAGTTGGAGGAAAATGTAGTCCATCATGTATATCATCACATGGATATTGCTCTACACAACAAAATGTGTAATGCGTACAACTTGTTGCATGAAGGCAATTAATTGATGGATTTGTGTAAAATCTCAATGCACAAACGTGTATTCATTTTTAGTTTCAAGTGTAGGTTTTGACTTCCACACCCTACAAAAAGACAGGGTAAAAGTTTAAGAGTGAGAGTTAGAGCAGGAGTAGAGTAGGACCGACAAAAAAAAAAAAAAAACATGTATGCACTTTTTTTGGGAATGTTGACACGTTTTTTTCCTTTGGATTTCGAATATGTCTTTGACTCCACATTGTACAGGTGTGGGCTGTTGCAACTGACGGAAAAGTCCCTTGTAACCTTAACTTGGCAGCAAGATGCTTATCAAAGCCATTAGAGCTGAGTGGGCCATGGTCAGAATAGACAATATCGTGCTAGCGCTCGGCAAGGCTGTCTTTGAAATCAATTATTAAAAAAAATTTAAGTCCGAAAAAAATGGGCCGGTGTTTTTCATAAGCCTTCTTTGACCATACTTTTATCTATTTGGCAGAAGTTGAAAACATGACAAAAAAAAGAAAAAAAGAAAAGAAAAAAGAAAGATAACTGTATTGTATGTCCTAAACTTATCGCTAAAGTGTAATTAAGTACTAAAATTTTCAAAAGGTACAATTAAATCCTAAAATTTGTCAAGTTAGTAAAATCAAGATTTTTGGAATTTCTTCACTACTTTTTAGGATTTTTTTTTTTTTTGCAACAAATCATATTGCGTTTATGGTAGAGGGATTTATAAACAAGAGGAAACCAAATTGAAATGAATTAAAGCTCATCAAGGGAAATAACATTCAAGTTGACATCGAGTTCATGAGAGAAGTCATTTTAATAGACCATTAGTTTCTTTGCATTTGAAGAGTAATTATGTACTTGGGTACGTTTTTCTCTAACTCTAGTTGCAGGAAATATCCTCCAAGCAATATTTGATTGGTGAATTATAACTATCGACATCACTTAACTTTATATTTAGTTAATTTGGCAAGCCGGTGCTATCCACAATGTGTAACTCACAAATGAGAAGCAGGATTGGAGAAAATATAGTCTATTATCTATTTCATCACATTGATTTGTGCAACAAAACGACATTCAAAATATGTATGATCGTCGCATGAAGGAGGTCAGACAATGGATCCGTTTAAAAACTCAACGCAAACATGTATCCACTTCTTTGGGGAACGTTAATACATTTCATTTTGATTTTAGATATGTTTTTGATTCCATATCACATAGGCCTAGGCTATTGCTCTGGCAGATAAATTTCATACAACCTTAAAATAGTAGAATGTGTACTCAAAACTGTCCAAGCGAGAGTGGACTGTAACCAGAGTGGATAATATCCTGCTAACACCTTGACAAGGCTGCCTTCAACATCAAACATGTAGTCATAAATTAAAGATTAACCAAAACGTACCAGTGTTTTTCACAAGCCTAAACAACCATACTTTTATCTATTTGGGGAAGTTGCAAGCTTGATAAAAATAATTATCTAACGTTTAAGTGGTGGAGGCATAGCGTGAGGCATTACTATTTGGGCTAGGTTCTAGAGTGGTTGATTCTCACCTTAAAATTAGGAACTGGATTGAATAGAGTGAGTTTCAAGTTTGTGGAATTGAGAATCAACTTTGTCAACAATAGAACTGGAGAAGTCAAGTTAGGAGCCGCTTATCTTTTTTTCTTTTTCCCATCTCTAAAGGAAATTAGAATTTTTTTCCGTAATCTCTGAAAATGTGACTGAGGAAGCTTGAGACCACTCGTCATCTATCACGAACAAAGAGGAGTGAGGAATCGAGTAGCTAGAAAGGAAGGAAATGGAAACGAAGAAGAAAAAAACAAGAGGGAAAGTTGCATATTTCCCTCTTTTTGGACATTCCAATGTTCCTATTTTTTACTCACTAAAATCATGTCATTAAGTAACAAACCATTTCATATATATCTATTACTTTCCCGATATCATCACATCCACTCCATTAAATAATCGATCACTTCCTCTCAAAATTTTGTCTTTTCATCATACATAATCTCCCATTATACATGTTTTCAAAACTTTAACATTTTACTCCGTGTTTTGCCAGTTTCGAATCCCTTAATGAAATATCTTTCACCAAGCGTTATATTTTGATTTTTATTAGAGGAGATTGAGGTTTTGTGCTAGTATTGGACAAAGAGAGTCAAATGCTAATGGAGATACACACACACATATACATATATATTATATGGTTCTGAATCTTATGGAGTCGCTTAATGCAAAATGAAAAATCAATGATAACCAATGTCAAAATCTATCAATAGTTTCATCCAAAATCACTTTAACATACTAATGAAAGCCCATTAATATCAAAAGTGGTAACACTAGACATTGACAACATTATCGAGGAAGCATTGCTTCTAATTGAGTTCAAGGACCCTACGTCGGAACTTAATCGACGACATTGGACAATGGAAATAACACCTAGTAAACACTGTTCCTAAATGGATTTGAAGACAAAATGTTGAAATCTAATCAACTACATTGGATAGTGGTAAACACCTAGTAAGCATTGCTCTTAGATGAATATGAAGACACAACGTTGGAATCTAATTGATGATGTTGGACGGTAGGGCAACATTGGAATCTAATCAATAGCACTACTTAAGATAGAGACACTCGTTGGAGTTGAATCTACAACGGAAATCTAAAGCTATAGCTAAGCTAAACTATACTAAGATAACTAAAAGGGTAAGATAAATGACTTTTGTGGGTTGTTCGAGGGCCTTTCTATTGGATTGCCTCTAGTATTTATAGGCTAATTTGATAAACGTCGGTGATCAATTGCTTCCTCATAAAAAGTTGTTCCACGTTCTTTGTTGAACTGCGTTGCCTTCTGACCTGTTTGATGGTGTTCACATGACTTGTTTAGTAAGTATTAATCACTCCTTTAATTTTGGTGCCCTTTTAAGCATCAACCGTCCCTATCAAATTGTGCTGTCAATTCCATATGAATTCTATGTCTTCAATAGTGTCTCTTGACTTGAATACGTGGTAATCAACTACTTTATCGTCAAATTGTGTATCTCAACGTGTAGGCCATTGAAATCTAACCTAAGGGCTCTTGAAATCCTTGGACATCCTTTGGTTTCATGACTAACAAGGGTTGGTTTGATGTAAATCACATCTCGTACATGGTAGCAAGGAAAATTTCGAACGTTTTCATCCCTCATGACCAATATGTGATAGTAGGGGTAATTTTGGGTGTCAATACTACATTTCACGTTACTTAATATAACTATCATCTATAGGAAATGAACTTTAGTTTTGAGTTTTTAAAATACGTTCTAAATCACCAGTTCTTGAGTCAATGGAGTGTTCGGCATCCTAAACAGGGACCGAACTAGATAGTTTCAACTCCAAGTTTTTGGGGTAAAAGATCGGACCAAAATCACTAATGCGGTCCGGTTCCCAAGTTGACTCGATGGGTGTTGCAACTTCTTTTCTTCCGACACTCGATCAGGGCAGGCACCTAAGGAGGCTAATGGTTCGGCTATGTCTTTTAGCCTGGACTCTCCCAAGTCCACCAATTCATGACTTAATAGTCCAAATTTTTAACTTGTAAGTTAATTTTAAAATGGAGTTGCCACTAATCGGTTTGGGGTGGGTCGATTAGAAACCTAAGCGGAGTATCGAGAGAAATACTTTGCTCTTGCGCAACCGGAGAAATTAGGATCGGGATTTGATTACACTAATTAACCACTAATGCCCTTTCGGTACCTAATCTTGTTTAAACCCTAAGGCTTTTTGGTTTTTTTGAGAGATTTTCCATGATTTTGTGGAGGAAAAACATTTTTTGGGTCTTTTTCTCATTTTTTAGACATAAAAGGGATTTTTTTATTTTTTGGTATTTTTGTAAAATATAATTTTTTTGGCTTTTTCTAAATTTTTTGGAAAATATGGGATATTTTTGATATTTTGATTTTCTAGAATTTTTTTAATTTTTTAAATATTATTTTATAATATAATATAATATTAAAATGATACCCGAGTCTGATCCCCGGGTTGGGTCCGACCAGGGATTTTTGTTTTGTTTTCCCCTCTCTTTTTTTTTTTAAAAAAAACATAAGCAGAGTCCACTGATTTGGCCCATCTTCATTAAGAAAAACCAACCCAAGGATTAACCGGCCCACACACGCAGGCCCAAAACGGGGGAAACCCTACTCGAACGCCTAATCGGGGTCCGACCCGACTGGGGGGGCAAACCTTACCTGGTCTAGATCCAACATGTGCCCCTCTCCTTGCCCGTGTCTTCGCGGCACTAACGAGGGTGGCCGAGGAGCTATTGGGTGGTTGAACGGTGACGATGATGACGACAACAGGCTTGAGGACAGCAACTGGCCGCCTAACAGGGATGGTGTTGCGTTGAACGGCAAGCCGTTCGACGAGGGTGACGTCGCGGTAGAGCAGCAGCAGTGAGGCTTGCGTTGGGGGGAATCGACGAACGCAACTAGGGTCTCAGGTAGGGGGAAGCAACAGCGACAACGCGATCGGCGATGGGCAAGGGCAGCGACCAGAGTTTTAGGTGGAAAAGCAATGGCGGGCAGTGGTTGATACCTGTCTGTAGAAGGAGCACGGCGTGAGGGCATTGCTGGTCGGCGTCGGGGTTGTGATGGATTGGTGAAGCAGCGTCGTCTCCCAGATCTGATTAGATCTAGCCCTTCCGCAGACCCTCGCCCTTAGATCTTCAGATTTGGACCTCGACCCTCTCTTTCCAGGTTCGCTTGCTGTCGGCCTCCCTCAAAGTCTCTTGGAGGGAGGTCGTTCGAGCTTCGTGACCCAATCTCTCGCGTGCTCGCTCTTTGATTCTCCACTGAAGTCTCTCAATGGATGATCTCCAAGTTCGCCATGCCCCCCAATAGAGCTTGCGGCCACCTATTTATAGGTGAAGGGGGTCCGGTCGACGGAGGGCCTCGATCGTCGGCCTTCAGCTTGCCGACCGGTTTTCCTCTGCTGAACAGCATCCCATCCAAGCTTATCTAGCAAAGTGTGCTCGGCATTGAAGGCGGCCATTAATGGCACCTAAGATCTGTCATCTCCGGCCAACGTCGGCCTACCCTCCTCGGCCGTAGGTTGTCCTTTGCACGTCGGTGTTGATGTGCGTGAAGTACAGAGGCAGAGAAGGAAGAAGCGAGGAAGAAGAAAAAGGAAGAAGAAGGAAGAAAGATGCCGGGCTGGATCTGCGAAAAAAAAACTAGGCCTAGGCCCGTGAAGGGGAGAGAAAAAGGAGGGGGGCTGCCAATTTTTTGTTTTCTTTTGTTTTTACTATTTTTTTGTTGTTTTTATTATTTATTATTTATTAGATGAAAAAAAGAAAAAACATTTAAAAGAGACTAAAAACTAATCAAAATTTAGGCGTCAACAGTTGTCCCTCTTTGAAGATGAGCTCGCAGAGGTTGCATTAAAAAACAAACTGATGCCTAAATTTTATTCATGCATGTGCAGCAAATTATATTTTATTTGGGACCTATTGTCCTATGTAGAAAAAATAGCAAAATAATATTATATGCAGTACAACATATAAGAAGATATCTATAATTACTTATTAGGCACGAGCGAGATAACGGTGACGATGATGACGACAACGGGCTTGAGGACAGCAACTGGCTGCTTAATGGGGATGGTGTTGCATTGAACAGCAAGCCGTTCGGCGAGGGCGACGTCGTGCTAGAGCAGCAGTAAGTGAGGCTCGTGTCGAGGGGAATCGATGAACGTGATTAGGGTCTCAGGTAGGGGGAAGCGATAGCGACAATGTGATCGGTGATGGGCAGGGGCGGCGACCAAGGTTTTAGGTGGAAAAGCAATGGCGGGGGCGGTGGTTGATACCTGTTTGTAGAAGGAGCACGACGTGAGGGTGTTGCTGGTCGGTGTCGAGGTTGTGATGGCTTGGTGAAGCAGCGTCGTCTCCCAGATCTGATTAGATCTGGCCCTTCCGCAGACCCCCGCCCTCAGATCTTCAGATTTGGACCTCGACCCTCTCTTTCCGGGTTCGCTTGCCGTTGGCCTCCCTCAAAGTCTCTCGGAGGGAGGTCGTTCGAGCTTCGCGACCCGATCTCTCGCGTGCTTGCTCTTTGATTCTCCTCTGAAGTCTCTCAAGGGATGATCTCCGAGTTCGCCGTGCCCCTCGATAGAGCTTGCGACCACCTATTTATAGGTGAGGGGGGTCCGGTCGACGGAGGGCCTCGATCGCCGGCCTTCAGCTTGCCGACCGGTTTTCCTTGGCTGAACCAGCATCCCATCCGAGCTTATCTAGCAAAGTGTGCTCGGCATTGAAGGCAGCCATTAATGGAGCCTGAGATCTCTCATCTTCGGCCAATATCGGCCTACCCTCCTCGGTCGTAGAGGTTGTCCTTCGCATGTCGGTGTTGATGCACGTGAAGTATAGAGGTAGAGAAGGAAGGAGCGAGGAAGAAGAAAAAGGAAGAAGAAGGAAGAAAGAGGCCAGGCTGGATCTAGGAAAAAAAACTAGGCCTGGGCCCGTGAAGGGGAGAGAAAAAGAAGGGGGGCTGCCAATTTTTTGTTTTCTTTTGTTTTTACTATTTTTTTGTTGTTTTTATTATTTATTATTTATTATTTGAAAAAAAGAAAAACAAACATTTAAAAGAGACTAAAAACTAATCAAAATTTAGTCGTCAACGATTGCCCTTCTTTGAAGATGAGCTCGCGAGAGGTTGCATTCAAAAACAAACTGATGCCTAAATTTTATTCATGCATGTGCAGCAAATTATATTTTATTTGGGACCTATTGTCCTATGTAGAAAAAATAGCAAAATAATATTATATGTAGTACAACATACAAGAAGATATCTGTAATTACTTATTGGGCACGAGTGAGATAAGGGTGTGAATCTCGAGCTTGGCAAGTATCAAGGCATGCTCTTACCTGGTAACGTGAGGAGGTTGCTCCTCCAAGACCCAAACCTTTCTTCGGTTGTCTTGACAAGAAATTGCTCTTGCAGGACCTGAACCATTCTTCAGTTGCCTGTTAGAGCAATAAGCTGTTTACCCGACCTTTCTCAGGAGATGTGCTGACCTTTCTCAGGGCATCAGTTTGTGGGGTGCCTGATCTTTGTCAAGGACACTAGTTGGTACCCGACCTTTCTCGAGAGATGCGCTGACCTTTCTCAGGGCATCAATTTGTGGGGTGCCTGATCTTTGTCAAGGACACCCATTTGTACTTGACCTTTCTCGGGGGATGCGCCGACCTTTCTTAGGGCATCTATTTTGTTGGTGCCTGACCTTCATCAAGGACATCGGTTGGTTCCCGACCTTTCTCGGGAGATGCGACGACCTTTCTCAGGACATTTGTTCTAAAAGATACCTGGACATTCATAGGCATTGAAAGAGTACCTAGATATTCACAAGTACTAACCTGGAGGATATTTGGGCCTTCGCAGGCGTCGAATGGGTACTTGGATGATCACAAGTATTAACTCTTGGTAGATGGAATCAAGGGCGTACCTGAGGTATTCGTGAATGTCTCTCACCTCCTAGTAATTGGGAATATTGAGGACGTACCTTGGATATTCATGAAGGTCTCTCACCTCCTAGTAAATGGGAATATCGATGACGTACCTGAGATATTCGTGAAGGTCTCTCACCTCTTGGTAGTTGGGAATATCGATGACGTACCTTGCATATTCATGAAGGTCTCTCACCTCCTAGTAAAGGGGAATATTGAGGACATGCTTAAGATATTCGTGAAGATCTCTCACCTCCTGGCAACATAAACTTGAATATAGTGCAAGTCTTACCTGGATGGCCGCAGGCACTCAAAAGGGCTTAAACACCTGGGTAACCATAGGTGTACAAAGTACTGGAATACTTGAATGAACACAAGTATTTAATGATACGATCTGGGACCACTCAGGCTGGTCCAAGTGTAAGAAAGCATACCTGAGCAACCACAGGTGCACAATGCAATAGAATACTTGAACAGTTACTAGTATTCAATGATACAATTTTGAGGACAACTCGGACAGGTTAAGTGTCACAGAAAGGGAGTATCCGAATGGTGGCCGGTACTTAAAGACAAGAGGATACTTGGACAGTCGTTTGACAAGGGCAACGTCGTAGTAGAGCAGCAACAATTGAGGCTCGTTAGGGGGAATCGGCGGACACGACTAGGGTCTCAGGTAGGGGAAAGCGATAGTGACAACGTGATCGGTGATGGGCAGGGGCGGCGACCAAGGTTTCAAGTGGAAAAGCAATAGTGGGCGGTGGTTGATACCTATCTGTTGAAGGAGCACGGCGTGAGGGCATTGCTAGTCGGCGTCGGGGCTGTGATGGCTCAGTGAAGTAGCGTTGTCTCCCAGATCTAATTAGATCTGGTCCTTCCGCAGACCCTCACCCTCAGATCTTCAGATCTAGACCTCGACCCTCTCTTTTCGGGTTCGCTTGCCGTCGGCCTCCCCCGAAATCTCTTGGAGGAAAGTCGTTCGATCTTTGCGACCCGATCTCTCGTGTGCTCGCTCTTTGATTCTCCTCTGAAGTCTCTCAAGAGAAGATCTCTGAGTTCGTCGTGCCCCTCGATGGAGCTTGTGACCACCTATTTATAGGCGAGGGGGGTCTGGTCGATGGAGGGCCTCGATCGCCGGCCTTCGGCTTGCCGATCGGTTTTCCTCGGCTGAACCGGCGTCCCATCCGAGCTTATCTAGTGAAGCGTGCTCGGCATTGATGGCGGCCATTAATGGCGCCTGAGATCTGTCATCTCCGGCTGACGTCGGCCTACCCTTCTCGACTGTAGGTTGTCTTTCGCGCGTTGGTGTTGATGCGTGTGAACTACAGAGGCGGAGAAGGAAGGAGCAAGGAAGAAGAAGAAGGAAGAAGAAGGAAGAAAGAGGCCGGGCCGGATCTGGGAAAAAAATTTGGGCCTGGGCCCATGAAGGGGAGAGAAAAAGGAGGGGGGCTACCAATTTTTTGTTTTCTTTTGTTTTTACTATTTTGTTGTTGTTTTTATTATTTATTATTTATTATCCGTAAAAAGAAAAACAAACATTTAAAAGAGACTAAAAACTAATCAAAATTTAGGCGTCAACAATGGGTTGATCTGGGACCGATGCTTGATCCCGAATCTGACTAGGATGGTGCCACGTGGAAAATGGGGTGTTGTTTTGGGTGACGTCGGCATGCCATCCTTTCTAGCGTCATGAGACAAGGCCTGACTTTTGTATATTACTTTTTTTATTCATCCATTTGAAAGTTGCAGAGTATGGTTTTGAATCCGCTTCTTGCCTTTTCGTTTTGGTTGATCGCCGCATTAAGGATATTTGTCCTTAAAACGGGTCTCCCCTTATCATTTATTGCTTCACCCTCATGAAACCTCCTAAAAACAAACCATTTTTAGGCTGCGTTTGTTATGAAGAAAATTTCATGATAAAAGGAAGATATTTTGTGGAAAATCCTTTTCCAGAAAAATGTTTTCTCCCTTTTCAGCGTGCGAAAGTTTAGAAAACTAATTCGAAGAAATTCACTCAAACAAATACACCCTTAATTGAAAATTAGTAGAAAATTCTTTCACTCAAACAAGCACACCTTTAATTGAAAATTAAAATACACGGCTTAAAAATGCAGAGAAGTCACACAAAACAAAAGATACCACGATAAGTTCCGTTATCCAACAACAAACTTAAGGAAAATTGAAAATCATGGCTTAAGCAACTAAAATCCAAGCTGAAAATGCAGCAAATTGCAGGTCCAAACTCCCAAATGACCTTCCTCAAACATTGTTCGCGCCGTCCTGAATAAAAATGAAAACTAATGCTATGTAATTCTTGCCGTAAATGAAACACTAAATGCATTAAAACGGCAATAAACTGTCCAAATAATGCTCAAGCATACAATAAACAGTGTATATAGAGCAAAGGATGGATGCATTTGCCATTTTGAGTAGGACTATCGTATATTACAAAATCCGGAATGGTCATTCTACTAATTTATCGAAATAGAAAAGATGGATATCTTGTTAAGTTAATGGGGAAGGCCAGCAATGCGTGTAAATCTCGAAATCCCCTAAAACACTACCGTTTAGAAACCTAATAATGGAATTACGGGTACCAAGTATCTTCCTACAGAAAAAAAGATGCACCGACTAGAAATGTATCTTCATCCTCATAAATAAAGAGCTTTTTACCAGATATTACCTAAAACACATTCTATCAACAATTGACTCATAATTATTTCTCAATAAGCAGATGTGAGACCTCAAAACCGATACTATGCGGAGAGGTAAAATACTATAGCAAAGGATTGTTGGAGAAATCGTTCCAGAATATTTTGAAGCTGACAAAACGTTTCCTTCAGTCTAGTCTGGGTATCTGCAGATCGTCTAGTTTAAAGTCTGAAGACTCTCTGACTACCAGACTCAAGATTCAAGACTCAAGATTTGAGACTCAAGATTCAAGACTCAAGATTTGAGACACAAGACTCAAGACTCAAGACTATTCTCATTGACAGTCTTTCTGATCCAGTGACGAAGGAAATCTAGAGCCGAAGTATATGGTTGAGGATTTAATCCTATCGTTTGGAGAAGATCTTTTTGGTTGGATAAGCATAACGGATTCTTTTGTTCGTATCTAGATCAATTGAAGATCCGATGGTCGACGAAGTATTCTTGGAATGTTCTATTCTTGGAAACCAAGATCCTGATTGTATGGGCGAACGGATTGATGGGCTATCGTCGGGTTCCTTTTATAGCTCGAATGATCTTCTTGATTGATTCCGTCCAACGGGTAGATTGGAGGAATTCCTTTGGTAAGTGCCAACGGTATGATGGCATAAAGGAGTATAAAAAGGAAGACGTTCTAGTTGTTTTAAGAGTGTGATTGATAGAAAAATTCCAGAGTCTGAAGCACCTTGATTATTAGTCGATCTGATCCCGAGCGAAATTGTATACACGAGAGTGTCTATACTTGGTGATACCTTGAGCGAGTGTGGTAGATCATCTACACCGAGAAATCAAGGAGGATCAACACTGTAACATCTCTTTGTTCATAGTGGAATCCAGCCAAATTGGCTGTCAGTGCAGAAGAGTGGACGTAGGCTTGAATCAAGCCAAACCACTATAAACCGCGTGTTTAATTCTCTTTCCTTACTTAGTCTTACGTTGATTATTACTCTTTGCAAATCCTTCAACTGTCTAAGTATTACGCAAGTGTACAGAAATTATCAAGAAAAATCTTTGTATACCTATTCACCCCCTCTAGGTACTCATACTAGTAATATCAATTGGTATCAGAGCCCGTGTTTTTACTTTGTTTGAAGTGTTTTACTTCAGAGTAAAAGATCCATGGCTAGTATGCTAGCACCAGGGCTGATGGAAGGGCAAAGCAATACCAGACCACCCTACTTTGACGGAAAGGATTACAACATCTGGAAGAACAAGATGAAAGTCTTCCTACGATCCAAGGATCCTCTGGAATGGGATGTTGTGGAAAGAGGAATTACTCCTACTGCTGCATCAATCTCTGAAAGAGGAAAAGAAACTGTTGATGCTAGCGGAATAACTCAGGAAGAGATAAACAAGAGACAAGCACTCGATGCAAAAGCAATTTATTCTTTATATTGTGCCTTATCTCCAACTGAATATAACAGAATATCTTCTTGTGTTACAGCAAAAGAAGTATGGGATAGATTACACATCACCTATGAAGGGACAAATTGAGTAAAGGAGACCAGAATTAACATTCTGCTCGGTCAATATGAAGCCTTCAAAATGAAACCAGGAGAATCTATAACTGACATGTTTAGTCGTTTTACAGATATTGTTAATGGTCTTGAGAACCAAGGACAAAAAATTTCTGATTCCATGAAGGTGAACAAGCTACTACGTGGACTCTCCAAGGACTGGAATCATATAAAGACTTCAATAAGAGAGACGCAAAGAATCATGCCTCTATCTGTCGACAAGCTAATTGGAACCCTTCAGCCTTATGAAGTGGAACGAATTAATGAAGACGAAGATTCAAGAGGTAAGAAATCTATTGCATTAAAATCAAATGATGACTCTGATGATGCAGATTCTGAAGATGATATGGACGATGAGGAGCTCGCCCTCATGATAAGAAGATTCGAAAACTGAATAGAAAAGGCAGAAAGTTCAACTCAAAGAAACAAAGTTTCCGAGAGACAGCGGACCAAATCTCGTTGATGATGAGGAACCAAACAAAGATGTAGTCTGCCGAATGTAAGAAAAAGGGACACATCGGACCCAATTGTCCTATTCGAAGAAGAAAAGAGGAAAAGCTGAGAAGTTTCGAAAAGCTCTCAAAGCCGAAACATGGAGTGATACGAAATGTGAAGAGAGTGATAATGAATATGCCAACATATGTTTAATGGCACATTCGGACTCGGACTCAGTTGGATCGGACTCATTGTGAATTTGAGGTAAGTGATTTTAAAATTCCTGTCAAAGTCTCTAAATATATTGATGAACTGTGTTTCAATCTTAAGACTTCTCTCAAAAGGATTTCCGAACTTAAAAAGGAAAACTCAGCTCTAAAACAAAAGGAAGTCATTTTAGAAGAAAGAGTTAAAAGTCTAGACCTAAATGTTTCTGTTCTTAAAGAAAAAAAAGAAGATGACCTTTTGAAAGAAAATGTTTTCTTAAAAACGGACTTATCAAATATTTCAAAGAAGTTTTCGATAGGATCCGAAAAGCTTGAAAAAAGTTCTTTCGTTCAAAGACCTTACTTCAATAAGTCTGGTCTAGGCATGACAGTGGAAACAATTCCCTTGATTGATTTTCCTAAAGTAAAAGAAAGAATTAAGAAAAGACCATCGAGAGAGGCTTACAAAAATCATTTCAAGAAAGTTTTTGTAAAATCTATAGGTCGAAATGCTCTAAGGTGTTCAAAGTGTAACAGTAAGGATCACTTTGAAAAAGAGTGTCCTATGGTTTGGAAGCCTTTAAGAAAGTATGGCCTAATAATGTTTATCCTTCTAACACCAAAGGACCCAAGAAAATTTGGGTACCAAAGAAAGCTTGAGACTCTCATTTAAATGCGGTCTGTCAAGAAAAAGTAAAGTGGTATCTTGACGGCGGATGTTTAAGACACATGACGGGAGACTCAAAGTGCTTCATAAAGCTTGTTCAAGTAAACGGTGGAAATGTTTCATTTGGAGGAAACGGCAAAGGAAGCATTGTGGGATTTGGAACTGTGAAAATTGGAAATCTCACAATAAGCAATGTTTCTCTAGTGGAAGGACTCAACTATAACCTCCTCAACATTAGTCAACTGTGTGATACTGGTTTCAAGATCTCCTTTCAAGAAGGAATTTGCTATGGAATTAGTAAAGACTCTACTCAGTCTTTCATGGGTCGAAGACATGGAAACATCTACCTCTTAGACATGAAATTGAATGACTCTCAATGCCTAATTTCAATCCAAGATGAAGCAAGCTTATGGCACAGAAAGCTTGGCCATGTCAATATGAAGCAATTAGCCAAAATCTCATCAAAGCAGCTTGTTTGAGGTCTACCCAAATTACCATATCAAAAGTCCGATTCATGCACACCCTGTATTATGGGAAAACAGGTAAGAAATTCATTTAAGCCAATAAGTCATGTCTCTACTAATCATATACTACAGTTACTGCATATGGATCTCTTCGGACCAACCAGAACTCAGAGTATTGGAGGTGAGAAATATTGCCTAGTAATTGTGGATGATTACTCCCGTTTTACTTGAGCATATTTCCTTGCAAGTAAGTCAAAAACCCTTTCCTATTTTGAAAAATTTGCTAAAAAGGTTCAAAATGAAAAATGATGTGTTATCTCAAGTATAAAAACAGATCATGGAGGTGAATTTGAAAATCAAGACTTCACAAAATTGTGTGATGAATCTGGTTTTAAACATGTGTTCTCCTCTCCATACACTCCTCAGCAAAATGGAGTTGTGGAAAGAAAGAATAGATCTCTTCAAGAAATGGCCAGAACTCTTTTAATTGAAAGCAAAATTTCTTCACGATTTTGGGCTGAAGCTGTTTCAACAGCATGCTATATCATCAATAGAGTCTTCCTAAGACATATTCTTGAGAAAACCCCTTATGAATTATTCAAAAGTAAGAAGCCTATTGTTTCATACTTTCATGTGTTTGGTTGCAAATGCTTTATATTGAAAAATGCAAAAGATCGAGTTGGTAAATTTGAAGAAAGATCAGATGAAGGCATCTTCCTTGGATATTCTACATCAAGCAAAGCCTATAGAGTCTACAATAAGAAGAGCCAGTCTGTGGAGGAGTCAATGAATGTCAAATTTCAAGATTCTACGCAAGATGAATCCAGTCAGACTCAATATGAAGAGTCTGAACCTGCTCTAGACCTTCCAAAGCTTACAACTCAAAAAGTATCTCAGACTCTGGAAGACCAGCGTCAAGATGTTCATGAAGATTCAAATAAAGAAAGAGATCATCATCCAGAAAAATTAACCAGTAACTGGAAACACAAGTCCAGTCATCCTAAAGATCTCATTATCGGCGAAATTAATGAAGGAATTCGTACCATATCCAAAAGACGTGAAGAGTCTAGTGCTGTTGCTCTCATCTCTGAAATTGAACCAAAAAGCATAGAAGAAGCTTTATTTGATGAAAGCTGGATCGAAGCTATGCAAGAGGAGCTCAGACAGTTCAACATTAACGATGTCTGGGAATTGACGTCTAAACCAAAAGGTAAAACTGTTATTGGAGCCAAATGGGTGTTCAGAAACAAGATGAACGAAAAGGGAAAAGTCGTACGGAATAAAGCAAGACTCGTGGCCAAGGGATACACGCAAGAAGAAGGAATAGACTATGATGAGACTTACGCTCCTGTAGCAAGGTTAGAAGCTATTCGTCTATTACTTGCGTTTGCTTGTTTCAAAAATTTCAGGTTATTCCAAATGGATGTCAAAAGTGCTTTCCTAAATGGATTTATCCAAGAGGAAGTTTATGTGAACCGCCTGGATTTGAAGACCCAAAGAAGCCAGACTCAGTCTTCAGACTGAAAAAGGCCCTGTATGGTCTAAAGCAAGCACCTCGAGCTTGGTACGACGTAAAGTAAGTTTTTATTACAGAATGGTTTTGTCAAAGGTAAAGTAGATACTACTTTATTTATCAAAAAGGAAAACAAAAGCTTTTTACTCGTTCAAATATATGTGGATGACATTATTTTTGGATCCTCTAATGAAAGTCTATGCAAGAAATTTTCTAAGTCTATGTAGGATGAGTTTGAAATGAGTATGATGGGAGAATTAACATTCTTTCTTGGCCTTCAAATAAAGCAATTGAAGGAAGGAACTTTCATTTACCAAGAAAAATATGCTAATGATCTTGTCAAAAGATTTGGATTGGAAAATTGCAAGAAGACTGATATACCAATGTCAAGTTCTTTGAAGATAGACAAAGATGAGGAAGGGAAAAAAGTTGATCAAAAGCTGTACATGAGCATCATCGGTTCACTTCTTTATCTTACTGCTTCTAGGCCTGACATTTTGTTGAGTGTTTGTATATGTGCTAGGTTTCAATCAGATCCTAGAGAATCTCATCTTAGTGCTGCAAAACGTATCATTAAATACGTTGCTTCATCTTCAAGCATGGGTCTTTGGTATCCTAAGAAGGGAGACTTTAATCTTCTAGGATATTCAGACGCAGATCTGGTCTGCTGCAGAGTCGATAGAAAGAGTACTTCAGGAACTTGCCAGTTGCTTGGAAGCAGGACAGTATCTTGGTTTTCAAGGAAATAAAGCACTGTAGCTCTCTCAACAACAGAAGCAGAGTATGTTGCCCTTGGAAGTTGCTGTTCACAAATTCTATGGATAAAACAACAGCTACAAGACTTTGGGATTGAAGACTCATGCACATAAATCAAATGTGACAACACCAGCGCAATCAATCTCACCAAAAATCCAATTCTTCATTCAAGAGCAAAGCATATAGAAATTCGACATCACTTTATTAGAGATCATATTCAAAGTGGAGAAATCTCGATTCAATTTGTTGATTCAAAAGGTCAACTAGCGGATATATTCACAAAGCCTTTGGAGAAAAATCAATTCGATCTTATCCGTTCCAGACTCAACATTTTGAAGCTCGAAGAAGTTAAAGTCTAGAGACTCTCCAACCTTCAGACTCAGAAAGTTGATGACCGTCAGACTCAAATCTCTCAGACTCAAATATCCTCAAACTCAGACATTGATGACTATAGACTGTAAGTTGTTATTTTATCTAAACTCGAAAAGGTATGATCTTTCGCTCAGTTATTTTGTAATATCCGTGAAAATCGAAAAACTTATCTTTTCAAAAGGATTAATTTTGGCAGTTATTGATTTCGAAAAGAGGTATTCGTACACTTTCCTTGTACCGATTGAACTTCCCTTTTCAAAACTGAGTCATATATACATAGTTTTCACTTTCAATCTTCAAAACCCTAAAAAGCGTTCTCCTCTCAATCCGATTTCTACTTCGTATTCATCTTCGAGAAAGTTGTCATCTTTTCTTAGGAAAGCAAGCAAAGGAATCTTTCAGCGACAAGAAGGATGTCTTCTTCGAGGAAGTCTTCAAGAATCGCGAACAGGGGACCACAGAGGATGAAGGAGGGACCTACCCACTTCGATCTCATAGAAGAGAAAGAATTATCGAGTCAGCAACACAGCCCGATTCACTCTCCACCACGTCACTCAACGCCATCTACCCCACAAGGTGCGGGTCAACATCCAGAGGAAGAGGTAATCGAGGACGCAGACCCTGTAAGAGTCCAAAAACCCCTTATATTTACAAACTCTACCGTGCATTGAAAAGTACTAGGACTCCGTTGAAATACGTGGATGATTTTCTCAAAGATAAGAATTATGGGAATGAGTATATCTTTCTGAAGAAAATGGAGGATTTGGGAATTGCTCCCAAAGGTAAAGCAGAGGAAGCACTTGCGAATATTCCAAGTGATCCTCGTATGTCGGGACCAAATCTGACTGATGGGAACGACGATGACAAAATGTTCAGTGATTTTCAACCGAGAATGGGTGTTGCTGCGAAGGTGAAGGGAAAGAAGATGGAGTTATTTAAATCGAAGGAACAGGAAAATTTGTTCTTTAAACTGTTGAAACGAGGGGTGATAAACCCTAGGAGTGTCGATTTCGATTTCTTGGATGTTGTGAATGTGAACTTGAGAGAGAAGTTCAGTCTGCTTCAACTGGAACGTTTTTGCACTGATACCACGGACGGATATGCACAACTGACTGCATATTTTTATTCGAATCTCAGCTTTATAGATGCGAACAGAATATCATTCAGTGTTAGAGATCAGGATTATGTGTTAGACGTGGACATGTTGGCGGACATAATTGGAGTTGAACGAGGACGCTATCAACCAATCAAAGTCTCAGTTGCTCGTGCCTCACTGGAACTTGTCAAAGATAGAGATGTCGAGGGAAGAATCATCTATTCAAGGATGCGTGCCATCAATGTTGTGCTACACAAAATTGTTATCAATTGCATTAGGCCGAAGTCTACATCAAAGACTGATGTGTCTAATTCCGAAGCAAAATTGATGTACGCAATCAACTTAGGGATGAAGTTCTCTCTTTCTCACACTATTCTCTTCCACATGTACAGAGCAATGTCAAAAGACAAGGGACAATTTTCTTATCCAGGTCTGGTGACCAAGATCTTCAAACACATGAATATTGAACCTCCACACACTCTCTATGTTCGACCGTGCGATAAGATGGTGGTAGGTTTAAAGATGTTGACAAAGATGCGTCTGAAAGAACTTTCTAAGGCAATGGAGAAATTCAGAGTGAAGACTCTAGTTCCGTCTGCTTCAAAAAGAAAGGGAAAGGAAGCCATTGGTGCCCCATCCAAAAAGAAGAGAACTCTCATCTTGGAGGATGAAGATGAGGAGGAAGATCTCACAATCACTGCCTTGATAAGGACAAGACGTTCTGCTTCCCAATCAACAGAACATCAGCAGAAACAGAGAGAAGAAGAAGAAAAAGACAAGAACAGAGAAGAAGAAGAGCATAGAGAGAAGGAGAAAGAAGCTGAAGAAGAAGGAGAAGAAGAGCAAGAAAAGTCTGCAGCTGAATCTGGAGACAAGGAGAATCAAGACACAGAAGAGCATGATCATCACTCTTCCCCTCTTGATGTCCTAGAGATAGGGGGAGTTGGCGAGCAAAGGTTCACACCTCATGTTGCCAATAGTGAAGGTCTAAGACAATCTCCAGCAGATCCAGAAGAAATTCAGGCTTCTCAAATGCCTGAAGAAGGACACGATACGTCAACACTAAATCTGCAAGACTATACAGAAGCGCCATCGTCTGCATTCACTCCATCTGAGAAAGCCAATGCTAGTACACAGACGGACAATTCTGCAGATTTTCGTCGTATTATGGATATTCTTCTGGAAATGCGTGGCCAGATATATGCTCTGGACTGTGAAATTCAAGCCATGAAGAATGCTGGACAAGCATCTTCAGTCACCCTGGAGGATAAAATGAAAGACCTCGCTCTGCAACTTCAAGCCAATGCCAAAGGAGAGGAGGTAGCTCAACTAAGGAAAGACTTGAAGAAGCTAGAAGGAGTAGTCCAGTCCATGGGAGATTTCCAGATTGTGCGCATTCCCAAGCAGACATGACATCTTTCTCACCTTTTTAATGTTGACAAAAAGGGGGAGAAGCAATTTGAACCAACCATCTTTCAACTTTCTTTGACTTTACTTTCTTTGACTTTAAGTTTTTTTTTTTATGACTTGAGCAATCTTGGTGTGAACTTGAACTTGACTGAATTGGCTGTGGATTTTAATGCTTGACTGTTTGCATTCATATCAAGTGCTGTTATATGGTATTACTCATGAAAGACTAACCAATTTTCTGTGGATGCAGAGTCTGGTTGCTTTGTTAATCTTTATGAGATTGCCATATTGCTTGAGAAATGTTTTTGCAGGTCAAAGTGGTTCAAATCTACAGGAAAGTTTTGTCACCATCAAAAATGGGGAGATTGTTGGAGAAATCGTTCCAGAATATTTTGAAGCTGACAAAACGTTTCCTTCAGTCTAGTCTGGGTATCTGCAGATCGTCTAGTTTAAAGTCTGAAGACTCTCTGACTACTAGACTCAAGATTCAAGACTCAAGATTTGAGACTCAAGATTCAAGACTCAAGATTCAAGACTCAAGATTTGAGACTCAAGACTCAAGACTCAAGACTATTCTCATTGACAGTCTTTCTGATCCAGTGACGAAGGAAATCCAGAGTCGATGTATATGGTTGAGGATTTAATCCTATCGTCTGGAGAAGATCTTTTTGGTTGGATAAGCATAACGGATTCTTTTGTTCGTATCTAGATCAATTGAAGATCCGATGGTCGACGAAGTATTCTTGGAATGTTCTATTCTTGGAAACCAAAATCCTGATTGTATGGCCGAACAGGATTGATGGGCTATCGTCAGGTTCCTTTTATAGCTCGAATGATCTTCTTGATTGATTCCGTCCAAGGGGTAGATTGGAGGAATTCCTTTGGTAAGTGCCAACAGTATGATGGCATAAAGGAGTATAAAAAGGAAGACGTTCTAGTTTTTTTAAGAGTGTGATTGATAGAAAAATTCCAGTCGAAGCACCTTGATTATTAGTCGATACGATCGGCGAAATTGTATACACGAGAGAGTGTCTATACTTGGTGATACCTTGAGCGAGTGTGGTAGATCATCTACACCGAGAAATCAAGGAAGATCAACACTGTAACATCTCTTTGTTCATAGTGGAATCCAGCCAAATTGGCTGTCAGTGCAGAAGAGTGGACGTAGGCTTGAATCAAGCCGAACCACTATAAACCACGTGTTTAATTCTCTTTCCTTACTTAGTCTTACGTTGATTATTACTCTTTGCAAATCCTTCAACTGTCTAAGTATTGCGCAAGTGTACAGAAATTATCAAGAAAAATCTTTGTATACCTATTCACCCCCCTCTAGGTACTCATACTAGCAATATCAATGATCAGATAGATTTTGAGGTTTAACAATGCATTTTTAAATCATGTATATGATCCATCTAACGTTATGATCTATTAGATATGTATTTGCGTACTGTGAAGAAGCTCGACCTAGGACAGCTTACTATAACTTCCATGTTTATTCTTAAGACCGATGAGTCAACTAGGAAGTACGTCAAAAGGGCAACCAAAGCAGCAAACAGAACAACAAAAAAGCTTTTTAGATTTTTTTAAAAGTGACTACCCACTGACCACCATCAATCTTGATGTCCATCCCTTCATTTGGCAACCCAGGGTCCACCTGCTGCTGATGATGAAGAAAAATCAATGCTCAGGCATACAATAAACAATGTAAATAGAGCAACAAAAGAAACATTTGCCATTTTTAATAGGAGTATCTCATATGATGTATCTAGTAACGATAAACCGGGAAGCATATTATCTGCAAAATCCAGAATGGTCATTCTACTAATTTATCGAAATCGAATAAATCAATGTCTTTTACAGTTAATGGGGAAGGCCAGCAATGCTAGAAATCTGGAAGTCCACTAAAATGCTACCATGTGGAAACCTAACAATGATAAAATGAGTACATGTTTCTTATTACAGAAAAAAAATGCACCAACGGAACGTATACCTTCGTCCTCATTAAGTAAAGAGCTTTTCACCGGATACTGCCTAAAACACATTCTATCAACATCTAGCTCATAATTATTTCTCAATACGGAGATGTGGGATCTCAAAACTGATACTGCGGAGAGGTAAATACTGCAGCAAAGGATCAAACATATTTTGAGGTTTAACAATGCACTTCTGAAGCACATATATTATCCATTCAATATAATGATCTTTTAAGTATGCATTTGCATACCGTGAAGAAGCTCAACCTAGGACAGCTTGCTATAATCTCCATGTCCATTCTTCTGACCGATAAGTCAACTAGGAAGTATATTGAAAGAGCGACCAACAGCAGCAAAGAGAACAACAAAAAAGCTTTTCAAGATTTATTCAAAGTAACTACCTGCTGACCACCATCTTCGCATATGACCTGTAAAAGTTTTTCTAATGTGGAGTAAATTAATTGATATTGTAATTTACTGTTTTTACGGTTACCGTAAAACAGGTTGGTCTAAAGAGAGATAGAATGTTTCTTAATCAGTCTAATATGGGATGGCTAGTGTGGGCCGAGTTGAGCCTGGCCTGTTATGAGGGGGACTGGCTGGAAACTTTATAAATAGTGTTCAAGTCTCTCCTCTAACCCTAATTCTCACATGTATCCTCACCTAAGGGGCGTTTACCTAACGCTAAACGTGAGGGGGGGCCGCCTCATCGAGCTAGTGATACAGAGGGCAATAGAGGAGAATGACTTGATGCGTGGATCCCCTTGATATATGTGGGTAATCCTTTTTATGCTTCCGCTTTATGTTCGATGGATCCCAAAACAGGTGCGTTAATCTTTCTACTCAATTATGCATATTCTTGTTCTGGTTATGGAGATCTTGGGGTTGCGCAATTTGCGTCTAACATGTAGTATCAGAGCAACCATAACTCTAGAACTTGAATGCATAAAGTTTTTGCCCTAATTTGTACGGATTAGCCATAATTAGTATGGATCTTGCCATAATTTGTGATTTTCGAGACTTTTTGTTCAATAAAAATTAAATTAAATCACAAATTCAGACTGGGCTCGACGAGACGAGCAAGACGGTCGGCGGCGTGTCGCCGGAGGAGGCCACACGCACCCTCACGCGCGGCCACGCGCCGCCTAGGCGTCGAACGCGCGCCGCGCGTGAGTTCCACGCGCTTCGCACTTAGGAGGCGCGTGAGGGTGCGTGGAGTGTCGGATCGGCGCGTGGCTGGCGGCGTTGAACTCGTATGGTGATTTCCTATCTTGTGGTATATTTATTTTATATGTTTGATGGTTTTATGGATGTGAAAATACATGCGGAACCCTAAATACGTGTATTTTTAGTGTATTTTTGCGTATGTTTCTTGTATTTTCTGTGATTTTGGAAATACAAGTGATGGGTTACTAGTATGTTATCACATATAATCATTATAAAGGTGTGATTCATCAATAAAAATCAAACTTTATTGTGAACTGAAGCTGGCTTAATGAGATACAATCAATATGTGATAGTATTTGAGCTATGTATTGATCTAATGAGAAACAGTAAAGGTTATGAAACTTTTGTTACTCAAGCATACTCCTTGACACGCTGGTAATTTTTTAATGATGGACATATTAAGAACTCGTGACCAAACTGATTGTATTGATTAACACATCTGCTGAATGTGGGTAATGCATGTCAATTAAGTTACTGCATATTGTACATGAACTCATCTGGTCACTTGTTAATGTCTATCAAGTTAAATATTTTTTATGGTTAAGGAGTATGACAACATTTATGCAGAGCAATAGTATCTACTGTTAAATTTTAGATATTTGATTTTCTGGTTTGACTCAATTAATAGGTCACTGGTTGAAGTAATGATATTTGTTACCTAAAATTGATTAATAAATCAGTTGTTGGCCTTGGAGTCATTTTTGCCTTATGAATTCATGAGTGATAATGGATCAGCTGTCAAGCTTGTCAATTTGGTGCACCCTGTATTACTATTGATGTTAATTTGTGAGAGATATTATAGATCAGCATTCTTTTTATGTTGTTCTGGTAATATGTAATAGGGGTGCATAAGAGATGTTTTATTCTCTGTTATGAGAAGTTTCTTATGTTACTGTGATCAATATATATATATATATATATGATTATTTTTTTATTAATGAATAAAGCAATGTAATTAGTATGATATGTGATTTTGGTGATATGATACCCCTATCACTAAAGTTAAAATCACATATATATGGTGTATGTGAGGAGTAAAGCTTATATCCCTGGTATGAGAGAATTTCTATGATTCAATTGAGTAGTGACCGCCAAAGTGGCACGCTTGATTGAGTTTGAGAAATTTTGGTCTCGTATGATGATTGGGATGTCTCCTGATCTAATGCGTAATCATACTCCCAAAGAAGGTGATTATGTATTAGTTTATGGAGGGATACAAGATAGTGTGGTGGAGGAGTGACTAATTCTAGTGATTCATATGCCCAAAGGTGATGAATTCACGAAGAATTGGAACATATTCTCATAACCCTTATCATGTGGGGAGTGTACAATTGCATGTCATGTATTCTGCCCAAAGGTGATTATATGACTTTGCATGTAACTCTCTGGATGTGTACTTGTACGTCAAGTTACACAATGCTCACATGATACTAATTATATACTGCTTGTTTTTCAGTCACATTTTCTGTAAATGGTAATTCCGTCATCATTGAGGTTTTTACTGCTTCAAATTTTAAGTTGTGGACATATGATTTGTTGCTTGAGAAAAGAGCAATTGAATTTGCTTACTGTCCATGAAGCGTTTCATTCTGGAACACTTGAAAAGAGGTTTACCTACGGACTGCATTGCTATAAGATGATGGAAGCCTTAGTTGCTTGAAATTATGTCTTGTCTGATATTGAAATCATGACACATCTGCAAAGATTGTATTTAAGTCCTAATGATATATACATCTCGTATATGATTAAAAGGTTGTTTCCAAAAGTTTTTTTTTATTTAAGGAAAATGACTGAGATAAATGTCTTAAAAGGTTGTCAGGTTTAACAGTGGCCGTTAGTATTTTGGCAAGTATGACAATGCGAAATAGCTTAAAGGGTCATTTGTCAAATACTTGGTAGATTCTGGGGTGGTAATTTAATTACTATACCTGAAAATTCTGACAAAAAGATTTGGTCGAAAAGCATAAATGCACCATATTGAACATGGTGATGAGTATGATTAGTAAGACTAATTTATCTGGTCTTTTGTGGGCTAATATTATGAAATCAATTTTTTCATATACAAAATGGGTATTGATTTTATGACCCTAAAGAAGGTATAAGAACTATGGAATTGCATACTCTAAAGTTTCTAAATATTGACGTAATTGTAGAGGATAACTACTCTCAGACTATTAAAGATAATAGTATGATGGAGGTTACTATGTTTTTGTCTTTACCTATACAGATAATTATGGAATCTCTTGTACCATAGACTAAACTTGTTGAGGTTCAAGGTACTATTCTTGATATAGTTTATAATTAAATTTCTTAAACCTCTCAAGTGCAGAATGAAGTGGTTGCAGCTTTATTAAGGAGATTTGTTAAGGAAAGAAGATCAGTTATACCATCAGACTATATAGTCTATTTGTGAGAGCATAATTACAATATCTACTATATGATTGATGTAATGACATATTTATATATGTCGTTTCTTATTCTCAATCAAGTATGTGATTAAATGCCATAAAAGGCGATATACAATCTATGAAACATCATAGTGTTTGGAAACTAACTTGCCTAAAGATTACAAGTTCATTAGTTGCAAATTGGCGTACAAAATTAAAAGAATTTCAAAGAAAGATTGTGGAATTTAAAGCTAAATTGGTAATTAAAGTTTTAACTCTGAAAGAGGGGTGAATTGTTTATAGTGAAGAAATAATTATTTCTTTAAATATTCTTTCAGAGTGAACGTGGCATTAATAATTTATTTTGATATAAAGTTATGCCAAATAAATACAAAATATATATATTGTGCAACTGAATGATTTTGCAGCAGATTCAAGTAAACTTGTGTATAGACTGAAAAGTTCTAATTCATGGTCTTAAGCAAGTTTCCAGACAATATTATTAAAGTTTCACAGTGTTGTTATTTTGTTCAATTGGGAACAAAGTAATTCAATATACTGCAAGGTCAGTGAGAGGAAATTTATTTTTTCTCATACTTTATGTACATGATATTTTGCTTACAAGTTGTGACCTTGAGACAATACTGAGGTCTGTGAGAATTATTTTTGCCATATTATATTAGATTTTCTCGGAGGACATTTGCTGATTGTATATTGGAAATATTCAATATATATCATTGCAAGCCAGGAATTGCTCCTGTTGTTAAAGGTGATGGACTAAATCTATCACATTGTCCTTATTTAGATATTGAGAAAATCTAATTAAATGGTGTACCTTGTGTCAGTGCACTTAAAAGTATAATATATGCTCGAATTTGCACTAGACTAAATGTTGTCTTTGTGACGGGACTTCTAGGCAGATATCGGTGAAATCCAAGACATGATCACTGGGTTGCTGTCAAGAAGGTTTTAAGGTACTTAAAGAAGACAATTGATTATATGTTAATTTGAGACATGTTCAATTCTTGCAGTTAGTAGAGTATTTAGATGTAAACTTTGCTGGTTGTTCTGATGACATGCAATCAATAACGGAATACATATTTATGTTAGTAGGAAGTGCAGTAAATAAAATCCTTTTTTTTTATCTTTTACTATGTATACAGTGTTGGTAACATTCTTTTAGGTTGTTACTTGGGCTATTAGGCTCCAAAACCTCATGACGGAATTGATCGTTTTAACTTGATGGATAGACCCATACGGTTGTATTGAGATAACAAATTTGTAGTATTATTTATTTACTACAGAGGTCTTAAGGGGTCTAAATATATGGTGGTCTGATATTTTTTACCATAAAGAAACGGTACAAAATTGTGACTTATGATATAACATATTTTCACAGATGATGTGGTTGCAGATCCACAAACTAAAGGCCTACGCCCATAAATATTTTAGTAACATATTGTTGACATGGGCCTAGGAGTATCTTCGGATACTGTTGTTTAGTGGGAGCTATTTTGGCTTTACTCTAATAAAGTTCACATCTGTGGTTCGTTACACTTAGTAACAATTTGATATGTATCAACTTTTGCATTCAATAAAATATTTTGAATGTGTTGTTATTATGTTGAATACATATTGATAAAGTCTCAAGGGATTGTATAGACCTTGAGTGAAGGCTAGGGGCATTCGGGCATTCGGTTATTAGTCTTGTGCATATATCTTGTGATACATAAAGAAAGGTTAACCATAAGGACAAGACATATGTGGGTTCATTGGAACCATAAAGCATTCTCTCGTGGCACAAGTTTTTGTGACACCTAAGGTAAGAGAATGGTGACTGACAAATGGGATCTCTCTATAAGAGACGTTATCCATTTGACACACTACCATATTGAATCCATATCAATAAAGTTGAGAACATTCGTGACCTTGGAAGGCTTTGTGTGTATACACGCAGTTACCGCCATGATTCGGTGTTTAAGACTTTATGGGATATGATTGACTATTAAGAATTATCTCTGGACCAAATGTGCGCACATACAGTACGATTTCAATTAATATAGTCCAAGTGGGAGAATGTAAGAGTTTTCCTAATGTGGACTAAATTAATTGATATTGTAATTTACTGTTTTTACGGTTACCGTAAAACAGGATTGGTCTAAAGAGAGATAGAAGGTTTCTTAATTAGTCTAATATGGGCTGGCTAGTGTGGACCGAGTTTAACCTGGCCCGTAATGAGGGAGACTGGCTGGAAACTCTATAAATAGTGCTCAAGTCTCTCCTCTAACCCTAATTCTCACATATATCCTCACCTAAGGGGCGTTTACCTAACGCTAAACGTGAGGGGGGGCCGCCTCATTGAGCCAGTGATACAGAGGGCAATAGAGGAGAAGGACTTGATGCGTGGATCCCCTTGATATATGTGGGTAATCCTTTTTATGCTTCCGCTTTATGTTCGATGGATCCCAAAACAGGTGCGTTAATCTTTCTACTCAATTATGCATGTTCTTGTTCTGGTTATGGAGATCTTGGGATTGCGCAATTTGCGTCTAACATGACCTTCCCATCTCTTACATTAAGGTTCAATATAGCCCCGTTCTACAGTCGATGAGGATGCCAGATCAAATCCCCATTGCCATTGTAATCAAGAGAAGGATGAATCAGTATCTGCTCGAAGGGGTTACTGAGCTTGTACTCGCTTCTGTCCACAAGGATTTTCCCTTGCGGAGGGATTTTTCTTGGCTCTCCTATGATTCCATCAGGCAATTGAGGATCACCTTTGGCGTGAGACTTGGCGTTCAGATATATGTTGAGGCAGAATTGTTCTTGATTTCACAAGGTTGATGACGCTCCGGCACAAACTCTGTTTCATATCACAAGTAAATGATTTGTCAATGAATCAGCTCTTCAATTGCGTCTAGATGTGGATTTTCTTGATGGTGTCCACCAAAGAAATATCATTCATCACTTATAGTCTTCTTTCATTATTATTAAATGCACAAGACATATCCCAATGGCGCAACATCGTTTGTGAACAAATTTCGGGAAGAGCAGACCAACAAATGAAGATAATGTAGATGAAACCACAAGCTCTTAGAACAACAGCAGAAACTAGAATCACATCTCACGCGAGTTGTTTGTAATATCAAGTTCACACCTCCTTCGTGTGAAAGGTCTCCATGCACGATTTGGCTATAGTTAGAGCTTACTGAGCCGTGGAAATTCCGTAGTGATTTTCATGGAAATAGCAGATAACGTGAATTCATAAAATTGTCGAAAAGACAGGAAATTCCTCATGCACGGTCGTTATCTCCCTTACTTTGAAGTACTTCTAGGATTCCGGCTACACAACCTGGTGCATCCATGCCAAGAGGAGAAGCAGGAGCTGCTGGCGTCGTCGGCAGTGGAAAAGCAGTGGATTCCTTCACACTGCTTCCGCCGTGGTGGTGGGCGTGCAGACAGAGAGAATATTAGTGATTGTAGGAGGAGAGAAGTCGAATGTAGCGATGTTGCGGGTGAGAAGCGAAATCGTACCTTCAAATGGAATCTTAAATAGAGCAGCACACGGAAGAAGGGTGTGGTGGCTGTCCTGCTTTGCAGGAATGCCCTAAATTCCGGAACATATACTTTCGAGGTGGGGGCTCCCGAAGATCCCGAATTTGCTTTTCTGTCTATATCCTCGTCCGATACCTAGGAGAATGAAAAAACCATGTGCGTCCTGCATCGTGCACGGACACAACGAGTAAATAAAGATATTTTTAGTACCTCCGAATAAAAATGAAACCCGGCCGAATTCTTTATTTATTTATTTATTTATTTGGTCTAAAAACCCGGCCGGATTCATGTGGTGTCAAATGGCACATTTCTTTTCGAAGGATGATGCTGACACTACGGCTAATTCCTGAAACTTATGGAAAAATGACTTTTGAGAACTCTTATTTGATGTCAAATTTGATTTACATGGATGAACATACATCACATCTATCTTTAATTTAAGTAGCTGTTACTAAGACACTACGCACATGAAAGTGATGTCTCTCCTGCTGTGTTTTCGAAATAGATAAATGATTTCGAAACCGAATACACATGCAAAATACAATGCTCGACAACTTAAGTGCATGAATAATTAGAGAAGTGTTAAATACACCTGGTGGAGCGAACGCTAAACATTGATTTCATCCATAAATGGAGGTTTCCACATTCACCGTATGAAGACGGCCAAAGAAATTCATTGTTTTTTTTTTTTTTTTTGGTATGAAAATAATAGTATATTATTAAACAATCCTCTCTTCTTTCCAACTATACCCACACCTAGGTAAATTTTTATCTTTAGACATTCCTCTCTTTCTTTTAGCTGGCTCCAATCCGGGTAAATCTAAACATATTTTACGAAATGATTTTTGATCAATAATCGCCCTATGTTGATAAAATGGGAAATGAATTTTTCCTATGTACACATATACCCTTTATTTCATAATTTTATAATTTTTATTTTTATTTATCAAAAAGTACGAAATGAGGTAATTTTTTTTAATCGGTCCTACTCTACTCATATTTTAACTCTCAGACTTTTGCTCTGCCTCCTTACAGGGCGTGGAAGTTAAAACCCATACTTGAAATTAAATTGTCTCCACCCTAACCCCCTTGAGAAGGTAGAGATTCGAAGCCTTCATATTTTTCTTCCATGTTGGAATGGTGGCCACTAGGGCAAACCCTAGTTACCTCATGATCTCGGAGGTAATTGACAACCTATTTGCCCAACAACTCTTGGAAATGCTAAAAAGCGACATTGGAAACAAAGGATAAAGTGAAATTTAAACATCCAAATCATATGAACGCCTTGTGATTAGAACCCAGGAAATTAACATGGTCCAGTCCACACCTGTTCTTTTCCTTTTGTTTTTTTCTCGTGATGATGATGGAAGTAGCATGAGGACTTGAAAGCAAATGCCTAATTTCTTAAAAAAATTGGAACTTTAGGTTCATATCTAAATTAACTTTTTTTGTCTAAAATATTCTACTTCCACTCTAATCACAAATTTACTCATACGTCCAAAAATTGCCAGTGCATTCTTTAAATATTTCTATATCAAGAGGCCAATGTTATTTTATACGAAGTTGTGGGTATTGAAGATATTGTTTCTAATAATGAATATTTTAGTGGTTTTGATATTTATAATTTTGAAATAAATAATGGCGATTTTCAAATGCGTGTGGATAAATTAGAGATTAGAATGAAGGTTTGTGATCTTTTTTAGATAAAAAAAAAAAAAGAAGCAAATTGAAGCAGAATTAGGATTGGAACAAAAACCAAGGATTCCAAGGGAATCAGGCTAGAAAAGAAATGACAAGGCCGGGTCCACTGCTTTCTTTTTCCTTTTTCTCTCCAAGATCATGATGTAACTAGCGTGAGGCGAGTGGGACGATAGCAACGACATTTAAGGGGAAAAAAAATATAGACAGACCACCAGTTCACAGCTGGTGCCGAGACAGACGGCGAACGTGGGAGAAAGCTTCAAAATTGTTGCTCAGAGGGAAACGTGGAATTTATAGGATCCGCGTTGAGTTTCCCTTGGAACTTCCCAAGAAATTCGGGCTTGTGATTCACTAAAGTGTTTCTTTTATTGTAGGGCTTTCGAAGCTGGCATTAGGTTTATTTCACCGAGGTCGTACTTGCTGCGACTGTCCGCACATACGGCAACGGTGGCGGGGTACATCGTGCCAGGTTCTCTCTGACCATGCCTGGGGGAGGACGAACACCATCATGATAAGACATGGGGATTTAGTAATCATGGGTGAATCAGAGATTTTCGGGATTCGGCAACCGGTACCAAATGCCACGAGCCTTGTTTCGAGTCACTAGCAAAAGATTTGTCAAGAGCCCTCCTCTCGAATCCCCACAAACTAGGGAGTTTCTTGATGGGGGTCCTCCAAGGAACTATCATTCGCCGCTCATAGCATATTCTCGATACAATTAAATGCCTGAGACATGTTTCAATGGTGCAGTACCGTTTGTGAACAAATTTTTGAAAAAGCGGACCAACAAAAGAAGATAATGTAGATAAAAATCACAAATACTTTGTAATCTCTAGTTAACACTTTCATTGTGTGAAATCATCGTGATAGAAAAATTTCCATGTGCAATTTTTATCCGTACAAAGAGCTTATTGAGTCGTGGAGATTTCATAGCAAACCATGAAAACAGTGGACAACGAAATTCGTGATATTGTTAAAAAGGTGGAAATCTCCTCATAAGCAATTGTTATGTTGAAACTAGAATCCCTTCCCACAAAATGTGTAAAAGTTGTCTAAAAAATCATAAACTTATTGCACTTTTACCAATTTAGTCATAAAACCTTTTAATTTTACCAATCAGTTCTAAACTTTTCACGTTTTATTAATTAAGTCCATTTGATCAATTTTGACAGGAAATCATCGACATGGAGTTAGTTGTCCTACATGGTACAGCTTGTACTGACATAGAAAATTTGTAATAATATTTTAATATTTCCCACCACACTACTAAGACTGCATTTGGCAATAAAGATAAATTTTAGAATATGATCAAATTGATCATGTCTTATATTTAGTGTCTACTCAAAACAAGATAAAGTAAGATATAAGAGAAATATAGCTTGAATAAAATTATCCTATGGGGGAGATGAAATAAAAAAAGGATAAAATTTCTAATATCCATAATATAGAAGTTATTTTTCTTGAATAGCAAATTTCTTAAATAGTTAAAATAAAATTATATTTAATTATAAATAATATTTGAATTATAATTTAAAATTAAAGTAATAAAAAATAAAAAAAATTATTTTTTTCATTTAATCATATTTTTATTTATATATTCAAATTTATTTCTATCTTATAATTAAATTTAATATATAAATGTATATTGAATATATTTATTACATATCTTCAAAATCTTAGTATTTTAGGTATATCGGTATAGTTTACTATTTAATAAAAGTTAATTAGAGAAGGATGGAAGGGAAGAAAGTTTTTTTTTTTTTTTTTTAAAGAGGTGAAAAATGACAACAACAACAATATTAAACAAATAAAAATGAAATAGGTAAGAGCATCGTGAAAGTTTCTTACAATCTTTGTTTGTAGAATTTTTAGGTTTATTTATACAGATATACTAAATAATGTACACGTTATGATGTGAATATATTTGGTTTTATTACTACGAGTCATCAAAAAATTGGAAAATTCCAAATAAGGGCCTAAAGTGCCCATATTTTCTAAAATAATGGCCTAAAGTGAATATTGCTTCAAATAAGGGTATAAAGTAGCTAAATAATCTCAAATTAGGGCTTGAAGTAGTTGAATTGGTCAAATAAGGACTTTTGGTTGGTCGGTCATCAAAGAAGGCATATCTTAGTAAAAAAAAAAAAAAAATCGGAATGTATTTTTAATTTTTTATTTGTTTTTTCCTTTTCTTTTTATTTTTCTTTTTTCTTTTTTCTTTTCTCTTCTTCCCTCCGCCGGCTATAGTGGAGGTCACCATACTCAAGCAAGGGCCACCCTCTCCTAGTGTGATGAGGGCGAGGCTCAACCCTCGCTAGATCGATCAGGGGAGGGCATTCCTCACTAGATCCGGCAAGAGGCCACCCTCACCAACATCAGGTGAGAGTCGACCTTGCTTGGGTGGGTGAGGTTCGCCCTCACTTAAGGCCGGCCAAGGGAAGAAGAGAAAAGAAAAAAATAAAATAAAATGAAAAAGGAAACAAAATCAAAAGACTAAAATACCATTTGACTAGTGAGGTTAGACCCTTCTGTAAGATTTATGACCATTTCAAGTATTTATTTGAAACAGTTCCATTTCATAGCCTTATTTGAGATAATTTAACCATTTCAAACTTTTATTTGAAATAAAGTTCACATTAAATCCTTATTTGAGAAATGAGAGCAATTCAAGTCTATATTTGGAATTTTCCATCAAATAATTAATAGGAGATAACAAAATTTTTGGATTTCATATTTTATTCTATCCTATCTAATCCTATTCCGATTAAAAAATTTAGGCGATCAAATATAGCCTAAAAGCATTTCTTGTCAAAACTAAAAAGAAAATAAAAGGGCATATCCTTATCGGAATGTTTTATGAATGGTCTGTTGATTGTCGATCATTGACCTAAATCAACGGTCAATGCGATCGAATTCTTTTTTTTTTTGACAGAAACGATGATATTAGTATTCAAGGAGGACGAAAATTACAACCCGTAGATAGGGCGTCGATACATAGCAAAGTCGTTAAAGGTGCAGAAGGAAAGCTGGGCCAAGAAAGTGAGAGAGAATTTCATGCTTGGGCCCTAGCGGCCCAATCAGCTGCAGCGTTAGCCTCTCTTTGGCAGTGTTGAATCCGCAAATGAGGAAAGGAGAGACGTAGCACAGAAGCATCTGCAACAAAAGTGCGAATCTCCCATGGTGACGAACAGTGATCATTGAGGGTTTCCATAAGGGTTAGGCAGTCAGATTCGATGATGATGTGATCTTCTTCCTTACCCTGTTCTAGCAAATGAGTGAGAGTGGAAATTAGGGCTTGAGCTTCGCATTGTAGGGCTGAAGATGCACAAACAGAACTGCTGCATCCGCCGATCAAAATACCTTTGTAATCCCTGAGGACACATGCGATTGCACCAGTGTGGGTATCGGAGGTAAAAGCCCCATCAATATTCGCCTTAAAACTGCCTTGGTCTGGTGGAGTCCAAAGTCGATTAGGGTTAAGAAGTGCAGAGTCCGTAATGGCCTATTACTATAGTGAGTTTCGGTATAACGTTGCGTCTGCAAGAGCCACATCTACAAGTTGATCAGGAGCTATTCATTGCTGCTGAAAAATAAAATGATTGCGCGCCTTCCATATATGCCAGAGGATGGAAGCAATGATCTCTTTGGAAGGTAAACCCGCTTGACTTTCAAAAATTTCCTTAAGCCACGCATCCATTCAATTTCTATTGTAGGCTGAATGAGAAAGTTGTACTCTTTGATGAGACCATATCTTTGATGTCCATGGGCAAAATAACAGAATGTGTTCGGTAGTTTCAGGGGTGTGCATAGAACAGAGTTGATAGAGAGGGTCTGGTAAGATGTGTCTTCGGAAGAGATTAAATTTGGTAGGGAGAGCATTATGACACAATGACCAGATAAAAACTTTAATCCTAGGAGGGGTGTTGAGATGCCAGATAGATCGCCAGAGATGTGCTGATGTCTGATAAGAGGATGAGGGAAGATTAGGGTTCAAAGGGTAGGCTAATTTTCTGAGGAAGTTGTAGGCCGATTTAACTGAATACTGACCTGATTGTGTTCCTGTCCAGATAAGATGATTAGTTGAAGGAGCACGACTTAATGGGATAGTAAGTATCTCCTCAACGATATGCTGGTCAAAGTGCTGTTGGAGAAGAGAGATATTCCAAACCTGAGCAGGAGGGATTATGAAAGCAGCAACCAGTTTAGGTTCTGCTCGAGGGGCTGGTCCACCTATTATGCCAGAGGTAAGCCATTTATCATCTCAAATATTTATATGCTGTCCATCTCCAACAGACCACTGAAGCTTAGGAAGAATTGTATCTCGACCTAATAGTAAAATTTTCCATCCCCAAGAGGAGTTGGTCTTATTCCTTGCATGCCAAAAATTGGTAGAATGGTAATATAGGCCTTTGAAAAGTCTAGCCCAAAGTGAGGATGGGTTTTGAAATAGTCTCCAGGCTTGTCTCCCTAAGAGGGCTTTATTAAAGGTTAATAGATCGCGAAAGCCAAGGCCACCTGCTATCTTTCTCTGTTTTAGAATATCCCATGCTCTCCAATGAATACCAGTTGTAGTACTGCTTGTTTGCCACCAGAATTTAGTGATTCTCTGCTCAATAGATTTACAGATAGAAACTGAAAGTTTAAAAATAGACATTGCATATTGCGGGAGAGCCTGCTGATATTGCTAGTATGAGTACCTAGAGGGGGGTGAATAGGTATACAAAGATTTTTCTTGATAATTTCTGTATACTTGCGCAATACTTAGACAGTTGAAGGATTCGCGAAGAGTAATAATCAACGTAAGACTGAGTAAGGAAAGAGAGAATTAAACACGTGGTTTAGAGTGGTTCGGCTTGATTCAAGCCTACGTCCACTCTTCTGCACCGACAACCAATTTGGCTGGATTCCACTATGAACAAAGAGATGTTACAGTGTTGATCTTCCTTGATTTTTCGGTGTAGATGATCTACCACACTCACTCAAGGTATCGCCAAGTACAAACACTCTCTGTGTATACAATTTTGCTCAGACTGTATCGACTAATAATCAAGGTGCTTCAGACTCTGGAATTTTTCTATCATTCACGCTCTCAAACAACTAGAACGACTTACTTTTTATACTCCTTTATGCCATCATACCGTTGGCACTTACCAAAGGAATTTCTCCAATCTACCCGTTGGACGGAATCAATTAAGAAGATCATTCGAGCTATAAAAGGAACCTGACGATAGCCCATCAATCCTGTTCGCCCATACAATCAGGATCTTGGTTTCCAAGAATAGAACATTCCAAGAATACTTCGTCGACCATCGGATCTTCAATTGATCTAGATACGAACAAAAGAATCCGTTATATTTGTCCAACCAAAAAAGATCTACTCCAGACGATAGGATTAAATCCTCAACCATATACTTCGGCTCTGGATTTACTTCGTCATTGGATCAGAAAGACTGTCAATGAGAATAGACTTGAGTCTTGAGTCTTAAATCTTAAGTCTTGAATCTTGAGTCTGGTAGTCAGAAAGTCTTCAGACTTTACACTAGACGATCTACAGATACACAGACTAGACTGAAGGAAACGTTTTGTCAGCTTCAAAATATTCTGGAACGATTTCTCCAACAATCTCCCCTTTTTTGATGGTGACAAAACTTTCCTATAGATTTGAACCACTTTGACCTGCAAAAACATTTCTCAAGCAATATGGCAATCTCATAAAGATTAACAAAGCAACCAGACTCTGCATCCACAGAAAATTGGTTAGTCTTTCATGAGTTAATACCATATAACAACACTTGATATGAATGCAAACAGTCAAGCAATAAAATCCACAGCCAATTCAGTCAATATCAAGTTCAAGTTCAGTCAAGATTGCTCAAGTCACAAACACACAAAAAAAACTCAAAGTCAAAGAAATTTAAAGAAAGTTGGTTGGTTGGTTCAAATTGCTTTTCTCCCCCTTTTTGTCAACATTAAAAAGGTGAGAAAGATGTCATGTCTGCTTGGGAATGCGCACAATCTGGAAATCCCCCATGGACTGGACTACTCCTTCTAGCTTCTTCAAGTCTTCCCTCAGTTGAGCTACCTCTTCTCCCTTGGCATTGGCTTGAAGTTGTAGAGCGAGATCTTTCATTTTATCCTCCAAGGTAATTGAAGATGCTTGTCCAGCATTCTTCAAGGCTTGAATTTCACAAATCCGGCATAGATTTGGCCACGCATTTCCAGAAGAATATCCATGATACGACGAAAATCTGCAGAATTGTCCGTCTATGTACTAGCATTGGCTTTCTCAGATGGAGTGAATGCAGACGATGGCGCTTCTGTAAAGTCTTGCAGATTTGGTTCTGACGTATCGTGTCCTTCTTCAGGCAATTGAGAAGCCTGAAATTCTTCTGGGGCTGCTGGAGATTGTCGCAGACCTTCACTATTGGCAGCATGTGGTGAGGACCTCTCTTGCTCGCCAACTCCCCCTGTCTCTAGGACATCAAGAGGAGAATAGTGATGATCATGCTCTTCTGTATCCTTTTCTCCAGATTCAGCTGCAGACTTTTCTTGCTCTTCTTCTCCTTCTTCTTCAGCTTTTGTTTCCTTCTCTCTCTGCTCTTCTTCTTCTCTGTTCTTGTCTTCTTCTTCTTCTTCTCTCTGTTTCTTCTGCTGTTCTGTTGATTGGGAAACATAACGTCTTGTCCTTATCAAGGCAGTGATTGTGAGATCTTCCTCCTCATCTTCATCCTCCAAGATGAGAGTTCTCTTCTTCTTGGATGGGGCACCAATGGTTTCCTTTCCCTTTCTTTTTGAAGCAGACGGAACCCGAGTCTTCACTCTGAATTTCTCCATTGCCTTAGAAAGTTCTTTCGACGCATCTTTGTCAACATCTTTAAACCTACCACCATCTTATCGCACGGTCGAACACGAGAGAGTGTGTGGCGGTTCAATATTCATGTGTCTCAAGATCCTGGTCACCGCACTGGATAAGGCAATTGTCCCTTATCTTTCGACATTGCTCTGTACATGTGAAAGAGAATAGTGTGAGGGAGAGAGAACTTCTTCCCGCAGTTGATTGCGTACATCAATTTTGCTTCGGAATTAGACACATCGCCTTTGATGTAGACTTTGGCCTAATGCAATTCATAACAATTTTGTGCAACACAATGTTGATGGCACGCATCCTTGAATAGATGATTTTTCCCTCAATATTTCTATCTTCGACAAGGTCCATTGTGGCACGAGCAACCGAGACTTTGATCAAGTTGATATCGTGCCCGTTCAACTCCAAGTATGTCCGCCAACATGTCCACATCCAACACATAATCCTCGATCTCAAACACTGAAAGATATTCTATTCGCATCGATAAAACTAAGATTTGAATAGAAATATGCGATCGATTGTGCATATCCGTCCGTGGTGTCGGTGCAAAACGTTCCGGTTGAAGCGCATGAACTTTTCTCTCAAGTTCACATTCACATCCAGAAATCGAAGTCGACACTCCTAGGGTTTATCACCCCTCGTTTCAGCAGTTTGAAGAACAAAGTTTCCTGTTCCTTCGATTTAAATAACTCCATCCTCTTTCCCTTCACCTTCGTAGCAACACCCAATCTCGGTTGAAAATCAGTGAACATTTTGTCATCGTCGTTCCCATTAATCAAATTTGGGCCCGACATCCGAGGATCACTCGGAATATTTGCAAGCGCTTCATCTGCTTTACCTTTGGGAGCAATTCCCAAATCCTCCATTTTCTTCAGAAAAATGTACTCATTCCCATAGTTCTTTTCTTTAAGAAAATCGTCCACATATTTCATCGGAGTCCCAGTACTTTTCAATGCACGGTAGAGTTTGTAAATATAAGAGGGTTTTTGGACTCTTACAGGGTCTACGTCCTCGATTACCTCTTCTTCTGGATGTTGACCCGCACCTTGTGGGGTAGAAGGCGTTGAATGACGTGGTGGAGAATGAGTCGGGTTCTGATGCTGACTCGATAGTTCTTCCTCTTCCGTGAGATCGAAGTGGGTAGGTCCCTCCTTCATCTTCTGTGGTCCCCTTGTCGCGATTCTTGAAGACTTCCTCGAATAAGACATTCTTCTTGTCACTGAGAGATTCCTTTGCTTGCTTTCCCAAGAAAAGATGACAACTTTTTTCGAGGATTAATTCGAAGTAGAAACCGGATTGAGAGGAGAATGCTTTTAGGGTTTTGAAGATCGAAAGAGAAAACTGTGTTTATATAACTCAGTTTTGGAAAGGGGAAGTTCAATCGGTACAAGGAAAGTGTACGAATACCTCTTTTCGAAATCAATAACTGCCAAAATTAACCCTTTTGAAAAGACAAGATTTTTTTTTTTCGATTTTCACGGAGACTAAGCGAAAGATCATACCTTTTCGAGTTTAGATAAAATAACAACTTACAGTCTATAGTCATCAACGTCGAGTCGTAGAGATTTGAGTCGAGATATTTGAGTCGACGGTTATCAACTTTCTGAGTCTGAAGGTTGGAGAGTCTCTAGACTTTAACTTCTTCAAGCTTCAAGATGTTGAGTCTGGAGCGGATAAAATCAAATTGATTTTTCTCCAAAGGCTTTGTGAATATAATCACTAGTTGACTTTTTGAATCAACAAATTGAATCGAGATTTCTCCACTTTGTATATGATCTCTAATAAAGTGATGTCGAATTTCTATATGCTTTGCTCTTGAATGAAGAATTGGATTTTTGGTGAGATTGATTGCGCTGGTATTGTCACATTTGATTTCTGTGCATGAGTCTTCAATTCCAAAGTCTTGTAGCTGTTGTTTTATCCATAGTATTTGTGAACAGCAGCTTCCAAGAGCAACATACTCTACTTCTGTTGTTGAGAGAGCTACAGTGCTTTGTTTCCTTAAAAACCAAGATACTGTCCTGCTTCCAAGCAACTGGCAAGTTCCAGAAGTACTCTTTCTATCGACTCTGCATCCGGCCAGATCTGCGTCTGAATATCCTAGAAGATTAAAGTCTCCCTTCTTAGGATACCAAAGACCCATGCTTGAAGATGAAGCAACGTATTTAATGATACGTTTTGCAGCACCGAGATGAGATTCTCTAGGATCCGATTGAAACCTAGCACGAGATACAAACACTCAACAAAATGTCGTCTAGAAGCGGTAAGATAAAGAAGTGAACCGATGATGCTCTGTCAGCTTTTGATCAACTTTCTTCCCTTCATCATCTTTGTTTATCTTCAAAGAACTTGACATTGGTATATCAATCTTCTTGCAATTTTCTAATCCAAATCTTTTGACAAGATCATTAGCATATTTTTCTTGGAAAATAAAAGTTCCTTCCTTCAATTGCTTTATTTGAAGGCCAAGAAAGAATGTTAATTCTCCCATCATACTCATTTCAAACTCATCCCGCATAGACTTAGAAAATTTCTTGCAAAGACTTTCATTAGAGGATCCAAAAATAATGTCATCAACATATATTTGAACGAGTAAAAAGCTTTTGTTTTCCTTTTTGATGAATAGAGTAGTATCTACTTTACCTTTAACAAAGCCGTTCGTAATAAGAACTTACTTAGTCGTCGTACTAAGCTCGAGGTGCTTGCTTTAGACCATACGGGGCTTTTTTCGGTCCCCGAAGACCGAGTCGGCTTCTTTGGGTCTTCAAATCCGGTTGTTCCACATAAACTTCCTCTTGGATAAATCCATTGAGGAAAGCACTTTTGACGTCCATTTGGAATAACCTGAAATTTTTGTAACAAGCAAACGCAAGTAATAGACGAATAGCTTCTAACCTTACTACAGGAGCGTAAGTCTCATCATAGTCTCTTCCTTCTTCTTGCATGTATCCCTTGGCCACGAGTCTTGCTTTATTTCGTATGACTTTTCCCTTTTCATTTATCTTGTTTCTGAACACCCATTTGGCTCCAATAACAGTTTTACCTTTAGGTTTAGACGTCAATTCCCAGACATCGTTAACGTTGAACTGTCTGAGCTCCTCTTGCATAGCTTCGATCCAGCTTTCATCAGATAAAGCTTCTTCTATGCTTTTTGGTTTAATTTCAGAGATGAGAGCAACAGCACTAGACTCTTCACGTCTTTTGGATCTGGTGCGAATTCCTTCATTAATTTCGCCGATAATGAGATCTTTAGGATGACTAGACTTGTGTTTCCAGTTACTGGTTGATTTTTCTGGATGATAATCTCTTTCTTTATTTGAATCTTCATGAACATCTTGATGCTGGTCTTCCAGAGTCTGAGATACTTTTTGAGTTGTAAGCTTTGGAAGGTCTGGAGCAGGTTCAGACTCTTCATATTGAGTTTTACTGGGTTCATCTTGCATAGAGTCTTGAAATTTGACATTCATTGACTCCTCCACAGACTGGCTCTTCTTATTGTAGACTCTATAGGCTTTGCTTGATGTAGAATATCCAAGGAAGATGCCTTCATCGATCTTTCTTCAAACTTACCAACTCGATCTTTTGCATTTTTCAATATAAAGCATTTGCAACCGAACACATGAAAGTATGAAACAATAGGCTTCTTATTTTTGAATAATTCATAAGGAGTTTTCTCAAGAATAGGTCTTAGGAAGACTCTATTGATGATATAGCATGCTTTGTTGAAACACTTCAGCCCAAAATCGTGAAGAAATTTTGCTTTCAATTAAAAGTGTTCTAGCCATTTCTTGAAGAGATCTATTCTTTCTTTCCACAACTCCATTTTGCTGAGAAGTGTATGGAGAAGATAATACATGATTAAAACCAGATTCATCACACAATTTTGTGAAATCTTGATTTTCAAATTCACCTCCATGATCTGTTTTTATACTTGAGATAACACATCCTTTCTCATTTTGGACCTTTTTAGCAAATTTTTCAAAATAGGAAAATGTTTCTGACTTACTTGCAAGGAAATATACCCAAGTAAGCGAGAGAAATCATCCACAATTACTAGGCAATATTTCTTACCTCCAATACTTTGAGTTACGGTTGGTCCGAAGAGATCCATATGCAGAATCGTAGTACATGATTAGTAGAGACATGATTTATTGGCTTAAATGAATTTCTTACCTGTTTTCCCGAATACAGGTGTGCATGGATCGGAATTTTGATATGGTAATTTGGGTAGACCTCGAACAAGCTGCTTTGATGAGATTTTGGCTAATTGCTTCATATTGACATGGCCAAGCTTTCTATGCCATAAGCTTGCTTCATCTTGGATTGAAATTAGGCATTGAGATTCATTCAATTTCATGTCTAAGAGGTAGATGTTTCCATGTCTTCGACCCATGAAAGACTAAGTAGAGTCTTTACTAATTCCATAGCAAATTCCTTCTTGAAAGGAGATCTTGAAACCAGTATCACACAGTTGACTAATGCTGAGAAGGTTATAGTTGAGTCCTTCCACTAGAGAAACATTACTTATTGTGAGATTTCCAATTTTCATAGTTCCAAATCCGACGATGCTTCCTTTGCCATTTCCTCCAAATGAAACATTTCCGCCGTTTACTTGAACAAGCTTCACGAAGCACTTTGAGTCTCCTGTCATGTGTCTTGAACATCCGCTTCAAGATACCATTTTATCTTTTTCTTGACGGAGACCTGCATTTAAAAAAGAATCTCAAGTTTTCTTTGGTACCCAAATTTTCTTGGGTCCTTTGGTGTTAGTAGGATAAGCATTATTAGGCCATACTTTCTTAACAGGTTTCCAAACCATAGGACATTCTTTTTCAAAGTGATCCTTCTTGTTACACTTTGAACACCTTAGAGCATTTCGACCAACGAGACTTTACAAAAACTTTCTTGAAATGATTTTTGTAAGCCTCTCTCGACGGTCTTTTCTTAATTCTTTCTTTAACTTTAGGAAAATCAATCAAGGGAATCGTTTCCGCTGTCATGCCTAAACCAGACTTATTGAAGTAAGGTCTTGATTTGAAAGAACTTTTTCAAGCTTTTCGGATCCTATCGAAAACTTCTTTGAAATATTTGATAAGTCCGTTTTTAAGAAAACATTTTCTTTCAAAAGATCATCTTCTTTTTCTTTAAGAGCAGAAACATTTAGGTCCGGACTTTTAACTCTTTCTTCTAAAATGACTCCTTTTTGTTTTAAAACTGAGTTTTCCTTTTTAAGTTCGGAAATCCTTTTGAGAGAAGTCTTAAGACCAAACACGGTTCATCAATATATTTAGAGACTTTGACAGTAATTTTAAAATCACTTACCTCAAATTCACTATTCGAAGTCGATCCGTAACCGAGTCCGAGTCGAATGTGCCATTAAACATATGTTGGCATATTCATTATCACTCTCTTCACATTCATATCACTCCGTGGTTTCGGCTTTGAGAGCTTTTCGAAACTTCTCAGCTTTTCCTATTTTCTTCTTGAAGAGGACGGTTGGGTCCGATGTGTCCCTTCTTCTTACATTCGAAGCAAACTACATCTTTGTTTGGTTCCTCATCATCAACGAGACTTGGTCTGCTGTCTCTCGGAAACTTTGTTTCTTTGAGTTGAACCTTCGCCTTTTCTATTCAGTTTTCTGAATCTTCTTATCATGAGGGCGAGCTCCTCATCATCCATTTCATCTTCGAATCTGCATCATCGAGTCATCATTTGATTTTAATGCAATAGATTTCTTACCTCTTGGATCTTCTTCTTCATTAATTCGTTCCACTTCATAAGATCGAAGGGTTCCAATTAGCTCGTCGACGATAGAGGCATGATTCTTTTCGTCTCTCTTATTGAAGTCTTTATATGATTCCAGTCCTTGGAGAGTCCACGTAGTAGCTTGTTCACCTTCATGGGATCAGAAATTTTTTGTCCTTGGTTCTCAAGACCATTGACAATATCTGTAAAACGACTAAACATATCAGTTATAGATTCTCCTGGTTTCATTTTGAAGGCTTCATATTGACCGAGGAGAATGTTAATTCTGGTCTCCTTCACTCGATCTGTCCCTTCATAGGTGATGTGTAATCTATCCCATACTTTTTTTTGCTGTAACACAAGAAGATATTCTGTTATATTCAGTTGGAGATAAGGCACAATCTAAAGAATAAATTGCTTTTGCATCGAGTGCTTGTCTCTTGTTTATCTCTTCCTGAGTCATTCCGCTGGCATCAACAGTTTCTTTTCCTCTTTCAGAGATTGATGCAGCAGTAGGAGTAATTCCTCTTTCCACAACATCCCATTCCAGAGGATCCTTGGATCGTAGGAAAGCTTTCATCTTGTTCTTCCCGATGTTGTAATCCTTTCCGTCAAAGTAGGGTGGTCTGGTATTGCTTTGCCCTTCCATCAGCCCTGGTGCTAGCATACTAGCCATGGATCTTTTACTCTGAAGTAAAACACTTCAAACAAAGTAAGAACACGGGCTCTGATACCAATTGATATTGCTAGTATGAGTACCTAGAGGGGGGTGAATAGGTATACAAAGATTTTTCTTGATAATTTCTGTATACTTGCGCAATACTTAGACAGTTGAAGGATTCGCGAAGAGTAATAATCAACGTAAGACTGAGTAAGGAAAGAGAGAATTAAACACGTGGTTTATAGTGGTTCGGCTTGATTCAAGCCTACGTCCACTCTTCTGCACTGACAGCCAATTTGGTTGGATTCCACTATGAACAAAGAGATGTTACAGTGTTGATCTTCCTTGATTTTTCGGTGTAGATGATCTACCACACTCACTCAAGGTATCGCCAAGTACAAACACTCTCTGTGTATACAATTTCGCTCAGACTGTATCGACTAATAATCAAGGTGCTTCAGACTCTGGAATTTTTCTATCATTCTTGCTCTCAAACAACTAGAACGACTTACTTTTTATACTCCTTTATGCCATCATACCGTTGGCACTTACCAAAGGAATTCCTCCAATCTACCCGTTGGACGGAATCAATTAAGAAGATCATTCGAGCTATAAAAGGAACCTGACGATAACCCATCAATCCTGTTCGCCCATACAATCAGGATCTTGGTTTCCAAGAATAGAACATTCCAAGAATACTTCGTCGACCATCGGATCTTCAATTGATCTAGATACGAACAAAAGAATCCGTTATATTTATCCAACCAAAAAAGATTTTCTCCAGACGATAGGATTAAATCCTCAACCATATACTTCGGCTCTGGATTTACTTCGTCATTGGATCAGAAAGACTGTCAATGAGAATAGACTTGAGTCTTGAGTCTTAAGTCTTGAGTCTTGAATCTTGAGTCTGGTAGTCAGAAAGTCTTCAGACTTTACACTAGACGATCTGCAGATACACAGACTAGACTGAAGGAAACGTTTTGTCAGCTTCAAAATATTCTGGAACGATTTCTCCAACACCTGCACTACCATCTTTAACAAGATTTCCTTCCCTCCTTTAGAAAGAAAGTGCTCTTTCCAACCATCAAGTTTAGCACAAACCCGACCCAAAATCCATGCAAACATATCCTTCTTAGATGTACCCCAGTCAGATGGAATACCTAAATACTTGCCTATTTTAGATATGACAGGAACTCTTAACTCTGTAGCAAGGTTTTGTTGTAAAAGCAGAGGACAACCCTTACCACAGAATAAGCCAGATTTATTTCTGTTGATAGCTTGACCAGTCGCTAGACAATATTGATGTAAAACATTGGCTAGATTCTGACTTTCTAGGGTAGTTCCAGTCAAGAAAAAGATTGCATCATCCGCGAAAAATAAATGGGAGAGAGTAGGGCAGTACCTATTTAGTTTGATTCCTTTGAGAGTGCCTGATTGGATAGCTTGATGCATGAGAGTAGATAAGAGATTGGCTACAAGGATAAATAAATATGGAGATAGTGGATCCCCCTGTCTAAGACCCCTTGTAGGATGGAAGTAATCCAACAATTCACCATTAAATTTAACACTGAATGTGGTGGTGGTGACACATTGCATCACCCACGGAACCCATTGAACATGGAAGCCGAGTTGTTTAAGATAGTCCTCTAAAAAATCCCACTCAATCCGATCATAAGCTTTCTGCATGTCGAGCTTTAAAACCGCTTGAAAATGTTTCTTTCTTTTGCTATGATTTAAATGATGCAAAACCTCTTGCACAACCATAATATTGTCTTGAATCTGTCTACCTATGACATAAGCACTCTGTTCTGTTGAGATTAGTTCTGGAAGAAACTGCTTTAAACGGTTGGCCAACACTTTAGAAATGATTTTGTATGTGAAATTGCAGAGGCTAATAGGGCGATATTGTTCTAACCTTTTCGGATGTGGCACCTTAGGGATAAGAGAAATTAGAGTCCTGTTGATAGTAGAGGGCATCACTCCTGAATTGAAAAAATTGCTGACTGATGTATATATGTCATCGTGAATAATATCCCATTGGTTATGAAAGAATAACCCGTTAAAACCATCCGGACCAGGGGCTTTGTTGGCTTTAAGCTAGAAAGTAGCTTGCTTAACTTCCTCTCTAGTAACAATTGTTGTTAAAATTGCATTCATGTCTGCTGTGATGACCTGATGGCATTGTGTAAGAATAGGCTAATAATCTCTAAAGCCAATTGAGCGATAGAGTTGTTCAAAATAGGTTTGCGTTATACACTTAAGCTAAGTAGAATCACGAATCCAGCCAAGGTGCTCATCTTTTAACATGCTGATGCGATTCGTTGTCGACGTTGGATTGTAGTTGCATGAAAAAAATTTGTATTTTTGTCACCCTCCTGTAGCCATTGGATCCGAGAACGCATTGCCCAATATGTTTCTTCCCTCTGCCATATTTTGTGAATTTCATCTTGTAGGCTAGATACGAGTGCTTTGTCGTAGGTAGGACCTGGTTTATTAATGTGATTCTGAATCTGCTGTTGTAACAGGGAGACTTGTTGCTGGTTGTTGTTGAGAAGGGATTTACTCCACGTGGCAAGAGCAAATGAAGTACGTTGAAGCTTGCTAGTCAATGATTGAGGTCGCATTGCTGATGAAGTCCATGTAGTATTTATGATCGATTTACAGTCTCTCTCTTGCAGCCAAAAAGCTTCAAAGTAGAAAGTTTTCTTCCTTTTAAAGGAGTGCGGTTTAGTGAGTAATAGTAGAGGACTGTGATCAGAGGCTAAAGCAGGGAAAGCAAAGACTTCTGCCCTCGGGTAAGATAACCGCCAGTCAATTGTGCACAGGGCCCTATCTAGCCTTTCTTTAATGGCTTCATCACCATCTCTTTTATTTACCCATGTATAAAAGCATCCTTTACTTTCAATGTTCATAAACATGCAATCATTCACAAACTCTCGAAAGGAATTTAATCTATATGACTCGATAATCTTTTTGCCCTGCTTTTCCCAGTGATAAAGGATATCATTATAATCACCTATACACACCCATGGAGAGGAACTTGAAGTTCGAATCTGTCTGATATCTGCCTAGACTTGCTGTCTATGATGGTATATCGAAGGCGCATGAAGACATGTAAGTCTCATGGTCTTAGCAGTCTGATTCTTGGTGCAAATAGTGTCAATAAAGTGGCAAGTAGAATGCTCGACAGTTAACGTCACCTCCTGGTCATTCCAAAAGATTACCAAACCTCCAGCCACACCCATAGGATTGACTATAAAAGAACTTGAAAACTTCAGCTTTCTCTTGAGACGCTGTATCATCATGTCTTGATATTTCGTTTCCATCAAAAAACGATATTAGGCCTTTCACTGGCCACAAGGGCCCTTAATGCTTGAATTGTCAGGGGATTGCCCAGCCCCTGACAATTCCAACTTATGATCCTCATTTGTCCTGTGGTGGCTTTTTTAGGCAAGCCACCTCAGCCCATGTTCCAACCCCTTCAGTGGAAAAGATAGGGGTATCTAGGAGAGTTGAGTCATCAAGAACTGTGTTGACATTAGAAGAAGTCCCATAAGGATTGTATCTTTTGGTTTTTTTTCAGTGGACTAGATTTGGAGACTAATCGTGGAGTCTTGATTTTCTTACAGATGGAAGAATCCTCTGCTGCACTGTGTGATAACTGATATAGCTAGTACAAGTACCTAGAGGGGGGTGAATAGGTATATAAATTATTTTTCTCGATAATTGCACAATACTAAATAGTTGATAGATTTGAAACAAACAATAATCAAGGTAAGACTGAGAGAAGGGAAGAGAAAATTGAACACGCGGTTTATAGTGATTTGGCTTATTTTAAGCCTACGTCCACTCTTCTGCACTGACAGCCTATTGGCTGGATTCCATTATGAACAAAGAGATGTTACAGCGTTGATCTTCCTTAATTTCTCGGTGTTGATGATCTACCACACTTGCTCAAGATCTCACTAAGTATAGACACTCTCTGTGTATACGATTTCGCTCAATATATCGACTAATAAACAAGGTGCTTCAGACTCTGGAATTTCTCTATCGATCATTCTCTAAAGCAACTAGAACGTCTTCCTTTTATACTCCTTTATGCCATCATACCCATTGGCACTTACCAAAGGAATTCCTCAAATCTACCCGTTGGACAGAATCAATTAAGAAGATCATTCGAGCTATTAAAGGAACCTGACGATAGCCCATCAATCCTGTTCGCCCATACAATCAGGATCTTGGTTTCCAAGAATAGAACCTTTCAAGAATATTTCGTCGACCATCGGATCTTCAAACGATCTAGATTACGAATAAAAGAATCCGTTATTTTTATCCAGCCAAGAAATCTTCTCCAGAGGATAGGACTAAATCCTCAACCAAATACTTCGGCTCTGAATTGCCTTCATCACTGGATTAGAAAAACTGTCAATGAGAATAGTCTTGGGTCTTGAGTCTTGAGTGCTGAGTCTGGTGATCAGAAAGTCTTCAGACTCTAAACAGAAGGTCTGTAAATATCCAGACTAGACTAATAGAAACGTTTTGTCAACTTCAAAATATTATGGAAAGATTTCTCTAACAATCTCCCCTTTTTTGATGGTGACAAAACTTTCCTGTAGATTTGAACAACTTTGACCTGCAAAAACATTTCTCAAGTAATATGGCTATCTCATAAAGATTAATAAATCAACCAGACTCTGCATCCACAGAAAATTGGTTAGTCTTTCATGAGTAATACCATACAACAACACTTGATATAAATGCAAACAGTCAAGCATCAAAATCTACACCCAAGTCAGTCAAATTCAAGTTCACACCCAAGTTCACTCCCAAGTTCACTCAAGTCATACTCAAAAACAAACATTCAAACACTCAAAAGAAATTTAAAGTCAAAGTTTAGAGAGTTCAAATTTGCAATTCTCCCCCTTTTTGTCATCATTAAAAAAGGTGAGAAAAGAGTCAGGTCTGCTTGGGAATGCGCACGATCTGGAAATCTCCCATCGACTAGACGATGCCTTCTAGCCTCTTCAAGTCTTCCCTTAGATGAGCTACCTCTTCTCCTTTGGCATTGGCTTGAATTTGAAGAGCGAGGTCTTTCATTTTATCCTCCAGGGTAACCGAAGATGCTTGTCCAGCATTCTTCATGACTTGAATTTCACAGTCCAGAGCATAGATTTGACCCTGCATTTCCAGAAGAACATCAAGGATACGACGAAAATCTGCTGTATTGTTCGTCTGTGTGCTCGCATTTGCTTTCTCGGATGGAGTGAATGCAGACGATGGAGCTTATGTATAATCTTGTAGATTTGGTGTTGACGTATCATGTCCTTCTTCAGGCATTTGAGAAGCCTGAAAATCTTCTGGATCTGCTTGTGAGCGTCTTAGACCTTCACTGTTGGCAGCATGAGGTGTAGACCTTCCTTGCTCGCCATCTCCCCGTCTCTAGGACCTCAAAAGGGGAAGAGTGATGGTCATGCTCTTTAGCATCTTGATTCCCCTTCTCTCCAGCTTCAGCTGTAGACTTTTCTTTCTCTTCTTCTCCTTCTTCTTCAGCTTCTTGCTCTTTCTCTCGCTGCTCTTCTTCTTCTCTGTTCTTGGCTTGCTCCTCTTCTTCTCTCTGTTCTTCTGCTTCTTTCCCTTTCTTCTGATGTTCCATTGGTTCAGGTACAGAACGTTTGGTCCTTATCAATATAGAGATAGTGAGATCTTCCTCTTCATATTCATCTTCCAAGATGAGAGTTCTTTCCTTTTTGGATGGGGCACCAATGGGCTCCTTCCCTTTTCTCTTTGAAGCAGAAGGTACTGGAGTCTTCACTCTAAACTTCTCCATTGCCTTAGAAAGCTCTTTCAAACGCATTTTGGTCAGCATTTTAAAACCTACCACCATTTTTTCGCATGGTCGAACATAAAGAGTATGTGGAGGTTCAATATTCAAGTGTCTAAAGATCTTGGTCACCAAACCTGGGTAAGGCAATTGGCCCTTGTCCTTTGCCATTGCTCTGTACATGTGAAAGAGAATGGTGTGAGGGAGAGAGAACTTCTTCCCTGAGTTAATCGCGTACATCAATTTTGCCTCGGAATTAGACACGTCAGTCTTGGATGTAGACTTCGGCCTGATACAATTGATCACAATTTTGTGAAGCAAGATATTGATGGCACGCATCCTTGAATAGGTAATTCTTCCCTCTGTATCCCCATCTTTGACAAGCTCCAATGAGGCACGAGCAATTGAAACTTTGATCGGTTGATAGCGTCCTCGTTCAACTCCAATTATGTCAGCCAACATGTCCACATCTATCACATGGTCCTGGTCTCGAACACTGAATGATATTCTATTCGCATCTAGAAAGCTAAGATTCGAATAGAAGTATGCTGTTAATTGCGCATAACCATCTGTGGTATCAATGCAAAATTGCTCAAGTTGAAGCAGATTGAACTTCTCCCTTAAGTTCACATTAATGGCATCCAAGAAATCGAAATCAACACTCCTAGGGTTTATCACCTCTCGTTTTAACAGTCTGAAGAACAGATTCTCCTCTTCCTTCGATTTAAACAACTCCATTCTTTTTCCCTTCACCTTTGCAGCAATACCCATTCTAGGTTGAAATTCATTGAACATTTTATCATCATCGTTCCCGTCAGTCGGATTCTGTCCCGATACACGAGGGTCACTTGGAATATTTGCAAATGCTTCCTCAGCCTTTCCTTTGGGAGCAATTCCCAAATCCTCCATTTGTCGCAAAAAGATATACTCATTTCCATAATTCTTATCCTTAAGGAAATAATCTACGTAGTTCAGCGAAGTCCCAGTGCTCTTCAACGCACAATAGAGCTTGTAAATAAAAGAGGGTTTTTGGACTCTTACAGGGTCTGCGTCCTCAATTATTTCTTCCTCCGGTTGTTGACCCGCACCTTGTGGGGTAGATGATTTTGAGTGACATGGTGGAGAGTGAATCGGGCTTTGTTGCTGACTCAATAAATCTTCTTCTTCGATGAGATCGAAATGGGTAGGCCCTTCCCTCATTCTCTGTGGTCCCATATTCGCGATTCTTGAAGACTTCCTCAAAGAAAACATCATTCCTTGTCGTTGAAAGATTCTTTTACTCGCTTTCCCAAGAAAATATGACAACTTTCTCGAAGATGAACACGAAGTAGAGACAGGATTGGGAGGAGAATGCCTTTTAGGGTTTTGAAGATTAGGCGAAAAAGAAAACTGTATATATATAACTCGGTTTAAAAAAGAAAGATCAATCGGCACAAGGAAAGTGAATAGACACCTCTTTTTAAAATCATTAACTGCCAAATAGAAGTTAATCCTTTTGAAAATTAACTGAACTAAAGATTGTACCTTTTCGAGTTTGAATATAATAACAACTTACAGTCTATAGCCATGAATGTCTAAGTCTGAGGGTTGGAGAATCTCTAGACTTTAATTTCCTCAAGCTTCAAAATGTTGAGTTTGGAACAGATAAAATCGAATTGATTTTTCTCCAAAAGCTTTGTGAATATATCCGCTAGTTGATTTTTTGAATCAACAAATTGAATCGAGATTTCTCCATTTTGAACATGATCTCTAATGAAGTAATGTTGAATCTCTATATGCTTTGCTCTTGAATGAAGGATTGGATTTTTAGTGAGATTGATTGTGCTGGTGTTGTCACATCTGATTTTCTGCTTCTGTTGTTGAGAGAGCCACAGTGCTTTGTTTCCTTGAAAACCAAGACATTGTCCTGCTTCCAAGCAACTGGCAAATTCCTGAAGTACTCTTTCTATCGACTCTGCAATCGGCCAGATCTGCGTTTGAATATCCCAGAAGATTAAAGTCTCCCTTCTTAGGATACCAAAGAGCGATGCTTGAAGATGAAGCATCGCAGCACTGAGATGGGATTTTATAGGATCTGATTGAAACCTAGCACAGATGCAAACACTCAACAAAATGTCAGGTTTAGAAGCAGTAAGATAAAGAAGTGAACCAATGATGCTCCTGTACAGCTTTTGATCAACTTTCTTCCCTTCTTCATCTTTGTCTATCTTCAAAGAACTTGACATCGGTATGTCAGTCTTTTTGCAATTTTCTCATCCAAACCTTTTGACAAGATCATTAGCATATTTTTCTTGATAAATAAAAGTTCATTCCTTCAATTGCTTTACTTGAAGACCAAGAAAGAATGTTAACTCTCCCATCATACTCATTTCAAACTCATCCTGCATAGACTTAGAAAATTTCTTGCATAGACTTTCTTAGAGGATCCAAAAATAATATCATCCACATATATTTGAACAAGTAAAAAGCTTTTGTTTTCCTTTTTGATAAATAAAGTAGTATCTATTTTACCTTTGATAAAACCATTATGTATTAAGAACTTACTTAGTCTGACGTACCAAGCTCGAGGTGCTTGCTTTAAACCATACAATGCCTTTTTCAGTCTGAAGACTAAGTCTGGCTTCTTTGGGTCTTCAAACCCAGGTGGTTGTTCCACATAAACTTCCTCATGGATAAATCCATTTAGGAAGGCACTTTTGATGTCCATTTGGAATAACCTGAAATTTTTATAACAAGCAAACGCAAGTAATAGACGAATAGCTTCTAACCTTACTACTGGTGCGTAATTCTCATCATAGTTTATTCCTTCTTCTTGCGTATATCCTTTGGCCACGAGTCTTGCTTTGTTTCGTACGACTTTTCCTTTTTCATTCATCTTGTTCCTGAACACCCATTTAGCTCCAATAACAGTTTTACCTTTCGGTTTAGATGTCAATTCCCAGACATCATTAATGTTGAACTGTCTAAGCTCTTCTTGCATAGCTTCAATCCAGCTTTCATCAGATAAAGCTTCTTCTATGCTCTTTGGTTCAATTTCAGAAATGAGAGCCACAGCACTAGACTATTCACGTCTTTTGGATCTGGTGTGAATTCCTTCATTAATTTCGCCGATAATGAGATCTTTGGGATGACTGGACTTATGCTTCTAGTTTCTGGTTGATTTGTCTGGTTGATGATCTCTTTCTTTATTTGAATCTTCATGAACAGCTTGATGCTGGTCTTCCAGAGTCTGAGATACTTCTTGAGTTGTAAGCTTTAGAGGGTCTGGAGCAGGTTCAGACTCTTCATAATGAGTCTGACTGGATTCATCTTGCGTAGAATCTTGAAATTTGACATTCATTGACTCCTCCACAGACTGGCTCTTCTTGTTATAGACTCTGTAGGCTTTGCTTGATGTAGAATATCCAAGGAAGATGCCTTCATCTGATCTTTCTTTAAACTTACCAACTCGATCTTTTGCATTTTTCAATATAAAGCATTTGCAACTGAACACATGAAAATATGAAACAATGGGCTTCTTATCTTTGAATAACTCATAAGGGGTTTTCTCTAGAATAGGTCTTAAGAAGACTCTATTGATGAAATAGCACGCTGTTGAAACAGCTTCAGCCCAAAATCGTGAAGAAATCTTACTTTCAATTAAAAGAGTTCTAGCCATTTCTTGAAGAGATCTATTCTTTCTTTCCACAACCCCATTTTGCTGAGGAGTATATGGAGAGGAGAACACATGCTTAAAGCCAGATTCATCACAAAATTTTGTAAAATCTTGATTTTCAAATTCACCTCCATGATCTGTTCTTATACTTGAGATAACACATCATTTTTCATTTTGAACCTTTTTAGCAAAATTTTCAAAATACGAGAAGATTTCGGACTTACTTGCAAGGAAATATACCCAAGTAAAGTAGGAGTAATCGTCCACAATTACTAGGCAATATTTCTTACCTCCAATGCTCTGGGTTCTGGTTGGTCCGAAGAGATCCATATGGAGCAACTGAAGTACATGATTAGTAGAGACATGATTTATTAGCTTAAATGAATTTCTTACCTGCTTTCCCAGAATACATGGTGTGCATGGATCGGACTTTTGGTATGGTAATTTGGGTAGACCTCGAACAAGCTGTTTTGATGAGATTTTGGCTAATTGCTTCATGTTGACATGACCAAGCTTTCTGTGCCATAAGCTTGCTTCGTCTTGAATTGAGATTAAGCATTGCGATTCATTTGGTTTCACATCCAGAAGATAGATATTTCCATGTCTTCGACCCATGAAAGACTGAGTAGAGTCTCTACTGGTTCCAGAACATGTTCCTTCTTGAAAGAAGACCTTAAAACCAGTGTCACATAATTGACTAATGCTGAGAAGATTGTAATTGAGTCCTTCCACAAGGGAAACATTACTTATTGTGAGATTTCCAATTTTCACAGTTCCAAATCTCACAATACTTCATTTGCTGTTTCCTCCAAATGCATCTGAAAGAGCTTTCTAAGGCAATTGAGAAGTTCAAAGTGAAGACTCTAGTACCTTCTCTGTGCAGGACTTTGGACTCATGAGAGACAGAGCGAAAAGTAGAAAGAACGTCCTCCGTAATGCCTTCATGATATATACCGGCATATACATAGGTTGTAACACCCGTGCGTAGGTTTAATTAAATAAGCTACTCCAGTACTATGTGCGGAGACTAGACCTATTAAAATGTGTTATGGATCCACTTCTTAACCTATATAAGATGGATTGAATTATTATATTAGTTAGGTATATTTAGTAAATAGGTTTAGAAGGATAAAGCTCAACATAATATAGGGCTTCGTTTATTATGCAGAAAAAGTAGCATTTTCTAGAAAATGTTTTCCATGAAGACCTTTTTTTTTTTTTTTTAAATGACAATATTTTCCGATGTTCGGCCTAAACTTGAAAATGAACTACAAAATATTTTCTGCCGTTTAGTATGTAAAATTCGATTCATTTGTCCTCTTGCACTCATTTTAATAAATTATTTATATTATTTATATTATTTTTTTTATTTTTATCTTTAAAAAATAAAAAAAATTAATTTTTCTTTCTACTTTTTTTCCTTTTTTTTTTTTTCCTTTTTCAGCTGGTTGTTGATCACATCGACAACCGACGAGCCTTGAGCTCACTTGCCTCGAAAAGGCTTGCCAATCTAGTGAGGCTGGAGACCGGTGAGCTCTAGCCAATGGCAAGGCTTGCCCAAGCATCATGCTCACCAATCGGGCAAGCCTTGAGCTTGAGGCTTGCTTATAGCCGGTCGCCAGCTGTCACTATGGTTGGCGACCGGCCAAGAAAGAAGGAAAACAAAAAGAAAGAAAAAGAGAAAACATAAAAATAATAAAAATCCAAATTTTTTAAGGAAAAAAAAAGTAGGGGCTAGCAAGGGTGTGAGATAAGAGGGAGTGTGTGAGGAAAATGTTTTCCATTATTTGAAAAGTGAAAAATATTTTTCCTATTTTAAAAGACTTTATCAGTTCATTTTCCATAAAACAAACGCCAGAAAATCTGAAAAATGTTCTTTTGAAAATTGTTTTTGGTCAGACGAATGGAGCCTAGGTGTTAAATGGTTTCCAACTTACTTAGTCCTAGTCCACTTTTATGACTCTTTGTTCATTTTCTCTCGCCCTCACTCAATTTTACAGCTTACTCTTCACTTTCACCTCAGTTTGCGTATAAGTTTTCCTAAATTTGATTAAATATGAAATTTTTTTTTTATAATATGGGTCAAGACGTAAACAAGTAATTAAATTTGCATTGCATAAAGATGTGTCAATACAAGTGGTCTATTCCGGTTCAACTATTTTCGACCCGACCTACCCATTTAACGGGTCTACCTACGACGTAATCATTTGTGGAAATTAGGATTTCCAGGAATACGTGCCAATTTTGTTTGAGGATCAAGGGGAATGCGTTATACAGCTTGCTCTCCTCGGTTTTTAACTTGCTGTTCACAAACGAAGAATAGTTTGAATGATTCTAAACAGGAATTAATTGAACAGTGTGTGAGTAAGGTAAGAGGAAAATGGTTTTGTCTAGGGTTTTGTGCACAGTCGACTATTATTCTAGCAAAGGAAACATGCCAACCTATTCACTCTTTTTTTTTTCCAGCAATTGATTAATAGCTACTCCGCTTTTGCGGTGGAAAAAAGAAACATGTGATTACAATGTCTTCTCATCTTTTTGACAGATTTACACATCTACTTATGGAAGTTATGTTTCCTTAATATCGATTGCATAATTCCAGTGAACAAATCTACCGTTAATTTGCCCTAGATTAGTTTCCAGCATTGTGTATTATATATTGTTCTGCCATATGCTCGGTTATGACAGTATGAGGGTATTATCTTTCAAGAAGTCACAACTTTGAAGCATGTTTTAAGTGACCCTCTGTTCAGCTTATGATTTGTGCAAGCACTACGGTCATAAGCTCGTATGCTTGTGAGCGGCTGAAGTAGTTATGGTTCAAATAGAATCTTTCATAGTGAGTACAGGACTCCCTTGGTAATGCTCGGAAAGACCCACGTGCTATCTCTTGTCCCTGCCTTTTTTTGCTTGTAAAAAAGAGAAGAAAAAAGAAAAGGATCCTCTTTTTTGTTTTTTTGAGAACTTGTTTAGGCTTTATTTAAATTTATCGCGAATCCTCTGTATGTTCTCTCAGTTGTCAACACTCCTAGGTAATTCAAACGGCGCACATGGTTCCACCCAATCATCGCGCATGCATGTACAGGCAAAACTGGCAATGTTTTTCTCTCACCAGTTCCTCTTACGTGTACCAACCACGTGCGCACCGTTCATAGAGGTTCGTCTTCCCCTTTTCATATTCGAAAGCAGTCAACCAGCTAGCCAGCTTGAGAAGTAGAAAATATCAGGAATATTCATTCATTATCCAATCTCACTGCTCTGCTGTTGGGTTACGAATTTTCATTTTCCACGAATGGCGCAAGAATCTGCGGCGAAGGAGACGGGCGAGGAATCCTATGATTAATTTGCCCGAGGCCTTTACCTAATAGACTGTACAACGACCTTCTGCACATTATGTTAACTAGATAACAGAATGAGTCGGGAGTTCTATTTAAGTTATTTTCACATTTTTTGGCCGAAACTTACCTTTTTTCTTTCTTTGAGAATATCATTAATCAAATGGGTTAATACAGAGAAAAATCCTAAACTAATACATTTATGATAAATTTACCCCAAACTAGTATACACGTGACAAATTTACCCTCCGTTAATTTCTTTTAAAGATTTATTATCAAATTACTGAGTTAAAATGACATGTGATAGTTGATAAATGTAAGATTTTATCCTCCATTTGTCATAAGTGTATTAATTTTGTGGTTTTTTGATATATTAATCCAATTTAATAAAAATTAATTGAGGTAAATTTGTTACAGATGCACTAATTTAAAATTTTTCGTTGTATTAACCCTTAATCAAATATAACAAGACCTCGGCTTTGGACTATTCCACTTGCCATGTGCACATTAGGTGGAGTCGGTGAGTTCTATTTTAGTTCTAGTCAATTTTCTTCGTGAATATTTGCGTTTCTTTTTATAGAATATAGTTATGACAACATGCAACTGACATTTTACCAAATGTGCACAGATGATGTTTTCTAAGATTAGTCAGCCCCCGGTCTTCTCTGATAGCCTGTACAACGCGCCAGGTGCGCATTATTTTCTCTAGACAAATGGAGGAGTTGGGCCTTCTATTTTTTTAGTCACTTTCCTTCGTGGAAATTTGCCTCTCTCTCTCTCTCTCTCTCTCTCTCTCTCTCTCTCTCTCTCTCTCTCTCTCTCTCTCTCTGGAGGATATCATTAATCAAATACAGATTCATAATTAAATGTAAAAAGATATAGGAGTTGCTAATTAGAATTATTTGTGGAAGATTATTTTTCGTGATTTTTATAATAGGTTGGAAGTTACTTTGTCTTATTGAAAAATCAACCAAGTGCGTGAACAAATTAATAGTCAGTAATAATGCGTGCTTATTTTTCCTAGAAAAAAGAAGTTACCAACGGCAATGTAATTTATTCATTGGAGTTAACAATATATTGGAAATTACTTTCTAAACCAAAATTACTGACTACCATATATAAAAAAATTTACAAATGTATCTATTTATATTATATACGTTTAAGTCAAAAGTGAGTTTCATCTCATTTGATGTCGGTTATAGTTTTTGTTAGTAACAAAATTTCTCCTATTCACACAGTAAATGGCATCATTAAAGATTATTAGCAGCAATTTTCGATATCATCGGTGGCATTTTGTTAGTATCAGTGATATATTTTTTATTTTGAGCCAATTCTCTACATATTTTGTTTGGTCAAAAGAAAGAGTCCATTTATTTCTCAGAACAATACTCAACAACTACATAGAAGACTTTCAGGTCTAACAAATCTCAAATAAATGCCAGAATGCCACTGATAAAACGTCATATGCAATTGGAAAAACACTCTCGTCCCTCAAGATTAGATTTGCCACCGTAAACGTTTGGCAACCAATTATCAGACTTAGTGATAAGCATATGCCAAGATCCCAATGGCCAGACGCGCATTGCAAACCGCCGCAAATGCAATTCTCTACTTCATTGGTGTCATTTGTTTTGTTGTCTTGCTAAATCAGATGAAGGAAAGAAAAATAAATAAATTAAGGCTCTCAAGTTCCCTCTCTCTCGATTTTCAATTTGTTCGAGGAAAACGACAACGAGGAAAACAAAATCGATGCTAAGCTCTCTTCCTCTTTTATGCCCTAGTTTTGCATCATTGTCGACACTGTTGTCTTATTCTGTTTTGTTGGCGCTTATGCAACAAAGAGTTGATCAGATGCTGATATTGCTAGTATGAACAAAATAAAGGAGTTAGGGAAGAGATCAAGAACACAAGATTTATAGTGGTTCGGCTTAATCCAAGCCTACGTCCATTCTCCCACGATAATAGCCTTCTTGGCTGGATTCCACTATGCAATCAACAAGAGATTACAACTTCGAGTGCAAATACTTAGTAGTAGATCACACTATCTCACTAAGTCACTCTTTTGGTATTTCTCTCATGATTACAAACGTTTAAGCTCTCAAGAGACAAGTATATGATCGAAAGTCGCTCAGACTTTGGAATTATAAATTCTACGCTCCGTCTCTTACTTGCTCATCGGTCCATGATCTTCTTAAATACTCCTCCACTTCCAAACTACCCGTTGGACAGTATCCCGGAGAATCGTCTTCCAATATACCCATTGGACAGCTCTGTATCTAGAAGATTTGGTAGCCGTTGAGTGACAAAGGTAGAATCCCAAATTGATTCCGATCGCCCATACAAACGGAATCTTGGTTTCCATAAGCAAAGCTTCTTCGTATAGAAAATTCTTGTCTTCAAGATCCAATCGTCAATCAATTAGATTGAATCAATCAAATCAATCTTAATGTGGAATCCAAACCAGATCACTAGCCGTTGTATGATTGGGCTTGAGTTACGATTCATCGAATGCGGATGTAAAGTCGAGTCTTGAGACTTTACGATATGAGTCTTGAGACTTTACAACCTGGGTCTGCAGACTTTACAATCGAGTCTTGAGTCTTGAGTCTTGAGACTTTGACACGAAGTCTAGAAATCTTCAAAATATACTCTGGACATATTTTACGTTCAGTCTTCGGCCATCTTCCTGACTTTGATAATATCCTTTACATGTTCTATTATCTGCATGGTCTATTACTCAACTATTAAACATGTTAGTAGCCTTTGATTTATTTTGTCATCTTCAAAACATCATAAGGGATTTCCCTAACAATCTCCCCCTTTTTGATGATGACAAAACAACCTCTGAATATGCAGATTTGTAAACATACTTTTAAATCAAAGGATATCAGAAGATAACAAATAGATTGAGCATAAGAATATATAGAAAAATAATCGCAGCTCAATATTATGCCATAGATAATATAATATCAACCAATCAGCACATATGCATATTCATATATTCTCCCCCTTTTTGTCATAATCAGAAAGCGATAATAATAGATTCACGTAGAGAATGATAACAAATATTTTGCATGAATCACAATTTCCAAAAATCAGCTTTTATCGAATATTAAAGATATGCAATATTGCTCACTTCGATTATATATATCAGCAAATATTCAATAAAAATCACGGATGCATCATAACTTGCACGTACCATTTTTGTCATAATAAAATGATAATATCAATGAAATATTTGTTAATGACAAAAGGTAATAAAAGATGCATTAACCGGATTTTTTAGAATAAATTCTGACACATTTACCTTTCATTCCATTCATAATAAGATCACGATCAATCCAAAAAGATTTTTCCATAATTGATCAAAGCTCCCCCTCAATTTGTTGCCTTTTTGAGATGATCACGATTCTTTTCCTTTTTTTGTTCTTTTCTGGCCATTCTGCTTGTATTTTCTTCCATCGAAATATGGTGGCCTTGTGTTGCTTTGCCCTTCCATAAGACCTGGTGCCAATATACTAGCCATAAAGAATCTTTAGCTCAAAAGTAAAAACACTTTTATAAACCGAGCACTTGGCTCTGATACTAATTGATATTGCTAGTATGAACAAAATAAAGGAGTTAGGGAAGAGATCAAGAACACAAGATTTATAGTGGTTTGGCTTAATCCAAGCCTACGTCCACTCTCCCACGATAACAGCCTTCTTGGCTGGATTCCACTATGCAATCAACAAGAGATTACAACTTCGAGTGCAAACACTTAGTAGTAGATCACACTATCTCACTAAGTCACTCTTTTGGTATTTCTCTCATGATTACAAACGTTTAAGCTTTCAAGAGACAAGTTTATGATCGAAAGTCGCTCAGACTTTGGAATTATAAATTCTACGCTCCGTCTCTTACTTGCTCATCGGTCCATGATCTTCTTAAATACTCCTCCACTTCCAAACTACCCGTTGGACAGTATCCCGGAGAATCGTCTTCCAATATACCCATTGGACAGCTCTGTATCTAGAAGATTTGGTAGCCGTTGAGTGACAAAGGTAGAATCCCAAATTGATTCCGATCGCCCATACAAACGAAATCTTGGTTTCCATAAGCAAAGCTTCTTCGTATAGAAAATTCTTGTCGTCAATCAAATCAATCTTGATGTGGAATCCAAACCAGATCACTAGCCGTTGTATGATTGGGCTTGAGTTACGATTCATCGAATCTGGATGTAAAGTCTGAGTCTTGAGACTTTACGATATGAGTCTTGAGACTTTACAACCTGGGTCTGTAGACTTTACAATCTGAGTCTTGAGTCTTGAGTCTTGAGACTTTGACACAGAAGTCTAGAAATCTTCAAAATATACTCTGGACATATTTTACGTTCAGTCTTCTGGCCATCTTCTGACTTTGATAATATCCTTTACATGTTCTATTATCTGCATAGTCTATTACTCAACCATTAAACATGTTAGTAGCCTTTGATTTATTTTGTCATCTTCAAAACATCATAAGGGATTTCCCTAACAGATGCTACCGTGGAGAGACAATCAAAGCTTCTTGCATTTTAGATGCACGTTGAACCTGAATGGACTAGGCACAACCACCAAGACGGGTTAATTGATTATTCTAGGGAAAAAAAATCGTGAAATAAGTGACGATATGGGTGCAGGAGCAGCTATTGGATTGTATACACTTATGCAAAAATACAATATATAATAAGAAAGATTCTGAAGGAGTTAAACAGACAAAAGAGTTATCTTCATGGTAATACGGTCTTCTACTTGGCCTACTCCACCCTTCAACTCTAACAATCTCAATAGAATTAGAATTCACCATGTAATCCTTGAGATGTTACAACTTGTACATATTATTGCTTCTATTTGAAGTTTCAGGAGTTGCTCCTAAAAAATCGAGCACCTTTCTGCAAAGCATTGAAGGCCATTTAACACTTTGTTTCTACAGTCCACCTAACATCTTTGCTTTCAAAAAAACAACGGAAGCATATTGGATTTTTTCTAGGTTGCTTTTAGTGGATGTTAACACTTGAAGACAGCAGTGAAACATCAATTTGAGCCCAAATCAAATTGATAAAAATCTAGGTCTTCCCACTAGGACCACAAAGACTTATATTGGAATCGTATACTTCATCTGTAGCATTTGTTGCTTCTGCAAGACGGCCCTTTCAGACTTTTCACAACTTTATGGTCTATTTAGCTTCTACAAGCAGGTTCTTCTAGGCCAATTAATATCCTCATGTTCTATAAGTTATTCACGTTTTATTGGTTGATCCAAATCTTCAGGAATCCTCATTCTATAGCTTGTTTTCCTTCTACAAAAGTCCTTCTAGACTTCGACACATTTCTTGTCCAATAGTTTGTTTTCCCTTTATAGAGACAAAGCCTTTATATGCTTTAAATGTCCTGTTCTCCGCTATTCGCATATGACTTATGCATACAAAATTTGTTTTACACATTCAAATACACATATTAGTAACTTTTAGTTATTTTGTCATGTTCAAACATAATCGACGATTTTCCCAACAATCTCTCTTTTTACATAATGACTGTAAACGAAAGAGAAGAAATTATTAACATAATTATGGATTACGTCAATATATATAATGTGAGCATCTGGGCTCACTAACAATGAAAATACTAAACTACCCTTCAACAGTTCTCCTCAAGTTGGGGCATAAACATCAAAGAGCCCAACTTGTTACATAAAGTGGTCACTTTTTTACTATTGGCAACAACTTAATGAAAAGATTAGCAAGTTGGTCTTTGGTCCATGTGTATTGAAGTGCTTTGTCCTTATTTTGAATCTTTTCTTGCACAAAATGACAATCTATTTGAATATACTACGTGCACTCATGAAAAACTAGATTTGAAGCATAGTGGACTGGTTATAACAACACAAAACTGAGGAAGTTGAAGATGACATGCTAAGTTTGGATAACATCCTCAACCAAAGCAACTCACTAGTCACATGAGCCATGGCACGATATTTTGCCTTTGCCCTTGATCAAGACACCACATGTTGCTTCTTACTTTTCCAACTCACAAGATTGCCTCCCAAGAATACAGAGTAGCTAGAAGTTGATCTCTTATCAATAAGACATCTAGCCCAATCAGCATCAGAGTAGCCAGTAACACCAAGATGTCCATGATTCTTAAATGGAACCTCTTTACTTTGGTACTTCCTTCAAGTACTTAACAACACATAGCATTGCCTCCCAATGTGTAGTGCAAGGAGCACTTATAAATTGACTAACCACACTATGGTCGAGTGACAGTTAAATAGTTAAGCTTACCGCTAACCTCCGATACCTAAGCAGATCATGAAGTAAGTCTCCATGTCCTCCATCAAGTCTCACATTAGGATCCATTGGAGTATCGACGGGCTTAGCTCCAAGAAAATCAACCTCACTGTGGATATCTAGAACATATTTCCACTGTGATAATGAGATACCATCACGTGAGTAGGCTACCTCAAGACCCAAGAAATGCCGCAAATAACCCATATCTTTTGTACAAAACTCTATCAGTAAAATTTGTTTTAACTTTTGTATGCCCACAAAATCACTATTGGTGATGATAACATTGTCCACATATACAACTAGGAGAACACACCCCACAGAAGAAGTGGAACTAAACACGGAATGATCCATGATACAACATCGCAAACCAGACCAAATAACTCACCCCCCCCCCCCCCCCCGAGCAACAAAGAAGCCTGGGGATTGTTCCATATATACCTCCTTAGCCAAGTCACCATGAAGGAATGCATTCTTGATATCAAGACAGTGGAGAGTCCAACCATATCAGATAACCAGAGAAATGAAAGCGCAAACAGAAGGTCTCTTTGCAACAAGAGAAAACATATCATCATAATTAACTTCATAAGTCTGAGTGTAACCTTTGGCAACTAGATGTGCCTTCAAACTCTCAATAGAATCATGTAGTTAAAACTTCACTGTGAAAACTCAACGACATCCCACAACCTATTTGCTAGCAGGTGAAAATGTAAGATGCCAGGTCCCATTGTCCTATAGTGCTTGCATTGCATCTTCCATAGCCCGCCACCAACCTGGAGAGCAAGGGCCTTTGCAATAGTACTTGGCACAAACATAGTAGATAAAGACGCAATAAATGAGGAATATGTAGGAGAAAGACAATCGTAGGATAAAAATTGAGAAAGAGGGTAATGAGTATGTGTAGGACAGACAAACCAGTACACGGGGTAAACCCAGAATTGGGTTGACCAATGCAAGAACGCATACCTTTGCACAATACAATGGGAATATCAATAGTAGAATAAGGCTCAAAAGAGACTAGCGGATTAGAGGTTGAGGCCTAAATTGGTGGAGAATCATGCACATCCAATGCGGGCGACGACTGTACCACCTCACATTGAACAAGACAAGCTGTTGATAAGTCCCGTTGGCGAATTGAAAATCGGATGACATCGCAAGAATACCCGACAAGGGGATAGGCGGTAGAGGGGCCATGGTCGAGGACAATGTATCTTCAGAAGGAGTCACTAGTTGAGTAGTAGAGGAGTAATGTTACTGATCCTCAAGAAAGGTAAGATTTGCCAAGACATACAACCATCGACTAACCGGAAAATAACACTTGTACCCTTCTTGAGTTAGAGAATACCTATGAAATAGACACTTGTGAGCCCATGGATTGAGCTTATCATGACCAAGAGCAAGATGATGCACAAAACAAACACAGCCAAACACACGAAGTAGTAAAGAAAAAAGTAGACTCATAGGATGGAGAGTAGAGAAAGGTATGCCTCCATGAAGCATAGAGGATGGGAGGTGGTTTATGAGATAGCATGCTATAAGAATAGCATGCCCCCATAATGTTTAAGGGAGGTTTATATGAAAAAATAGACAACGAGCAACATTTAAGAGATGACAATTTTTTCATTCCGTCACCCCATTCTACTGGGGAGTATAAGGACAAGAGGTTTGATGCAAAATCTCATGAGATATATATATATGATTGAAAACTAGAGGAAACAACCATATATTCTTTGGCATTGTTGAAGCGTAGACATTTAACCGAAATATGATACTAATTGAGAATCTCAAAGTAAAACATACGAAAATAAGAAAAAACTTAAATTCAAACTTTTATTAAATATAACCATATTACGCGGGAATAATCATCCACGAACGTAACAAAAATACTCATAACCAAACATATCATTGACACAACATGGTCCCCAAAGATTATAATGGACCAACTGAAAAGGACTTGACACATGACTCTAGACACGGGAAGGGAAAGATATCCAATGATGTTTGCCAAATTGGCAAGCATCGCACCGAATAGCACTCATAAATGATGCAACAGTAGAAAAATGATGAAGTATGTCAAGTGGTGGATGACCCATACGACAATGCATCTAAAAGAAGTCAGAGGTGGTACTCTTCTAAATGGCAATGCTCTTCTAAATGACAATGGCAATAAAATCTTTGTTGAGGTGTCACAACCCATTGGACTCATGCTCTCTACCAATCATTTGTCCACTCCTTAGATCCTAAAAGTCATTGCTTGAGGCATTAAACTATTCCCAAATATCCAAAGCAAACATTGACACCGGTCAATACAAAATTCTGCTCAAAACTATACCTATCAAAATTCAGTTACTTCAAACTAACCCACATTACTTATCATCAAATAGTGAATCCATTACTCATCATATGAAGACCAATCAACCAAACTCTCAAACAATTGCATTCGTTGCACTTGCAATCCCCGGCATTACTTCAAAGTACTTGTAAACTCACACGAGAACCTGGATGCCCAAAGAGAATATCCAATCTAACAAATGGGTAAGTACGCATGTGTCACCTAGAAGAACTTCATGTCCTATCGCTTCAAGGTACCTTGAAAATCTGACACATAGGATGCTCCTCAAGTGAGGAAGGAGAAGCCAACCTCATTCGCAACACTAGATTTGGTTGCGAGCATAGGCAACCACAGCTACGATTCGGACAACACTGGATTTGGTCGCCGAGGTTGGGTGCAACAATGGCTAGGGCATCATGGATGTCGCCATTCGGTGATGGCAGTTTCTCCAATGACAAATTACATCAATACATACATACATACATACATACATCCATACATATATAGTGCTATCGCAACCTCTTTCCCGATGGTTGATTAGGGGGGGCGCCTGTGGAGGCTAATGGCTTGACTAAGTCATAAGGCTTAGCCCGGGCTCTCCCAAGCCCACCAATTTACGACTTATGGTTTGAATTTTCAACATGTAAGTTAATTTTAAAAAGGAATTGCCAATAATCAATTTAGGGTGGATTAATTATATTTTACTCCTGCGTAACCAAATAAATTAAGATCGGGGATTTGATTACACTAGTTAATCACTAATACCCTCCTAGTACCTAATCTTGTTTAAACTCTAAGACTTTTTGGATTTTTAAAGATTTTTCCATGCGGTTTGTGGAGAAAAACTTATTTTTGGTCTTTTTCTATTTTCTTGAACATAAAAAGGAATTTTTTGGATTTCCATCTTCTTTTTTTTTGAAAATATTAATCATTTTTGGCTTTTTCTGATTTTTGGGAAAACATAGAATATTTTTGGATTTTTTATTTTGGAAAAATATATTATTTTTGTTATTTTTATTAAAATATTATTATTATTATTATAATATAACATAAACGACCCGGGTGGGATTTCCGGGTTTAGTCCGACCAGTCGCTAGTGGTCATTTGAGATGGGCCTAAGACACGGGCCCAGCCCGGAACTCGCTTAGAATTTAAAAAAATGCCAGACCCAAGCTTGAACTAACCCAGACCCGGCCCAAGCTTATCTGGCCCAAATTGTCTAAAACCCTACCCAACTAAAACCCGTGCACTCGACCCGGCTCTGACCCGACTCGAGGTCGTCTCCTTTCCCCGTCTCTCTACGGCGCCAATGGGGGTGGTCGGGATGTCACCGGCGACAGTTCGACATTGACGACGGCGGCAACGCAGTGGACGGCATCGGCAATGTGTTCAATAGGGCCGGCGTCACGGCATGGCAGTAGCAAACAGGAGGCTGCTCGGCCGGTCAGGACCAAGATGTAGGAGGCAGCGGTTGGGGCTTTGGGGGGCGACACTAGTGGAGATGAGCAGCGACTGACAAACGGCGACGGAACGAACCTGGCGTAGTTCTGAATCAAGAGGAACGGCTTGGGCCGAAGCTCACATGAGCCTGACGGCCGCGAGCTCTGACACGGTCCGTTCGAAGTAGGGCAAAAATAAAGCCCTTTTACCGGGGCTTGACGCAGAGGGAAAAGGAGCACGGCGGGGGGCATCGACCACGACTTGAACGCGATGGCTGGCGGTGGCTCTCCCTCGTGCTCACCTTCTCGCAGCTCTCTCTGCGGATCCAACCCTCCTCCACCCGCGAGCTCTCTCTCTCTCTCTCTCAGATCTGGGTCTCTCTCTCGCCACCATTCCCCTTAGATCTCTGGCTGGTTGGCTCTCGGACCTCCCCTAATGTCTCTCGGGGGAAGCTCTTGGAGCTAGCTGCCTCAGATCTCTCTCCGTTCGTGCCCTTGGCCTTCCGTCGGAAGCCCTATTTATAGGCGGAGGGGTGCCGGTCAATGGAGGTTCGGCTGGTGGTTCTTGGCGTCCCGACCGCCCTTGGTGCAGCCGAATCGGAGTCCTCTCAGCCACCCACCTGCGTACTCTATTTCGCATTGAAGGCGTGTCCTCATCCGCTGCTGGCCTACTCTTCTTTCTCTACGATAGGCCGTCCTTTGCGCGAGTCACCGGCCACTGCGCATGAGGCATAGAGGCGAAGGGGAGAAGAAACGAAGGAAGAAGAAGACGGAAGGCGGGCGGCGGGGGGAGGGGTCAATGGGTCGCAAAGGGGGCTGGATGGGTCCCGGCCCATGTGGAAGAAGAAGGAGGCTGGGCGTGAAGGCCCAACCCGTGTGGCCCTCTCTTATTTATTTATTTATTTATTCAAAAATATGGTAAAAAGGGGAATTAAAAAAAAAAGAAAACAAACTCGATGGATGCAAATAAAAACTAAGGGTGCGTTTGGGAACCACTTCCCAAAGCCCCTTTGAAGGCTAAAGGTACTTGGCCAAATGCTAGGCCGTTTGGGAAGAAATTTTGAGCCCGCATTCGGGGAATGCCGGCATGTGTGAAGCCGAAAGCCCAAGGCGGGGGACTCGCCTTGGGCTTTCGGCTTTTTCGGCATGCCCACGGCACCGTTCATAACTTTTTTTTTTTTTCCGAAATTGTCCTCACGAATGTTTTGTTTTTCCGGTTCTTGCCCTTGTGTCGCCACCGTTCATCTTCTCCGGGGGTTCGGTTCCGGGCGGCGTGGAGCGGCCGGCGATACTAGAGGGACGCCGCGATCGTCGGGGGTGGCGCGACCGACGCCGGAGGTGGCGCAACCGGCGCCGGAGGTGGCGCGACCGAGGGCCGGGTCACCGCAAACCCGGATCCGGGCGGCGGACGGTCTTCTCCTTCCGCGAGCTTCTTCTTCGGCGAGCGGTCGCCGCGACCGTCGCCCGGACGAGCGACGCCGGCGGTGGCGCGACCGCCGCGACCCACGGCAAGGTCCGGGTCACCGCGACCCGGATCCGGGGCGACAGGGTCGCGGAGGACCTTGCCGCCCCGATCGGGTCGCGCGACCTCGCGGCCCTCGGATGCGGGTCGCGGCGGCGTCGCGCGACCTCCCGCGACCTCGCCGCCCGGTCCGAGGGCGGCGCGGTCGCGCGACCCCGCCGCGACCCGGATCCGGGCGGCGAGGTCCTCCCGCGACCTCGCGCCCCCGGATCCGGCGTCGGCGGAGGTCGCCGAAGGTCGCGACGGCGTCGCGCGACCTCGCTGCCCCCCAGATCCGGCGTCGCCGGAGGTCGCCGAGGGTCGCCGGCGGCCACTCGCCCCTTTTTGGTCAATTTTTTTTTAATTTTTCTTTTGATTATTTTTTTTTTACCACAAAGATCTTTTGCAAGTGTAATTTGCCAAACGCTATTTTGCTCAAAATACTTTACAAAGAGCTTTCAAAGTGCAATTTACCAAACACGGTTGCATTTTGGAAAACACCTTTAAGTCAAAGGTATTTGCATTTTCCTAAAGACATTCCCCAAAAGTAGTTCCCAAACGCACCCTAAGACCTAATTGATGCAAGAATATTTTTGTTAGGGTCAAATTGATCCCTAATTTTCTTATGTAATTTAATTTAAAATACCTAGCTAAAATTTAGGTATCAATAAGTGCGAGCATTAGGGCTCACTAATAATAAAAAGACTAAACTACCCTTCAACAATGACTAAACAATCTCTAACCTTTTAATATGTAGATATGCTCACGCGCATGATGATATTGAAATTTGATTGCGTGTAAATTAATGAGGCAGTACTATTGTGTGTTAAATAATTGAGTTAGAGCAAGGCATCATATGCAACCCTTATAATCTCCGGGGTGTAGGATTTTCACTGAATGTATAAGGAGATATCATTATCACCAAGGAATATTCTGCAATTTACATGAATTCGTAGCAGCTCTTTAAACTACAAGATTATTTATGAGAAAAGACACATAATCATTTAAGGTATATAAGTTTGACCATGAAGAATTTGTGAAGTCTTAAGCACAGCTCACTTTATGAGGGGAAAATTGCTCTTTCACTTACAAACTTGTGGCATAGATTCCAATATAGTTCTAGACATTTCAATTAATTTTGTATAGCCCTAACATTTATGCAGAATTTCAATGTAGTTCATCCGACTTATCATGGTCTAAAATTGATGACATGGTGATCCAATCATAGGTGACATGACCAGCGATCGAATGTGAGTAAACTCAATTGAAAAGACACCTTTTTGCTGATTATCTAAATTTTCTGACTTTTTTTTTTCTCTCTTTTCCTTTTATTTCTATCATTTTTTTTCTTTTGTGGTTACTATTCATATTCTTCCTTGTTTCTTTACGGTTCGTCATTTTTCAAGAACTAAGGAACAGCCACATCAAGCGCCAGCTCATCAGTCGTGGAATCGACTACCGGACCCAACGCCCCTCAAGTCCACTACCCCCGGCGTCCTTCCGGCAGCCACTTTTTCTCCTCCTTACCCATCATGGAAAGCAGTCTTAGCTTGAGCCTTGATTGCAAGCACTTGCAATCCTCCAGACCTCAGCAGAGCTCGGCCACTCTAGATCTCGGCAAACCCATTAATTCTCTGCTCTGAATTGTCTTTTGTGAGCAAAATTCTTCAGATTTTTTAGAGATCCAAATGATGAGTTGTGCCTGCTATTCTAGTTGCAGACCTCTCCATCGCCAACCCTAACAAACTTGCGCATGATGCTCGAGAACAAAGAGGGACCGCCGCCCTTGTCGCTCGACCAGAGAATGTGGCGCGGGACATTCTCCAGAGGAACATCGATGCCTCTTACTTCTGCAGACAAGCCGATCATTGACGGCGGCAACTTGCTTGTTGTGGTTCGCCCCAGGGGTAGGTCGAGGAGAGGCCGGAGCTCTGGCTCTCAGACGGACATTCAAATAATGCACAATAAGATCTCTTGAATAATTCAAAACTTCATCCTATGATGTTTTATATAGTTTTTTGTCCCATATTTGCGATATGCCATGGACCAGGGATCCTATTTCTGGCATTTTTTGAAATGTCCAATCAGTGGCATTTGCAGTGTCACTAAAGATCTCTCTGGACAAATCGTCTGTTACACTTGATATCTGTCATTGAACAGGGTATAGAAGCTTTTTAGATCTCATACGGCCTTCAACAGTTACGTGAACTCTGGAACGTAAAATATAAGATATTCCCTAGGGAGAGGGAAGAAAAATTTTCTCCTTGCGAGCACGGGCACATTAAAATAAGAAACGTAATCTTATCAGTCTATTAGGGTTATCGGGTTGGTGGGATGGCTCCAAGAGAACTCTCAATTTCATGCATTGTGGTGAGGTATAAACTTTTAAGTAACCAATTAGCATCATTTCCAGAAACGTCATGGAATTTGTCATCATTGAGCATATTCGACAGCTTCTACGTTGTCATCTTGGGAAACCGCCACCTTAGTATTTGACGTCACTTTTCCTACTTCAGGCCACATACTGGAGTGCCCTTAATGCCTGTTTCTGATGTAAAGGCTCATCCCACACTTTCGACGGCAACATGAAACCACGTTCCTTAACTTCTCCTACCATCTCCATCTCCATGTCCTATCACCGTTCTTTTATTTTTTTGAAAAGTAGAATTAACTAGATGATTAAATTTGTTGCATTACAAATAGAACTTATGTTGTTATAAGTTCGATTAAAAAATAATCGTGATGATAATTGAGCATGAGCGTGCATAAAGTCTGTACTACTATTTAAGCAGCAAATTGGTGTTTTGGTCTCACTTTCATTTAGGATCAAAGGAAATACATGTTAATCATATGGAAAACTTCTTGACAGTTGAGACCACATCTTATCTTCGGGTGAGAGGATCAATTTCCCTTTCTAAAAAATTACTGGGGGAGGGAACACTTTTTTTCTCTTAAACAATTTTAAAGAACTCCCACGTACGTACTTGAGAGTTGAGACCACATCTTTGATGGTTATATGTGAAGTGGGGAGAGAGAGAGAGAGAGAGAGAGAGAGAGAGAGAGAGAGAGAGAGAGAGAGAGAGGAGAGAGAGATGTTCCAATTTTCATCTGGCCTGGAATTCTATGGATGTTTTCTGGTGCCATGTGCATATATTCATGATGTGCCTTCTGCAGGCATTTTACATAGTTTTTTCTTTCAATGAGCACTATGAATGAATGATTTGGCTTCTGCTGCATTATTTTAAGGCAGATCTATTTGACAAGTGAACTGTAAAATGCAGTGTCGGTACTGTATCCAACAATTCAATGTCCAACCTGAGTAACAAGGTGCTCTTTTTACACGTAAAGAGACGTTTGCTTGTCTATGAATATTCATATATTTTGTGTTTTGTCCAGTCTTTCTTCTTGAAGTTCCTTCTAATAGATCTATCGAGGTGTTTTGTTGGATTCCCTTTAACTAGATCCCACCGTTTACCTGTCATTTTTTTTTCCTTGGGGAAATTTCGACACTTTGCTAAGTGAATATTAAGTGAACATCACTTCCAAACCCCAGTTTAATTCTAAGCGCTCTTATAGTGTTTCCATATTTCTCTTTTGCTGGAAGTACTGATCTACTCCAAGCTTCAGGTGAGATTTCTACTCTTTAAATCTTTTAAGAGTTTCTAAATCTTGGTTTTATTCAAAATAAATTGTTAATAGAAGGTCATGGCAGTGGATTGCTGTGCTAGTTCTCTCATGACGCATGGAATTCATGACGAAATAATAGATAGTGGTGAGAGGTGTTCTGACACTCCAATATCCACCTCTGAGTGAAAGACCTGTCTCTAAGTGTTACCATCAAATTTTAGGTTGTGATGGTAATCTATGAAGTCATACAAATTTCGTGAACATGGTTTTTTTAGAGAGGAGGATGACAAGGTTTTGGTGAGGAGCGGCAGACAACAAGGCTTTGGATCTCAAAAGTTTTATGGAGACGAAGTGTTTGAACATAATGTTGGATATACTATTAATATAGTCCAAAATAATATGTTCACATACAAGCCCAATAGGTAAAAAGCATGGTTATTTGGGTTCATATGGGCCGAAGCCCAATAATGTGCATATAAAAACTCTAGGGTTTCCCTACGCTGGAGGTAACACTGTTGAGCGTTCCAAACTTGACGTCTCTTGGTGTAATACTTCAAGCAACTACTTCTTTTCTCTCAAACCTATTACCTCCAACAATCTTGAAGTATTAGGTTCGTGTGTCGGATTTGAGCGAGTAAAGTGTGTCCTTGAAGATTTCGTCAAGACGAACTCGCGGCTGTAATTTACTTTCGATTTCGACGGTGATATTGGCCGGGATCTGAGTTTGAAGATTCGGGTGACCGAAATCTTTGATTCAAAAACCCAAAAATTATAGCCAATTTAAGAGGGTGAAACCACTTGTGCTTTGATCTACTCATCACTACGAACGTTTTGAGTGGTCACTCGCATCAATCGGAGGTCGGACGAAGAAGTTACGGCACTTGGAAGTTTCCATCTGAATTTCTAGCGAATTTTGGGGACGAAATTTCTAGCGAATTTCGGGGGACGAAATTTTTCAGCGAGTTTCAGCGACAAGAGCAATCAATCTTAAGGTTTTTGGGCGCTCCAGTTCCGTTTTTGGGGTTTGTTTTGGCAAATTCCATCTCTACAGAGCGGTTTGATCAAGGTTAGGGGAGTTATTCAACTTTGTTGCTCTGAGGACTTCAAGGTGCACTATTTCTAACACTTTGCTTTGATTAAAATGGCAAAGCATAGTTCCTATGATATTATAAAGTTGCAATCTTTTGATGTTACTGAATTTCATGGCTGGAAATTACATGTTCAATTTGGCATGAAAAAACGTGACATATTCTATACTGTATTGAGCGATTTTACATCTACCACTGAAGATGTGAATGAATATCAATGGAACAAAGATGAGGATTTTTGTAGAGATTACTTGTTGAACTCTCTAAATCCTAATTTGGCTATGACTTATAGTGAGTATAAGACGGCGAAAGAGATATGGGATCACTTGAACGCTCAGTTCCAAAAACAAGAGGGGTTATCTAAAACCTTCCTAGCGGAGAAATTTTTTTACTTTAAATTCACTATGAATTCAAGCATCACCTCTCAGTTAGTTGAATTTGAGAACATGAGGAACAAGCTGAAAGATGATAATTCTGATATGTCCGATAATCTCTTTGTTGGTCTTGTGTTGAGCAAACTGCCAACTGAATGGAGTTCTTTCAAGACTGAAATGCACAGACTGAAGGTACAGATGAGACTAGATGAATTAAATAGGTATATTCACATTGAGGATCAAAATATCACTAGGAAGAGTTTGGAACAAGTGGGACAACAAAAGTCAGTTACCAACTTAGTTTCACACTCCAATAAACCTCAGAAAAAGTCCAAGTCACCAAAAAGTGAATCCTCTTTACAGTTAGAGGCCAAAAAGACTATCTTCCAAAAGAAGAAGAAGGGCAAGTGCCATAACTGTGGAAAGTGGGGTCACTGGGCAACAGAGTGTAAGCTACCAAGGAAGCCAAAGAACAACACACCACATAATGAGGCCAATATGCTAATTAGAGGATCTGAGCCTCGAGCCTTTATTGGAATGATGAAGAATGGAAAGGCCAGCATCTCTTCTTAGTGGTGGTTGGACAGTGGCACTACTTGTCATGCTACAAATGACAAGAATTTACTCACTGAGGTCACAGAAGTGAAAGACACTGTGGAAAATTGCAATGGTGGTGAGGCAAAGGTGACTCATGCTGGAACTGCAAATTTGGTGCTTTCTTCAGGTAAATTACTAACTCTAAAACATGTTAGAGTAGTACCTTTACTTAAGAAGAATTTGATATCTATGAGTTTACTTGATAAAGCTGGAATGTCTTTTTCAACTATGAATGGTAGAGTAACTTTATCTGTTAACTCATATTATTTTGGTTGTGCATTCATGGTTAATGGTATGTATAGGTTGAGTTTAAATGCTGATAGCATAAATCATGTGAATTCTACTTTGATTGATCCAAAGTTGCTACACAATAGACTTGGACATGTGAATTACAGGAAAATACAACATTTAGCTAAAACTCATAACATTCCATTAGATACTTCTATTCAATTTGATAAGTGTGAAGTGTGTGCACATGCTAAAATTACTAGAAAACCCTTTAAATTGATTTCTAAAAGCACACAACTTCTTGAGCTAATACATTTTGACATTTGTGATTTTAGAAATTACATTACTAAAGGTGGTCAGAAGTATCTAATAACATTCATAGACGATTTTTCTAGATATTGTCATGTCTATTTGTTGAAATCGAAAGATGAGGCTTTTGAAAAATTTAAGATTTTCAAGTCTAGAGTAGAAAATCAACTCAACTTGAAAATTAAGAGGTTTATGAGTGATAGAGGAGGAGAATATACTATGTCAAGGTTCAAGGAATTTTGTGCTTCAGAAGGTATAATACTTGAAACCACTGCTCCTTATTCACCCCAATCAAATGGTGTTGCAGAGCGTAAGAATAGAACGTTAACTGAAATGTTAAACTCTATGTTACTTACAGCTTGCATGCCTTCCTCCTACTGGGAAGAAGCAGTTCTAACTGTTAATCACATCTTGAACAGGTTGCCGCACTCTAAGTTGTCCATGACACCTTATGAGATATGGCATAAGCGCCCTTGTAGATATGATACTTTTAAGACTTGGGGCTGTATTGCTTATGTAAGTATACCAGATCCTAAAAACACCTAAGGTGGGATCTAGAACTATTACTTGTGTATATCTAGGTAGTGCAGAAGATAGCGCTGCAAATAGGTTTTTAGATCTATCTACTAACACAGTGATAGAATCTAGAGATGCAGTGTTCTTTGAAAACAAGTTTATCAAAGATTAAGGCTTGAATGTTTCTGGATCTACGATATGATTTCAGAATCTCCGTAGAATCTGCAAGCAGGCCCTTCGACACTAATTCCACACAAATTGGCTATTGAACCAATTCCGTTAGAGTATCTACAAGAGAGAGAATTCCCAAAAGTTTTGGTGAAGACTTTGTTGCTTACCATCTTGAGGATGATCCATTCTCCTATCGAAAGCAATGAGATCTAGGGAATCTCTACGTAGGCGAAGCCATAGATGATGAAATGAGCTCTCTGCGCGAATCACACTTGGCAGCTAGTAAATTTGCCAAAAGGGGCTAAAGCTATAGGCTGTAAATGGGTGTTGAAGAAGAAACTGAATAATGATGGATCAATAGCCAGATACAAAGCACGCTTAGTAGCTAAAGGCTATAAACAACAAAGTGGAATAGACTATTTTGATGTTTATTCACCTGTGTGTTATCTATCAACTATAAGAATTCTTCTTGCTTTGGCATCTATTGAACACTTTGTAGTGCATCAAATGGATGTAAAAACAGCTTTCTTAAATGGGGATTTAAATGAGGAAATTTACATGGAACAACCGGAAGGATATGTTATGAAAGGTCTTGAGGACAAAGTTTGTAAATTAAATAAATCTCTATATGGTCTTAAACAAGCACCTAAGATGTGGCATCTTAAATTTGATAAAGTGGTAAAGAGTTAGCTTTTAGTCTAGTTATTCAGATAAATGCCTTTACCATCGTTCTACGTCAAATAAGATAGTCATCATTTGCTTGTATGTTGATGACATGTTAATTCTTGGTTCCGATCATTCTGTAGTGAGTGACGTGAAAGCTACTTTAGCTAAAGAATTTGACATGAAAGATCTTGGTATTGCTAATACCATTCTTGGTATGAAAGTAAGCTTTGAACGGCAAGTCATCTCCCTTAGCCAGACTCATTATATTGAGCAGCTACTTTCTACTTGGGGATACGATAAGTGTAAACCGAGTGAGACACCATATGATTATAATAATAGACTGAGTCCTAATGAAGGGACCAGCGTGAATCAGTTAAAGTACTCGAAATTGATTGGTAGTCTCATGTATGCTATGAGTTGCACTAGACCCGACATAGCCTTTACAGTTGGTATGCTAAGTCGTTTTACTAGTAATCCTAGTAAAGAGCATTGGGATGCCCTTAATAGGCTAATGAGATACCTTAAAGGTACTAAAGATTATGCGCTTTATTATTCTGGTTATCCTCCAATTGTGGATGGATATTCAGATGCCTCATGGTGCTCAGATATTGGAAATAGTAAGTCCATTAGTGGGTATGTATTCACTTTGGGTGGAGCTACTATTACTTGGAAATCCAAACGACAAACTTGTATTGCATTGGCGTCTATGGAATCGGAACTTTTTGCTTTAGCCTCAGCCGGTGAAGAGGCAGAGTGGATAAAGAATCTGATTATGGATATTCCTTTGACTCGGCTAAAGATTAATTCTTTAAGCCTATTTTGTGATAATTGAGCAGCTGTCCAAGTCGTCAATAATACTCTCTTTAATTCAAAGAGAAGACATGTGAGACTGAGACATGCGTTGTTGAATTATCTGAGAGAACAAGGGGTTATCACCTTGATCGATGTGAGATCGAAGGATAACATAGTCGATGCTCTCACCAAAGGTATGCCTAATGATCGATTATTCAAAACAGTGGGGGAACTGGGGTTAAAGACTATATAGGCAAGTCTTAACTACCATTTACTTACATGTGTTTTGAATTATCAAATATTTCTTTATTGGCTACAATGATAAGCACAGTTTATATGTTTCATCGATGTTCACAAATTCTTGCCGACTATTTGAAGAGGGTGAGTTGTCTCATTCCAAATTTGATGAAGATGACTTTAACCTAATTCAAATGTTCTATATGGAAAAATTGTGTCATTCCAAACTTGATGATACAATTCAACTAGATTGGACTATCCTTTTTGGTTAAATGATCTCATTCCAAACTTGATGCTAGATTATTTGACTTTAAGGAATCAGTAATTGTGACATTCCAAATTGAAACATAGAAACAATTGTTTACATAAGAAGCCTATTTGTCTTGTTCTTAATTGAAACTTGATATTACATGACTAGGTTGTTGTAAGTGACTTGACTATTGGTCTTGTTCTTTGAAATTAGACAATAGTTATTCTCCTACAAATAAACTTAAGTTGTTGGTTCTTTGTAAATCACATTGTTTAGGTCTTGTTCATAATTTATGAAACTGGCTTGATGCTTATGACATGATATTATGATGCTTTATGACATCAATATATGTTCTTCTCCGCCTGATGGAATGGTGCTAATTTTTTATTCAATTGATTGAATTCATGATAATATGAAATTCATATTTGACATTCTACGGGGGATGGCAGAGATGGAGGAGAGCTTAATGAGTGGGATCCTGACCAGGATGACCTACTTGATGAATGAATATATATCATTTAGAGCGTGCGGGGACTTGACAGTTTACCTGCTATTGCCTATTTTGATGAAGTCCATTTACTTGAGACTTGCATTTTGCTATTTCTATTTTGTGGACATTATTATGCTTGTTTCTTATATTTGTAAGGCCTTAGACTATTTTGACTGGCCTACTTATACTTGATTAATATGCATATATTGGTTGTTAACTAAATCTGAGAATTATTTTGGGATTTGAATTTTAATCTCAGAACAGATTCATGATAAGAATGATTCACTTATTTAGTTTGCACATGATGATTTAGTTTAATACTTTACTACTGGAATACTCTTTGACCGATTCGAGTTGATTGTCTTGGACTGAATGTGGATGATTCATGTTTGTTTGAACATTACACTGACCAACTTATTGGATTGTGCTGTATGGTGAACATAGGAGGAGATTGTTGGATATATTATTAATATAGTCCAAAATAATATGTTCACATACAAGCCTAATAGGTAAAAGTATGGTTATTTGGGTTCATATGGGCCGAAGCCCAATAATGTGCATATAAAAACTCTAGGGTTTCCCTATGCTGGAGGTAACACCGTTGAGCGTTCCAAACTTGACGTCTCTTGGTGTAATACTTCAAGCAACTACTTCTTCTCTCTTAAACCTATTACCTCCAACACATAAAAGTACCCGAGGCCTGCTTGAATATAAAAATACCCGAGGCCATTCTTAGGGCAAGAAGGACTAAACATTCAAGGCTTCGTTTGATTCCGTTGAGAAGAAATACATAAGCGGATTCTCATTACAAGTAATCGCATTACATGAAATCATATATTTCAGTGGTTTGAACGACAACATTTACTTTTTTCAAACACGTTCAATTATTAAACATTCATTTACTGAAATGAACTCTTCTTTTTTTAAAAAAAACCTTCTTCTTCTTCTTCGCATTACTGAACGACAACATTTACTTTTTTCAAACACGTTCAATTATTAAACATTCATTTACTGAAATGAACTCTTTTTTTTTTTTTTTTAAGCCTTCTTCTTCTTCTTCTTCTATACGAACTTCACCTGTGCGTCACTGTGCCAACGCCACCATCAAAGCGAATGGAGGTCAACGAGAACCTCCATTGATGTCACCTCTCTCTCTCTCTCTCTCTCTCTCTCTGTGCACATAAGTTGCAACCAGCAGCGATGGAGGTCATGATCACGGCCATGGAGGCCGATAGAAACGCACGTCCACATATTTATTGTCACGTAGTCCGAGTGATTCCCATTGAAACGAATGAAGAAAGTCGCGAGCTCCATGACTTCTCGACGTGGAGATCACAACCCATGACCATCGCGGTCAATTACTCCCATAAAGGTCGGCTTGCCTAGCGTAATACCAGATATACGGTTGCACGAATCCGCCCGGGGGGGGGGGTGGCGGAGGGGTTGGTTGGGCGCACAGAGAGAGAGAGAGAGAGAGAGAGAGAGAGAGAGAGAGAGAGAGAGAGAGAGACCTATGCAGCACGACCACAATGCAAAGATGATGATGGCAGCAAGTGACGATAATGGCGTAGTGGCGAGTGGCATTAGGAAGTCATGGAGGCGTTCATTCCAAAGTATATGGTGTTTGCGAATGGAACAAATAAGGTTGGTTTATTTCACCAAAAAATTCTGATCGCTCAAAAATATTTTTAGGAATTTAGTTTCAAGGTAAATCATTTTTTGGCGTTTGTTTGCATTGAAAACAAGTTGAAATGGTGTTTGATAATAAGTGAATCCCCTAAAGACATCTTATATCATTAAAATGACTTAAATAAATAATAAACTATAAAACATCTTCTTTATTTATTCTGTAATCCATCAAAATAACATGGATTACAAAGAAATTTGGACAAAAATAATGGATTAATATATGAAATATTATATACGATGGTATTTTTGGGAAGGTAGAAAAACATAATATTCTGAAGTGGAGATGATAGACAAGATTTATGGGGAAAAAATTGGTGAAAAAAGTTTAGAGCATGTATTGAGGTCATAGTAGGTATAGTCTAGAAGTTTTGGTGATACAAAATAAAATTTAAGATATTTATGTCACAGTGGATATAATTTAAGACTTTTAGTGAAAAGCACTTGAGTACTGTAATTTTTTAGAAACATTCACCACAAATGTTATGCCATGTCAAATTTCTAGCACTAGTGAATTTTTTTTTTTTTTTTGCACTTAAGTGGTCAATTAAAAGTTATGATACTTAAGTGAACATTTTTCATAAGTTATTGCACTCAAGTGAGTACTACAAAAAGCTATGGCATTTAAGTGAGCGCCGTACAAAATTATGGCACTTATAGTATCTTTATTTTATATATAAAGGCTCTCTCTAAATTTACGTAATCTTGAGCAAATTTCTACTATCTAGCTTTCCATTTGTTTTATTAATTCTTTCACATATTTCATTTTTCGACATTATTTAGACATGTTATAGGTAAAAGCATCATGATTTTGTTCCACGTGCCATGTACCAATCAATTTCGACGAGGTTTCTTTTCTTCTTATCAGACTTTCTAGTCTTCGTAAATAATTTGGGGGTCAAGCTCGTTCTCCCAATCTTCCAAGTTTCAGTGATTTATAGGTGGCAACCTCCAAAAGTGACATGTTGATTCATTTGTTTCCTGTAAAATAAATAATTTAAAAATATTTTTATAAATAATTGCTTAAATCAATTGAAATAATTAGTCAATGAAAAATAAATTTATTATCGACGATAATTTGTGTATAAATATTTTCATGGATGATAAAAATATTTTTTCATTTATTTACTTTTGTGAGTAATACAGGTGATCAATTTTCAAGAAAATTATTTTTTTAAATAATTTATTTTTAGTAAAATAAACGCATCTGTAGTATTATAAGCTTAAAAAGGTAATTTCATCTCGTATGTACTGCAAATGACGTTGCGTGGCCCCCTTAAAAGGTTGCATCTTAGAAGATGAGTAAGTATTACATCTAGCTGGTCCTTGTAAGCTCTCACCATTTAAATCGTTATATCTCATTTGGATCTCATGTAGGACCCACAGTACTCAATGGCCAAGAAAAAAGTGAGCCTAAATGCTCCCAATTTATAAAAGAATTTTTCAAAAGGCGCCTAGAAAGGTTTGAATATGAATGATCGGTTACAAATTATTGACCTAAGAAGGGTTTTTTGCCAACTCTGGAGGCAATTGTTCAGTGGACGTACTACGGGTTTATTAAATTAGGCAAAGAATATTACGAGCCCCATTTGGGTCCAAATGAGCCCAAATACGCGGTCTCGTATCAAACCCATTAATCCATCTTATGGAAAACAAGAAGTAATCAAATATAACCTAAGCCGTTGGGCCCCAAGTACCAAATGTGCTTCGCAAAAGTCCGGATGGGGTATTTTTCATGACAATTATAACACATGGCAGTGATGCGTTATTCATGCTAGAATTACACGAGTAAGAGAATTGTTAAACATGCCACATTGATTGTCGCTCACCTTCAACAGATCGGAAATTTTGGCACAACCGCAGTCCTTGTGCGTTAAACAGATGGTGGACATTTGATAAAGGAGCACAAATCGATCTTGGGTTTTTGAGTCAAGGTCTAGAACGATTCAGTGACTCAATCGGAGGCCTTCGAAATTGAACGCAAGCGGGTTTGGATTTAACTACATTTTATTCAAGCTACAGGATAGAGAAGGTATAAGAAATTTTTCATTTTTTGGGAATAAAGGTATAAGAAATTGAAAAGCAGGAAAAGCTAAAAGGGAGTTGCAATAAATGATTTTTTTTTAAAAAGGAAGGCAAAAACCACCAAATGCCCCTCGTTGACTTTGGATGAAGAACCGCAAATGCCGCATAACTTCCTTCACGAAGTCGCTGACTTTCTTCATCTTTGGCCCGGAATTCTTGAACGTCTTCTGAGGATACCGATGATGCACTTCGCGTCTACACCGAGGTCAACTATCAAGAACAAGATTCGCTAACGATGGACACTAGGTCATTTACCGAACTAATGGTGGCAGGAAACTGATTTGCATCAATGCCCAGCTCTTCCTTGTCCATGTCAATGAAGTTCTTCTTCCATAATTACCAAAAAGTCCTACACTTATTATATGGACACTAGATCAGTTCAAAACGTCTAAATTTTACCAATTAAATTCTTAACTATTTGACAATTTGTCAATGTAATTCTTTCGATCAATTTTTACTGCAAATTATTGTAGTGGATGTTGACTATCTTATGTTGTACGACAGTAGCGTGATTGAGATTGAACTTAAATTTAGTCAGCAGTTTGATTGGGATTGAACGGAATTTCAAATGATGATGTTTCTTTTATGTATATTGGAGTTGGTACTAAGAGCAAACTCGATGAACGACGAGTTGATTTCCTAGAAATGAAGTACTAGTAGATGAAAGTGATAGGAACATGTTGAAAGGTTTGGTTCGTTAGTTTTATTTATGAATATTTTTTTATTAAGGAATTTTAATTTTCATTGACAACTTTCATTTTTTCATGGGGAAGAATATAACCATTTGCATAGAGACCGACACGATTAATAGCCATCACTTTGGAAGTGGTACATATGTTGGTGCAAAACATAAAAGCTTTCAAGCTTCAAATACAATAAATTAGCACAAAAAAACAAGGAACATAAATACTCGAATCATTCTTGATTTTCAAAGGACAATATCATTCATTTTTCACTACTACTCTCTTTTCCAAGGGGTAGCTCATAGCTGACTAGATTTCACATAGGTTGGGAAAAGCAAAATAATTTCTTATTTCACACCATCCTACGTTTTATCTTTGCCAGTCACATAAAACACTCACAACCAAATTCATGGACGATCGATCTCCAATTCTCCGTCTCCCAAGCAAACCACACACAACTCTCAAACAGCATAGCTGACGATGGACCGACACGTCTGTCTAGGCTGCCACCCGGAGGGGATCGCGTTGTTGGCGACCAGGATCTTGCCGGAGTCGAGGGAGGTGAGCTTGATCGAGAACGACGCATGCAGCTTGCGAGCGCCGTCCAATGTCCAAAACCGCCCCCCACGACCGTTGCATCGGAAGCCAAGAGTCGGAGTCTAGAGCCTGCTTCAGGTGGACAGCGCCGAGCTCACCATCCCCATCCTCGTACTCAATAAGCGAAGTGAAATAGTTGGGGTTCGAGCCGCAGTCAATATGGAAGGTCACCTCTGTGAAGAATAATGGATTGAACAGAAGACGAAGACGAAGAAGAAGAACATTGATGAACGAAGAGTGTTTGTAATTGTATTCTGAATTTATGAACAGTAGAGTAATGCTTTCATCTGAGAGATCAATCTCTCAGTTTCTCTCACTTTCAGTATATATACACCATGATCGAAAAACTGAAAGAAGAAGAATATGAAAAACAGACTTAACAGAATCTGTTAATCTTGCAAAACTAAATAACTGTTCTTCAGTAATAAAGCACGTGGACGAGTGGAGTTCTTAGTTGTGCTACTGATGAAGGCCAGAGTCGAGCTTCCGATCTTATTTTCTCTATTCTTCTTGATGACTTCATATCCACATGTAGCTGTAGCTGTCGACACACTTGCAACAGCATATTCTTCATCCTTCTTTACTTTCATTGACTCTGTTTTCTTATACTTCTGATCCTTAACATCCCTCCGCAAATTGGGAGGGGGTAGATGACCCAAGCCCAATTTGGTGCGAAGAGTAAAATGTGCTAAATGAGTTAAGGATTTTGTAAATATGTCAGCAAGCTGATGACTACTTGGAACATAACAAACAGCTATCATGAGGAAACCTTTTCATGAACAAAATGAAAGTCCACTTCAATATGCTTGGTGTGAGCATGTGATAGTGCTAGTATGAACAAAATAAAGGAGTTAGCGAAGAGAATAAGAACACAAGATTTATAGTGGTTCAGCTTAATCCAAGCCTATGTCCACTCTCCCACGATAACAGCCTTCTTGGCTGGACTCCACTATGCAATCAACAAGAGATTACAACTTCAAGTGCAAACACTTAGTAGTAGATCACACTATCTCACTAAGTCACTCTTTTGGTAATTCTCTCACGATTACAAACGTTTAAGCTCTCCAAAGACAAGTATATGATCGAAGGTCGCTCAGACTTTGGAATTATAAATTTTACGCTCCGTCTCTTACTTGCTCATCGGTCCATGATCTCCTTAAATACTCCTCCACTTCCAAACTACCCGTTGGACAGTATCTCGGAGAATCGTCTTCCAATATACCCATTGGACAGCTCTGTATCTAGAAGATTTGGTAGCCGTTGAGTGACAAAGGTAGAATCCAAAATTGATTCCGATCGCCCATACAAACGAAATATTGGTTTCCATAAGTAAAGCTTCTTCGTGTAGAAAGTTCTTGTCTTCAAGATCCAATCGTCAATCAATTAGATTGAATCAATCAAATCAATCTTGATGTGGAATCCAAACCAGATCACTAGCCGTTATATGATTGGGCTTGAGTTACGATTTGTCGAATCTGGATGTAAAGTCTGAGTCTGTAGACTTTACAATTTGGGTCTGTAGACTTTACAATCTGGGTCTGAACATATCTGCTTCTGAACATTTAGCTTTAAGATCTGTACCCGCCAGCTTTAGCATAGAGTCTGTCTTTCTGGGTTCATCATTCACGTTCATCTGAAATTAGTCGAGTTGACGGACTTCGATGTAGAACAGACTTTGACACTAAAGTCTCGCGGTCTTCGACTTTGAGTCTTGAGTCTGCGCCTTCGACTTTGACACGAAGTCTGGAAATCTTCAAAATATACTCTAGACATATGTTACATTCAGTCTTCTGGCCGTCTTCTGACTTTGATAAAATCCTTTACATGTTCTATTATCTGCATGGTCTATTACTTAACCATTAAACATATTAGTAGTCTTTGATTTATTTTGTCATCTTCAAAACATCATAAGGGATTTCCCTAACAGCATGTAGAATAAGATTAAGAGTAAGAGAAATAGCGGACTTGTTGTCACAAAATAGAGTTGTTGGTGCAGACAAGCAGATGCCAATGTCACGGAGAACAAAACTAACCCATGTAAGATCAGCAGTAGCTGAAGCCAAAGCTCAATATTCAGCTTCTGTTGATGAACGAGATATTGTAGATTGTCGTTTTGCTAACCAGGAAATAAGATTGGAACCAAGATATATACAAAAGCCAGCAGTTGATCGCCTGGTGGTAATACATCTAGCCCAATCAACATCAGAAAAACCATATAGGTTCATGGAGCTGTTGGAGTGTATGAAGAGACCAAGATTAACAGTGCCCTTCACATATCGAAGGACCCTTTTTAGCTTGTGAAAGTCTCCTAGTGTTGGCTGCTGCATTTTTTGACATAGGAGATTTGTGGCATAAGCAATATCTGGATGAGTCATAGTGAGATATTGAAGTCCACCAACTAGACTGCGATACTCAAGTGGATTGGTCAAGAGAATGTTGTCCGTTTCCATGATGGCTGCTCTCAACGACAGGGGAGTGGAAATAGGTTTGTAGTCTCTCATATTAGCTTGAGTTAGTAGATCAAGAGCATACTTTGTTTGAGAAAGAAATAGATCTTGTGAAGTCTATTTGGCCTCAATTCCTCGAAAGTAATTAAGATAGCCAAGATCTTTCATATGAAATTGAAGACTCAGAGACTAGATCAAATTGGAAAGCAACTGTGCTGAACTACCAATGAGCACAATATCATCTACATATAGCAGCAAGAGTATTGTTTCTAAGCCATCATGAAACACAAATAATGAGTGATCAGTGGTGCTGCAAGAGAACCCATTTTCAAGCAGAAAATTACTAAATTTATTAAACCAAGCTTGTGGTGCTTGGCGAAGGCCATATAAGGATTTCTTGAGAAGACACACATGTTGAGATTTCTGCAGATTTGTGAAACCTGGTGGCTGCTCCATATACACTGTCTCATTCAATGTTCCATGTAGGAAGGCATTTTTAACATCAAGCTAATGAATTGGCCAATGCTTCATCATTGCCACAGAGAGAACAATGTGAGTAGTAGCATGTTTAATGATAGGGCTAAATGTTTCTATGAAGTTAATTCCTTCTTTTTGATGAAACCCTTTAGCTACTAACCGAGCTTTGAGTCTGTCAAGACTCCCATATGCTGCAAGTTTAGTTTTAAACACACATTTACACCCTATGACATGCATTTGATCAGTTCGAGGTACTAATTCCCAAGTCAAGTTCTTATATAAAGCATCCATTTCATCCCGCATTGCTTGATACCAGCCTTTATCTACTAATGCTGACTTAATTGACTTTGGTTCAATAGGAACTGTATGCATACTTAGGATTTGGCTTGACAATTCCAGACTTTAGTCTTGTTTGCATAGGATGAACATATAGTGTACCTTGTGTATTGGATGGAGGATTGATCTATACTTGATTTGTAGTGGTCTCTATTGGTGGGTCAGGTGCTTGAGTAGGATATTCCTGTTCTCAGAGACTGTATGCAATTGTGGCTGTAAGAAAGGTAAATTTTGTGATATTGCAGCAGGATTTGATGTATCAATGTGGGTACTCTGTAATATTCCATTATCTTGCAAATGCCCTATATGTTCATTTGAGTTATGGTTGACTTGTTATGTATTGGTAGAATCTAGAAAAGTAACTCTGTTGATCCATTGTTTGTACAAGTCAATACCTTGATTGTACTGAGTTGTTAGTCGATTGGTGAAAGGAAAGATTGCTTCATCAAACACCACATGACGACTGATATAGATATGCCCATTAGTAGGCAAAAGGTAACGATATCCTTTGTGTCTTTCACTGTATCCCAAAAATATACATGTGAGAGATTGTGGATCAAGTTTATGTTGTGTGTATGGTCCGAGGTAAGGATAACAGGCACATCCAAAGACTCTTAAATGTGCATAGCTGGGCTTCTGTTGGTAGAGTTTACTGTAGGGTGAGGCCATATGTAACTTTGGTGTGGGAAGTAGATTGATAATGTAATTGGCTGTCATGAAAGCATCGACCCAGTACTTTAATGGAACTTTAGCATGATAAAGCATTGCTATTCCTAACTCAACCACATGTCGATGTTTTCTTTCAGAGATCCCATTTTGATATGGTGTATAGGGACATGAGATATTTTGTTTAATGCCACACTGTTGTAAAATAATTCTGAAACTTGTTGCTAGTAAATTCACCTCCTCCATCACACTAAAAGACTTTGATTCTATGATCAAATTGATTCTCACTTGTTTCTGAAACATGAAAAAAATGTCATGAAATTCTGATTTCAGTTTCATTGGATACATCCAACTATATCGAGAAAAGTTGTCCACAAAGATGACATAGTATCTGAATTTCTGGAATGAATCAATTGGTGAAGGTCCCCAAACATCACAATGTATCTTTTCTAGAGGAACAGTAGATGTAAAGTCTGACAAAGGGAAAGGTAAAGCAGAACTCTTGGCAATCTGATAGCTTCCACATATGTTTTGAGTTCTTGTCTCACATTGAATTAGATGTTGATTATGCAAATACTTCAATGTTTTGAAAGTGGTATGTGCTACCCGTTGATTCCACACATCTTCTCCTATAGCTTTCTGCGTTTGAGTGAAAAAGGCTTCTGTGACTTTTGGATCAACTTGATAGAGTCCCTTGACTTTTCTTCCTAGCCTCATTGTTGTATTGGTGCAGTTGTCCTTCATATACACCCCATGTTTGTCAAAAATAAATTAACATGGATAATCATCTGTTAATTTTGAAATAGTAGATCAGCAGTAATATGAGCTGTGGCACTAGTATTTGGATACCATTTAGTGCCATGAGAATCTTCAATGTGCATTGCTGCTAAGGCAGTTGGAATTTCTTCAGCTTGATATGAATTATCAAAACGATACCAACATCGAAGAGCCGTATGTCTTGGTCTTTTACAAATTTGACATTCCAAAGGAATGTTATTTGTTATTTTCTCATCCTGCACACACTTGTTAGAAATTGAACTCTGTGGTGGATATGCATTGGTAGCTTAGTACCTTTGAGGAGGATTTGCATATGGTCAAAAACCCTGTCCATGGTCAGACCAATTGTTTGACAGCTTGTTATATTGATCCTCTTGATTCTGATTTAGATTACTCATTCTTTAATTTTGATTTCTTCTTGTTCCAGCATAGCCATACCCATGATTCTTGTTATTCATTGCATGTCCTTTGCCATAACTATGTCCTCCCCGATTATTATCTCTTTGATTTCTAAAACTAGAATTCTGCATAACTTCAGACTTTCTTTATCCATAGTAAGCTAGATTAGGATTATATTGACTTGAGGAATAGGTTTGTAACCTAGTTTCGAATCTCTCAAGCTGAGAAATAACCTCATCATAGTCTGGTTGAGGTTTTAGACAGTACATAGTAGTTCTAAAGCTTTCATATTTTGGTCCTAAACCTTCGAGAACACCAAACATCTTGGTTATCTCATCAACTGGTTTCCTATTGCATTAAGCTGATTACAAATGGATTTAAACTCCCTAAGGTAAACAGACAATGTTCTATCTCTTTTTTGGCAAGCTTGTAACTTTCCCCTTAGCTCAAAATCCTTGGCTATTGTTTATTGTGTAAAGCGATTAAGAAGTGTTTGCCATACCTCATAAGAAGTTTCCAGCCCGATGATCAAACTCAAAATATTCTCAGATATTGCTCCACTAATCCAAGATGATACTAGTTGATCAGTTTTTACCCAATCTATATGATCATGATTCACTATTTTAATTTCATTACCTTCAACCTCAACCTACAACATTTGAGCTGGTGGTGGTGATTCTCTATTGATGAATCCAAAGAGATCCTGACTTCACAAGAATCTATGAAACTGTGCTTGCCAGAGCAGGAAGTTATCTTCAGCTAACTTTATTGTAACAAAGTTAGATATATTGAATGAATTGGAAAAGGATATTTCGATGTTCTTGCTGTCATTTTGTATTTTCAGAAACTTTGAAGATGTGCTTTCACAAACACGATCACCTGTTGATCTTGCACGATTCAAGATCAGAAGAAAAAACGATTCAATCAAAGAGAACTTAGAAGTTGCTTTGAACTCCTTGACATCGTCTGGATTTCATGAGCTCTGTATCGCTTTGAGTAGTATAGCAGAGATGACTTGAGCTCTCAGGACTGCTCTGATACCATGTGAAGAATAATGGATTGAACAGAAGACAAAGATGAAGAAGAAGAACATTGATGAATGAAGAGTGTTTGTAATTGTATTCTGTATTTATGAACAGTAAGTAATGCTTTCATCTGAGAGCTCAATCTCTCAGTTTCTCTCACTTTCAGTATATATACACCATGATCGAAAAACTGAAAGAAGAAGAAGATGAAAAACAGACTTAACAGAATCTGTTAATCTTGCAAAACTAAATAACTATTCTTCAATAATAAAGCACCTGAACGCGTGGAGTTCTTAGTTTTGCTACTGATGAAGGCCAGAGTCGAGCTTCCGATCTTATTTTCTCCATTCTTCTTGATGACTTCATATGCATGTGTAGCTGTAGCTGTTGACACATTTGCAGCAGCATATTCTTCTTCCTTCTTTACTTTCACCAACTTTGTTTTCTTATACTTCTGATCCTTAACAACCTCCACGCCGGGGTAATTGCAACTCTGGTGATGAGTTAGTCTAATTGATCCTCCGCTCTCATAGGCCTTTGAGCCATTGTGTAGATGTTCACCATTCATCTTTTGTTTCCTTTATCATAATCTCGTTGTATATTTAATGTATTGCAGAAAATAAAAGGTTCATCGATCCGTTGTGTGGCTGGCTGGCTGAGGATGGCCCTCATTTGTCAGTCGTGGCTGAGGATGCCCAAACCTTCAAGTCCACGGACTGTCCCCTATATGGGTAATACACATTCTAGTTGACCGAACCATCGCTAAGAGAGAATCTAATTTTGGGACCCAAATCATATCCCATCAATATATCCAATTGGACTTACCTTCATATACATTAATTGCTCCATACCGCAAATGTGAAACTTTTCTAATGTAACCCACACATACATTTAAATATTTTTCAAATTCACTATAAGCAATATTTGAGGCAATTAAGAGACCCAAATCATCAGTGGAATTTTGAAGTTCATGGCGACCTACTGGCACTAGTTGACACTATCTTCCTCTGACCCTTTTACAGATTTCGGATGCAAGGATTACAATCACGGAACCGAAGCCTGGAACCACGAAAACTGAGATTACAATATGGGGACGCCTGTACAAACACTTGCTGGTCAGTCTCTTACTTTAAGCATTTGTAATGATTGAATCAGAGTAGGTTCGATGGATCTTTTTCAAGCTATTCTTACGTCGATACAGGTAGTTGAGCATTTACGTGTGATCTGCAGCAGGAGGCTGCAGGTGCCATATGTTGCATAAACTTTAAGCTCTCGTGTTACAGTATCTCAAAGACATTCAGATTTGAGGTGCGCATATATTACCATTCAGGTCTGATAGGCAGCGATTGATCATGAGACTGGGATTGGGCTAGAATTACTTACTATTCTTCGATTATGTTTTTCCCGTAAATTTATTGGCAGGCTTGACGAAGAAAAACCGACAGGGTATGTGTTCTTATTATACTCCATTTACAAACGGCATGTCTATTAATATCAAGCTGTAGGGTGGAACCAAATCTCGCAGCTCTTTGGGCCTTACTTGTATCTTCAGAATGATTCATGAATTTCAAGTTAATGACTAGAAAGTTCTTCAAATCTCATGCAACTTCTGTCATTGATCTCTACAATGCCAACAATTTACTCTCAAGATGACTGATCATGTTATCTCCTGTGTTTGATTCATTGGTTTCTCCCACTTGAACATGCTTTATGTTTGGTCAATAGATTTCTTCTGATATTGCTGTCACAAAGAACCTATTGTAGAAACCTGTTTGACGGAAGATTCAATTATGATGTTTGGGCTTCAGACTCAGATTTATGTTCCTGTAACAGAAAATATATAATCGATCTTTCATTTATTTTTCCTGATTTAGATATATCACGTTTCAAGGGGAATTGTACGTTGTGGCATACAGCAATCAACTAAGAATTCATGACGTTTCCAAAACCCTAAGACAAGGCATACTTTTGAGCAATTTTTAGATAAATTCCGAAGAAGAGTGGTCTCTAACTCTGGTGTTTTAATGAATTGCAAAGAGTCCCAGGTCATAAACGATCTTGGATGGTGCCAGCCCCCTGCAAGATCTACTATGGTGCAGATTCAAACTGCTATTTCTGGGGTGTTCTTCCCCAATGCAGCAGTTGATGATTCATCGATTTGGATTCCTTGTTCATCCAGTTCTTTCACTACCTATAGTGCATGGAAGACTATTGGAGTGAAGCAGCGGCATGTTGATTGGCACAATGTATTTGGTTCAATCCATCTATTCCCAAGCATCATTTTATCTCATGGTTGCATGTTCTTCATAGGCTTGCTAGTCGACATGGGATTGTTAAGTGTTCTATGTCTTCAGCTAGCTGCACTGTATGTGGCCTTTCTGTTCTTTTTTTTTTTTTTTTTTCCTAGGAACAAAAGAATAGAGTCAAACATTATTTGCCCAATTAATAAACAGGGCCTAAGGATCATGCCATTACTATATTTTTTGTTATCCCCAAAAACATACAGAGAAACTCACATAAAACAAAAGAGATAAGAGAAAAAACCAACTTACGCTTCCATACAAAATCGATATACATGCCATAAGCAACTGAGAATGGCCGGCTCACCTAATATTTCTTCAGAAGTCCAAGCTAAAATGCAGGAAATGCGCAGAGTTCACATTCCCAGATGAACTCCCTTGACAAGAGGTCAACCTGACCTGAAAAAACAAATGAAAGCTAATGCTCAATAATTCTTGCCCAGTGAAACACTGCATGCACTAACACCGCAATAAACTGTCTGACCAATGTGCGAAAGTATACAATAATAAGTGTAAATAGGGCAACGAAAGAAACATTTGCCATTTTGAGACTATACCATATGATGTGCTGGAGCAATGATAGTATCAATCGCGAAATCCAGAATTGTCCTTCTACTGATCTATCGAAATAGAAAAAATCAATGTCCTGTTGCAATTAATGGACAAAGCCATCAATAACGCTTCATGTAGAAACCTAATAATCGAAAACCAGGTACCGTGTTTCTTATTACAGAAAAAAGATGCCCCAAGGGGCATATATATACCTCCTTCTAAATAAAGAGCTTCATCAGATACTACCTACAACATATTCTATCAACATCTATTTCATAATCATTTCCAAATCTCTAGCTCTGGGACCTCAAAACTGATACCACAGAGAGGTACATAGTGTAGCTAAGAATCAGACTGATTTTGAGGTTTAACAATGTACTTCTGAAGCACATGCATTATCTGTTTAACATAATGATCTATTAAATATGCCTTTACTTACTGTGAAGAAGCTCACCATAGGACGGCTTGCCATAACCTCCATGTCCACTCTTCCGGTGGATGAATCATCTGGGAAGTATGTTAATCAATCTAAACAGCATCCAGTCCTTATAAATGACAGTAGCAGAAATGAAAGCAACTAAAGGCATTTCTGATTTTTTGAAGTACTTACCTGAAGAAATCCGGAATTTGCCAGTTCATTTTCTTATCCTGGTGTATAGTCATTGTGCTTTCTTTGATAAGTGACTCCTTAAACACCTCCATGACCTTCCCTCCTTCCCCACAAGTAAGGTACATTTGACACTTGGCCTTCAGTTCGTAATGAAGAAAGACCAGTTCCCCTGTTGCCACTTCAACGCCATTGGGATATGCAGCATCAAGTTTCGGATGAACTTTACCATCTTCTGAAAGTATTTCATCACGAACAAAATGGATCTTTATCTGGACACAGCAGTTTATTCTATTCAGGTCATACTTCAGACTGTCCACATCTATAGAACTCTGCAGCGGGATTACTAGCACCAGCTTCTCTCTCACCATGCCACGGGAACCAGCAGCACCATCAGGATAAGACTTTATGGGTGAATCAGAGATGTTCCTGATTTGACAATCGGTACTGGGTGCCAAGAGCCCTGTTTCATGTCACAAGTAAAAGATCTGTCAATAATCCTGCTCTCAGATTCCGTCTGGCTGTGGAGTTTCTTGATGATGTCCACCGAAGAAATATCACTTATCACTTATAGTCTCCTCTCATTTAATTAAATGCACGAGACATATCCCAATGGTGCAACACGTTCATGAACTAATTCCGAGAAGAATGGACAAACAACGTTCCCATGTCTTCTGAGTGCAGCTAATAATTTTTCCTTTCTCAAAGGATAAACTGGAGGATCACGGGATAAATTTGCAAAGAGGATATTGGCCAATTGATAGGATACCCTCTCCTCTATAGATTAACTGCTCACAAGATTTCTCCCCCGAATGCAAAGCCCTTCAAGTCTCTCACATCTGTACTACTTCAAAGGCCCGAACAACTACCATAATAAAAATTGGGAAATGCAACACACAGAGTGACAGAAGTCTACCTTTGTTAAGAATTTCTTTTTGAATTCTTGCTCCCACGCTCGCGAAAATAAAGAGAATACTCGAATTGAGATGAAGGCACCATAGGTGAAGGCTAGACGTGCCCATAAGAAAAAAAATAAGAAAAAGAAAATTGCACCCAAAATCTATTAACCAAACATCCTGGGCTTTGAACGAGGGTCCATGTCAGTACCATCCACTGCCCACTGACGGGAGAGTTGTCACGGCAGGGAGGCGGTGGAAGAGATTGACGGCGACGGGGGGTGACGGGCTCTTGCTTTGCCGAGCAAATGGCAAATCCTACAACCCCTCGACGTCCACCAAACAGTCCGACCCCAACAACGGGTGTTCTCCCTGAGCCGTCCAGCACGCAAGAGAAGGCAGTACTCATCCCAGGACCCCTAGGCGATGGAGCAGAATAGGGAGGGGCAGAACAAGCAGCCGTCGTCATCGGCGTCGTAGGCCCTGAATGTCGTTTTGCATAAAAAGGCGGTCGTTTTGATCGGTACGAGGACATCTGGCCACGTCTCGTCGTATGCACGAGACACAATGACTGAGTAAAAGATTTGAATAATTCATTTTGGGAGAGTTAGTATTAATCTTATTTTTAATCTTTGATCATTTAGAATATAATAAGCTAAAAAAGAAGGTAAGACGCTATAAACACCTCTGATTTATCATATTAACAGGATCACTTAAATATACTTAAATAAGTGATTACGACTTGAGATCTAATGGCAGGTAAACAAATTATGTTATGTATTTACATAAGTTGGTTTGTCAAATAAATGCCAAGGAGAAAACCATATAATCCATAGGTATATTAGCAATTTTTATGAAATAATGAATTATCGAAGTTTATCCTCATGCAAATTCCATAAATTTTGAGTACTATTCAAAGTGCAACAATTGCAACGAGAAACCGTCGCTTGATCGTATCAATAAAACAAAATTATGTTTCATTTGATATCCCTAATATTATATTATTATATTTATAACATGCTTATATAGGCGTTGCAAATTATTATTCTGTAATGAACGGATTATGAAAGTAAAATTGATGTTGACTTTCGTATCTGAACGTCATACCTGCTTTCATCAGGCTTTGAAATTCAGAATATAGTGAAACTTAAACTACGAGACTTTGAAATTGTTAAACTGAGAAATTATAGAGGATTTTTTTTTTTTTTTGGTCGAAAGAAAACATATATTAGATTATAAGGTATTACAAGTAGATGCGACAACGTCCGAAGATAGAATGTCCTGGAAAATAAAGGGGGGGAAAAGAAGCCAGTTTTGAAGTGGGCCTTGATCCCTGTGGGCTTTAGCAGCCCCGTCGGCTGCTAGGTTTGCTTGTCGTCGAACGTGGTGGAGAGAGAAGTTAGGGCATTGAGAAAATAAGTCGCTGAGAGTCGCGAAGAGATGGCGTTCTGTCCATGGCGGCCGCTGTTTTCGTTGAACGATCTCCACCAACAATAGGCAGTCAGACTCGATCACTAAGTGTTGACGATGAAGTCCCTGCTGGATCAGCCTTTGAAGAGCCGATATGGGAGCATAGATCTCGGTTTGGAAGGCCGATTGAGCGGGCACATATCTGGTAATCACATCGGTAAGAACTCCTTTGCTATCTCTGTAGATACATGTGATTGATCCAACCTCCGACCCCGGGCGAAAAGCCCCATCAATATTACATTTAAGGAATCCCTTTTCAGGCGGTTTCCATCTCTGATTTGAACTGACGAGGTTGGTTTTAATTCGTTGTACAGAGGGGTGTAAAAGCTTGATGATTCGGCTTTGGGCAAGGGCGTTGTCCATGGCTTGGAGCAGATCCAGTTGGTGCTGTCGAAAGATTGCATTATTTCTTTGACGCCATATTTCCCACAGCACACTGGCGATCGCTTCGAAATCTGGAGACGCTCTTGGGAGAGAAGCTTGGTTTGCAACCCAGGCATCAAAATGACGAACTGAGGTAGGTGAGATCGTGACCTTAATGTCTTCATGATTCCATATATCTTGAGTCTAAGGGCAGAAGAAGAAAAGATGTTCAATCATTTCTGGTATATTGTGGTTGCAGATTGTACAGTAGGGATTAGGGGAAATATGACGTTGATAGAGATTATCTTTTGTAGCAATGGCGTTTTTACAAGCTAACCAAAGAAACACCCGAAGCTTTGGAGCAGTTCGCATATGCCAAAATTTCCTCCATAACTGGGTAGGGTTGTTATAAGAGGAAGAAGCTACATTCATTGGGGTTTGATGTGTCAAAGAGAGATAATGATAACAGCTTTTCACTGTGTAGGAACCTGAAGATGTAGCAGTCCACACTAATTGATCATGGAGGAGCGAAGTGTTGAGAGGAGTATTCAGAATTGCTTCACTGACCTGGGCTTCAAAGAAGGTGGTAATAAGAGAGGTCTTCCATTCTGATTTTGGTAAGTTTATTAGATCAGCGACTACTTCAGGTTCTCCCTCCTCTTCTAATCCTCTTATCTGACCAATTGGTAACCAGTTATCTTCTCTTATTCGAATCTTTGATCCATCCCCAACTAACCAGCGAAGTTTAGGAGTAATAGCTTCTCGACCTTTTAATATACTCTGCCACCCCCATGAAGGTCGATAGCCTGATTGAGCGGTTTGAAAAGATGAATACCTGAAATATAATCCCTTGAAAAGCTGACTCCAGATAGCATTAGGTTGTTGAAAAAGACGTCAAGCTTGCTTACCAAGCATTGCTTTATTGAAGTTAATTAAATCTCTAAATGCCATCCCCCCTGATGCTTTTGAGTGCTTTAATTCTGTCCAGTTTTTCCAATGAATTCCAGATTGACTGTTGTGTTTACTCCACCAGAATGCTGATATCTTCCTCTCTATTAATCTGCAGAGCACAAGGGAAGCTTAAAAATGGACATTGCATACTGAGGTAAGGCCTAGATTACTGATTTCAGTAAAATTTTCTTGCCACTTTTCGGTAAGAATTTTTTCTGCCAACCAGCTAATTTAGCATTGACTCTTGCTAGGATCTAGGAGAACATCTCCCTTTTAGAACGACCCCAATTCTAGTGAATACCCAGGTACTTACCATATTTACTAACAATAGGTATTCTGAGTTCATTGGCTAAATTGGTTTGTAAGGTGAGAGGGCAGTGTTTACTGAAAAATAAACTTGATTTGTTCCGATTAATGAGTTGGCCTGTAGCTAGGCAATATTGGTTTAGGATATTGGCAAGGTTTTGGCATTCAAAAACTGTGGCTTTTAGGAAAAATACTGAATCATCAGCAAAAAACAAGTGAGATAACTTAGGACAGGCTCTATTGAATTGAATCCCCTATAGATGGCCAATATCCACAGCTTGACTGATGGTAGTTGACAGAGCATTGGCAAGTAGAATGAAAATGTATGGGGATAGGGGGTCACCTTGGCGAAGCCCTTTAGTAGGCTGAAAGTAAGGAAGCTGTTCCCCATTAAAACGAATACTAAAAGAAACCGTAGTAATGCAAGCCATAACCATAGTAACCCAGCTATCATTAAAGCCCAAATGCTTCAAATAGGCTTCCAAGAAATCCCATTCAACCCTATCGTAAGCCTTCTACATATCTGTTTTTAAAATAAGGTTGAATCTTTTCTTGCATGTTCGCACTTTAAACTGATGAAGCACTTCTTGTACCACCATGATATTGTCTTGTATTTGCCTGTCATTGACAAATGCTGCCTGTTCTTTTGATATTAAACTAGATAGCCAAGGCTTAAGTTTGTTGGCCAGTACTTTCGAAATAATCTTATAAGCAAAATTGCAAAGACTGATGGGTCGGTATTGGTCAATGCTTTCTGGGTGTTGAACTTTAAGAACTAGGGCAATTATTGTTCTGTTTAGTCTAGGAGGCATACAACCTGTTGTGAAGAATTCTTGAATTTTTTTAATAACGGTTGTTTTGATAATATTCCAGTGTTGCTGATAGAAGAGGCCATTAAGGCCGTCAGGTCCAGGAGCCTTCGAAGCACCCATCTGGAACGTAGCCTGGTAAATCTCCTCCTCGGTTACCCTACTCATCAAGTGTTGATTCATTTCAGGTGTTACCACTGCTGGACATTGCGCTAAGAATGGACGAAAATCTCGGTAACCCACAGATTGATATAATTGAGAAAAGAAGCCGTGTGTCATAGCTTTTAGCTGTTATGGTTCTCTGGTCCAATTCTGGTTAGTATCTTTAAGCATAGTAATTCTATTGCGTTGTCTTCTTTGCATAGTGCAAGCATGAAAGAATTTTGAATTGTGATCTCCCCATTTCAACCATTGAATACGAGAACACATAGCCCATAACCGCTCTTCTTGATTCCAAAGTTGCTGAATTTCTCTTCTAATAGTAGTGGCTTGCTCCTTATCTCCATTTTGATAATATGTTCTGTTGCTAATTAGTTGTAGTTGATATTGCAATTGAGAGATTTGCTGTTGGCAATTGCTAAACCGTACTTTGCTCCAACTAGTTAACTATGTAGCAATTGCCTACAATTTAGAAACCAAAGAGGTGTTGCTTCTCTCCCATGCTTGTTTTATTACCTCTTGACATTGTTGATCTTGATTCTAAAAAGCTTCGTAATGAAAAGTCTTTGCTCGCTTGACAGATGGTGGACAAGTGTGCAGTAGTATAGGACAGTGATCCGAACCGACAGGTGGTAGGGCAAACACTTCTGCAGAAGGGTAAGATAACATCCATTCCGTGGAACAAAAAACACGATCGAGCTTCTCCTTTACCAGAGCATCCCTTGCTCTATTATTTGACTAGGTAAATTCACACCATTTACAATGCAGTTCTAGTAAAGCACATTAATTGATTACATTCCGAAAGGAAGTCATTCGCGAAGCGATGGCTGGTCGCTTTCCCATTTTCTTCCAGGGGGAAAGGAAGTCATTGAAATCACCAACACACAGCCAAGGTAAATGATTTGCAGCATATATTACCCTAATGGTATCCCAAAATTCTTGCCGTGTCTGATAAGTGGAAGGGGTGTGTAGGCACGTGATATGCATCGAAGCAGTTGTCAAAGGGTCAAGGGCTATGAAATCAACAAAATGATCATCCGACTGTACAATGGTGACATCAAAGAAGTCAGTCCTGAACACAGCAAGCCCACCCGAGAAGCCAACTGGATCCTTCAAAAAAGAGTGAGGGAATTTAAATCTTTGTTGTAAACTATTCACTACTAACTGTACATTCTTAGTTTCCATTAAAAACACAATATCAGGCTTTTCAGAGGCTAACAACGCCTTTAGTGCTTGAATTGTCAGGGGATTGTCCAACCCCTGACAATTCCAACTCAGGAGTTTCATTTGGAACACAGTGGCTGTTGAGGGCCAGCCGCCAAAGCCTAAGGAGTAGGATTGTCTGCCTCTAACATAGGAGTGTCCAGTAGGAGAGTTTCATCAAGATCTGTAGAGTAAGGAAGTCTAATGTCATAAGGTGAGTATCGTTTTGTTTTCTTACTTGATCCCCCAATTGGCATTGGTCGAGGTATTTTGGGTTTCTTCTGTTGAGGAATGTCCAATGGAGGGTGTTGAATGCTCTTCATCTTTGCCTTTGCAGGTACCAAATCAATAGTGATCGTAGTTGTATTGACAAAATTCAGAGGCGTGGAAGTCCTTTGAGGTAGAATAGTGGCTGAAGCAGGGGCATCTAATGCAGGAATGGGAGGGAGAGCTAGGATAGTAGGCTGCACTGGAGGTGGGGTTTTAGGTACTGTCTCTTCCATCTGCTCTATAGGTATTGTAGGATGATAAAAAGCATCCCAATAAGGGCTAAACTGTTTAAGCTCTACTTTTAGCTAGGGGCCATAGACCATCGTCTCACGGCCTTCAAATTGTGCTTCATCATAAGGGTACTCTGGACATGAAGCTGCATACTGACCAAGCCTTCCACATGAATAACAGTAGTGGGATAGTCGCTCATACCTAAAGTCTAGCCATAGGGGTTTTCCTTCCATTCGTATAAGTTTTCCTGACCTTAAAGGATCTTTTAGGTCTAATTCTATTTGAATTCTTGCAGATGTATTTGGTTTCACTTCCAGAACACGGCCAACCTATTGCACAGCTCTTCGTAGGATTGGCAGAGTACTTCACTCAAAAGGTAAGCCTATCACATGCACCCAGAAACAGACACTTAGAAAAGTCATAGTAGTGTAAAGGAGTATTGGGTTGCCATGGACGGAGATTGACCAATTGACCTGAAAATAACCAAGGGCTGCCCTCTAATATGCGTCATTTTTCCATTTTAGGTTGAAATTTAATGATGTATAGCTCGGTATCAGCCGGAGAAATCTCTACATGATCAACTCGCCACGCTTTCTTCATCGCAACTTGAAAAGCAGATAAATTGACAGTAGGATTTGTGAAGATATTACCCACCAGAATAAGGCGACAGTCCTTCAGTTTTTCTGAAGCAGGTATGTCATCCCATACCTCAAATTCCTGTTCTGAACACAAACGTCCCGGACGATGGCATAATGAAGCAATGCGCGAGGTATTGACGCTATCATCCATAGCCAAAAATTACAGGAATTCACTAGTATGGATAATTGGCAGGAACATAGTACAAAAAAAAACTCTCGGGGGTTGCATGTTCCAGATCACCGACATGCATACATGAAATTGCAGATTTTAGCGGAATTGAGAAGACCAGTAGTAACGAACTGAGGGTAGTAAGATGAAGAAGATGGCGATGATTGGAGGAGATGAGAGGAACTTCGCATGCAAAGGTATCAACAACGGCAAGGAGCATTTATGGTGAAATGAGACGGAAGCAACGATGTTGCAAACAAAATGTGAAGTGCAGAAGGAAATCTGGGGATATCAAAGACATTGGGAAAGACTCGAGCATGACGTGAGAAGAAACTCTAACATAAACGAGAGGATTTTTTTTAGAAATTATAGAGGATTGATAATTTAAGATGTTGTGAACTCAATTGGGAGTTTTCTTAAAATGAATTTTCAAAATTTCATGTGTATGATAAACAATACTTGACCAGCAGCTCTCTTGCCAATTTTTGTCTGTTCTAGTACTTAGTAAGGGTTTTCTTTTGAACATAAGTTCAATTATAAGGAAGTTCGGTGGAGAGAATGGTAGCACAACCAAGTTGAAGTGCAAGCTTTAAGTTGCGGATAACTTGAATCTTTGCTTTGAGCAAGAGTTTTATTTGTGTGTAAGAATCGTTTTATTAACGATTGAACTTGGTTTAGTCAATTCATAATTGAGGTAGCGTTTTTACTTGGTTTGGCATCAATTTTCATTTATTTAATAGAATTACAATATCATTGGCTCGAATAGTTACATTGGATGATTTTAGATATTCCCAAGTAAGTGATGATGATCTCTTTTTCAGTTTTGTAAAGCCCATTTCTTGAAATAATGGCAATTCGACAACTTGTAAATATTGAGAAAAAAGATAAAATATTATAATTCTATAAAACAATAAATCAAACACCTGCCAAAACATGGGGCTTCGTCCAGTGCATCATACAAAATATCAATTTGCACACCCACATTATTCGTCTTTTCATCAGTGCGAATTGCATAGTGCCTAAGCAAACTAGCACATAGAGACCACGAAATAACAAGACAACAAGAACGGATCTTCGATCGCTGACTTCGCAAATTATTAGATAAGAATCTTGCGATCCCTCTTCTGATCTGCAGTTCAATCCTTTTATCATTCTTAGTTGTTTATTAGGGTTTTTTTTATTATTTATTTATTGATTTAACAACATTAAGTATTCAGTTTGCAATTTTCTAATGACATCTGCTTTTGAGAGTGGTTGGAGATTTGGTTAATAATTGTTTCGATATAATACCCAAAAGCAATGCCTCTTTTTGTCCTCCCCGATCATTGCTCTCTGTCTGATCCATGAGGGGCAAAAAGCCACTAAACAAAAGTCACATACTCTTTTCTATTCATTAGGCCTTCTTAAATATCTCCCTTAAAAAAATCGTAAATCCTTAATTAATTGACTTGAAATCAGAAATCGTACATTAACAAGCAGATAGGCGGGTGGCAAGCAACAAGGATGAGCAATGAAATTTTTTTTATTTCCATTTTTATTTCATAAGTAAAAAAGTAGAAAATTTCTACTTCTTGTTTTTGTTTCAACCTTATTTATGTGTTAAAAATTTATCCTAAAATAAAAAAATTAAAATTGCTTTACAAAACATATTTTTATTTTGAACCTGCTTGGGAATAGAAATATAGAAAATTGGATAAAAAAATGGTTATTATGCGTGCTCTAAACTACCTCATTCATAATATGTTTTTTGGGATTTAGTTTTTTCTCAACCCAATTTAACCTATTTTACCGAAAAAAGAAAAAAAGAATATCCGCACTGAATTGGGCCATTAAATCTAAGCAACCCATTTTTGTCGGCTCTACTTTATTAGATATACTATCACGTGGTTCTAGATCTTAGCCCGTATCATTTCTCCTATTCTTGAGGTCAAACCGTCTGGTTCCTACACGATGAGTCGTCCTCTCGTGCGTATGACTTTTCCACCGTTGATAAAGCGTAGAACTTTCCCTCTCGTTTGGTTCTTCCAATTTTGCTCTTGAAGTCTTTTCTTTCTCATTAGTTTTGACATTCCCGACAAAAGGTGCAGGAATTTCTCTTCCTTCTCCAAAATTATTAACACTGGGAATCTCCTAATTTCTCCATTTCCAAAATTCCAAACCTCTTTGGCCAAATTCCCTACCGATATTTAAAATCAATCACAATTCCATCATGATCTTTTCTTATTTTAAAAAGATTATCAAATTTTGCTCAAATCTTAGATTTGCCATTGATTAGAATTTTATTCAATTTACACCGTTAAAGTCCACACGACATTTCATGTGACAGCTTTCACTTTTTTAATTGGCTTTTTCTCTCCGCTCGCTCTCTCCCAAATCCCATTCATGCTTCGTCAGAACCCTTGCTTGTCATGCCCCGAACCCCGAGACACGTGAACAACCCGCCATGGTCATATAATTGCGACATTTCCAGGTAGTGTCATTGACACCAATTTTTCTTTTTGATTATTATATGCAAGTGGAACATGCTAAAAAACCCCTAACAAAAACGTACGGGACATGACAATAGGAAAAACAATTCAAAATCAAACAAACATACTTTCATACAACATTATCAATCCAGGGCTTACATACACCAACAGGATCCAGAAACTATATACACCAAAAATGGGTTAGAGTTTATGTGCATTAAAAAAAATGAGTTAGCCTACAAGGAAAGCAACAGTCCTAAGACTACTGGTCGACCTCGTTCGACGATCCCACATCCTCAAGATCTGTCACCCAAGAGACTGGGGGCGAAGTGTTGATTACTCCACCGTCGGGAAGATTCGCCACGCCTTCACCCAAAATGGCGTTCATCACTACCAACGAAATGTCCATGCTATCCAAGGGGCCAACCCTAACGCCATCTACTCCTGAATGAAACCAAGCCCTAAACATATACGGTACCCTATCATGCACATCCAGCTGAACCTAGATAAGAGTCCTAACCAACTGATAGTGTGGCATCCCAAAAATTCAAGTCATCCTCAAGAGAAATTAAAGCCTATAATTAGGTAATGAAATTACATATGGTCTATGTGTTAGCAATTAGTTTTCTTAAGGCTAGGTGTTATTGTGCTTGTGTTTATGAATTTTGAATTTAGGACTATAGGATAAATTAATAATTTATGCTTGGCCATGAACTTTATAAATTAAATTTCAATGAACAAAAATGCCCAAAGACTTTGGCCAAGATGAAAATTGGAATTTAAAAATATTTATAGAAGGAATTCAAAAAAAAAAAAGAGAAAAAGGGGATTAAATTCGAATGGGCCTCGGACCCATTTGTCCTAAGCTTGATGGGCCAAGCTAGTCGGCCCAAATGGAAGCCCAAGAGGAGGATTCGACCAGCCCAAGGGAGTGGCCGGATGGGCCTAAGCCCAAGCCCATTTAAATTCAAAAATAGAAATAACATGTGGCACAAAGGAGAGCATGCATTGGTTGGACATGAGGTGAGTTAATCATTACTAATCATGGGCTTTAGGGGATATAAAAGGGGTTAGGAGAGAGAGTGGCCGGTTCTCCTTGCTTCATTTTCGTCCAAAGAGAGAGGTGTGCGAGAGAGAGAGCTTGAGCGGAAGAGAGGAACCGAGAGGAAGAGAGAGGAGGCGGAGCCGAGAGGGAGGTGCAGCCGTGTGCTCGCCGTTCGTTTGCCGTCCGTACGCCGTCGTTCATCGCCGTTTGTTCTTCTTTAAGGCAAGTGGAGTTCATAACTTCCTTTGTATGTTTGCTGTGGTGTTTGCATGTTAGATTATAGGCGTGATTTGTGCGAAAAACCGAGGTAAGAGTTGATATTGTGCAAAACGTGTGACTGTTTTCGTTCGGTTTGTTGGCGTCAGTGGCTTGTTCGAGTTTGCATGTGGGTTTGGAGTCCGATTTTGGCTTCGATCTCTTCACGAAAGTTGTAGCTGACATCTTGTACTACAACATACTAAAATTTCGTGGAAAATTATGGATATTTGAGGGGTCAAACCCTTATCCTACGGAGATGCTAGATCTGGAATATTTTCGTATGAACTGTTTGAGTCAGAATGTTGTGAGAGCTTGCATGCATGTTTAGAGTTCGATTTTGGCTGTGATGTCTGTATGAAAGTTGAAGTTAACGTCTTTTACTATGACATACTAAAAATTCGTAGAAAACGATGGAGATTTGAGGGGTCAAAAGTTCTCTTATACGGAGACTTAGATCTACGAAATTTTCACTGACCTCTTGTCGATTTCTTGTTTGCATGTTGATTTATGTTGGAGATCTCACTTTGTTGTCTTCTTGAAAGTTGTAGGAAACACCTTAAGCTACAACATACTCGAATATGAGGCAAAAAGAACAAGTATAACTTGGTGAATCGGTTAGATCTTTGAAACGATGGTTCTGGCGAAATATACCGAGACACCCGAAACTTCATGGACAAAATGGTGACCATAATCGGGTTATTTGACCTAGATCCCTTCATGAAACTTGTAAAGAAAAAATTGGTACATAACATACTCAAATTTCAGAGGAAACTAAAGATATTTGATGGGTGAAATCTAAGAAATACGGAGAAGTGTGTTCTGGACGTCGCGGTAGTGATTCCAGAAGCTTCGTAGGGCTATAGAAATTAATCTAAAAAGCATTTGGCTTAAAGTTCTTAATGAAAAAGGTACGAAAATGTGTTGGCTATCACCCTGCAAAATTTCGTAATTTTTGAAGGCCATATGGGTATTTTAATCGAATTTATTTGGAAACTGTGCAAGTCTGGCCATTATCCGAATACAAGGTGCTATTTTGTGGAAATTGTGAAATTATGAGAAATTCAATTTGGCCATGAATTTTATATGAAATTGTGATCCTATTAGTGATTGTTTGAATATTATGATTTTGGGAAAATCATAGATATTAAATATTTATTTATGAAAATAAATAAATATAATAAAATAATAAAATAATAAAATAATAATAAAATAAAATAAAATAAAATAGATTTTTATTTGGCCATGGATTCAACTTCATTTGTGTGGCACTTGTGTGATGAGGTCTTTGTACATGTATTAAGTTGAAATGCATATGTGATAAAGCTTTGGCATGTGTATGACATGTGAATTGAAATGCAAGTGTGATTTGTTTGATGCCATGCCAATTGCCATGTTAAATTGAGATAAAAAGATAAATGTGGATGAGAAAGAGGTTGTGGTGGAGGATGTTGTCTGGTGGCCTGGTGGCGTAATTCCAGAGATTCCCCGGGAGTGTCGGGATGTCCGGTGGTATACGGTACGTAATTCCAGGGGAGGCCTGGTGGTATGTCGGTACATAATTCCGGAAGCCTTGTTGGAGGTCTTTGCCCGAAAGGAATACCTCGCGATGCCAGGATTGGGGTGCGAGATGCCTGGCTAGAAGGGTAAAGGCCGGAAGCCCTGTCAGAGGTTTCTGCCCGAAGGGAATGCCTCGTGATGCTAGTTGGGATGCGAGATGCCTGGAATGTGGGGGGCCGGAAGCCCGGTGGCCATGGGATGGCTGAGTTTGCCGGGAACCCTGTCGGAGGTTTCTGCTCGAAGGGTTGATGATGAGATTGATGATTTGAGAAATGGGTGATGTGGTGATCAAAATTGAAAGATAAAGATGATAATTAACTCATGACATGATGATGATGGCATGTGATGTGATATGATGATCACCTATGATAATATATGCATGATGATGCATGATGATGATGATATATGATATGATATGATGATCACCCATGATATGATATGCATGATGATATGCATGATGATGTGATGATGTGATGTGATATTATGATCACCTATGATATGATATGCATGATGATATGCATGATGATGCGATGATGATGATGATGATGTGATGTGATATAATGATCACCTATGATACGATATGCATGATGATATGCATGATGATAATGATGATATGATATGCATGATGATATGCATGATGATGATAATGATATGTGATGTGAAATAACGATGATCACCATGATGATATGATATGCATGATGATGATGATGATATGATATGCATGATGATGATGATGATGATATGGCATGCATGATGATATGCATGGTGATGATAATGATGATGGTATATGATATGACATGTGTAATGTGATGATGTCATGATGATGATGACATGTATGATACGATGATTATACACATGTATGTGTTATAAATTGATATGATGATGCATGATAGTATGCGCATGGTTTCAAGGTAAGTTACGCCTGCAATGCATGTATGATCTGCCTGATGCATTGAGTTGTTATTGGATTTCCCTATCTGCTGAGTGGTTGTACTCACCCTTTTGGGGGACCAACATTTCAGATTAGTAGATGGTTTGAGCGGTTGGATATGACCGCGGGGAGAAGGATAGCAAAGGAGGGAACCTTTGGACGCCGACACTGGTTGATGGACCTTAAGCATACGATTGTGGGAGGAGATGTCGGTCATCTTTTAAAGTATAGCCAAGTATAGAAACATTGGCATTTCGATGTACTGACTAAAGATGTCCATATGCTTTATGTAATTAAACGTGTTCGGTTTTAACTTATGTAAGATGTTTAGTTGGTGTGCATTGATTTCTTAATGTAGGGAAGGAAATTGTTGGATATGCTTCCGTTATGTAAATTGCGCAAGGGACCGTTAATAAAAGACGTAAACCCCCATGGTTGTATGGACCCGCTACAACTAAAAATGGTATCAGAGTGACTTGTTATTTTGGAAAGAAAAAAAAAAGAAAAGCGAACTGTGGTGACTCTAGCGGATTAGGGGCCGTCGAGGGGTGCCACAGATAGACCCAAGGACTCCCAGGGTCCGAAGCACTCTCTGTCGTCTGGTCAATCTCCATCGGCAGGCCACTCATCTCCGGGGGTACTGCCATCTACGGTCCTATAATAATTTCCCCAAACTGGGATGAGACTTTGTCTCAGCAAGTTCACCCCTCCTAAACCCCTATTAGAAAGAAAATACACCCCAGAGTGGTTTAGCCACACAGCACAGAAGACTTACCTCGCCTTCTTGCCTCCCTGCAGATCAATACAATTCATATCACTCAATCACAGGTAATAATAAGCATGTCAACCATCGGACACAATCAATTTCACTTAATTTCACAATCACAGCAAGCATTTCAAATCATCATCAATTAATGCCACACAAGGGCATAGCCTACTTGCAGTTCGGCTATCTACTGACGTATAGCCAGGCATTGCCTCTCCACCTTGGAGCGCGGCTTCGTCAGTATGTCGACGGCATTCCCGAAGGAGCATGGGCCCAGAATCAATTGCGACCCGCATTCGTTGTATGGAGCATCCCATATATGGGCAATTCCAACTCAACAACTCAAGACAATTCCTCATAATTATCACGCAGCAACTCATAATCAACTCAAGGCATTTTGCACATCACTCACATACCTCAATTTCAATATTAATCCTTAAAAATCCAATTTCGATGTCAAACCCGACATTTGAGATTTTCTAAGTAAAATCCATATTTTCCACAATCAACACTCAATTTGCACTAATCATTCATCAATTTCAAATTCTAACCATACAACGGCGATCGGCACGAAAAGTCGAGCAATTAGGATCAAAAATAATTTTTCGTGTTTTTTTATAAATAATATTTTAATGATTTTCGGAATATGATATATTATTAAATAATCCAACAATTTCGAAACATTTATTTAAATCATAAATAAATCCCTTTTAGTCACATCAAGGCTTATCTTAAAATAAACCTACTTAACCCTTAAACTAAGCATGCTTTACTTTAATTAAACAACTTAATCTAATCTACATCTAAATAAATTAACCTAACAACATAATCTCAATCAACCTAAGCTAAACAAACTTAGGGCATGATAAACCCTCTAATCGAGGTTTAGTGAGCTAAACTCCCCGGAATTGCTTTTTGACGAGTCTCGGGTGAAGAGCACGACGACGCCGACGACAAACCTACACGGATCAACACCAAATGAGAACTAATAGGGGACCAAATCGAGCTTCGAAGGGGCTGGTCTTGTTGGGCTTTCTAGCAACTAACCGAGCTCAGAGGGTGACGAAACGGCGGCTGAACGGGTGGAGAAACGACGGAGGAAGACCGGCGGTAGCTTGAGCAACAACCAGCGGAGGCTTGAGCGGAAGAATGGCGGCGACGGAAGCTTCGGCGAGGCGCAGCAACGTAGAGCAGCGATTGCGAGATGGCGGACAACGGCTGGAACTCACGGGCGAAGATGGAGCAGCTTGATGCGGGACGGTGTGTAGTCGTGTGCGGGCGAGTGGCGATGGCGAGCTCCGGCGACGAACGGCAAGCGGCGGTGACGATCGAACAGGCTAAGGGCATCGGCTGGCTGGGCGGTTCGCACAAGCAGCCCTCTCTCTCTCCTCTTTTCAAAATCCAACCATTTCCCTTGATTCAAGGAAGAAGATGAAGTGAAAGCCCCCCTTTTCAAGAGCCCATCTCCTCCCTCCACTTGTCACCACCCTAGCCAATCTTGCCTCCTCCATGACATCACTTGTGATGTCACCATCTACTAAATCCAACCTTCCACAACTTAAGTCCAATAGGTTCAATTTCATTTTCCGCTGGGGTCCAAACTCTTGTACATCCAATTACTTCAATTCCCATCAATTCTTTTCCAATTGAGTCCAAATTAAAGTCCATAAGTTAATCCAATGTTCCTAATAAGATTTGTGACATACCATGACTTTCAATTTCATAATTCGATCTCAATTTCACGGTTAATTTCACTTTTGCACAATATTAGCGCATCCTAATCTACCGAGCGACTTTTATAAATTTTTGTGCATTTGACTTGTGGTTGATCAATTCAAGCCACAATGTACATCTTTGACATATTGGCAACTTTCGGTTGTCGGGGTAATCTTAAGATTTCAATTACGAGCACAGGGTACCCAATCGTTAGAGAAGTCGATCCAGTGTCGGTCGGCAAGAATCGTGCGATCCGGTGGAATCACCCACACCTGATCACAGGCTTCTGTCGAGCCAACCTATCTCCGATCTCTAATCGATTTTTATTTGTGCTGTAATGACCCTTGCAGATTATCTCGGTCGAAAGGTCGCTTCCTGATCAAATTCTCGAGTCTTACGCATTCGAATTTCTTAATGGCTTCACCGGATAGACTAGTTTTCACATGAGTGGCCGACTCAAGAAAAGAAACTATATGCGTGCCAACGAAATGACCGTCTAAATTTTATCGAAATTAGAATTAGAAAAATCGGGATGTCACAACTCTTCCCCTCTTATAAAAATTTCTTCCTCGAAATTTGAGTCATTACACATCTGAAGTAAAAAGGTGAGGGTACAATTCTCTCATCGAATCCTCAGCTTCCCAAGTTGCTCCTTCAGTGCTGTGGTGTTGCCATACCACTTTGACCAAAGGAATGGTCTTAGTGCGCAAAACCTGCTCCTTGCGATCCACTATCTGAACCGGGCTTTCAACGTACGATACCCTGTCATCCACGTCTAATTCCTCAAAATTTAGGTCGTGTGCCAGATTAGGTTCATACTTCCTTAACATCGACATGTGAAAGACGTCATGCACTTGTGCTAACCTCAGCGGTAGCGCAAGACGATACGCCAACGTCCCTATTTTTTCCAAAATCTCAAAGGGATCTACGTACCTCGGACTCAGTTTCCCCCTTTTGCCAAAGCAGGAAGTACCTCTCATCGGTGACACTTTCAGAAAGACGTGCTCACCAACTTGGAACTCCAATGGCCTTCGACGCTTATCGACATAACTTTTCTGATGGCTCTGAGCGGTCCTTAATCTATTTCTGATAACTGCAATTGCCTCCACTGACTACTGAACCAACTCTGGGCCGGTGATCTTTCTTTCCTCAACTTCGTCCCAACACACCGGTGTTTTGCATGCTTTGCCATACAATGCTTCAAAAGGAGCCATCTGAATACTCTGCTAGTAACTGTTGTTGTATGCAAACTCGACTAGATGAAGCTGTTCCCTCCCAGCTTCCTTTGAAGTCCAGGACGCAAGCTCGCAGCATGTCCTCAAGGGTTTGAATTGTCCTCTCAGATTGGCCATCAGTCTGCAGGTGGTAGGCCGTACTGTACTGCTGTTTCGTTCCTAAAGCAGATTGCAAGCTCTTCCAAAAAGCGGCGGTGAATCTTAGGTCTCTATCTGAAGTAATCGTGACCGGCACTCCATGCATACGAACTATCTGACGAACTTATAAATCTGCGAGTCTATCCAAACTCGAGTCCCTTCGAATTGTAATGAAGTGAGCCGACTTTGTCAGCCTGTCGACTACTACCCAAATCGAATCATTCCCTCTCTGGCTCCTCGGTAGTCCTGTCACGAAGTCCATTGTAATATGCTCATATTTCCATTCTAGGATCTCAAGGGGTTGCAGAAGTCCTCCCGGTTTGCAATACTGAGCTTTCACTTGCTGACACGTCAAACACTTGGCGACGTGCTTGGCGATGTCCGCCTTCATGCCACAGCACCATAAGTGTTGATGCAGATTCTGATACATCTTGGTACTACCAGGATGAATGCTGTAACTATTACTATGCGCTTCTGATAGAATTTCTTCTCTAAGCTCCACATCATTAGGTACAACTAATCGTCCTTGGAACCTCAATGTTCCATCATTAGAAGTCTGAAAGTTAGCCCTCCTTTTCTCTACATCCTCTTGCAGGATCTTCTGAACATCTGGATCCGTCTGCTGAAGCATTCTGATTCTGACCTGCACTTTTGGCTTAATTCTAAGGGTGGCCACAAGATTCAAAAGGTGGCCTACCTCAAACTTGAAATCTGAATCTCGTGCTCTCTCAATTAGACCCCATTTCTTGAGTACCATTTGAGCAACTGAAGACTTCCTACTCAGTGCATCGGTGACCTTATTCGCCTTTCCCGGGTGATACAAAATCTCACAGTCATAGTCTTTCAAGAGCTCCATCCATCGACGCTTTCTCATATTCAACTCCTTCTGAGAGAATAAGTACTTGAGACTTTGATGGTCAGTGAAGATCTAGAATCTTTCTCCGCACAAATAGTGCCTCCAAATCTTCAGGGCAAAGATGATTGCCGCAAGCTCCAAGTCACGTGTCGGATAATTCAACTCATGAGGTCTCAACTTACGGGACGCATATGCAACAACTCTACCGTGCTGCATCAATACGCAACCCAATCCTTTAAATGACGCATCACTGTAGATCTCAAACCCTCCTGGACCGGATGGAATAGTAAGCACAGGTGTAGTAGTTAGCTTATGCTTAAGCTCTTGGAAACTACTCTCGCACTTATTCGTCCATACAAATTGCTCTTCCTTCTTCAGTAGTCTCGTCATCGGCGATGCTAACCTTGAAAACCCTTTTACAAACCACCTGTAATATCTTGCTAAACCCAGAAAACTTCTGATTTCTGTCACTGACGTCGGTCTCGGCCAGTTGATCATTGCCTCAATCTTTGCTGGGTCCACTAAGATTCCTTCTCCGGAGATGACATGACCTAGGAAAGCCACACGAGTCAGCCAAAACCCGCACTTACTAAACTTGGCGTACATCTCGTGATCTCTCAAAGTCTGAAGCACTATCCTTAAGTGCCTTTCATGATCCTCAGTACTCCTTGAATACACCAGGATGTCATCGATGAAAACAATTACGAATTGATCTAAGTACTCCCTTAACACTCGATTCATCAGATCCATGAAAGCAGCTAGGGCGTTTGTCAATCCAAATGGCATCACAGTAAACTCATAATGGCCGTATCAGGTGCGAAACGCTGACTTCGGTATGTCTTCCTTCTTGATCCTCAACTGATGATACCCTATCCTCAAGTCGATCTTAGAAAATATCGACGCTCCCTGAAGCTGGTCAAACAAGTCACCAATCCTCGGCAATGGATACTTGTTCTTAATCGTCATCTGATTGAGTTGACGATAGTCGATGCACAAGCGTAAGGAAGCATCCTTCTTCTTTACGAATAGAACTGGTGCTCCCCAAGGTGATGCACTAGGATGAATAAATCCTTTATCCAACAATTCTTGCATCTGCACCTTCAGTTCCTTAAGTTCTGATAAGGCCATCCGATAAGGAGCTTTAGAGATTGGTTCTGTCCCGGGGGCTAATTCGATCACAAACTCTATCTCTCTCTCTGGCGGCAAACCCGATAACTTTTTCGGAAATACGTTTGGGAGCTCTTGTACCACTGCAATATCTTTAATCTTTAACTCTTCCACTGTCGTATCTACGACAGTCGCTAGGTAACCTTGGCAACCCTTGTCTAGCAAGCGAGTTGCTTCGAACGATGAAGTTAAGGAAACCGAGGGTCCTCCTCGACTCCCAATAAATTCGAAGCTCTCACCCCCTAATGGGTTAAACTGAATCGCCTTGCAATAACAGTCCATTTTAGCTCGTTACTTGGTGAGCCAGTCCATACCAATTATCAAATCAAAATCAAACATGGCTAGGACTATCAAGTCTATCCTCCCCTCTCGCTCACCAATCACCAACTTGCAACCAAGACAATCCACTGTAGCTAAAACATTATCCTTCAACGGCGTAGATATGCTAATCATAGACTCCAATAACTCAGGAATTAATTCTACCATCTTAACATATCTTTCAGCTATAAATGAATGAGAAGCTCCAGGATCAAATAAAGCATAAGCAGGTTGGTCGTTCAGTAAGACTATACCTGTGATCACGTTAGGCGTATCCTTCGCCTATCCTCTGGTGATCGCATAAGTCCTTCCTTGAGCTGGAGGTCGGTTCAATCCACCCTACGGCATGATCTGCAGCGCGACCCCTCTGTTCTGACCCAACAGTGGCGGCGGCGGCAACTGACGTTGTCCCATCTGATTCCTAGGGCAATTCCTGGATATATGACCCTGCTGGCCACACTCATAATAGGCACCTGTCCTAGAGGGACACGGGCTTGTACCATGTCCTCTTCCACATGAACGACACACTCCCTGATGGTTCGCTGATGGCTTCCCTATCCCACCCTTCCTTTTGAGTGGAATAGGATATCTTCCTCCAGACATCAGCCTCTCCCAAACCAATTACCTTCTCTGTTCGAATTAAACCGCGACCCAGATGCGGTAGCTCTCTCATTCTGGTCTTTCTCAATCAGTTGGGCCCGCTTATAAAGGTCCTTGTACTCCTTCAAATCCAATGGTACCACAAAGCTCCTCACTTCTGGCCAGAGCCCATCTCTAAACCTTTGAGCTCGGTCTGCCTGTTTCTGAACCAACTCAGGGGCATACGGTGACAGCTCAGCGAACTTCGCTTCATATTGATCAACTGTCATCGTACCTTGACGAAGGCGCTGGAACTCCGCCATCTTCAACTCCCTAGCACAATCAGAAAAATACTTCTCATTGAAGGCCTCCAGAAACGCATTCCACCCTGGAGCTACACCCTCAGGGAACACTATCCCTTTATTAGTCTTCCACCATGTGGCTGCGGTCCCCCTCAACTGATAGGCTGCCAACACGACCTTCTCTGCTTCAGTGCACATCAGCAGTTCAAAGGCATTCTCTAGCTCCTAAACCCATAGTGCTGCAGGTTCGGGATCTCCCGCTCTTGTGAACGTTGGGGGATTCAACCTCAAAAAATGCTGTACCAGCTTTTGTCTAGGCCTCCCAACGGCCACATCCTCAAGTGGAATTTCCTCAAGTTCCTCTTTTGGCTCGACAACTGGTGCGGCGGCAGCAGCATTGGTGGTAGCGGCGATAGCGGCGGTTGAAGCGGCGGCCTGCTGGTCTAGTCTGTCACCCATCATCTCCAACATCTGCATGATTCCAAAAAATCTTGGATCCTTAGGGGCTACTGCATCCTCTGGAGGCGACATTACACCACTCGCACTGGCCTCAGCCTGAGCTCTTCCCAAGGCACCTCGGGCACCGACTCTCATCGACGGCCCACCCCGAAACACGGGGCCTACTGCTCTCTTCCTAGCAGCTCTCGGCACTCGATCACTTATGCTACAAGCTCAATATTGATGCCTATTTGCAAATTCCAATATAACATTAGAATCTAAGTGACCTCACAACAAGTTAACAAACAACTAACAATCACTTGCATCAGTATAATAAAAGCCTTTCCTACCGACTATCCCATGACTCCCACGCACTTTATCACTCCATACATGAACCATACTCTGATACCACTTAAACGGGGTTCTCACGCCCCGAATCCTGAGACACGTGAACAACCCGCCATGGTCATGTAATTGCGACATTCCCAGGTAGTGTCGCCGACCCCACTTTTTCTTTTTGATTATTATGCGCAAGCGGAATGTGCTAAGAAACCCCTGACAAAAATGTACGGGACAGGACAGCAGGAAAACCAATTCAAAATCAAACAAACATACTTTCATACAACATTATCAATCCAAGGCTTACATACACCAATAGGATCCAGAGACTATATGCACCAAAAATGGGTCAGAGTTTATGTGCACAAAAAAAAAAGGGAGTTAGCTTACATAGCATGGATCGGTCCGCCAAAAAGGAAACCAACAGTCCTAGGACTACTGGTCGGCCTCGTTCGACAATCCTACATCCTCAAGATCTGTCACCCAAGAGGCCAGGGGCGAAGCGTTGATTACTCCATCGTCGGGAAGATCCGCCATGCCTTCACCCAAAATGGCGTTCATCACTGCCAACGGAATGTCCATGCTATCCAGGGGGCCAACCCTAATGCCATCTACTCCTGAACGAAACAAAGCCCTAAACATATACGGTACCTTATCATGCGCATCCACCTGGACCCAGATAAGAGTCCTAACCAACTGATAGACCCAAGGACTCCCAGGGTCCAGAGCACTCTCTATCATATGGTCAATCTCCATCGGCAGGCCACTCATCTCCGGTTGCCATCTACGGTCCTATAATAATTTCCCAAAATCGGAATGAGACTTTGTCTCAGCAAGTTCACTCCTCCTAAACCCCTATTAGAACGAAAATACGCCTCAGAGTGGTCTAGCCACACAGCACAGAAGACTTACCTCGCCTTCTTGCCTCCCTGCAGATTATTACAATTCATATCACTCAATCACAGGTAATAATAAACATGTCAACCATCGGACACAATCAATTTCACTTAATTTCACAATCACAGCAAGCATTTCAAATCATTATCAATTAATGCCACACAAGGGCATAGCCTACTCGCAGTTCGGCTATCTACTGGCATATAGCCAGGCATCGCTTCCCCACCTTGGAGCGCGGCTTTGTCAGTACGTCGACGGCGTTCCCGAAGGAGCATAGGCCGAGAACCAATTGCGACCCGCATTTGTTATATGGGGCATCACATATAGGGGCATCCCATATAGGGGTAATTCCAGCTCAACAGCTCAAGACAATTCCTCATAATTATCACGCAGCAACTCATAATCAACTCAAGGCATTTTGCACATCACTCACATACCTCAATTTCAATATTAATCCTTAAAAATTCAATTTCGATTTCAAACTCGACATTTGAGATTTTCTAAGTAAAATCCATATTTTCCACAATCAACACTCAATTTGCACTAATCATTCATCAATTTCAAATTCTAACCATACAGCGGCGATCGGCACGAAATTCGAGCAATTAGGATCAAAAATAATTTTTCGTGTTTTTTTTTTATAAATAATATTTTAATGATTTTCGGAATATGATATATTATTAAATAATCCAACAATTTCGAAACATTTATTTAAATCATAAATAAATCCCTTTTAGTCACATCAAGGCTTATCTTAAAATAAACCTACTTAACCCTTAAACTAAGCATGCTTTACTTTAATTAAACAACTTAATCTAATCTACATCTAAATAAATTAACCTAACAACATAATCTCAATCAACCTAAGCTAAACACACTTCGGGCATGATTAACCCACTAATTGAGGTTTAGTGAGTTAAACTCACCGGAATCACTTTTCGACGAGTCTCCGGCGAAGAGCACGACGATGTCGACGACAAACCTACATGGATCAACACCAAATGAGAACTAATAGGAGACCAAATTGAGCTTGGAAGGGGCTGGTCTTGCTGGGTTTTCCAGCAACTAATTGAGCTCGGAGGGTGACGGTACAGCGGCTGAACGGGCAGAGAAACGGCGGAGGAAGACCGGCGGTAGCTTGAGCAACAACCGGTGGAGGCTTGAGCGGAAGAACGGCGGTGACAAAAGCTTCGGCGAGGCGCGGCGACGTCGAGCAGCGACTGCAAGATGGTGGACGACGGCTGGAGCTCATGGGTGAAGACGGAGCACCTCGACGCGGGATGGTGCGCGGTCGCGCGCTTGTGAGCGGCGATGGCAAGCTCCGGCGATGAACGGCAAGTGGCGGCAACGATCGAACGGGCGAAGGGCGTCGGCTGGCTAGGCGGTTCATACGAGCAGCCCTCTCTCTCTCCTCTTTTCAAAATCCAACCATTTCCCTTGATTCAAGGAAGAAGATGAAGTGAAAGCCCCCCTTTTCAAGAGCCCATCTCCTCCCTCCACTTGTCACCACCCTAGCTAATCTTGCCTCCTCCATGACATCACTTGTGATGTCACCATCCACTAAATCCAACCTTCCAGAAGTTAAGTCCAATAGGTTCAATTTCATTTTCTGCCGGGGTCCAAACTCTTGTACATCCAATTACTTCAATTTCCATCAATTCTTTTCCAATTGAGTCCAAATTAAAGTCCATAAGTTAATCCAATGTTCCTAATAAGATTTGTGACATACCATGACTTCCAATTTTAGAATTCGATCTCAATTTCACGTTTAATTTCACTTTGGCACAATATTAGCGCATCCTAATCTACCAAGTGGCTTTTAGAAATTTTTGTGCATTTGACTTGTGGTTGATCAATTCAAGCCACAATGTACATCTTTGACATATTGGTAACTTTCGGTTGTCGGGGTAATCTCAAGATTTCAATTACGAGCACAGGGTACCCAATCATTAGAGAAGTCGATCCAGTGTCGGTCGGCAAGAATCGTGCGATCCGGTGGAATCACCCACACCTGATCACAGGTTTTTTGTCAAGCCAACCTATCTCCGATCTTTAATCGATTTTTATTTGTACTGTAATGACCCTTGTAGATTATCTCGGTCGAAAGGTCGCTTCTTGATCAAATTCTCGAGTCTTATGCATTCGAATTTTTCAACGGCTTCACCGGATAGACTAGTTTTCACATGAGTGGCCGACTCAAAAAAATAAACTATATGCGTGCCAATGAAATGCCCGTCTAAATTTATTGAAATTAGAATTAGAAAAATCGGGATGTCACATCGCTTCTCTCTCTCTCTCTCTCTCTCCCCCTCCCTCCCTCCTATAATCACTTATATGTCACCAGCTTTCTCCCAATTTTGTCATTATCCTTTCTTATGTTAAAAAGATTATCAACTTATTAATGAAATCTTAAATTTGCCATCGACTAGATTTTCATTCCATATACACCGTTTAAGTGCATGTGACAGATTTCGTTTTTTTTTTCTCTCCCAAGTCCCACTCATGCTTTTTCAGAACACCCATCCACCGCCCCTCCAACACCCCCCCTTCTTTCAACGCGTCGTGAGCTCTCTCTCTCTTCTTCAAAATTCTTTTGAAGAATTCACGCTTAGATTGCTAATGAGTTGATAAAGGAAATTATTGGAATAAAATTATAGAGTTTGAAATTTTTGTAAAAGAAAACCTGTTGGTCCGATAAATCAACAATTGGAGACTTGACGTCCTCTTTCCCATTCAACTGGGACCACAATCCTGCGTCTAGTCCCGCTATTTCTCGGCTGGAAAATAAAAACATCTTCCCACTCGCCAAATTTTGAAGTGACAATTTATTGCCCGGTGTAACATCTAACTACCCAGATTACGATCTCGTGTAACCAATCACCACCAAACCCTAATAGGAGAAATCTGCAGAGCACGCTGCAGATACCTTATAAAACAAAAAGCCTCCCTTAATATAATAATTTACAAGAAACCAATCTTGCGGTGAAAATCCCACCAAGAATTCTAAGCTTTAGGATATAAAGAATACGTATATATTAAGGCCAATTGAAACACCGCATCGGCGTCCAATATGCCATCGCACATGAACAATTTAGATTATTAAATAGAGGGAGACATATAAACGCATACGAAATTCATAGGAACTTTCCTTTTTTGGGTTTAAGAGGTCCACGGCGACTCAATATGTAAGCGATGTGACGTATATTAGAATAGTTTCTGCCCAATTTCCAAGGATCTTTGAAGTTAAGCACGAAAACGGACCGTTAGTTTCTTTGGATTTTCAAGAGAAATCGGCTAGGTCAACATTTTAAGTGGGGCAGGCGGGGACCGAGGCATCGTCATTTGAGCAGGGTTGGTCCCGGCTACGTACGAGGAAAACGAGATGTGGTTTCGGATCGGATAAGGCAAAATATGATGGAGGATAAAATATTAGATACTCTGCTCTCTCTCTCTCTCTCTCTCTCTCTCCTTGGAAGATATCTATAAAAGTAATTGGATTGAGCCACTTCCCCACATGAAAACAGAACAGAACAACAATGGCTGTTTGACAACGGAAGCAATCCATCAGCATGACATAGTGGGTAGTTGTGAATCTTATGATTCAAAAGAACTAAACCGATGAATTGGAATTTCGATCGACAAAGAAGGAAGTGATAAGGAAAACGGAGAATATACAAATCCAAGAGCCATTATGGGAATCCAATTTCCATTGGTCGGGATCAAAGTTTCATATATTTACATCCTCAAAATGCCATATATTTACATTCAATCAAACCAACCATGTTACGGAATTCAATAGGATCATGTTGATACTAAAAGAGGCCCTAAACAAACTTATGGACAATTCATATACACATGTTTCAGCAAGCAGCTGAAGTCCAACATAAAAATGCAGGGAACGGCCAGAGTGCAGCTGAAGTCCAGCCTAAAATGCTGGGAATGGACAGAGTCCAGATTCCCAGATGAACTTCCTTGGCACGCTTTCAACCTGACCTGACAAAAATGAAAGTTAATGCTGTATAATTCTGGCTATAAATGATACATTAAATGCACTAACACCGCAATAAGCTGTCCAACCGATGCTCACGCGTACAATAAACAGTGTAAACAGAGCAACAAAAGAAGCATTTGCCATTTCGACGAGGACTATACTTTATGATATAGCGGAGCAATGATAAAACTGGTAAGCAATAAGCATATCAATCGCAACATCTGAAAATTCGGTGTCTTGTTACAGTCAATGAGGAAGGCCAGCAATGCCTAGAAATCTTAAAAGTCGTTAAAATGCTATCATATAGAAACTTAACAATCGAAACACTATTTCTTATTACAGAAAAAAGATGCACCAAGGGGACATAAATCTTCATCCTTGTACATAAAGGGCTTTTCATCGGATACTACCTAAAACATATTCTATCAACAGTTCACTTGTAATTATTTCTCACTACCAAGATGTGGGACCTTAAAACTGATGCCGCTGAGAGGTACATATCGTAGCTAAGAATCAGACTAATTTCAAGGTTTAACAGTGGACTTCTGATTCGTGTATATTTTCCATTTAACATTATGATCTATTAAATATGCATTTGCATACCTCAACGAAGCTTGACATAAAAGCAGCTTGCCATAATCTCCATGTTCACTCTTCCAGCAGATGAATCGACTGGGAAGTATGGAAATCAGTCAATACATCGACCAGTCCTTTCAATGACAACAGCAGAAACAAAAACAACAAAATGGCATTCCAGATTTTTGTAAGTAATTACCTGAAGAATCTGGGAATGCTACCTCTTATTTCCTTATTCTGGTGCACAGTCGTTGTGACTCCTGTGATAGGGGACTTGTCGGGGATCTCCATGACCCTCCCTCCTTCCCCCCAAGTAAGGTACATCTTACCCTTGGCCTTGATTTGATAATGAAGGAAGACCACTTCCACTGTTGCCACTTTGACGCCATTGGGATATGCAGCGTTGTGGTGCTGTTTCAGATGAACTTTGCCACCATCTGCAGGTATATCGGCAGCAACAAAATGGATCTTTATCTGGATGGGGCAGTTTGTTCTGTTCAGGTCATATTTGTGACTGTCCACATCTATGAAACTGTTCAGCTGGATTACTCGCACAAGTTTCCTTCTGACCATGCCGCCGAGAGCAGCACCATTGTTGACACGAGACTTTGGGATCAGTATTATGCGTGAATCAGACCTGTTATAGATTTGACAATCAGTACCAGGCACCACGAGCCCTGTTTTATATCAAAAGTAAGAGATTTGTCATGAATGCTGCTCTTAGATTCCAATGGCGTAGCACATTCATGAACAAATTCCCAGAAGAGAGGACCAACACAAGAACATATATAGGTAAAATCACAAGTTCCGAGTACTACAGCAGAAACTAGAATCTCATCTCATGCAAGCTGTTTGTAATGTCTAGTAAAGACCTACTTCATGTGAAATGATCATGATAGAAAGGTTGCCACGCACAGTTTGTCTTTACTTAGAGCTTATTGAGTCATGGAAATTCCATAGTGAATTCATAGAAATGGTGGATGATGTGAATACTTTTTTTGGTCGAAAATGACATGAATTCAGGACATTGTCAAAAAGACAGGTATTCCTCATGTGCAGTGGTTATCTCGAAAATTACAATCCCTTACAAGAAAATCCTGTTGCTAGGATCGAAGCGTAGACTGTAGCCATCCTACATATCATATACATGCCAATAGAAGGAGGAACAAATTCATCAGGAACCCACAGTGGTCGAAGTTTAGGTATTAAACCTCCCAAATCAACACAGAAAAGCACGGACACAAGCACATTGAAATACCCTTGGATGACTACAATAAAGAACTATCATTTCTCGACAGCCAAAGCCAGCAGTGCTGTTGAGGTACCCTGGTGGTGGACTCACTCTTTTCCTTTCGAGAAATTAATGGGTGCACCCAGTGCAGGACGGGGATCTATGTCATTACATCAACCGACCCCTGACAGGAGAGGTGTCACGACAGGGAAGCAATGCGGTAAGCATCAGAAAAGTTTCATGGCTTCATACTACCAAAGATAAAAATCTGCCCAGAGAGATCTGTGCGGCCATGGATGTCACACCTCAAATCTTCAAGGATGAGAGAGTGACATGGCTGTTCTTTTCCCAAAGGACGCAGCTTCAACTATACCCAAAATATCTAGCCAACGAGGGCCATGAACATGGGTCAATTTTGCGAGTCGACCTGAGTAGAAAAACACTTGTCCCATCAAGCCGTTCTAGGACCCTCGGCTGCTGTTACATGAATCGGGAGTGCCGTCATCGTCCCGAGGGTGCCACGGTGGGGGAGAGGGGGAATTCATGGCACAATGAGAGATCTATTCACTCTATTAATAAGAGAGCCGAATATGATTTACCACTAGGGATTTGCCTTTTCTATGGATTATTGCGTATAGGATCAAAAACAATTATTGAATGAGATATTCAACTCTAGGGATGAATCGAAAAAGTAATCTCTATTGATTCTACCTCCTCTATTTTATGAACGGAATGAATCTTTTCTATCAAAGGATTAGGAGGCAAGAAAAAAAGGTCCGGATCTCCTGCAAGAATGATTTAGAAGATTCAAAATAGAAAAAATAGTGATATTTGCTAGCAACAGCAGCACAACGGCTCCGTCTTCCTCTGTTTATCTTTTTGCTTTTTGAGCTCGTAGGTTGCCTCCATCGTCATGGCGGAATGGATCTAGACTCGAGATCTGGCCTCGCCCACGGCTCGCAAGCCAGCTGGTCCACAAATCTGGCGACCGTGGCTCATCCATGGCAGCAGGACTTGATGACGAGCGAAAGATCCTGACAGCCAATCCCCGCGAGCCCAAAATTATAAAAAACAGAGGAAGAGAGGTCCGGGGATGCGGAGGCATGACGACACGACGCCTGAACGCATTCGGCCATGGACGAGCGATGCCGACGATGGCTATGAACATTTGCCAATTTTGCGAGTCGATGTGAGCCGAAAGATACTTTGCCAACCCAAATGGCAAACCGAATCCCACAATCACTCGATTTCACCGCATCGACGTTGTCCCGAGTCCAGCAGTCAAGACAGGGCGGTTCCCGTCCTAGGACCCTCGGGAGCACCGTCATCGGTCGGCATCAGTCTGAGGCTTTCCCGGTGGAAACCCCCCCTCTCCCAAAAAAGAAAAAAAAAAGAAAACAGAGAGAGAGAGAGAGAGAGAGAGAGAGAGAGAGAGAGAGAGAATTTGGGCAGTAAATGAACCCTGAAAGAATTACAAATAGCATGAGGAGATAAGTCGAATGTTGTGATGTTGCAGGCGAGATGCGAAATCTTACCTTTCATTGAGCATGCCGGCCAGAAAGAGGGGATCGGAAAGGACCTCGTTCTTGGTTCTGTATACACACTAAAAGAAGAAGGAAAGCGTGCGTGCGTGCGATGGAAAGAAAACAAAAAGTATGGAGACGTCGTTGTTCATGGAACGTGGTCAACATCTCCCGCATGTTTCAACACATAGGCCCTCCACGAACTGTTTCCAATACAGCAGAAGAGACCTAACTCGATGCATACTTTAAGAAGAATAAAAAATGCGGCATGCAAGACAGAGTATTGGGACGAGGAATATGGCGGCATGAAAGGACTTTGGTTTGACATGAGACTGCTCGATGGGTGTATGTCATGGTCCTAGATGGCTGCACAAATTTTAGTCAGACGTTTAAGATCAAGAGCTTAATATGTGACTTCTAGGGCCGAGCAAACGGAATCGACCAGATCTGGAGCTGTCGGGACCGGACCCAAGCGAACTGAACTGGTCAGTTCTAGACAATTCCAAGGTGACATTAGTTCAGTTCCGGATTCGAAAAAATTGGAATCAATGATTTTTGATCTAGTTTCCAATTTCATGTGTGGAACCACCCACCTCAACCGAATTGGTTTTACTTTATTTATTTATTTATTAATTTCTTAAAAAACTGTCAAAACTAAAACTCCCAAGAAGTACTGGGACTGCAATTGAGCTACCTTATTTCCAGAAATGTCGATTTGATACAGACTATGCATAAGTATGAATTCAAGCATAAGAACCAAATAGGCTCCAATCATCGACTCTGAAGATAGAGACTACGAGTTTAAAGACCTCAGCCATGGGCATGTTATCCAGATTGAGATGCAGGGCCAGTTAATCCAGAACCAACTTTTCTTGCACTTTCGCTCAAAGGGCGGCAAGCAATTCGACTTTTTGGGTGAAGCGGGCAACTTTAAACAAATAAAATTGAGTAGTATTTATTCATGCATGTTGCAGATGAATCAGGCACTCAGCTGTTGGCCCCAAAAAATTGTGGGTGGGATGTCGGGTCAGAATTTCCGAACAACAAGTCCCATAGCGAGAAATAAGGGGAAAGCATGTAACACGATCAACTAGCACAAGTACAAGAAAATTGACCATATAGAAAATTTTACCTAAACCATCAACAAAATGATTACAAGGTAAATGCAATAGAAAATTAACCATATAGAAATTTTTTAATACCTCTGATTTATTTATTCCATTAGAATTACTAGTAATCTTATTTTTAATCTTTGATCATTTTAAAATATGATCAACCAAACAAGGGAATAAGTTTTGGGGAAACTCGTAAGTAAAAATTCCTAGTTTTCTACTACGAAAACATCTCATCATCAAAACCTAACAATTACAACACTTGCAATTAGTGTCGATGGCAGATTAATCACAAGTCTATTGCCACCTTTGGATTATTTGTATGTGATCCATTTTCAACTTACCAAATAAGCTATTTCACTAAACAAGCTTACCAACAGCACATAGTAACACGTACAATAAGTTCATTAACCGTATCAACATTTCTTCCCATACTTTCAAGGGCTTCCAACCGTAGACTGGGTATCCGGCCTAAGGTTAAGCATCCCATACTCTCAGGGGCTTCTCATAGCCCCCTAGCTCAACCAGGGCATTCAGCCATCAAGTCAAGCATCCCATACTTTTAGGGGTTTCCTAGCTCAACTAGGGCATCTCGTTCAATGAATGAGGCATCGCCACTAATGCTATATGACAATGGACGCTTTTTCCTTTTTAAGTGCACACACATAAGTATATTACATAAGTTGGTTCTTATTTTTTCTCTTAGCCGACCCATGCATGGCTCGAAGGCATGCTCAATCGTTTGTATGCCATGAGTTCTCGCACTACACTAATAAATATGCCAGGAACGATCCTTGGTCTATAACTTAAATCGATCACTTAGCGTCGATCCCCGCACTAGATGTGAACACACCATGTGCCGTGAATGATCCTTAGCTCTTGGTTTGATTCAACGTAAAGCGCAAGGTCTCCGCACCAAACTAAACCCTAGAATCGGCACCCTTTTGTGCCTTACCAAGATCTTGTGGGTTTGGGTGATTCTCGTACTGATCAAGGTTTAGAACCGGCACACCTCAATGTCGATCTATGACCTTGTAGCCTTGGGCAATCCTCGCACCAAGCGAGATTTGGAACTGGTACACTATTTATGCCGATTCAAGGCCTTATGGTTTGGATGACCTTGCCTTGGGATGAACTCATTCCGAGTGAACCTCGGTTTCATTTCCGAATGTACATGACACAAGCACACGACCAACTGCAATTGCAAGTAAAACCAAACATAAGACATCACACACCACCCACGGCTTGACGGGTGAGCATCTAGCTAGCCTCAACAATGAAATCTACCTTCCAAGAGGAGAAAAAAGAACCTTACTTACCTCGGCAAACTTGAGAACCAACCTAGATAGCTTGGTGGGTTGAGGTGTGAGGCCAAGAGAAAGGAGAAGGGGGAGGAGGAAATGGATGGCAATGTGAGAAAAATGAGAAGGTCTCCTCTTATTTATAGACACTAAGCTAATCATTACTCATCAAAGCGGTCCAATTATGTTTCTTAGAGTGGCACGACTATGGCATCCAGGTGGTAAGCTTAGTTTGCAAGGTGGCATGCCGAGAGTTCTAAGAGAACACTTGCTATCTTTTTATGGGACCACCTATTAGCTTACTTTCCAAGGCTCAATTTAGGCTCATGATGTACCTATGGTCCTAAGGGACACATAAGCCCCCTTTGGTGCCTATTGTCCTCTCTTGATTGGTGCCTATTTAGGCTCATCATAACCTAAGATTTTAGAGGAAGCCTAAGCTTATGAGCCACTGACTTCTTCTCCAAGGAAAATCTCAAGCCATCATTACCAAATCTTCAAGTGGACACCTAGGCTTATAAGGTGGAAATCTAAAGACCTAGTGTCATTAATTGAAGCCTTACTTGTCTTACTTTTATTGGGCCACAATAGCACTTTGCTCATTATTAAAGGGACAAGTCATTATGCATAAGTGGCACCCTAAAAGATAAGGTGGCATTCAGGCTATAAAATAGTCATAATTAGCTCCAAGGTGTCCTATTTTTATTTGGACATTTGGCTTGGATACTTTGCTTACTCCCCAAGGTGAATCCTTAGTAATCATGACCATATCTAGAAAAATCTAGGTAGAATGATGAGTCACCCTCCCTCATGACGAAGCTAAGGTGTTCTAGAGTGTTCCTTAATTTGTCATATTCTTCCTCAAGAAGGTGGTCTAGAAAATCCATCATCCAATTTGGTTCCGGCGTCGGAAAAGGGATCATAAGGTACGCCTTGGAAAATTGAATTATGTACACCTAAGGCTCGGCCACTGTATCCCACGCTCGCCTAAACCACTCCTTTAGAGGATTGGTTGGCCTAAAGGGTCAGTCCCTTGGTTGGCACCTTGGCCAGCCTTGTGGTCGGCACGTTCGTGCCCATCCAGGTCAAGATTGGCCCTCAGGTTGATTCTTGGCTTGTCGTTGAGCTTGGTGCGACCGATTTTGTCACGCCCCGATTCTTGAGTGAGTGCCCATCCCTTAATGGTCGATAAAATTTTACGACTTCCTAGGACGAGTCGTCGACCCTTTCATTTTATTGCACATGCGGAAACGAATAACAAATCCCCTGATAGTAATCATCTCGAGATAGAAAAGCAGGACAACATATTTTTAAACAAAACATAGTTTTAAATACATACTGAGTCAAATACAAAGGTCTACAATCACAAGACTTCAAATGATTGACTCTAAAAAAGAAACTGGCCTATCTAACCTACACTTCAAATCACCTCAACTTGACTCCAGATTCTCCACTCTACGGTTCTAAAAAAAATGAAGCCCACGACGGGGTGAGATATAAAATTTAGTGAGTTTACGCTTTAAACCCCAATTAGGAGGGTAATACGCTTACGGTGTCCTAACCGCACAATCATACGATCACAGAAACTTACCTTGTCTCAGATCCTCCCTGTAGGTTAGCATAGTTCATATCACAATAATGTATATATAGCAAATTCACATCCCATTTGGAGCGTCTAAATCAATCACTACTCACATGAGCAAGAATTACAATTTAATCACTACTCACACGAGCAAGAACTACCGATACACATCTAAGCAAGAATTATCGACACACGTCGGTCCATCAATTCAACTCAACATACATTCCAATTAATTAATACTACTTACACTGGCAGTTTTACCTGACACACGCCGGTTTTCTATCAACTGACACGCACCGAGGATAAAGGGATTTCCATTGACACACGCTAGGGATACATAATTTCCACTGACACATGCTGGGGATAGATAACGTCCACCGACACAGGCCAAGGACTAGTTCTCTTAACTTTTACATGATCATTAAGCATAATCTCTAAGCATGTCACAAACCAAGCTTATATCATCAAATGCACAAACCAGCAAGCATTGCACCAATAACACCACAAACATGGCATAATCATTCACGCCTCAACATGCATAATCCTCCAGGCATAACACAGAGCAACCACATCATCAAATGTGCAATTTCCAGTAAGCAAACATCAAGAACCATCACAAAATCATAATTGGCCTTAACCGACAGAATGGGCTCACTCACACATCTCCAAATTTAAATCCAGAAACCTAATCAAACGAGTTTAGAAAATTTCCAAATTTGAATATGTTGTAAAAGACACATAAAAACGAACATTTTTCATGAAGACACCTTAACTCAGATCTTTCTAGATTCAGTCTAGTAAATTACTCAATCCAAGTACCAAAAAATGGATTTGTTTCCAAAAAGTTTGTTTTCTGAAATTAATTTGGTTCAAGGTCTAAAATATGTCCATTTGATATGAAATTTGAGTATGTTAAACTAAAATATATGAAAAATAACTTTTGTGAAGAAACCATTTTGAAATTTGAACCCTAAGAGTTGATAAAAACCCATAGAATCCTAAAAGGTCACCAGTTCTAGTGAAAATCGAGGTTTTGTTTGTAAATGATGGAAAGTTTTTCATGAAGATACCTTAACCCAGATCCTTCTAGATTCGGCCCAGTAAATCACTCAATCCAATACAAAAAATTGGATCCGTTTCCAAAAGGTCTATTTTTCGAAATTAGTTTGGTTTAATGTCTAAAACATGTATGTTTGATTTGAAATTTGAGTATGTTAAACTATAAGATGTGAAAAATAACTTTTGTGAAGAAACCATTTTGAAATTCGAATCCTAAGAGTTGATAAAAACCCTTAGGATCCTAAAAAGTCATAAGTTCCAACGAAAACTGAGGTTCTATTTATAAATGACGAAGCTGATATCTCATTATTTTAAATCTCTAAAAATCTTGAAAAAAATATATGTTATAGCTGAAGATATATAAAACATTTCTCAAGAAGGAATCAACCTCAAATTCGCAACCCATTTTGGTCGACAAAAATGGCAAACTGTGAGGGTCTAGGAATCCGAACTACAGAAAGTCCACTAAATTTGACTAATCCATCCTCAACGGTGCTAATCTCACTAATTAGATTAACAATATTCCATTCTAAGGTTAATCTAATCATTCTAGATTATCATTAATTTAAACAATCCTTAAACATAATTAACCTATTAATTAAGGTTTAGTGAGTAAACTCACTTGATTAAGGATCCACTCAGATTAAAACGATGGGGACGCGAAGGCGAGCGATAAACTAGCCCATGGTGACACCAAGCGAGGTTCGGAAAGGATTGGAAATGGGCCTTGAATTCCTAGGCTTACTGTTGACTTCAGCTACTGATCTTAGCCAAGAAAGGAGGAATCGATAGCTGACTTGGCACGGGAACAGCAAGGAAGAGGACTAGTGGCTTCAACAATCTAGGCGGGACTTCCAGCAGGCTGTACGGCGACGAGCTAAGCTCTAGCGAGCTCGACAAAGGCATGGGATGCTAAATGACTAGGGAAGGTGTCGGACAAGGCTCAGGACGAGGGGACCAGGCGTGTGATGGTGCGGCATGTAGGCAGTCTTTGGCTGGCTTGTGACGGCGAAAGGAGGCTAGGCTTTGTTTTCTAGGTTTGTTGAGTTCAAAGCAGCAAATGAAGGAGGAGGGGGAGAGGTTTGCTCGACGGTGGGGTGGGGGAGATAGGAAGGAGGGAGGAAAGAGAAAGCGGGGACCACCTTGGTCTTCTTTCTCATCTTCTTGGTTTGCTTGACTAGTCCACCTTGCATGCTATCATCCACAGCCCATTTTCAACCACAACACTCCTTCTAGAAGCCTTGAAATGGTCCACAAATTGTGTCAGTGGGGGATATGAATTTGTACATGTTGCACTTCAATTTTCCTCAAATTCTTCCTTAAATTATTCCAATTAGAAGCTTCGATTAATTCCAATATTGAGTCATCGATCAAATTGATATTTTTTCTCGCCAATTGAATCTACTTGCATCCCAATTGTACGATAAAAAACGGTCATCGGAATTTTCTAGATAAAAACGGCCCTACCTTGAATTTTTCTCAAAAAGTCTCGGTTTATAAAAAAATCTTCGGAGATGAGTCAACGTTCTTAAAATAACTTGTTACATGACAAAACTTTCAATTTCTGAAATCGGATTCAAATTCGCGGTTAATTTCAATTTGGCTTGATTTTAGTATGACCTAAGCTACCAAGTAACTTTTAAAAAATTTTAGTGCAAATGACCCGTGGTGGATTTTCTTTGAGCTACAATGAACCTCTTCGACACATTGGCGAGTCTCGGTGGTCGTGAAAATCTTGAGGTTTCAAATACAGACACGGTATACTAAAACGACCGAAAAATTAGTCTAGTGCCAATCAATGAAAATTTTTCAATTTAGTGGAATCACCAACATTTAATCACACATCTCAGTCAAACCGATCTATCTCTGATTTCTAATCGATCTTACTATGCCGAAATGATCTCTGTAGATGGGCACGGTTGAGTAGTTGATTATTGGTTGAATTCTAAAGTCCAGTTATCTCACGAGTGATCAACTCTAAGAATAGCACTATAGGTGTGTCGATGAAAGACCCTATTTATTCAATTGAAAACGGGACTGAAAATCTAGGATGTCACATATTTCCTTTATTTTCAGTCCTTGGTCCTTTGATCGGTTCCATGCTAATCTTAGGGCTATCCATGGCTTAACACTAAGTCAAGACATTCATGGACCTTAGAATTAGTAATAGAATAGTCAAGTCTATCTCGAGGCTCATCCCGATCGGCACCCAATCCATGCGTATGGTTTGTGGCCGGTGCATTACCTATCCATGATCGGACGTCACCAATTCAAGAATCCTTTCCGATTACTAAGAATTAAATAAGGAATGATGCATTTTTGATCAGAAGACGATTGTATTTGATCAAGTCAAATCATCCGTGTATCAGTGTATAACTACGTGGAATAACCCGCGGTCGGGCACTATGACCAGTCGTGATCACCCGTCGATCCAAAATTATCCCATGACCAATTCTTGTGATCCAAAATTCATCTTATGGGCTGGTGATCCGATCCCACTGGTATGGTCGGTAAGCCATTCACAATGGACACCTTGAAGTTCATGGTTGGTTGGTTAGTCGGACCATAACCGATCCTTGATTCTTTACCAATTGAACCGATCAATCCCATGGTCAATGGCCCACGATCGATCCATGCAAGACCTTATGGTCAACCCTCATGGGGTCAAAATCGAGGATGTTACAATTCTCCCCTCTTTAAAAATTTCATCCCCAAAATTTTACAATGTACCTAGGCATTCAAAATAAATGTGGGTACTTACGCCTCATGATTTCTTCACTTTTCCAAGTAGCCTCTTTTGTTTCATGGTGCTTCCATAGACCTTGACTAGGAGAATGACGTTGTTTCTAATTACTTGTTTGTGCCTGTCCACGATCCGCCCTAACTCCTCAATATACGACCTTTGGTCATCTACCTCAATCTTTTCGAAATTGAGCACATGTGTCGGATCTTGCTCATACTTTCTTAACATAGACACATGGAATACATCATGTACCTGAGCAAGTTTCAGTGGTAAAGTAATTGATAGGCCATATTCCTATCCTTTCTAGGATTTTAAAGGGTCCTATGTAATGTGGACTTAACTTAACTTTCTCACCAAAACAAGACATGCCTTTTAATGGAGACACCTTGAGAAGGACATTGTCTCTTATTTGGAATTCTAGAGACTTTCGTCTCTTGTTTGCATAACTCTTTTGCCTACTCTTGATGGCTCTAAGTCTCTTTCTAATTACCTTCACTGCCTCGGTAGTAAGTTGCACCAACTCAAGACCAGTGAGCTTCTTTTCCCCAACCTCATTCCAATAAACTGGAGTTTTGTAAGCTTGACCATATAATGCCTCAAATGGAGCCATGCCCATACTTTATTGGAAACTTCAGCCCCGTCCAGCTTTCGCTGCACCTTTTTGATTTCAACTTCTTCGGGATCTCTTATCCTAGAAAACCTTGAGAGTTGTAGCTTTAAGAACTGTTCAACCAGTCCTTGTATAAGGCGTTCACCATTTTCATTTCCATTTCCACTTGCAGAGGCATTAACAAAAGTATAGGCTACTTGTTGCTGAGCCTGTTAAGCCATTGGGTTTTCAATGGTCATAAGAGCTTGCAGAATTCCATTTAGTTGGGGGTCATACTTCGACTTTCCTTTTGAAGCCACCTAATCTCGGGCACTCATATTGTCTACTAATAGGACAACTATAGGAATTCTAAGAAAACTTTTCCACATCACAATCACAGGTTAGTAGTCATGAGCTACTATCACACAAAAAATCAATCAAGCAAACAATCACATGCATGGGGCGTTTTCCTAACTAACTATCCCATGACTCCTGATGCACCTTATAACTCTCAGTAATAACCTTGCGCTAATACCAAAACTATCACGATCGCAACTCCATCTCCAAGGTCATGAGTGACAAGGGTTATTTTCACGACATCCCAGGCCCATCGCTGTTGCAACTCTTTTTATCTTGTTATCGTGCACATGCAAAAATGTGAACAAATAACTCCCCAGACAAACAATATTTGGAAGATTGGGACATACATCACATAGAACACACGGATTTATATTATAACAGTACTTTTACAAGCCTCTTTTTCTACAAGCCCTCTTTTCTTTTTGCATCACACTACAAGTTTTTCACATAGGCTAAGGATATTCCTATCTCCTATAGTGTGATTGCAATTCCCAACATTGACGTGAGATTTCCATGCTTATAAGATTGAAAGATAAGGGAGTGAGTTTTGGGGAAACTTAGTAAGTAAAATTCCTAATTCTTTATTAGGAAAGCATCTCATTATCAAAGCCTAGCAAATATGGAACTCGTAAACAATGTCGATGGTAGATCAATCGCAAGTCTATTGCTACCTCTTGACTATCTGTATGTGATCCACTTTCAACTTACTAAATAAGCTATTTCACCAAACAAGCTTATCAATAGCACATAGTAACACATACAATAAGTTCATTAACTGTATCAATAATTCTTCTAATGCTTTCAAGGGCTTCCTGGCTCAACTAAGGCATCGCCGCTAACGCTATGTGACGACGGTCACTTTTTCCTCTCTAAGTGCACACACACAAGTGCATCACACAAGTCGGTTCTTATCTTTTCTCTTAGTCGACACATGCATGGCCCAAAGGTGTGCTTAATCATTTGTATGCCGTGAGTTCCTATGCTACACTAATAAACAAGCTCGGAATGATCCTTGGGTCGTAACTTGAACCGATCACTTAGCGTTGATCCTTACACTAGACAAGGCTCGAAAATGGCACGCCTCAATGTCGATGCGTGACATTGATGCTTGGGTACACCTTGCTTAGGTGAAGATTCTAAGCTTGAGGGACCTTGGTTTGACCTAATGTGAACACACCACTTGCGAGGAATGATTCTTTGCTCTTGGCTTAATTCAACATCAAGCGCAAGGTCTCTGCACCAAATCAAACACTAGAATCGACACCTTTTTGTGCCTTACCAAGATCTCGCGGGTTTGAGCGATTCCTATACCGATCAAGGTTTAGAATTAGCACGCCTCAATATCGATCTAGGACCTTGCGGCCTTAGGCGATCTCAGCACCAAGTGAGATTCGGAACCGGTACACTATTTATGCCGATTCAAGGCCTTATGGTTTGGATGGCCTTGCCTTGAAATGAACTCAATCCGAGTGAACCTCGGATTCATTTCCAAATGTATATGACACACGCACATGGCCAACCACAATTGCAAGTAAAACCAGACAAAAGATATCACACACCACCCATGGCTTGACGGGTGAACACTTAGCTAGCCTCAACAACAAAATCTATCTTCCAATAGGAGAAAGAGGAACCTTACTTACCTTGGCAAACTTGAGAACCAACCTAGATAGCTTGGTGGGTTGAGGATGTGAGGCCACGAGAAAGGAGAAGGGGGAGGAGGAAATGGATGGCAATGTGAGAAAAATGATAGGGCTCCTCCTTTTTATAGGCAACAAGCTAATTGTTACTCATCAAAGCAATCCAATCACGTTTCTTAGAGTGGCACGACTATGATATCCAGGTGGCATGTCTAGGGTCCTAATAGAACATTTTCCATCTTTTTATTGGACAACCTATTGGCTTGCTTTTTAAGGCTCAATTTAGGCTCATGATGTGCCTATGGTCTTGTGCCAATAGTCTTGAGGGATACATAAGCCCCTTTGATACCTAATGTCCTCTCTTGATTGGTTGGCCTTTGCCTTGTTCACCAAGGCTATCCTTTAGGCTCATCATAACCTAAGATTCTAGAGGAAACTTAAGCTTATGAGTCACCAACTTCTTTTCGAAGGCAAATCTCAAGCCATCATTACCAAATCTTCGAGCGAACACCTAGGCTTAGGAGGTGGAGATCTAACGACCTAGTGTCATTAATTGAAGCCTTGCTTGTCTCCTTTTTATTGGGCCATAAGAGCACTTTGCTCATTATTAAAGGAACAAGTCATTATGCATAAGTGGCACCCTAAAAGATAAGGTGGCATCCAGGTTATAGGATAGTTATGATTAGCTCCAAAGTGTCCTATTTTTATTGGGACATTTGGCTTGGATACTTGCTTAAGTCCAAGGTGAATCCTTGGTAATATGACCATATCTAGAAAAATCTAAGTATAATGATGAGTCACCCTCCCTCATGATGAAGCTAGGGTTTTCTGGAGTGTTTCTTGATTTGTCCTTTTCTTCCTTAAGAAGGTGGTCCAAAAAATCCATTGTCCAAATTGGTTCTCGAACTAGAAAAGGGATTATTAGGTACACCTCGAAAAACTGAATCACGTACACTTGAGGCTAGGCCACCGTACCCCACACTCGCCCAAATCGTTCCCTTGAAGGATTGGTTAGACTAAGGGGTTAGTCCCTGACCCTTGGCTAGCACCTTGGTAGGCCTTGTGGTCAGTATGGTCGTGCTCATCCAGGTCTAGGACTAGCGCTCAGGTCGGTTCATGGCCAATCATTGAGCTTGCCGTGACCAATTTCCTTAATTTTCGATCCTTGGTCCTTCGGTCGATTCTAGGCCAATCCTAAGGCTATCCATGGCCTAACACTAAGCTAAGATTTTCATTGACCTTAGAAATAGTAACATAATAGCCGGGTCTATCCTGAGGCTCATTTCGATCGGCACCTAATCCACCCCTATGGTTCGTGGTTGGTGCATTACCGGTCCACGATCAGATATCACCAATTCAAGAATCTTTTCCAATCAGTAAAAATTAAATAGAGAATGATGCATTTTTGGTCATAAGACAATCGCATTTGATTAAGTCGGATCGCTCATGTATCGGTGTATAGCTGGGCGGAATCACCCGCGGCCGGGCATTATGACCAGTTGCAACCACCCGATGATTCAAAATCATCCCATGACCAATTCTCATGATCCAAAAGTCATCTTATGGGCTAGTAATCCAATCCCACCAGTATGATCGATAGGCCATTCACGACCGATACCTCAGCCAATTCATGGCCAATCGATTAGTCAGACCATGATTGATCATTGATTCCTTACCGATCAAACTGATCGATCCCATGGCCATTGGTCCACAATCGATCCATGCAAGACCTTACAGCCAATCCTCACGGGGTTGAAATTGAGGATGTTACACAAGGCGTTACTCTATAAACACCTCTAAAATGGATCATATTAGCATAATCACTTAAATATGCTTGATAGGTAATTAAGACTTGAGATCCAATGGCAGGTGGCACAAATTATGTTGCGCATTCACATAAGTTGGTTTGTCAAAGAAATGGGAGGTAAAAAAACACTTAGTAAAGAATCCGTCTGTCGGATCTCCATAGATATATTATCAATAAATAATAAATATTGAAGTTTATTTTATGTATATTCAATGATTGTGAATACTATTAAGAGTATAGAATTGAAACGAGCAACTATGGTGTGGTCGTACCAGTGAACCAAATTAACCTTTTATTAGATATCCCTAATAATAATAACAACAACAACACCTTGTTTATATATATCAGTGTAGTTTAGAATTCTTTAACGAGTGAATTATGGTAGTAAAATTGATGTTGAATTTGATTTACATTTTTTAACATCACGTGTCATTTTGAATTAAATAGTCATCATAAGTGTAGGGACGATTGTTGTTGGGTTGTGTTTTGAAATAGACAAACAATTTTAAAACTAAACATGCATGTCAAAATATAATGCTTGAAAAGTTAAATGCATATATGGATTGATTTTTTTCCCAATAAATGGAGGTTTCCGCCTTCACCATACGGAGATTTAAATAAATTGGAAACGATTTTTAGCACGTACATATTTACTTTTTTTATGCCCTTAATTTCATTCTTTTTAGTTTTATTTAACAAAAGGCACCAATGAAATAAATAAATAATTAATTTTTTGAAATAAATAAATATTGGTTAAAAAAGAAATAAATGAAAATATGTTCGTATGATGACTCTTGTCATTACGCTAATTATTTATTATAGCCTCATGTTGTGTGCACCATGATGCAAGCAAACGGATAATTAAGGAAACGAATCAGACAAAGACGTTAAGCTTACTAGGGTTAGCCCTTTCGGTTTGAGTACGTCATTTTGGAATTGAAAATTTGATATGAGCCGAGAAAATATTTGCAAATTTGCAAGCTGAGAAAATATTAGGTGATCCCTGAGCATCTATTAGCTTCCTCCCCTGCATTAGTAGGTGGTCCTCATCGCTCTTTTCACACAAAAAATTACAAATTTCCTCTTTCTAAATAAAAATATTCCCCTAATAATAGGCCTGCACACATTAATTGCGCTCTAGACCTGCTGTGAAGAGTTATTTCCCTTTCTCTCCTCTTTTTTCTCCTTATGAAGGAGGAAGACCGATGCTTTCTCTCTCCCTTTCTCTCGTAAATTCAAAATTTTAGATTCCCTTGTCCCTCGTCTTCGCTCTCTCTAGTGCTTGCTTGCTCTCTCTGCTCTAGTGCTTGCTCGCTCTCTCGTTGGGTGTCACTTCTTTGCTCTTTGCTCCCGTGCTTGTGCTTGTTAAGTATATGTTTCGAGTTTAAGCCCAATAAATGAAACCCGACCTGAGATTAATTGTTATTTGTGGAGTTTTGAATATTCCGAATTAGATATTGTATGGACATCCGAAGTTGATCAAAGTTAACTTCCTTTGGTGAATTAGAGTTGACAATTGAAGAAAATATAAAAGGACATAAAAGATAATGATTTCCTAATTGCTATCGCCCAGAAGATTTCAAAAAAGACAGAAAAGGTGACCCCAATTGTGACTTTGTTGACCGAGTTGGCTTTAGGATTGCATGGGTTCTTTCCACGCCGGATTCAGTCAACTCTTGGCTATTATATATATGTAAATTGTGGGCACTTTGGGCGTGAGTAGTTGATAATAGAGCACGTTTTTTTTACGTGCATATCCAGAGGTCTTCTTGAAGTGCCGTGTGCGTGAGTGCTTGCTAGGCAAAGACGTGTAGAAGAATTCATGAATTACGTTAGTGTTCGAGCCATAAAATCTTGTATCAAGATTTATGTATAATTCTTTTATGAGATTGAGAGACTATTTCATGACGATGAGACAAAACACTACGTGAGTTATTGGATATAATTAGGACTTGAGAAATATTGAGAGTGATTATATCGCTTGATCTATAGTAGAATTCATCGTCGCTCTCCTTGTGAATATAGGTCACTATGACCAAACCACGTATATTTGACGTCTGATTTATTTTCTTGTTCCATCTATTTTGTTGTTCAATTGCTCGCTTTCCGCAACAGCATTTGTGGCTGCAACAACACTCATACAATGTTTTCTTTCTTAATAGGAAGAAATGATAAGCCAGCATAATAATTAGAGTGCATTGATGATGAAATTTTGCGTACTCAATTAGGAAAAGACAAATAAAATAGAGTAATAAATATGAACTTGTCTAACTTAGAATTCTAGATTGGATGTTTAGTTGTGTCGTTTTTGGCATACCTAGTGGATCTCTTGTTTGTTAATTTAAGGAAGCTTTCATGGCAAGAGCCAAAAACTAACAAGAGGCAAATAATGCTATCGCTAGCAACAACATTCTAATATTACAATATGGAAATGAAGTTGTTGCACTTTCCGAGTCTTCAGCCGCTGGTCGAGCAGCGGAAGAAAGTTGAAATGAGGAAATTGATCTTCCTATGCATTTTGCTGAAGCACAGTTAAAGGAAGTTGTACCAAATCCAAGCGTGTTGGCAACTATGAGGAGATTATTTGAGAAACAGCAAGGTGAGATCACGATTTACATGGGAAAATCACATACCCAACATGATCAAGCTGTTGACACAAAAAAAAAAAGACCTTTTGGTCATTGTCGAGAAGTAATAAACTGAATCGACAAACACAATGTAGTCATAGTCGACAACTTGAAAAAAATCAATAACTCTAATAAAGTCATCAATAGCAAACTTTAGTTATCGATGAGAACTTTCAATAGAGATAAAGTCATCGACACCTGCATATAATCGTTGAACAGCGATATTTTCAGATATGTAACTTTTTGTGGGTCAATGTTGCTAGATGATAGCATATTGTGTAACTTCTTGTAAGTACCGATAGGATTAGAAAGTTATCTCTTTGTTCAAATTTATTAATTGCCTTATACAACCATATGTAGAGGGTATAAATATCATGACTCATTCTTTTGCAAATTTATCTTTATTTTTAGTTTCCTATAGTATGACTGGACATGATTGTCTCCAATCTTCGTACTTTTAAATTTGTTATTATTTACTTTCCTGTCCAAAATCAATAATTAATCTTTTGCAATTTCTGTCGATTTGCATATCAAATCATCCATGATTACCTCGTGCTTCTCAGCCTTAGTGGAGCTAGAGTTTGCTTGGATCTAGTGAGTCATGGGCTTGCTGACCTTAATGGAGCTTGGGCTTGCTTGGATCGGCCAAGCCTTGAGCTCGCCAATCCGATCTTGGTTGCTTGCCGGGTAGCCAATCATCGCTGTTGAGATTGTCGGATCCCCAAAAACCGGATTTGACACAAAATCAAATCCCTAAAACGAATGCGGAAGACGAGCCCGGGAAAAACATGTATCACCGATTCTAAAGCACACCACGGAATTGAGCGTACCTCGTTAGCGACAGATTAAACACCGACGCCGATAAGAGGAAGAGAAAACCGATCCCGTTCGATCCGATGATGTCAAGTGGCCTTGAAGGGAAGATGGGTGTTGCATTTTTGTCACTGTTTTTCTTTTCGGAGGTGTTTCAAGGGAGAGAGGGGGAGGAAACGTACGTAATATGCCAAAAGGTGCGTTCCTCCCTCTTTATCTCCCTTTATATACGTTCATTCCAAAAAGAAACACGCCCCTTCATCATATACTTCCATCCATGGGCCCTAATCTTGTGGGACGGGCTTTTAAGCCCAACATGGGCGGACAGGCCAACTTAGGCCCATCACATTAATAAAACCATCATCTCCCACTCGCACATGATGGGTCGAACAAGATTCTCTTTTCCTCTCTTCAGCATTCATATTGGTGAATAATCCGTGCGACCAGCATACTTTGAGAGCTCGTTGCTATACATCTGTTAGAAATATATAGCAGCTCATAATGAGCATCACACTCTGAGTAGATTTAATATGCAGTACCCTGGATCGATTGATCACATTTATATCTCTCTTGATCTCTTTTAAACAATGATATATATATATATATATATATATATATATATATATATATATATATTGTATTCACAATTATGATTATCCTAGAGATAGTCATAATTGGTTGACTAGTGAATACAAAACTATAATGTGATTCTCCAAAATCGATCTTCCTCTTACCTTCAAACTCTCAATTTCAGTTCAGCTTGCTTTTCTAGAAATGTCCTATTAGATCGAATCAACTCATGACCATTGGCAACATCCTAAGATAGCAAACACTAAATAGAAATCTTGAGAATAAGTCAAAGTCATGAGGGGACTAAAAATTGAGGAACTCTTTTCCTCAAGAGTCTCACATGACATAAAAGTTTAGATCAAACTTTTTGCCACTCTTATTGGTCGTTTCATGCATACGTAGTATGAAATACGTATTACGGTATTAACTTCTTTCCTATGGAGCGTATGTCTCCACTTTCAATACCGTACAGATGATAGTTTAGACACTAACTTGAGTTCACGTACCCACTCATTCACAAAATTCATCAGAACTTAAATCTGGCATCATAGACATATAAAGTAAAATATGTGAGGTATTTTACTTTCGGACATGGTAAATATTATGTCCTTATCTTAACACCCAGTTAAGGCGACATACGTATTTTAAGCTTGAACTCTCGATTATTACCTAGATAATAAGCTTAAAAACAGTCTCATCTCTATTGTGAGTGGACTAATCTTATATCTGTTCGACATACTTTCTTAACTTAAAACAATGCACTGAGCATTGAGATGCATAAAGATCAAATAAAGATTTATAGGCATTAATGATGAAAACACAAATTCATCAAATGTGAACACTTCGGGAAATTACAATCTAGTACATCAGACCCTACGCAATCCTAGAGATTTCATATGGTTACAAAACACATCTCTAGGTATTGGCTTTGTCATAGGATCTGCTACCATTATATGCGTAATATATACTGTAAGTTCACATCTTTTCGTGCAATTATATCCTTGACAAAATTATACTTGGTATCTATATGTTTGGTCTTGTCATGATATTTTGGATCTTTGGTGTACGCTTTCACTGTTTGGCTATCACAATTAACCAACAATGAATTTGGAGCACTTCCAATAACATCTAAATGATCCAATAATCTCTTAAGCCAAACATCTTCTTATACTGCTACTGATAATGCCAAGAATATCCAATCAGCATCAGAATAGCCTTAGAGTCGCAGATCATTTCCTTAATAACTCAGCGTATAATCAGCAATCCCCTTTAAATACCTCAGTATTCTTTTAACGGTTTTCCAATGTGCTGGACCTGGATTGGATTGGTATCTACTCACCATTCCAACTGCAAAACATATGTCAAGTCTTGTATACATCATAGCGTACATTAAGCTCCCAACAGCACTAGCATAAGGAACATGTTTCATTTGTTCCTTCTCTTGTGGAGTCCTGGGATACAATCTATGGCTCAATCCTTCACCCTTTACAATAGAAGTATCAATGGGTTTATAATCTTGCATATGAAATCGTTCAAGAACCTTATTTATATATATTTCCTGCGAAAGAAATAACGACATCTTTGAACGATTTCTTGAAATCTTAACTCCAAGAATGTATGCAGCTTCAACCATATCCTTCATCTCAAAGTTGGAAGACGACCAACTCTTGACAGTATTAACAAGCTCCATATTGCTTCTGGCAATCAGTATATCATCAACATATAATGATATGATCACAAATTGATCCTTGGATCTTTTGATATATACACAATGATCCTCATTTATCATTGTAAAGTCATATGCCATTATGGCATTATGAAAATGTATATACCATTGTCTCGATGACTGCTTAAGGCTGTATATCAATCTCAAAAGTCGACATACATTTCCTTCTTGGCCTTCTTTAATGAAATCAGTAGGTTGTTCCATATATATTTCTTCCTCTAATTCTCCATTGAGGAAAACAATATTTACATCCATTTAATGTAACTCAACATCCATACTAGCCATTATTGCCAGAATAATGCGAATCGAGGTAAATCTCACTATAGGAGAAAATGTATCTTCATAATCAATTCCTTCCTATTGATTATACCCCTTCGTCACAAGGCGAGCCTTATGCCTTTTTATCGAGCCATTAGCTTTTCGCTTTATTTTGAGAACCCACTTGTTCCCAATAGCTTTGCGTCCCTTTGGAAGATCAACCAATTCCCAGACTTGGTTTGACTTCATTAACTCCATTTTCTCTTCCACTGCATGAATCCATTCTTCTTTACTAAGGCAACTTAGAGCTTCATGTATATTTCTTGGCTCATCCTCATCTTGTGGAGCAATCATAAAAGTGATATTGCTAGTACGAGTACCTAGAGGGGGGTGAATAGGTATACAAAGATTTTTCTTGATAATTTCTTTATACTTGCACAATACTTAGACAGTTGAAGGATTTGCGATAAGTAATAATCAACGTAAGACTAAGTAAAGGAAAGAGAGAATTAAACACGCAGTTTATAGTGGTTCGGCTTGATTTAAGCCTACGTCTACTCTTCTGCACTGACAGCCAATTTGGCTGGATTCCACTATGAACAAAGAGATGTTACAGTGTTGATCTTCCTTGATTTCTAGGTGTAGATGATCTACCACACTCGCTCAAGGTATCACTAAGTATGGACACTCTCTGTGTATACAATTTTGCTCAGACTGTATCGACTAATAATCAAGGTGCTTCAGACTCTGGAATTTCTCTATCGATCACGTACTCAAACAACTAGAACGTCTTCCTTTTTATACTCCTTTATGCCATCATACCCGTTGCCACTTTCCAAAGGAATTCCTCCAATCTACCCGTTGGACGGAATCAATCAAAAAGATCATTCGAGCTATTAAAGGAACCTGACGATAGCCCATCAATCCCGTTCGCCCATACAATCAGGATCTTGGTTTCCAAGAATAGAACATTCCAAGAATACTTCGTCGACCATCGATTTTCAATTGATCTAGATACGAACAAAAGAATCCGTTATATTTATCCAACCATAAAGATCTTCTCCAGACGATAGGATCAAACCCTCAACCATATACTTCGGCTCTGGATTTCCTTCGTCACTGGATCAGAAAGACTGTCAATGAGAATAGTCTTGAGTCTTGAGTCTTAAGTCTTGAATCTTGAGTCTTGAATCTTTGAGTCTGGTAATCAGAAAGTCTTCAGACTTTAAACTTAGACAATCTGCAGATATCCAGACTAGACTGAAAGAAACGTTTTGTCAGCTTCAAAATATTCTAGAAAGATTTCTCCAACAATCTCCCCTTTTTTGATGGTGACAAAACTTTCCTGTAGATTTGAACCTCTTTGACCTGCAAAAACATTTCTCAAGCAATATGGCTATCTCATAAAGATTAACAAAACAACCGGACTCGCATCCACAGAAAATTGGTTAGTCTTTCATGAGTAATACCATATAACAACACTTGATATAAATGCAAACAGTCAAGCATCTAAATCCACAGCCAATTCAGTCAAATTCAAGTTCACACCCAAGTTCACTCAAGTCATACTAAAAAAAAAACAAACACATTCAACCACAACAATAAATTTAAAGTCAAAGAAGGTTGGTTGGTTCAAATTGCTTCTCCCCCTTTTTGTCATCATTAAAAAGGTGAGAAATGAGTCATGTCTACTTGGGAATGCGCACGATCTGGAAATCTCCCATGGACTGGACTACGCCTTCTAGCCTCTTCAAGTCCTCCCTTAGTTGAGCTACCTCCTCTCCTTTGGCATTGGCTTGAAGTTGCAGAGCGAGGTCTTTCATTTTATCCTCCAGGGTAACTGAAGATGCTTGTCCAGCATTCTTCATGGCTTGAATTTCACAGTCCAGAGCATATATCTGGCCACGCATTTCCAGAAGAACATCCATAATACGACGAAAATTTGCAGAATTGTCCGTCTGAGTACTTGCATTTGCTCTTTCCGATGGAGTGAATGCAGACGATGGCGCTTTTGTATAGTCTTGCAGATTTGGTGTCGACGTATCGTGTTCTTCTTCAGGCATTTGAGAAGCCTGAATTTCTTCTGGATCTGCTGGAGATTGCCTTAGACCTTCACTATAGGCAGCATGAGGTGTGGACCTTTGCTCGCCAACTCCCCCTGTCTCTAGGACATCAAAAGGGGAAGAGTGATGATCATGCTCTTCTGTGTCTTGATTCTCCTTCTCTCCAAATTCAACTGCAGACTTTTCTTGCTCTGCTTCTCCTTCTTCTTCAGCTTCTTTCTCCTTCTCTCGCTGCTCTTCTTCTTCTCTGTTCTTGGCTTGCTCCTCTTCTTCTCTCTGTTTCTTCTGTTGTTCTGTTGATTGGGGAACATAACGTCTGGTCCTTATCAAGGTGGTGATTGTAAGATCTTCCTCCTCATCTTCATCCTCCAAGATGAGAGTTCTCTTCTTTTTGGATGGGGCACCAATGGCCTCCTTCCCTTTTCGCTTTGAAGCAGACGGAACTGAAGTCTTCACTCTGAATTTCTCCATTGCCTTAGAAAGTTCTTGCAGACGCATCTTCGTTAACATCTTCAAACCTACCACCATCTTATCGCACGGTCGAACACAAAGTGTGTGTGGAGGTTCAATATTCATGTGTCTGAAGATCTTGGTCACCAGACCTGGATAAAGCAATTGTCCATTGTCCTTCGACATTGCTCTGTACATGTGAAAGAGAATAGTGTGAGGAAGAGAGAACTTCATCTCTGAGTTGATTGCGTACATCAATTTTGCCTCTGAGTTTGACACATCAATCTTTGATGTAGATTTGGGCCTGATGCAATTGATCACAATTTTGTGCAGCACAATATTGATGGCACGCATCCTTGAATAGACGATTCTTCCCTCTACATCTCTATCTTTGACAAGTTTCAGTGAGGCACGAGCAACCGAGACTTTGATTGGTTGATAGCGTCCTCGTTCAACTCCAATTATGTCCGCCAACATATCTACGTCTAACACATAATCCTGGTCTCGAACACCGAATGATATTCTATTCGGATCTATAAAGCTGAGATTCGAGTAAAAATACGTAGTCGGTTGAGCATAACCGTCCGTGGTATCAGTGCAAAAACGTTCCGGTTGAAGCAGACTGAACTTCTCCCTTAAGTTCACATTCACAGCATCCAAGAAATCGAAATCGACACTCCTAGGGTTTATTACCCCTCGTTTCAGCAGTCTGAAAAACAAATTCTCCTGTTCTTTCGATTTGAATAACTCCATCCTCTTTCCCTTCACCTTTGCAGCAATACCCATTCGAGGTTGAAAATCAGTGAACATTTTATCATCGTCGTTCCCATCAGTCAAATTTGGTCCCGACATACGAGGGTCACTGGGAATATTCGCAAGCGCTTCCTCTGCTTTACCCATGGGAGCAATTCCCAAATCCTCCATTTTCTTCGAAAGATATACTCATTCCCATAATTCTTTTCTTTAAGAAAATCATCCACGTATTTCAACGAGTCCCGGTACTTTTCAACGCACGCAAAGTTTGTAAATAAACGAGGGTTTTTGGACTCTTACTGGGTCTGCGTCCTCGATTATCTCTTCCTTTGGATGTTGACCCGCATCAAGTGGGGTAGATGGTGTTGAGTGACGTGGTGGAGAATGAGTCGGGTTCTGTTGCTGACTCGATAATTCTTCCTCTTCTGTGAGATCGAAGTGGGTAGGTCCCTCCTTCATCCTCTGTGGTCCCCTGTTCGTGATTCTTGAAGACTTCCTCGAAGAAGACATCCTTCTTGTCGCTGAAAGATTCCTTTGCTTGCTTTCCCAAGAAAAGATGACAACTTTCTCGAAGATGAACACGAAGTAGAAACCGGATTGGGAGGAGAATGCTTTTTAGGGTTTTGAAGATTGAAAATGAAAATTGTATATATATAACTCAGTTTTGAAAAGGGAAGTTCAATTGGTACAAGGAAAGTGTACGAATACCTCTTTTCGAAATCGATAATTGCCAAAATTAATTCTTTTGAAAAGACAATTTTTCGTTTTTCACAGAGACTTCAAAATAACTGAACGAAAGATCATACCTTTTCGAATAACAACTTACAGTCTATAGACATCAATGTCTGAATCTGAAAGATTTAGAGTCTGAGATATTAGAGTCTGACGATCATCAACTTTCTGAGTCTAAAGGTTGGAGAGTCTCTAGACGTTAACTTCTTCGAGCTTCAAAATGTTGAGTCTGGAATGGATAAAATCGAATTGATTTTTCTCCAAAGGCTTTGTGAATATATCCGCTAGTTGATTTTTTGAATCAACAAATTGAATCGAGATTTCTCCACTTTGAATATGATCTCTAATGAAGTGATGTCGAATTTCTATATTCTTTGCTCTTGAATGAAGAATTGGATTTTTGGTGAGATTGATTGCGCTGATGTTGTCACATTTGATTTCTGTGCATGAGTCTTCAATCCCATAGTCTTGTAGCTGTTGTTTTATCCATAGAATGTGTGAACAGCAGCTTCCAAGGGCTACATACTCTGCTTCTGTTGTTGAGAGAGCTACAGTGCTTTGTTTCCTTGAAAACCAAGACAATGTCCTGCTTCCAAGCAACTGGCAAGTTCCGGAAGTACTCTTTCTGTCGACTCTACAGCTGGCTAGATCTACGTCTGAATATCCCAGAAGATTAAAGTCTCCCTTCTTAGGATACCAAAGACCAATGCTTGAAGATGAAGCAACGTATTTAATGATACGTTTTGCAGCACTGAGATGGGATTCTCTAGGATCTGATTGAAACCTAGCACATATGCAAACACCCAACAAAATGTCAGGTCTAGAAGCAGTAAGATAAAGAAGTGAACCGATGATGCTCCTGTACGACTTTTGATCAACTTTCTTCCCTTCTTCATCTTTGTCTATCTTCAAAGAGCTTGACATTGGTATATCGTCTTCTTGCAATTTTCCAATCCAAATCTTTTGACAAGATCATTAGCATATTTTTCTTGGTAAATTGTTGACACTTAATTTAGATTCAATTTTTAGAAAATAAAAGATTAGAGGGAAATTTTGAAAAGAAATTTTTGAATTTAAAATAGTTCAACAGTCGGATTTTGGAGCCATTTTTTTGTTGGAGAAGTTGAGCAAAAATCTCCACCGGCGAGAGGTTGAGCAAAAATCTCCACCGGTAAAACAAACTTGGATTTTCGCTTTATAAATAGAGGGGTTCTTCTTCACCTTTCGGGGGGGAGGAATTCGAAAAAAAACTCAGAGCAAAATTTTAACGTTTAGGGGGGCTCCTTCATTTGGTTTGCAGAAAAGTAAAAGTGAGAGAGACAGGTGAGAGAGATTGTCAGAAGAGAAAAAGGTAGAAAATTAATGGGGGAAGTCTTCGGTAGAAGGTGAGAGAGACAGGTGAGAGAGAGTGTCCGGTCAAAGAGAAAAAGAAGTGAAAAAGTGGAAGAAAGTCAGAACGTGAGAGAAAAAGTGAAGAGAGAGGGGAAGTCATCGTGAATAGGAGGGGAAAAGTACTGCAACAACAGTGAAAAAGGAAAAGCAGCGTGTGACAGTAAAAAAATTACTGTTCTTCTTCAACCTTTCGCCGGCGACGCCTTCCCAAGCCGCGTAGCCCCCGGTCTCCCCGCGCTTCACCAAGACGCCCCGCGTGCGACACCACCACCGTTCGACGCACCGAAGCTTGGTCCCGCCGATTGCCGTCCAAGAAAGTTCGATCGCCTTCCCATCCATCTCCGTGAGCCCTCGCTGCGCCACCCCGACGATCCGCCCGCTAGCGACACCGGATGACCCGGAGCCCTCCTCGCCAACCCAACCGCCCAGGACGCCGCGCCTCCCACTCCCCGCCTTGGCGACTCGCGACCCGACGCATCACCTCCTTGACACTTCGCCGGTCTCCCCACGAAGCTCTCCGCAATCGCCCAGAACACCGACGGCTTGGTATTTCTATCTCACCGCCGCACTTGCCCGTAGCAGCTCCGACGCCACGTGACCTCTACCCGACGATCTCTGATTGACGCCGTACCATCGCCGCGACGACCCGACGCTGCGCCCTCCTCCGAACCGACGCCCGTGACCTGCCGTGATCTGCAGTGCCCATCACCGCACGCCTTTGCCCCTTTTGCAGGTTGCCGTGCTGCCCTCCGACCCAGCCGCCGGATTTCTCGCCGTGCTGCCCTCCCGGGCGACACCCGACGCCACCGCCTCGAGCTCCTGCTGCCGCCGCTCCTGATCCGAGCCTGCTGCCGTGCTCTCGATCTACCTGTTGCCTCCCCTGTTTCTGTTGCAGGGCCTTAGGTAGTTTATTTTTTTATTTTTTATACTTATTTCATGATACGTTAGCTTATTTTTAAGTCTCATTATTTGAATTGTAGTATTGTATGTTAATTATTTGTATTGTTTAGACATTATCCTTAAGGCTTTATCCAAGATTTTTGTAATAATTAGTTTGATCCGAGAGACATCGGATCATTCTTTTAATTACATTAATTTTGGGCTTCTTGGTGAAATCATAAATAATTATTTAATTTGGTCCGTAAGACTTCGGACTAGATTATTTAATTATTTTGAGTTGTTGTGATGATTAGGGTTAAAATAATTGTTAATTTAACCTGTGAGACGACAGTTATTTTTTCAATTATTTTGATCCTTTATTTAGTGTCTATATTAATTGTTTAGATTTAACCCTAATTTAGTAATTATTCAACCCAAAAAAAACTAAAAAAAAACAAAAAATTCAAAAAAAAAAAAAAAATTGCATGAGCATAAAGGACATTAAGGTTTAACATAATAGATACGTAGGTTTAATTAATCAAATTTTTAGGATTATATTTCTAGGATTGCATTTTTTGATAATATCTTAGGACTGCATTTCTAGATATTTTAAAAGAAATAAGTTAGAATTAGACTTAAATAGCCTTTTTTAGAGTCTTAGATATAATTGGCACATTTTCATATTCTCATTTTTTTAATAAAAAAAATAGTTTTCTAAAACGGAATAGGGTTTAAGTCAAATTAATCCCAAAAAATGGATTAGAAAATTACTTTAGATAGCTTGAGTAGGGTTTTTATTAGTTTTGAATTTCAATAAAAAAAATACAAAAATACAAAAATTTAGGTGCATGTTAATTAGTTGCATAATATGATCATTTAATTAGAATTTATTAGTAAAGTTAGGTCATAAGGTGCATAATAACTAGTTCGCATAATAGACCCATTTAATTAGAATTTCCCCATTAATAAGATTAAGTCATTTAGTGTTAAAATGCATTTTATAAAAAAATTCTAATTTTTAAGAAAATCCCAAAAAAATGATTGCTTGCTTTGTGTGATGCAATTTATTATTTGAATATTTTAAATAATGGATGAGCACCCGTGTGGTCACCACATTTGCATGATAGTAATTTAGGTTAAAATAAATCAGCTGCTTGCAAAAACATTTTGAAAAATTAAAAGAAATGGTTCCAAAAGGGCATTAGAAAATCTAGTGTAACCAAGTTCCCGTACCCTTAATCTCTCGGTTCGTAGGAGTAAAATAAATCTCCCTTTATTTTACTTAGGTGTCTAATCGACCTACCATAAACTGATTAGTGGCGACTCCTAATTAATAACATATTGCATGTTAAATGTTTGAATCTTAAATCGCGAATTGGTATGGGCTTGGGAGAGCCTGGGCTAAGTCTAAAAGCTTAGTAGTCCATTAACCTAGTTTTAGGTGGTGAACCCGAAAAAATTAGGTCGCGACAGCTTGGCGACTCCGCTGGGGACTTGTGTTAAATTACTTAGTGGACTTAGGCCAATTTTTCTTTTTCTTTTTTAAAAAAATGTTTTTGTTTGGCAGCGAGGATCTCGTATGTCCCTAACATTCCTAAGGTGTTAAATGTTCTTGCGAGATGGGAGGTATAAGGGGAGTAGTCTTTGTTAACCCCTGTTTTGCGGGTTGGAGTAGGGATGAATGTTTAAATTAAAATTATAGAAGTGTTGTTTGTATTTAAACTGTTGTGCATGTTTTATTGTTTTTAGCACTACACTATTACACACACAACCCGCTCCGGACTGGGCTGCGATAGGATTCTTAGGATGGTGTTGAGAAGGATACTTCCTCTAAAGCGAGACCGCTATATAGAGGTTGACCTTCTCTTCTCCGAAAGTTCTTCATGGTGTCAAATGTGTTTGTCCATATCCGCGAGACTGCGTGATTATTGGACATTCCATTCGACGAGCCGGAGTTAGGGGACCCGACACGTTAATGCGAGACCGCAACGGTCGATCATCCTCTTAACTCCACTTTGTTAAGCCGCTTAGACAGAAATCGTGCCTCACTTTTCATGTGTGTGTGATTGTCATCTATTTCTAGTGAAAGTAAGTTGTTTAAATTATTTGCAATTTATTTACTTCATTATAATTTTGTCGGTCCATGACAATTAGGTTTCGTCGTCAGTCTTATTTTATATGCAATGGGGAAAATTGACGTACAATTCATTTTCACTCCCAAACAAGAGCTCAAGAAATGGTTGGATCAATTAGATCAAGATGGTCAGAAATATGTGAAAGCCAGGATTGCTCGACTTCTCCCGCTGTTAGAGTTCAACATCCATTCCAGTGTTATACAGGTGTTGCCTCACTTTTGGTGTCCACAGACTTCCACCTTTGTGTTTGGTGAGTTCGAATTGACTCCAACGCTCGAAGAATATAGTATTGCCATTGGAATGCCCCTGGACAAGGAACTTGTTAGGCCGCCTATCGGTATAGATTCTATCTCTGAATTATCTCAATTTTTAAAAATCGAAGCCGAAAGAGTAAGGAAAGTCGTCAAAGCTAACTGTTTTGCATGTCCATTTTCATTCTTAGAAAAATGTTTTGCAGACCAATCAATGATTTCAAAAGCCAGGATTTTCATGTTAGCATTTTTTGGGCTAATCGTTTTTCCTTATTGAAAAAATGCCATTAATCCTGCAATTTCATGGGTGGTTAATCGGGTTTGTGACGGGCTAAATTATGTGAATATGATTTTAGCTGAAACATTTTTGTCATTAACCCGTTTCAAACAAAATGAGGAAAGGACAATGCGTGCCCTCCCCCTGAACTTTTGCAAATATGGTTTTTCTCCCACATAAGAGGGTTTGGACATCTTATAAAACAATTTAGGATAGACGATTCTCGACATCCCATACAAAAATTTGCGGTTCTAGATCGTTTTTCCCCACATAAACAATATGCCCGTTGGATTAATTTTTTGAAAAAACCTAATCCTAAGGCATTCTTATGGCATACTAAATGGCTCCACATTGAGGAAGCTCGCTTTTTGCACAAACATGATGGACCAATCCCGTTGCTGGGCCTTTCCGGTGCTACTTCCTATTATCCACATAGAGTGGCCCGTCAGTATAAAGCTCTTCAAGAAATTCCTCCACCTCTCAGGACAGATTCGTTCCAAGTTCATTTCATTCGAAAGGATTATGACTACTTCAATGAGATCCAGGAGATCATTACTACATGGAGCGAATGTTATCTAGAGAAGATTTTGGTGCCCATGAGACTGAAGGGTGAGGAGGAGATTCACCATGCATCGGCGTTCTACATCCAACAACACCGGATTCCTGCTGCCTTGCGTCCAGTAGTCCCTGATGTGACCGAGAAGCCCACCCAACGAGCACAAATTGAGCATCTTAAGCGGAAAGTGGAAATGCTCGAAGCTGAAAATAACAAGTTTCGCAAGGCGTTGGGTTCCCGAAAGCATATAAAATGAGATATTTTGTTCAATGTCTAGGAACTTTTATTTCAGTTCAGTGTTTTCAATTTTAGTTTGATGTTTAGGGACTTGAATTTCAATTCTTAGTTTAATGTTAGGAAGTTTGGTTCAATGTTTAAAATAAATCTTGAATAAAATCAAGCGATTAGATCATTGTCATGGGCCAATCTCATTTATTATAATACTCACTATATTTTTTCTTAGGTAACAGCACGGCTCATCCAAGATCACCAATCCGTACTCGTTCTAGGGCAACAATGGCTGATAACACCGAACAAGTGCGTGTTGCCGAACAAGCTCGTATCGTCACCCTCGAAACGGAGATGAAGCAAGTCCTGAATGTTCTTGAGCGGCTCTCTAAGCAAATCGACTCTCTCCAGGCAAACACTGTCCCACCAGCTCCGCAAGTTGAAGTTGTGTTACCACAGCATGCTCCCATGGCTGATTCGAGGATAAAGGCAAGAACACATCCACGGTTGATCCATCATCCTCTGATGGTGCTTCCAAGGAAAAAATTACTGACATGCCTCAAATTGTTGTTGATGATGAGGTACAAGTGATACACTCGGCTGTACCGAAGACAGAACAAGAAAAACGCATGGCAAAGATCGAGGAGAAACTCAAGCAGCTGCAGGGTTCGTTTATCCAAGGCCCAACTAATTTGTCCCACTATGCAAAGGTCAAGATGCCGAAGAAGTTTAAAATGCCGGACTTTGAAAAGTATGATGGCACCTCTTGCCCAAAGATCCATTTGCAGACGTATGTGGTTAGGATGACCCAATATGTTGATAACATCCCCTTGATGATTCAACAATTTCAGGCAAGCCTGACAGGACCGGCACTACAGTGGTACATTATGAAGAAAATTAATCTTCTGGAGACTTGGGAGGATTTGACCGATGCCTTCTTTAAGCAATATAAGTATAATATTGATGTCACTCCATCTCGAGAGGATTTACTTCGCACTGAGAAGAAGAGGACGGAATCTTTCAAGGCATATGTCACGAGATGGAGGACCTTAGCTGCTCAGATTACGCCGGAGCCGACAGAAAAGGAGCTGATGGATTTGTTCATGAAGACACTCCCGCATGAATATCGAAATCGAATGTTGGGATCAACTGCCGAGTCGTTCAATCAGCTAATCCCTGTTGGTGAGCGAATTGAAGTAGCATTGCGTGATGGATGGGCGTCTGATCAAACCAGCTCATATGGAAGAGTCTCAACCAAGAAGGATAAGGAACTTGTAGCGGAGGTTAATGCAGCTTATGTGCAACCACCTCGCCCTACCTCGAACACCCATCAGGGAGGAGCAAGATCATTCTTTGGCCAGCAGAAAAACTTTGCCAAGCGTCAATTTACGCCACTTCCTAAGCCCTTGTCCAAGATCTTGCCGACCCTTCAGAAGAAAGGGTTACTTGCTAAGGAACCCAAGCGATCTAATCCCGAGCGTTTCCCCAACTATGATCCTTCCAAGACATGTGCTTATCATATGGGAGAGGTAGGGCATTCGTTGATGATTGCTATACGCTGCAACACAAAATCCAAAATCTTTTGGATGCCAAGGTGGTCTCATTCCGCGATGCACAACCGAACATCCAGAATAACCCACTCCCTGACCACCCAGAAGCTGTGAATGCCATTTTCAGTTTTGATACTGAACCCACCATGTTTCAGATGATGCATGAGGAAGCAGAAGTGATGGACACCCTGGGGCAACCAAGTGGCAAATTCGATTACTTTGTAAAGTATTCGACTCCTCTCAGCTTCTATTTCGACCCACGGGATATCATCACAGATGGATGGGGTGGCATGGATGATCCCGCACCTCCCAAGATTGAGAGCTCTGATGACGCACTTGAAGGAATGACTGAGTTGTCTGAAGATAATTTAGTGTTTTCCATCAACAAAGTTCGAGAGTAGAAAAATTTTAATTATTTGCACACTCCTCTGCGTATGAGTCTTTATTGCTTTCCATATTTGCATATTTGCATTTTCAATTCTAGAATTTCCCTCATTTCAATAATGTAATTTGCTTTTCATCCAATAAAATACATGAAGATTTTCATGTTTTAAGGGCATGTTGAAGTATACCAAACTAGCCCCGTGATGAAATCCTACCAAAAGAAAACGGCAAGGAGCTAATTCTCAAGGCCGGGCTTCTTCATGTTCCCTTGAAAAAAAATTTTTTTCAAAATAAAATAATTTTCCAGCATGCATCTAATTTACCTTGTTTGTTTCTTTTAATTATCTTGTTTATGTTTCAAGTGTAGCCCGCGCATTTAAGGAACCTCTATGAGCTCCCTTGCAAAGAGGGGCAAGACACAAACATTTAACAGCTTTGACTTTATGATTTGATGTGCTAGAATAGAGCATGACCTTTTATCATTATAGAATGTTTTCACATGATATTGAACAATTCATCAATTCCACTTGAAATTTATCAAAATGGATAATTCAGTGAAGGATGTTGAGTTACTTGAACATGCTACATGATGCTAAATGAAGTGTGAAAGGCAAGCCTTACCCCATACACGGTCCTTTGTCTATACATTGTTAGGTGAGTATGAAACATTTTGTGTTTCAAGATGAAGAGTTTTCTTGCAAGAAGTACGGCATCTGAAATGACGAGAGGCAGTTCATTTGTCTGTCCCAAACACTACAGATAATCCATTGCTTAACCCTTTTGAGCCCAAATACTTGAAGAATTTCTTTCATATTACCCCTGTCAAGGACCACCCCACATCGGGGCAAATGGAGGTAAGTTGACATTGAAGGAGAGTGAAATGGATAGAAATTTTCTTGCTCTCACTTGCATCAATCTTCAAGTCATGCTATTACATTGAATTCATGTGGTAATTTAAGTGCCTTAAGATGATGAAGAGCATTTCTTTCACTACTCTACACACTTATATCCTTTGCATAGCCCACTTGAGCCTGCAGTTTCATTTCTTTAAACCCAGTTAGTGATCATCCCCCAAACTGGGGCAAGGCAAGAAATAGATGAAGACCTTTAAAGGTTCGAGTGTCATTTAAGATATACTTGACACACGCATTGGGTGCAATAACTGAAATCAAAATAGAACTAAGGGGCATGAAAAAGAGTGTGCCTGGTAAAAGCAAGGCCAATGCCTGTGAAAAGAAAAGAAAAATGACTGATGAATTGGGGGGGCATGAAAAAGCAGTGTGCCTGATCGATGCCCATCATCAAAGAAAATGATTTTGAGAAAAGATCTCCAGTTGAATAATCATTGGCATTAGTGATAAACTCTTGAGCCAATAAAGAAATCTGTCAAGAAGACAGTCCGTGGCGAAGAAAACTGGTGGTAATGTCCAGATGATCACCAACTCTCACCCTTTACACACATCTTTGAGCCTAACGATCATTTCGTTTCTCAAACCCAATAACCAAGCCTGTGTTACGTCCCTTACAAAGTCTCTTCAAATTAGGGCACTTGAATTAACATAGGAATTCATATGTTTTAAGCATTGCTCGAAGAAGTGCGAGCAAGATTATTTCTTTCTCATTTTGCAGGGTTCTTGACTTGTAAACCCGGAGATGATTACATAATTGTTCTTTCAATTGCTTTGACTCAAAGAATCCCTTTGCTAAGCCATTGACCAAACCCACATTACAATCCTTGTCAAAGACCTCTCAGATTGGTAAGGTCGTACTGATTGCAAGAAAATTCGAACTCTTGTCGACAAGATGATGATAAGATTGAGTGATATATTCCCGCATCAATGGTCGGGACAAATAACCCCTTCTAAATGAGAGCGAGTGAAAAAGCCTTTTTCACACTGAAAGTGTCTCATTTAGCATGTTCAAGAGATTCACACTATAACTGAAAATTGTCCTTGTGAGATTTTTCCAGTAGAAGCTTGATAAAGCCGTCATGCATGGACCTTCATTGAATTTTTCCTCAAAGACCAAAAAATTGTCTTTAAAACCCTGAGTTTGTTCAGTCATCTTGGTGCTTGATGAGAATTCCAAGTACCCATTTATAAAATGTTTCAAATGTCTAGTGTGAACTCGAGATATTTGAACCTTTAAATGCTTGATGTGACTTCCAAGTATTTGTCTTTTCGAGCGTCTGATGTGATTTCCAGATGTTTAGAATTTTTTAAGTACTTGGTGCAATTTCCAGGTGCTTGGGATTTGATGAGAGTCCCAAATCCTCCAAAGATTTTTCTTCAGATTCAGTTTGATTTAGGCGACCGTAGAATGGTACGGGTCCTAAACAATATTTATTGCTCTAACAGGCGACCGTAGAATGGTACGGGTCCTGGAAAAGCAATTTCCCTATTCAGGCGACCGTAGAATGGTACGAGTCCTGAAAAATCAATTTTCCGTCAAGGCGACCGTAGAATGGTATGGGTCCTCGACAATACCTATTCCCTATTTAGGTGACCGTAGAATGGTACGGGTCCTAGAAAGTGAATCTCGTTTAGGCTACCGTAGAATGGTACGGGTCCTAGACAAAACCTATTTCCCTATTTAGGCGACCGTAGAATGGTACGGGTCCTAGAAGGTAAATTCCCGTTTAGGCAACCGTAGAATGGTACGGGTCCTAGACACAACCAAACACTATCATACTGGGCGACCGTAGAATGGTACGGGTCCTAGGAAAGCAGTCTCTCTGTAAAGTTATGTTACTATTTTAGGCGACCGTAGAATAGTACGAGTCCTGAACATGTAACACCGACCGCCTAGAACTACTATATCCTTCTTGAAGGTAGGTTATTCCAGGTGCTTGTGATTTGATGAGAGTTCCAGATCCTTTGAGCCTTTCAATTATCGAAGAGATTTCCAGATGTTTGTCGGTCTCATAGGAATCATTTCACACCTAATAATACTTTTCTGAATCTCCAGATAAGTATGACAGGTACGTGTTCTTCTTTGCATTTTGCATTTCATTAAGCATGGAGACATAGAAATATATGCTCTCGATAAAATCATTGCATTTACATTGCATTATTGCATGACCTTGCATTTCAAAAAGAATTAAATTTATTTGAAAAAGAGGTCATTAACATTTGCATATACATTCCATATTCATTTTGCATTTATTTTGCATTTGCATTTCATTGAGTATAGACACATTGAAATATATGTTCTTGACCAAATCATTGCATTTACATGGCATTCTTTATTGCATGATATTGCATTTATTTGAATCCATTTCTTTAAAAAAAAAAAAAGGTCATTACAATTAACATTTGCATATGCATTTAATATTCATTTTGCGTTCATTCTGCATAGTCTAAATTTAGGTGTCATTTATCTTTGAAGGAAACCTCTACGAGCTTCCCTTCAAAGAGGGGCAGCTGTTGACACTTAATTTAGATTCAATTTTTAGAAAATAAAAATTAGAGGGAAATTTTGAAAAGAAATTTTTGAATTTAAAATAGTTCAACAAAAAATTTTGGAGCCATTTTTTTGTTGGAGAAGTTGAGCAAAAATCTCCACCGGCGGAGGTTGAGCAAAATCTCCACCGGCAAAACAAACTTGGATTTTCGCTTTATAAATAGAGGGGTTCTTCTTCACCTTTCGGGGGGGAAAATTCGAAAAAAAACTCAGAGCAAAATTTTAACGTTTAGGGGGCTCCTTCATTTGGTTTGCAGAAAAAAAGTAAAAGTGAGAGAGACGTGAAGGAAAGCAGAAGAGAGATTGTCGAAGAGAAAAAGGTAGAAAATTAATGGGGAAGTCTTCGGTAGAAGGTGAGAGAGACAAGAGAGAGAGAGTGTCCGGTCAAAGAGAAAAAGAAGTGAAAAAGTGGAAGAAAGTCAGAACGTGAGAGAAAAAGTGAAGAGAGAGGGGAAGTCATCGTGAATAGGAGGGGAAAAGTACTGCAACAACAGTGAAAAGGAAAAGCAGCGTGTGACAGTAAAAAAATTACTGTTCTTCTTCAACCTTTCGCTCGCAACGCCCCCCGCGCCGACGTAGCCACCGGTCTCCCCGCGAACTTCACCAAGACGACCCGACGTGCACACCACTCGCGCACCGACGCTCCCCGCAACCCGCCGATCTCGCTTCCCCGACGTCTTGCTCGAGCCCTGCGACCGCCGCCGCGCCGCCCCGAATCCTCTGGAGCACACCGGTGACCCGCGAGCCCTCCTCGCCAACCCAACCGCCCAGGACGCCTCGCCTCCCACTCCCCGCGCGCTTGGCGACTCGCGCTGACGCCATCACCTCCCTTGCCGCGACCTTGACGCTTCGCCGGTCTCCACCGACGGCTTGGTATTTCTATCTCACCGCCGTTTGCTCGTAGCATAGCTCCTGCAATTTGCCGCCTGACACCGACGCCACGACCTGACGCGCGCTCTTGGCGTACCATCGCCGCGACGACCCGACGCTGCGCCCTCCTCCGAACCGACGCTTGTGACCGACCGTGATTTGCAGTGCCCATCACCGCACGCCTTTGCCCCTTTTGCAGGTTGCCGTGCTGCCCTCCGACCCAGCCGCCGAATTTCTCGCCGTGCTGCCCTCCCGGGCGACACCCGACGCCACCGCCTCGAGCTCCTGCTACCGCCGCTCCTGATCCGAGCCTGCTGCCGTGCTCTCGATCTACCTGTTGCCTCCCCTGTTTCTGTTGCAGGGCCTTAGGTAGTTTATTTTTTTATTTTTTATACTTATTTCATGATACGTTAGCTTATTTTTAAGTCTCATTATTTGAATTGTAGTATTGTATGTTAATTATTTGTATTGTTTAGACATTATCCTTAAGGCTTTATCCAAGATTTTTGTAATAATTAGTTTGATCCGAGAGACATCGGATCATTCTTTTAATTACATTAATTTTGGGCTTCTTGGTGAAATCATAATAATTATTTAATTTGGTCCGTAAGACTTCGGACTAGATTATTTAATTATTTTGAGTTGTTGTGATGATTAGGGTTAAAATAATTGTTAATTTAACCTCGTGAGACGACAGTTATTTTTTCAATTATTTTGATCCTTTATTTAGTGTCTATATTAATTGTTTAGATTTAACCCTAATTTAGTAATTATTCAACCTAAAAAAGAAACTAAAAAAAATCAAAATATTCAAAAAAAATTTGCATGAGCATATAGGACATTAAGGTTTAACATAATAGATACGTAGGTTTAATTAATCAAATTTTTAGGATTATATTTCTAGGATTGTTTTTTTGATAATATCTTAGGACTGCATTTCTAGATATTTTAAAAGAAATAAGTTAGAATTAGACTTAAATAGCCTTTTTTAGAGTCTTAGATATAATTGGCACACTTTCATATTCTCATTTTTTTAAATAAAAAAATAGTTTTCTAAAACAGAATAGGGTTTAAGTCAAATTAATCCCAAAAAAATGGATTAGAAAATTACTTTAGATAGCTTGAGTAGGGTTTTTATTAGTTTTGAATTTCAATAAAAAATACAAAAATACAAAAATTTAGGTGCATGTTAATTAGTTGCATAATATGATCATTTAATTAGAATTTATTAGTAAAGTTAGGTCATAAGGTGCATAATAACTAGTTCGCATAATAGACCCATTTAATTAGAATTTCCCCATTAATAAGATTAAGTCATTTAGTGTTAAAATGCATTTTATAAAAAATTCTAATTTTTAAGAAAATCCCAAAAGAAATGATTGCTTGCTTTGTGTGATGCGATTTATTATTTGAATGTTTTAAATAATGGATGAGCACCCGTGTGGTCACCACATTTGCATGATAGTAATTTAGGTTAAAATAAATCAGCTGCTTGCAAAAACATTTTGAAAAATTAAAAAGAAATGGTTCCAAAAGGGCATTAGAGAAATCTAGTGTAACCAAGTTCCCGTACCCTTAATCTCTGGTTCGTAGGAGTAAAATAAATCTCCCTTTATTTTACTTAGGTGTCTAATCGACCTACCATAAACTGATTAGTGGCGACTCCTAATTAATAACATCTTGCATGTTAAATGTTTGAATCTTAAATCGCGAATTGGTATGGGCTTGGGAGAGCCTGGGCTAAGTCTAAAAGCTTAGTAGTCCATTAACCTAGTTTTAGGTGGTGAACCCGAAAAAATTAGGTCGCGACATAAATGAAAGTTCCTTCCTTCAATTGCTTTATTTGAAGACCAAGAAAGAATGTTAATTCTCCCATCATACTCATTTCAAACTCATCCCGCATAGACTTAGAAAATTTCTTGCATAAACTTTCATTAGAGGATCCAAAGATAATATCATCCACATATATTTGAACAAGTAAAAGGCTTTTGTTTTCCTTTTTGATAAATAAAGTAGTGTCTACTTTACCTTTGACAAAACCATTATGTAATAAGAACTTACTTAGTCTGTCGTACCAAGCTCGAGGTGCTTGCTTTAGACCATACAAGGCCTTTTTCAATCTGAAGACTGAGTCTGGCTTCTTTGGGTCTTCAAACCCAGGCGGTTGTTCTACATAAACTTCCTCTTGGATAAATCTATTTAGGAAAGCACTTTTGACGTCCATTTGGAATAACCTGGAATTTTTGTAACAAGCAAACGCAAGTAATAGACGAATAGCTTCTAACCTTGCTACAGGAGCGTAAGTCTCATCATAGTCTATTCCTTCTTCTTGCGTGTATCCTTTGGCCACGAGTCTTGATTTATTTTGTACGACTTTTCCTTTTTCATTCATCTTGTTTCTGAACACCCATTTGGCTCCAATAACAGTTTTTCCTTTTGGTTTAGATGTCAATTCCCAGACATCGTTAATGTTGAACTGTCTGAGCTCCTCTTGCATAGCTTCGATCCAGCTTTCATCAGATAAAGCTTCTTCTATGCTTTTTGGTTCAATTTCAGAGATGAGAGCCACAGCACTAGACTCTTCACGTCTTTTGGATTTGGTACGAATTCCTTCATTAATTTCGCCGATAATGAGATCTTTAGGATGACTGGTCTTATGCTTCCAGTTACTGGTTGATTTCTCTGGATGATGATCTATTTCTTTATTTGAATCTTCATGAACATCTTGATGCTGGTCTTTCAGAGTCTGAGACATTTCTTGAGTAGCCAGTTTTGGAAAGTCTGGAGCAGATTCAGACTCTGAGTCTGATTGGATTCATCTTGCGTAGAGTCTTGAAATTTGACATTCATTGACTCCTCCACCGACTGGCTCTTCTTGTTATAGACTCTGTAGGCTTTGCTTGATGTAGAATATCCAAGGAAGATGCCTTCATCTGATCTTTCTTCAAACTTACCAACTCGATCTTTTGCATTTTTCAATATAAAGCATTTGCAACCGAACACATGAAAGTATGAAACAATGGACTCTATTGATGATATAGCATGCTGTTGAAACAGCTTCAGCCCAAAATCGTGAAGAAATTTTGCTTTCAATTAAAAGAGTTCTAGCCATTTTTTGAAGAGATCTATTCTTTCTTCCACAACTCCATTTTGCTGAGGAGTGTATGGAGAGGAGAACACATGCTTAAATCCAGATTCATCACACAAATTTGTAAAATCTTGATTTTCAAATTCTCCTCCATGATCTGTTCTTATACTTGAGATAACACATCCTTTTTCATTTTGAACAGTTTTAGCAAATTTTTCAAAATACGAAAATGTTTCTGACTTACTTGCAAGGAAATATACCCAAGTAAAGCGAGAGAAATCATCCACAATTACTAGGCGTATTTCTTACCTCCAATACTGGGTTCCGGTTGGTCCGAAGAGATCCATATGCAGCAAGCCGTAGTACATGATTAGTGGAGACATGATTTATTGGCTTAAATGAATTCCTTACCTGTTTACCCGAATACATGGTGTGCATGGATCGGACTTTTGATATGGTAATTTGGGTAGACCTCGAACAAGCTGTTTTGATGAGATTTTGGCTAATTGCTTCATGTTGACATGACCAAGCTTTCTGTGCCATAAGCTTGCTTCATCTTGGATTGAGATTAGGCATTGTGATTCATTTAATTTCATGTCTAAGAGGTAGATATTTCCATGCCTTCGACCCATAAAAGACTGAGTAGAGTCTTTATTGATTCCAGAGCATATTCCTTCCTGAAAGGAGATCTTGAAACCAATATCACACAATTGGCTAATGCTGAGGAGGTTATAGTTGAGTCCTTCCACTAGAGAAACATTGCTTATTGTGAGATTTTCAATTTTCATAGTTCCAAATCCCACAATGCTTCCTTTGCCGTTTCCTCCAAATGAAACATTTCCACCGTTTACTTGAACAAGCTTTATGAAGCACTTTGAGTCTCCTGTCATGTGTCTTGAACATCCGCTGTCAAGATACCACTTTACCTTTTTCTTGACGGAGACCTACATTTAAAAGAGAGTCTCAAGCTTTCTTTGATACCTAAATTTTCTTGGGTCCTTTGGTGTTAGTAGGATAAACATTATTAGGCCATACTTTCTTAATAGGCTTCCAAACCATAGGACACTCTTTTTCAAAGTGATCCTTACTGTTACACTTTGAACACCTTAGAGCATTTCGACCTACAGACTTTACAAAAAACTTTTTGAAATGATTTTTGTAAGCCTCTCTCGACGGTCTTTTCTTAATTCTTTCTTTTACTTTAGGAAAATCAATCAATGGAATTGTTTCTGCTGTCATGCCTAGACCGAGACTTATTGAAGTAAGGTCTTTGAACCGAAAGAACTTTTTCAAGCTTTTCGGATCCTATCAAAAATTTCTTTGAAATATTTGATAAGTCGATTTTTAAGAAAACATTTTCTTTCAAAAGATTATCTTCTTTTTTCTTTAAGAGTAGAAACATTCAGGTCTAGACTTTTAACTATTTCTTCTAAAATGGCTTCCTTTTGTTTTAGAGCTGAGTTTTCCTTTTTAAGTTCGGAAATCCTTTTGAGAGAAGTCTTAAGACTGAAATACAGTTCATCAATGTATTTAGAGACTTTGACAGGAATTTTAAAATCACTTACCTCAAATTCACTGTCTGAGTCTAATCCAAAATCTGAGTCTGAGTCTGAATGTGCCATCAGACATATGTTGGCATATTCATTATCACTTTCTTCACATTCTCGTATCACTCCGTGTTTCGGCTTTAAGAGCTTTTCGAAACTTCTCAGCTTTTCCTCTTTTCTTCTTCGAAGAGGACAGGACGGTTGTCCGATGTGTCCCTTTTTCTTACATTCAAAGAAGACTACATCTTTGTTTGGTTCCTCATCATCAACGAGACTTGGTCTCTGTCTCCTCGGAAACTTTGTTTCTTTGAGTTGAACCTTCTACCTTTTCTATTCAGTTTTCTGAATCTTCTTATCATGAGAGCAAGCTCCTCGTCGTCCATGTCATCTCCAGAATCTGTATCATTAGAATCATCATTTGATTTTAATGCAATGGATTTCTTACCTCTTGGATCTTCGTCTTCATTAATTCGTTCCACTTCATAAGACTGAAGAGTTCCGATCAGTTCGTCGACAGATAGAGGCATAATTCTTTGCGTCTCTCTTATTGAAGTCTTTATATGATTCAAATCCTTGGAGAGTCCACGTAGTAGCTTGTTCACCTTCATGGGATCATAAATTTTTTGTCCTTGGTTCTCAAGACCATTGACAATATCTGTAAAACGACTAAACATGTCAGTTATAGATTCTCCTGGTTTCATTTTGAAGGCTTCATATTGACCGAGGAGAATGTTGATTCTGGTCTCCTTCACTCGATCTGTTCCTTCATAGGTGATATGTAATCTATCCCATACTTCTTTTGCTGTAACACAAGAAGATATTCTGTTATATTCAGTTGGAGATAAGGCACAATATAAAGAGTAAATTGCTTTTGCATCGAGTGCTTGTCTCTTGTTTATCTCTTCCTGAGTTATTCTGCTGGCATCAACAGTTTCTTTCCCTCTTTCAGAAACTGATGCAGCAGTAGGAGTAATTCCTCTTTCCACAACGTCCCATTCCAGAGGATCCTTTGATCGTAGGAAAGCTTTCATCTTGTTCTTTCAGATGTTGTAATCCTTTCCATCAAAGTAGGGTGGTCTGGTATTGCTTTGCCCTTCCACCAGCCCTGGTGCTAGCATACTAGCCATGGATCTTTTACTCTGAAGTAAAACACTTCAAATAAAGTAAGAACACGGGCTCTGATACCAATTGATATTGCTAGTACGAGTACCTAGGGGGGGGTGAATAGGTATACAAAGATTTTTCTTGATAATTTCTTTATACTTGCGCAATACTTAGACAGTTGAAGGATTTGTGATAAGTAATAATCAATGTAAGACTAAGTAAAGGAAAGAGAGAATTAAACACGCAGTTTATAGTGGTTCGGCTTGATTTAAGCCTACGTCAACTCTTCTGCACTGACAGCCAATTTGGCTGGATTCCACTATGAACAAAGAGATGTTATAGTGTTGATCTTCCTTGATTTCTAGGTGTAGATGATCTGCCACACTCGCTCAAAGTATCATCAAGTATGGACACTCTCTGTGTATACAATTTCGCTCAGACTGTATCGACTAATAATCAAGGTGCTTCAGACTCTGGAATTTCTCTATCGATCACGTACTCAAACAACTAGAACGTCTTCCTTTTTATACTCATTTATGCCATCATACCCGTTGGCACTTTCCAAAGGAATTCCTCCAATTTACCCGTTGAACGGAATCAATCAAGAAGATCATTCGAGCTATTAAAGGAACCTGACGATAGCCCATCAATCCTATTCGCCCATACAATCAGGATCTTGGTTTCCAAGAATAGAACATTCCAAGAATACTTCGTCGACCATCGGACTTTCAATTGATCTAGATACGAACAAAAGAATCCGTTATATTTATCAAACCATAAAGATCTTCTCCAGACGATAGGATCAAACCCTCAACCATATACTTCGGCTCTGGATTTCCTTCGTCACTAGATCAGAAAGACTGTCAATGAGAATAGTCTTGAGTCTTGAGTCTTAAGTCTTGAATCTTGAGTCTTGAATCTTTGAGTCTGGTAATCAGAAAGTCTTCAGACTTTAAACTTAAACGATCTGCAGATATCCAGACTAGACTGAAAGAAACGTTTTGTCAGCTTCAAAATATTCTGGAAAGATTTCTCCAACAAAAAGTTTTTCCTCCGATGTCAAAACGTCGACGGAGAATACTTTGGCGACTTGTTCGCCGTATGAGAGATTGTACACTTTGCACATCATTCCCCATTATGCTCCCACTAGGATTAGATAATGATGACGTCGTCTCATCATGTGGTTGCAATTGAGAATGAGTTGAATTCAATTCGTCACTTCTCATATTACTTCCACTTGGATGAACTCCATTAATATCATTATCTTGATCTAAGGTTTCAAATAAGGAGTAATCTTCCCCTATTTCTCCCTTCTTAGGAAATTCATCTTCTAAGAATGTGACATCCTGTGATTCAAATTTAGTTATACTCCCACTTTCCTGCTCACCTATGAACACATACCCTTTCGAGTGTTTGGAGTATCTTATGAAAATACTCTTCTTTCCTCTGGGATCCAATTTCCCAAACTTGTGAGAGGACTCATGAGTATAGACAGCACAACCCCATGGCTTAAGAAAACTTAAGTTCGATTTTCTACCTGTCCATAACTCATATGGAGTAGAAGTAACTGATTTGGAAGGCACCCGGTTAAGTATATAGGTAGCAATTAACAACACATCACTCCAAAAAGTGATAGGTAAGTTAGCATGCGTCATCATGAACCTAACCATTTCTAGTAGGGTTATGTTTCTTCTCTCCGCAACACCATTATGTTGAGGAGTATATGGAATAAACAATTGTCTTTCTATTCTTTTTTCATCACATAATTTTCTGAACTCATCAAATAAATATTCTCAACCTTGATCGGATCTCAATGCTTTTATTTTCTTGTCTAATTGATTTTCTACCAAGTTCATAAACCTTTTGAAATAACTCAATACTTCAGATTTATGAAAAATCAAATAGACATATCCGAATCGAGTATAATCATCTATAAAAGTGATAAAATAAATAGCCCCATACCTTCCTCTCACATTCATTGGACCACAGGCATCAGAATGAATTAAATGCAGAGGAAATTTAGCTCTTTTACCTTTTCCAAATGGTTTCCTTGTCGTTTTCCCTTCTAGGCAATGCTTACATATGGGCAAATCGACTCTTTCAATGTTGTACAACAAGCCCTATTTGGCTAGTCTATTCATACGTTGTTGGCCAATATGACCAAGTCTAGCATGCCACACTTTCACATTATTATCATACGAATTATGAGGCGTGAGAAAGGAATAACAAACATTTGCATTAACATAGTCAATATCTAATACAATGAAACCATCTACAAAATAACCACAACCATAGTAATTTTTATCCAAAAACAAATCCACACCTCTATTATGGAAGTTCATATTAAAACCTAACTTGACCAACACTAAAACAGACACTAAATTCCAACGAATCTCCGGAGCATACAATACATCATGTAGGAACAAAATGCGTCCACCACGCATGTTCCGTTAGCAGGTGCCAATTCCTTTTACTTCAGCTTTAGAATTGTTTCCCACATAGACCCACTTAGTTCAAGTTGGTACTCGTCGGAATTCCACGAAAGATTCTCTATCCTTCGCTACATGGTCTTTCACTCCTGAATCTACAATCCACAAATGATTAGACTCAATTAAGAATACAGAACTCGACACATAGACAAAGTTCTTAAAAACACAAGGGGTGTATACCTTCTTTGGCTCACGATAGTCGCGAGCATAGTGACCCTTCTTGTCACAATTGTAACACTTCACCCTTGTAAGCTTCTTCATTCGAGGACACTTTCCTCTTTTATGTTGGTTAAACTTAGGTTTCTTCCCTGAAGGACCTACTTCCTTGCCTTTCCCTTTATCAAACCAGTTAGGACGTTTGCGCTTGGAGCTCGAAGCTCCATGTGAGCTAGAACCAGCATGATAGATTTCAGCTTCCGGCTTAGCTGCCAAGAGGTGGTCCTCTTCTAGCTCAAGATGACGCATTGCATCCTCAAAGGTTTTGATATTATCATTATGAGTCAGGTGCACCTTCATATGCTCCCAACTCTAAGGCAAAGAACGAATCATTGCTTGCACTTACTGCTCATCTGTCAGAATATGGCCAGCATCTTTCAGCTCATTTATCATGTTTGACATCTTTATAAGATGTTGCTTCATGGTCTGACCATAAGGCTTCTTATAAGAGTCAAACCTAATAGTGAGCTGCCTCAGTCTGGTCACCGAAGTATGACCAAATTTTGCTGCCAATGCTTCCCACATTTCCTTGGCATTCTCAAAACGCCTAAACTCTCGCATGACTCATTTTCCATGCTGCTCAGCAATGTGATGCGAGCAAGAGAGTTCTTTCTTTTCCATGCAGCAAATGCTTCCTTATCTCTCTTGTGTTGTGTAGTGTTTTCTTCTTCAAGTTCTACCATGGTCAGGTTAAGAGCTTCTAGTGCCTCTTGCTCTTCCAGCATATATTGGATTTTCATGTGCCATATTTCATAGTTATCATCATTGAGCTTTTCACCTTTGTTCAGCTCGGCAACAATGCTCTTTGTAGCTGAAGCCATTGATCTGAACACATCAGACATATATGCACGAATTATTAATGCCTATCATTTATGCATCCTTTTTGCACAGACCCATCATATTAATGAACAATTTCAAGTAAGGTTCCAGAATCAAAATGTTACTATGTTTCCAATCATCCTCCAAAAATCCTAACTTAAAACTATCATTAATATAATTGTCTTATGCAAAATAAATTTTATGAAGCAACAAAAACTTTTATAAACTACACACAGCAACCAACAATAATAGAAAGTAAATAATATTTGACAACCAATAGAATAATAATGCTTTCACATAATTCAACTAACATATCGGTCGCTACATCAACAACAATCAGGTAGTAAACATTACATAAGATGTCCACAAAGCACACCTAACAAAGATTAGCCAATACAACTAACACCAAGTCAATACATGAATTGGGAAAGATCCTCTTTTGTTCAATTTCTTGATCTTTTCCCTTGTAACAATCCAGTAATATTCATTTATAAAATCCATCACAATTTTCTTATATGAAGCAGCTCTATTGACATCCCATATGCGATTCAACACTCTTTGCCATTCTGGTGGAAGGGTGTTCATGAAAAAACGCACCATTTCAGACTGTGGCATAGGACAATCATTCCATATGACCTTTTGAATTTTCCTATTGACTTCAAGGACGTGATTAATTAAGTCACCATTCTCCCATCGATGACCAGTCAGCTTAGCTATCAACTTAGAAAGCCTTTCTTTTTGTTCATCGGTAATTGCGCGAATAGGTGTGCGCAACCTCAGGGGAGGCATTGTTCCTGCAACAAATGCAGAACAAATAAGGGATCACATATAATCTACATAGACTTAATTGGGAAAAAGAAACACATTCTTTTTTTATTTTTGTCAACGGTCAACGGTCAACAGCCAACGGTCAACGGTCAACGGTCAACAGCCAACGGTCAACGGTCGTCGGTCGGGTCGCCGGTCGCCGGTCGCCAGACCGGTTGGACCGGTCAGGCCTGGTCGGATGAACCGACCTGGCACGTGCCTCGCACGCGCAAGTGACCAGTCGGATCTCAGGTCGGGTCGCGTCTTGGGTCAGGTCGCCGGCCGGTGATTGGTCGGCCAACTGTCGCTGACGATGATGTCATTGATGACGTCATCCCAGCGGTTATTGACCGTTGGGTGACATCATCACGCATTGGTTTGCCGACCGGCGCGTGTCGGTTTGTTGGCTGGCGCCGTCGCGCACGTGTTGGTTCACTGACTGGCGCGTGGCGCCCATGGGCAACGGCTTCTGGCTGCACGTGTGGGCGCGTCCGGCGTCTCCCGGCGGCATTCGACCCATCGACAAACTTGTTTTGACGAGCTCTTTCACCCTATGCCATCAGAAATCAATTTCGACTTACAAAAACTCGAAAAAAAATGGATGAACAATGTTCAGGTGTTGGGATTTTTCGCCCCGATTAGTTTCGGCCGATTATCTTCACGAAAAATCAATCAAAAATCATTCATAAACATGAAAGGGGTTGGGAAAATATGAACCTGGCTCTGATACCAATGTTGGGATTGTCGGATCCCCAAAAACCGGATTCGACACAAAATCAAACCCCTAAAACGAACGCAGAAGACGAGCCCAGGAAAAACATGTATCACCAATCTTAAAGCACACCACGGAATCAAGCGTACCTTGTTAGTCACAGATTAAACACCGACGTCAATAAGAGGAAGAGAAAACTGATCCCGTTCGATCCGATGATGTCAATTGGCCTTGAAGTGAAGATGGGTGTCGCCTTTTTGTCGTTGTTTTTCTTTTTGGAGGTGTTTCATGGGAGAGAGGGGGAGGAAACGTACGTAATATGCCAAAAGGTGCGTTCCTCCCTCTTTATCTCCCCTTATATACGTCCCCTCCAAAAAGAAATGTTCCCCTTCATCATATCCCTCCATCTAGGGGCTCTAATCTTGTGGGCCGGGCTTTTAGGCCCAACATGGGCGGACGGGCCAACTTAGGCCCATCACATTTATAAAACCATCAATCGCTAAGGCACATAGTGGTGGAGGAAGGAGGAGGAAGAAGGAGGAAGGAAAAGAAAAAGGAAAAAGAAAGAAAAAAAGGAAAAATTAAAATAATAAAAATTCAATTATTTAAAAATTTTATAAAAATTAAAAATTTATTTATTAAAATATATATAGATATTAAAATTAAAAATTCTTTAGTCGATTAAAAAAATAAAATTTGATTTTTTCAGTAATTTTTCCTAAAAAATTAAATCACATACTTGAACAATGGAAGATATTTTCCACTCCATTTTTAGGCTTTAGCAAAACAACAGAAAATATGGTCATTTTTTTGGAAAATGGCTTCTTAGAAAACATTTTTTGAAAATGTGATATTTTCCGCGAAACGAATAGAGCTAATTGATAGAAGAATTATATTGGTAAATCGTCAGAAAATTTAGAACTAAATTGACACAATTAAAAAGTTTAAAATTAAATCAGTTATTGCACAATAATAGGATCAACATTTTTTGGTAATATTCCCTCTTTTGGAGCTAGCAATAAGTATGAACACAAAGCCCGACTAGTTGATTTCCTAGAAATAAATCATATTACTTTTAGATGGGAGTGATAGGAATATGTATCAAACATGGTTTCCAAGGAACTATAATTCTCAGTAAAAATTTTCTTTTTTTCATAATCGAAGAAATATCCATTTGTGTATAAATTGACGCAATCCATAACCATCCACTTTAGAAGTGGTGCATAGATTGGTGCAAAACGAAAAAGCTTTCAAGTTTCAAATACAATTGATTAGCACTGAAAAAAAAAAAAGAACAAAAATACTCAAATCATTCTTGATTTTGAAAGGACAATATCATTCATTTCTCACTACTACTCTCTTTGCCAAGAGGAAGCTCATAGCTGACTAGATTACACATAAAGTGGAGAAAGCAAAAATACTTCCTTTTTCCACACCATCCTATATTTCATTTTTTCCAATCACATGAAACACACAACCAAATTCATGGACGACCAATCTCCATTTCTTCGTCTCCCAAGCAAACGACATGCAACCCTCACACAGCATAGATGATGACTGACCAGTACCATATGTCTGGGCTGCCACTCGGCGGGGATTACGTTGTTGGCAACTAGGGTCTTGCTGGAGTCGAGGGAGGTAAGCTTGATCGAGAACAGGGCGCCCAGTTCGCCCGCGCTGTCCAGTTTCCAAGCTGTGCCCTGTGACTGTTGAGTTGAAAGCCAAGAGTCGGACTCTAGAGCTTGCTTCAAGTTGATAGTGTCGAGCTCGCTGTCCCCGTCCTCGTACAAAATTAGCAAAGCGAAATAGTTGGGGTTTGAGCCGGAGTCAATATGGACGGTCGCCTTCGCGCCGGGGTAATTGCAACTCTGATGATGAGTGACTCTAATTAATTGTCCACTCTCATAGGCCTTTGGGCCACTATGTAGATATTCATTTTACCATCATTTGTTTCTGATGGTTTTAATTGGTAATGGGCTTAAGGCCCGTCCGCCCATGTTGGGCCCAAAAGGCCCGGCCCACGGGAATAGGGCCCGTGGATGGGGGAACATATAAAAGGGAGGAGAGAGAGAGAGAATACAACGTTTTGCAATTCAACGTACGTCTCTCGCGCTCTCTCTCTCTCTCCAACAAGAAAAAGAAAAACAGTGAGCGTTTTTCTTCCCTTCAAGGCGTCATCGGATCGAACAGGGCCAAATCTCTTCCGTTTGTAGGCATCAGTGCTTAATCTGTGGCTAACAAGGTACGCTTGAATCCGTGGTGTGCTTTACGATTGGTGATATGTGTTTTTCCCGGGCTTCGTCTTTCGCATTGATTTAGGGGTTCAATTCGTTGCTGAATTCGATTTTTGGGGATCCGTTATTCCCAACATTGATATCAGAGCACTAGTTCATGTTTTTCCCAATTAATTTGACGATTTTTGATTGATTTTTCGCAAAAAAATTTCGGCCGTATGGATCGGGGCGTGAAATCCCGACAACCGAGCACTGTACGCCCTTTTTTCTGAGTTTTCATAAGTCCAAATTAAATTGTGATGGCATAGGAAGAAAGGCGACGTCGAGACAAGTCTGGCGATACGTCGAGTGCCGCTGGAAGACGCCGCACGCGCCCACATGTGCGGCCAGAAGCCGCTGCGCGTGGGCGCGACATGCACGGAAGCGCTGGCTCGCCAGCGCGTGTGCCACACGCGCCGGTGGCGAACCGGCACGCGCCGGTCCGCGGACCGATGCGTGTTGACGTCACGCAATGACGTCATCGTGACGTCATCCAACGGTCGGTAACCGCTTGGATGACGTCACCAATGACGTCATCACCGACGACGTTTTGCCGGGAGGTCACCGGCCGGCAACCGACCGGCGACCGGCGACCCGACCCGAACCGCGGAGACCCGGCACGCGCTCGGCACGTGCCGGCTGACGTCTGCGTGACGTCAGCCCCCGCACGCGCGCGGCACGTGCCGTCGGTTTGCCCGAGCCGGCCCCTCCGGCCCGTCCAGTTTGATCGGTCCGACCGGTCCGACGACCGACGACCGTTGACCGTTGATCGACGTCCGTTGAGCGTTGACCGTTGACCCAAAAAAAGGGGGGAAAAGAATGTGTTTCTTTTTCAATTAAGTCTATGTGGATTATAATGTGATCCCTTATTTGTTCTGCATTTGTTGCAAGAACTATGCCTCCCCTAAGGTTGCGCACACCTATTCGCGCAGTTACCGATGAACAAAATGATAGGCTGTCTAAGTTGATAGCTGAGCTGACTGATTATCGATGGGAGAGAGGTGACTTAATTGATCATGTCCTTGAAGTCAACGGGAAAATTCAACAGGTCATGTGGAACAGTCGTCCTATGTCACAGTTAGATATGGTGCGATTTTTCATAAACACTCTTCCACCTGAATGGCAAGATGTGTTGAATCGCATATGGGATGTCAATGGAGCTGCTTCCTATAAGAAAATTGTGATGGATTTTGTAAATGAATATTACTGTATTGTTTCAAGGGAAAATATCAAGAAATTGAACAAAAGAGGATCTTTCCCAGTTCGTGTGCTGACTTGGTGTTAGTTGTATTGGCTAATATATATTAAGTGTGCTTTGTGGACAACTTAATGTAATGTTTACTACCTGATTGTTGTTGATGTAGCAACTTATATGTTATTGGTAATAGTTGAAAGCATTATTATATTATTGTATGTCAATTATCTATTGCTTTCTGTTAATGCTGGTTGCCATGGGTAATTAGCTGTGGGTAGTTTTAGAAGTTTTTGTAGCTTCATAGAATTGATTTTGCATAAGACAATTATATTGTTGATAGTTTTAAGTTAGGTTTTTGAAGGATGATTGGAAACGTAGTCACCTTTTGATTCTGAAGCCTTACTTGAAATTATTCATTGATATGATGGGTCTATGTAAATAGGGATGCATAAATGATAGGCATTAATAATTCATGCATATTTGTCTGATTTGTTCAGATCAATGGCTTCAGCCACAACGAGCATAGTTGCTGAGCTGAACAAAGGTGAAAAGCTCAATGGAGACAACTATGAAATTTGGCAAATGAAAATCCAGTATGTGCTGGAAGAGTAAGAAGCACTTGAGACTCTTATCCTGACCATGGTAGAACCTGAAGAGGGAACCACTGCACAGCACAAAAGAGACAAAGAAGCTTTTTCTGCGTGGAAAAGAAAGAACTCTCTAGCTCGCATCACGTTGCTGAGCAGCATGGAAAATGACGTCATGCGAGAGTTTTGGCGTTTTGACAATACCAAGGAAATGTGGGAGGCATTGGCAGCCAGATTTGGTCATACTTCGGTGACTAGACTGAGGCAGCTTACTATCAGGTTTGACTCTTATAAGAAACCTCATGGTTAGACCATGAAGCAACATCTTAGAAAGATGTCAAACATGATAACTAAGCCGAAAGATGCTGGCCATGTCCTCACAGATGAGCAGCAAGTGCAAGCAGTGATTCGTTCCTTGCCTCAGAGTTGGGAGCATATGAAGGTGCACCTGACTCATAATGAAAATATCAAAACCTTTTAGGATGCAATGCGTCATCTTGAGCTGGAAGAGGACCGCCTCTTGGCGGCTAAGCCGGATGCTGAACTCTATCATGCTAGTTCTAGCTCACATGGGGCTTCGAGCTCCAAACGCAAGCGCCCTAACTGGTTTGATAAAGGGAAAGGCAAGGAAGAAGCAGGTCCTTCAGGGAGGAAACCCAAATTTAACCAACATGGAAGAAGGAAGTGTCCTCGCATGAAAAAGCTTGCAAGGGTGAAATGCTACAACCGTGACAAGAAGGGTTACTATGCTCGCGACTGTCGTGAGCCAAAGAAGGTATGCACCCCTTAACTGAGTCTAATCCTTTGTGGACTGTGGATTCAGGAGCGACGGACCATGTAGCGAAGGATAGAGGATCCTTCGTGGAATTCTGACGAGTACCAACTGGAACTAAGTGGATCTATGTGGGAAACAACTCTAGAGCTGAAGTGAAAGGAATTGGCACATGCCAACTGAATATGCGTGGTGGACGCACTTTGTTCCTTCATGATGTGTTGTATGCTCCGGAGATTCATTGGAATTTAGTGTCTGTATTAGTGTTGGTTAAATTAGGTTTTAATATGAACTTCTATAGTAGAGGTGTGAATTTGTTTTTGGATACAAATTACTTTGGTTGTGGTTATTTTCTGGATGGTTTTATTGTATTAGATATTGATTATGTTAATGCTAATGTTTGTTATTCCCTTCTCACGTCTCCTAATAAATATGATAATGACGTGAATGTGTGGCATGCTAGACTTGGTCACATTAGCCAATAGCGTATGAATAAACTAGCCAAATAGGGCTTGTTGGGCAATATTGAAAAAGTCGATTTGTCCATATGTAAGCATTGCCTAGAAGGGAAAACGACAAGGAAACCATTTGGAGAAGGAAAAAGAGCTGAATTTCCTCTGCATTTAATCCATTCTGATGTCTGTGGTCCAATCAATGTGAAAGGAAGGTAGGGGGCTGTTTATTTCATCACTTTTATTGATGATTATACTCGATTCGGATATGTCTATTTGATTTCTCATAAATCTGAAGCAATAAGTTGTTTTAAAAGGTTTATGAACCTGGTAGAGAATCAATTAGACAAGAAAATAAAAGCATTGAGATCCGATCAAGGTCGAGAATATTTATCTGATGAGTTCAGAAATTTATGTGATGAAAAAGGAATAGAAAGACAGTTGTCTATTCCATATACTCCTCAACAAAATGGTGTTGCGGAAACAAGAAACAGAACCCTACTGGAAATGGTTAGGTCCATGATGGCGCATGCTAACTTACCTATCACCTTTTGGAGTGATGCATTGTTAACTGCTGCGTATATACTTAACCGGGTGCCTTCCAAATCAGTTACTTCCACTTCATATGAGTTATGGACAGGTACAAAATCGGACTTAAGTTTTCTTAAGCCATGGGGTTGTGCTGCCTATACACATGAGTTCTCTCACAAGTTTGGGAAATTTACAGAGGAAAAAATAGTATTTTCATAAGATACTCGGAACACTTGAAAGGGTATGTGTTCATTGGTGAACAGGAAAGTGAGAGTATAACTGAATTTGAATCACGAGATGTCACATTCTTAGAATATGAGTTTCCTAAGAATGGCGAAATAGGGGAAGATCACTCCCTATTTGACACCTTGGATCAAGATAATGATATTAGTGGAGTTCATCCAAGTGGGAGCATAATAGGGAATAATGTGCAAAGTGTACAATCTCTCATACGGCGAACAAGTCGCCAAAGTATTCCCCGTCGACGTTTTGACATTGAAGGGGAAACTTTTATAGTTGCTCCACAAGATGAGGATGAGCCAAGAAATATCAATAAGGCTATGAATTGCCTTAGTAAGGAAAAATGGATTCATGCAATGGAAGAGGAAATGGAGTCAATGAAATCAAATCAAGTCTAGGAACTGGTTGATCTTCCAAAAGGACGCAGAGCTATTGGGAACAAGTGGGTTCTCAAAATAAAGCGAAAGGCTGATGGCTCGATAGAAAGGCATAAGGCTTGCCTTGTGGCAAAGGGGTATAATCAACAGGAATGAATTGATTATGAAGATACGTTTTCTCCTGTAGTAAGATTTATTTCGATTCGCATTATTCTGGCAATAGTAGCTAGTCTGGATCTTGAGTTACATTAGATGGATGTAAAGACTGCTTTCCTCAATGGAGAATTAGAGGAAGAAATATATATGGAACAACCTGCTGGTTTCATAGTGAAATGCCAAGAAGAAAAAGTATGTCGACTTTTGAGGTCGATATATGGTCTTAAGCAGTCATTAAGACAATGGTATATACGTTTTCATAATGCAATAATGGCATATGATTTTAAAATGATTGATGAGGATCATTGTGTATATATCAAAAGATCCAAGGATCAATTTGTGATCATATCATTGTATGTTGATGATATACCGATTGCCTAAGCAATATGGAGTTGGTTAATACTTGTCAAGAGATGGTTGTCTTCTAACTTTGAGATGAAGGATATGGGTGAGGCTGCATATATTCTTGGAGTTAAGATTTCGAGAGATCGTTCGAAGAGATCGTTGTCTCTTTCGCAAGAAACCTATATAAATAAGGTTCTTGAACGATTTCGTATGCAAGACTGTACTGTAAACCCATAGACACTCCTATTGCAAAAGGTGAAGGATTGAGCCATAGACTGTGTCCAGGGACTCCACATGTGAAGGAACAAATGAAACATGTTCCTTATGCTAGTGCTATTGGGAGCTTGATGTACGCTATGATGTGTACAAGACCCGACATATGTTTTGCAATTGGAATGGTGAGTAGATACCAATCCAATCCAGGTCCAGCACATTGGAAAGCCGTCAAGAGAATACTGAGGTATCTGAAGGGAACTGTTGATTTCAAGTTGAATTACCAAGGAAAGGATCTGTGACTTGAAGGCTATTCAGATGCTGATTGGGGAGGAGATTTAGATGAAAGGAAATCTACCTCTGGATTTTCTTTCTTACTGAACAATGGCGTCATATCATGGAGCAGTAAGAAGCAAACGTGTATAGCCTTGTCTATGATGGAAGCTGAGTTCGTGGCATTATCAGCAGCGGTACAAGAAGGAGTTTGGCTTAAGAGATTTTTGGATCATTTAGGTGTTATTGAGAAAGCTGCAAATCCATTGTTGGTTAACTGTGATAGCCAAGCAGTTATAGCGTACACCAAAGATCCAAAGTATCATGACAAGACCAAACATATAGATACCAAGTATAACTTTGTAAAAGATATGGTTGCACGAAAGGATGTGAACTTACAATACATATCTACGCATAGAATGGTAGCAGATCCTATGACAAAGCCAATACCTAGAGATGTGTTTTGTGGTCATGTAAAATCTCTAAGATTGCGTAGAGTCTGATGTACTGAATTGTAATTTCCCTGAGTTGTTCACATTTATGAAATTTGGTTTTTCATTGATTAATGCCTATGAATCTTTGTATGATCGTTATGTATCTTAATGCTCAGTGCATTATTTTAAGTTGAGAAGTATGTCGGACAGATAAAAGATTAGCCCACTCACACGGGTAATCGCCTCTGTTTACTGTGTGATAAATAGAGAAGAGACTGATTTTAGCTTATTATCTAGGTGATAATCGAGAGCTCAAGCTTAAAATACATATGTCGCCTTAACTAAGTGTTAAGATGATGACATAATACTTACGATGTCCGAAAGTAAAATACCCCACATATTTTACTTTATCTGTCTAAAATGCCAGATGTGAGTTCTGATGAATTTTGTAAATGAGTAGATACGTGAACTCAAGTTAGACATTGGGTATGTCTGAACTATCATCTGTACGGTATTGAAAGGTGTAGACATACGCTCCATGGGAAAGGAGTTAATATCGTAATACGTATTTCATACTACGTATGCATGAGACAACCAATAAGAGTGGCAAAAAGTTTGATCTCAACTTTTATGACGTGTGAGACTCTTGAGGAAAAGAGTTCCTCAATTTTTAGTCTCCTCATGACTCTTACTTATTCTCAAGATTTCTATTTAGTGTTTGCTATCTTAGGGTGTTGCCAATGGTCATGAGATGATTCGATCTAATGGGGCATTTCTAGAAAAGTAAGTTGAACTGAAATTGAGAGTTTGAAGGGAAGAGGAAGATCGATTTTGGAGAATCACATTATAGTTTTGTATTCACTGGTCGACCAATTATGACTGTCTTTGTGATAATTATAATTGTGAATACAATATATATTATTGTTTAAAAGAGATCAAGAGAGATATAGATGTGATCGATTGATCTAGGGTACTGCATACTAAATCTACTCGGAGTGTGACGCCCATTATAAGCTGCTATATATTCCTCACAGATGTATAGCAACGAGTTCTCAAAGTATGTTGGTCGCATGGATTATTCACCGGTATGAATGTTGAAGAGAGGTAAAGAGAATCATGTTCGGCCCATCATGTGCGAGTGGGAGATGATGGTTTTAATTGGTGATGGGCTTAAGGCCCGTCCGTCCATGCTGGGCCCAAAAGGCCCGGCCCACGAGAATAGGGCCCGTGGATGGGGGAACATATAAAAGGGAGGAGAGAGAGAGAGAAGACAATGTTTTGCAATTCAAAGTACGTCTCTCGCGCACTCTCTCTCTCCAACAAGAAAAAGAAAAACAGTGAACGTTTTTCTTCCCTTCAAGGCGTCATCGGATCGAACAGGGCCAAATCTCTTCCTCTTGTCGGCGTCGGTGCTTAATCTGTGGCTAACAAGGTACGCTCGAATCCATGGTGTGCTTTACGATCGGTGATACGTGTTTTTCTCGGGTTTCGTCTTCCGCATTGATTTAGGGGTTCGATTCGGTGTCGAATCCGATTTTCGGGGATCCGTTATTCCCAACAGTTTCTTATTATTATAATCACGTTGTATATAATGTATTGTAGAAACTAAAAGGTTCATCGATTGGCTGAGGATGGCCCTCGTTCATCAGTCCTGGCTCAGGATTCCCGAACCTTTAGGTCAATATACTGTCCCCTATATGGATAATAACCATTCTAGTTGACCAAGCCATCACCAAAAGGGAAACCCAATTCCAGAATCAAGTATGATCCCATCAATATATCTAGTTAGATGGGAGAAATACACTATCAGTGCCATAAGTTATGTACGGCGCTCACTTTGGTGCTAAAAGTTTTTATCGGATCACTTAAGTGTTAAATCGGAGGAAAAATGATCACTTTGATGCCATCGGCAAGAAATTCTAGCCAAAATGATTATGTGGCTTTTATATTTAAAAAAAAATCGATAAACCCTTTAAACGACATCATTTTCCGTCATACTTAAGAAAACAACGTCGTTTTCCCATCATATGTGGATGGCTTAGGAAAAACGACGCCGCATAACTAATTTGGGATTGAAATTAGGGTTTTTTTTTTGCTCATCCTCGCCAACCTAGCTTGCTCGGCCACCATCGCTTGGCCACCGTGCTCAGCCACCTTCACTCAGCCATCGCCGCTCGGCCACCGTGCTCAGCCACCGTCACTCGACCATCGTGCTCGGCCAAGAAGTGATGAAAAAATAGGAGGTAAGGGCAGAGGAGGAGGAGGAAGAAGGGGGGTTGAAGGTGTAAAGAGAGAGAGAGAAGACAAGGAGTGCGAGGGAAACAAGGATGGCGCAGATGGAGATGGTGGATTGGGCTATGCTCAGAGAGTGGCTGGTGTTGTTATTGTTCTTCGGGGAAGAAGACGATGCCACCATGGCTTCTCTCTCTCTCTCTCTCTCTCTCTCTCTCTCTCTCTCTCTCTCTTAATTTGAGGATTTAGGGTTTCAACTTGGGGTTTAAGATGCCAAACGATGTCGTTTGGTGGTTTACATGCTGACTGTACTCTCCAAGGAGCCACATCAGCATAAAAAATTAATAAAAAACTACCACGTCAAATTTCCGGCCAACCGGATCAGCATTGACACTGAAATGATCATTTTTCAAAACTTTTGGCACTTAAGTGATCCGACGGAAGCTTTTGGCACCAAAATGAGTGCCGTACACAACTTATGGCACTGATAGTGTACTTCTCCCCTAGTTAGATCTACCATAACCCATGTAGAATATCAGTATAAGATCTTCAGGAAAAATGGCCGGCTGAGTCTTCAATCAAGTGGCATGCATTTAAACTACAAGATTGAAACAATACAAATATATTATGGCGAATTAAGATACTACAGGTGTTGGGAGCAGCCTAACATATTCGGGAGTCGATTTGAAATATCCCAAAGATTACTCATCAAAATTACATAATATGAAGGAATTCAGTAAATAAGAATTAGTCTTATTTAGGAAAAATACTATGATATAATGCTGGTGACTGCCTAAATTAGAGAAATTCAATAAATCAGGAAATTTTGTAATTAGAAGGTAATTAACAATTAGGCAGGATTCCTAATTTGAGTGGAGGTCTACCACTATAAATAGAAGGATTGGATGAATATTTAAAGAGAACTAAAATATACTCTGGAGAGATCACAAGAGTTTTTAATAACGTGAGTAAACACAAGAGTTCTTGAGAGTTTTTCAAAAGAGGATGTATTTTATGACATTTGTGAGGATTTATTGTGAGAGATACATAGAGTATTAATTGTAATCCTTTGACTATAGTGGAGAGTTCTTGGATTAGCATCCTGTGGTTTTTCCTATCTTGGATTTTCCAAGTAGAAAATTTCTGGTGTGTCGTTCTTTTCTCTCATATGCTATGTTATTTATGTTCCGCATATTATGCAGTTTTGACAGCTAGAATTCCGCTGCAATCAATTGCAATCTGACTTAATTTACAACAAGTTGTATTAGAGCCAGGTTGTAAAAGATGTTAGAAGACAAGGTCAACATGATTATGCTCATGGCTACAAATTACGCAATATGGAGGTGCAAGATGGAGGATCATCTCTACATCAAAGGCTTGCAAAAGCTAATGAAGACAAGAATGCCCCAAAAGGGCATGGCAAAGACTCCGACATCATCTTCTAAATCGGCAAAAGCTGGAGAGGAAGAAGATGACTCATTTGAAGCCCCGATAATAGCAGTAGAAGAGGAGGAGGAGGATAATGAGTGGACTATCCTCAACAAAAGATGTGATGGCACTATTATAAGGTGGCTCGATCAAAACATCTTTAGCAACTTTACTCAATAAGACAATGCTTATGACTTGTGGAGAAATCTGGAGCAGACAAACGCGAGGAATACATCTCAAAACATAGCAAGTCTGATAAAGAAGGTTTCACGTATGGAGTACAAAGATGGAACAAGTGTCTTTAAACACATAGGCACTATGGGAGGTTTGATGAATCAAATCAATGCAATTGAGAGGATGATCGCTCTGAAATTGCATGTGTAGTTCTTGATAGGTTCTATGCCAAAAAGCTGTGACACCTTAGTTGTGTCTATTGACAATTCCACACCTAATGGAGCATTGAATATTGAGTTAGTGAAGGACATATTGCTAAGTGAAGAGCAAAGGCACAAGGATGAGGGGTATTATAACCATGGTGAAAGAACTCTTATTATCAATGAACAAGAGAAGAAAGTAGATTATGGGAGGAGCAACAGCCATGTACCTAAGGGTTGAGACGAGAGCTTGTTTTCATTATGGAAAAACCGGACATCTCATTGGAGATTGTCAATTGAAGGCAACCAAAAAGCAAGTTGAAGCATTAGCTATAAATGTCCCCACATTTTATGAAGACATGATGATTATTTGCACTAATGAAAGAATCAAGTTAACATGCCAAGACACCACTTGGCTAGTTGATTCTGGAGCCTCCTTTCACATTATCTGTGATATCCTCGAATTTGACCCCTATCTTAGACTCAAGGAATGGTCTAAAGCTTTGATGTGCCCTTAACAGGAATAGACTATGGATTGATCTAAGTATCATTTACAAGTCAACTATCTAATTGAGAGAGGTAATTGTGGATCAAGAAATGCACTCAACTAGAGTACTAGACCATGGAACGATAGCTCGACCATAAGAATCGATGCGGGACGACCTTAAACTCACATGGATCAAAGAACGAACAATTATATATCAACTTGGCCTAAGTATATATATATATATATATATATATATATATATATATATATATATATATAGTCGGATTGTAGGTGATTCCGCATGGTCATTATACTAATCCTGAACAACTCTAAATCGATTTTAAGTAACTGTGAACCGAAGTAAGTAAATTGATTCTCATTTGGTTACATGACAACTGAAGATTATCCATGGATTGATTAGGCTCAAACATGGATTGGTTTGGAATTAACCATGGGTTGTGCAAGCAATACCCCAATAGACCCCCCAATTCACATAGGCCTTGTTAAAGCCATTTCTAATCGAATTTAGCCATGAATCTCGGTCTAGTTACGGGTGTCCTTCGTGGATAATTAGGAAACATCCCTAATCAGTTTAATCAACGTTTAATCCCACGAATAGCTTTTGGCACCCGAATCTTTGGTCTTGAAAAAGTGGGCCAACCATTGGAAGCTCAAGTTTGTTGAGTCCAAACCCAAGCCCTGTGTGTATGAATGGTAACCTAGCATCTAGAATCCTAATTTTGGGCTTGTATTCAAAGTTTTGGCTCATTAATGCCCTCTAGAAGCAATGATTACAAGAGACCAAGACTTTGGTCTTGTAAGAAGACCTGTCACCTTTGGTTTCTTAAATTCTACTTTGATTCTAGTTTTCGAAATTCCTAGACCTCACCGTTTTCTAATTTTATAGAACTTCTTGTGGTTCAAATTTGGAGAAACTTCCATTATAAAGTTGTTCAAAGCAGCTTAATGTATAATATACTTTACTTTCATATTTTTCTGAGATGAAATGAATGGTACAAAAGCCTATTTTTTTACCGTGTGAAAACTGGCCAGTGTAGTAAAAACAATGATCTATTTGTCTCAATTTTTTATAAAATTTTCCCTTCGGAATCTGAACATTCTACCTTCATAAAAGTTGTATATGACATCCATGTCTATAATATACTAAAATTCAAAGTGTTTTATGAATATTTGGATGTCAAAATGAATTTTTTTTTGCTGTCACTTTGAATCTATCCGACAGATGAAATGTTGGGTTGTATTTGGCGATTTTCTGCTATTTATAAAAAAATTATTTAGGCATGGATTCCTCCATGAAAAATTTTATTTAATATTTTTTATACAACATATTAAATTTTCATAATTTTTCAAATCCGTTTGATAAGGTAATGACATTTATTTTAAAGATTACTCAAAACTATTCTTTACATTTGGAGGGGGAGAGCCACACGCCCAAGCTTGGAGGACAAGCCTAGGCAATTGCATGGTTGAAATCAACCCTCGCTCCCCAAGCTTAGACTATTGGATGGCCAAGATTGCTTCTTGCTCCGCAAGTTTAGTCAATTGTGTGCTCCCCAAGTTTAGGCAATTGTGCGTTTGAGATCTAACCTTGCTCCCCAAGTTGGAATGGAGTGCCAAGATGTGTTATTGCTCCCCAAGTTAGGACATTAAGTCAAGGGGCATTAAATGGCCCTCATCACTCTCCCTCATCTCATACCCATTTTTCTTTATTTTCCCTCTTGGTTGTGTGGCCGTGAGCCACTGTCCACCCTTGTCCTCGCTGTGCTTGAGCTGTCCATCGCTATGCCATCACTACCTTGGCTATTTTAGGCCTCGCCAAGGGCTACCGACCATCAATTTACCACCTGAAAGCTTTATTTAATTAATTAAAGGGCTTAAGGCCCTGTCCGCCCAAGCTGGGCCCAGAAAGCCCGGCCCACGGGAATAAGGCCCGTGGAAGGGGCAAGGTATAAAAGGGAGGAGAGAGAGAGAGATTGTACCTGTTAGAATCGAATTGACGTACGCTCTCCTCTCCCGCGTTTTCTCTCTCAAAAGAAGAACAAGGCATACGGCTTCCACTTCTTCCCTTTCAAGGCTTCATCGAATTGAACAGCGACAAATTCTCCCTCCATTAGCGTCGGTGTTTAATCTGTGGCTAACAAGGTACGCTCGAATCCGTGGTGTGCTTTACGATCGGTGATACGTGTCGTTTTTCTTGGGCTGCGCTTCCGCTTGAGTTTAGGGGTTTGATTTAGTGTCGAATCCGGGTTTTCGGGGATCAGTTATTCCCAACATTGGTATCAGAGCCCTAGTTCACGTTTTCCCGATCAATTTGATGTGTTTTGGTTGATTTTTCGCAAAAGGAACTTCGGCCGTACGGATCGGGGCGAGCAATCCCGACACCCGAGACTTCTTCGGCCATTTTTATGAGTTTTCGAATGTCAAAACCAAATTCTGAAAGCACAGGGAGAAAGAGGACGTCGAGACGAGTCCGGAGATATCTCGAGCGCCGCCGGGAGACGCCGCACGCGCCCACACGCGCGGCCAGAAGGCGCTGCGCGTGGGCGCGACGCGCCCGGCAGCGCTGGATCGCCAGGCGCGTGCGACACACGCGCCGGTCGGCGAATCGGCGCGTGCGCGCCGCCGGCGGGCGAACCGGCACGCGCCGGTCCATGGACCGACGCGTGCTGACGTCATCATGACGTCACCCAACGGTAAGTAACCGCTGGGGTGACGTCATCGATGACGTCAGCAATGACGTCGGTTCACCGGGCGACGACCCGACCCGGAACCCGACCCGACCCGATCGCGGACAGGCACGCGCGCGGCACGTGCGGTCGATCCGTTCGACCCGGTCCGACCGGCCCGAGCGGTCCGACCGGCCTGTCCGGTCCGACCGGTCTGGCGACCTACGACCCGACCGACGACCGTTGACCGTTGACGACCGTTGACCGTTGACCGTTGACTTTGACCATTGACCGAAAAAAAAAAAAGAAAGGAAAAGAATGTGTTTCTTTTTCAATTAAGTCTATGAGGATTATGTGTAATCCCTTATTTGTTCTACATTTGTTGCAGGAACAATGCCTCCCCTGAGGGTGCGCACGCCTATTCGTGCAGTTACCGATGAACAAAAGGAAAGGCTGTCTAAGCTGATAGCTGAGCTGACTGATCATCGATGGGAGAGTGGTGACTTAATTGATCACGTCCTTGAAGTCAACGCGAAAATTCAAAAGGTCATATGGAATGGTCGTCCAATGTCACAGTCAGAGATGGTGCGATTTTTCATAAGCACTCTTCCACCTGAATGGCAAGATGTGTTGAATCGCATATGGGATGTCAACGGAGCTGCTTCCTATAAGAAAATTGTGATGGATTTTGCAAATGAATATTACTGTATTGTTTCAAAGGAAAAGATCAAGAAATTGAAGAAAATAGGATCTTTCCCAAGGTTAAATGTGTTGACTTGGTGTTAGTTGTATTGATCGATATATGTTAAGTGTGATTTGTGGACATATCATGTAATGATTACTACCTATTTGTATTGATTGAAAGCATTATTGTTTTAATTGTATGTCAATTATCTTGTTTATTCATTATTGCCGGTTGCTTGTGGGTAATTAGTCATGGGTAGTAATAGAAGTTTTTGTAACTTCATAGGATTTATTTGCATAAGATAATTATATTAATAATAATTTTAAGTTAGGATTTTTGGAGGATGATTGGAAACATAGTGACCTTTTGATTCTCAAGCCTTACTTGAAATTATTTATTAATATGATGGGTCTATGCAAATAGGGATGCATAAATGATAGGCATTAATTATTCGTGCATGTATGTCGATGTGTTCGAACGATGGTTCAAAGCAATTAAGAATGTAATTGCTGATATGAACGGCAATAATTGTGAAATATTGAATATGAAGATTCAATATGTGCTGGAAAAGCAAGAAGCACTGGAAGCTCTTGACCACATTATGGAAGATATTGAGGGTGTCGTGCACCACCTTGAGCTAGTAGAGGACCGCCTAACGGTATTTGAGCCATAAGTAGACATTTGCTATGCAGGTTCTAGCTCAGAAAGGGCTTTGTGCTCTAAGCGCAAACGTATTGATTCGTTCAATATGTGGAAATACAAAGGATCAAGTCCTTATTGCAAGAAATCAAGAATTAACCAACAAGAGAGAGGAAAGCGTCCTCAAGTGAAGAAAATGTCAAGGGTGTGATGTTACAATTGTGACAAGAGAGGTCACTATGCTCGCGATCGTGTGAGCCACGAAGCTATACACCTCTTGTACATTTGAGAACTTTGCTTATGTGTCAAGTTCTGCATTATAGGCTGAATCCAATCCTTTGTGGAATGTAGATTCATGGGCGACAGACCATGTAGCAAAGGATAGAGGATCCTTCATGGAATTCCGACGATACCAATTGAAACTAAGTGGATCTATATTGGAAACAACTCTAGAGCTGATGTAAAGGAATTGGCACTGCCAATAGAACATGCATGGTGGACGCATCTTGATGTTCTATAAGCTCTGGAGATTCGTCGAAATTTAGTGTCTGTCTTAGTGTTGGTTAAGCTTGGTTTTGGTACGAACTTCCATAATAAATGTGTAGATTTGTGTTTAGATACAAATTACTATGGTTGTGGTCACTTTCTAGATGGTTTTATTGTACTAAATGTTGACTATAATGATGTCAATATGTTATTCCCTTGTTTCACGTATTCTACCTTATATGATAATGATGTGAACATGGTGGCATGCTAGACTTGGTCATATGGGCCAACAACATATGAAAAGACTAGCCAAAAAAGGGCTTGTTGGGCAATATTGAAAAAGTCGATTTGTCCATATGTAAGCATTGCCTAGTAGGGAAAATGACAAGGAGACCATTTGGAAAAGGTAAAAGAGCTGAATTTCCTCGGCATTTAATCCATTTGGACGTCTGTGGTTCAATGAATGTGAGAGGAAGGCAAGGGACTGTTTCTTTCATCACTTTTATAAATGATTCTACTTGATTCGGATATGTCTATTTGATTTCTCATAAATCTGAAGCATAAGTTGTTTTAGAAGGTTTATGAACCTGGTAGAAAATCAATTAGACAGAAAATAAAGGTATTTAGATCCGATCGAGGTTGAGAATATTTATCCGATAAGTTCAGATAATTATGTGATGAAAAAGGAATAGAAAGATAGTTGTTTATTCCATATACTCCTCAACAAAATGGTGTTGCGAGAGAAGAAACAGAACCTTACCGAATGGTTAGGTCCATGAAGGCGTATGCTAACTTACCCATCACTTTTTGGAGTGATGTGTTGTTAACCGCTGCCTATATACTTAACCGGGTGCCTTCCAAATCGGTTATTTCCACTTCATATGAGTTATGGACAGTTAGAACACCGGACTTAAGTTTTCTTAAGCCATGGGGTTGTGTTGACTATGCTCATGAGTCCTCTCACAAGTTTTGGGAAATTGGGTCCGAAAGAAAATAAAAGTATTTTCATGAGATACTCCGAACACTCAAAAAGGTATGTGTTCATAGGTGAGCAGGAAAGTGGGAGTATAACTGAATTTGAATCACGGGATGTCACATCCTTAGTGGATGAATTTTCTAAGAGGGGCGAAATAAGGGAAAATAACTCCCTATTTGAAACCTTGGATCAAGATAATGATGTCAGTGAAGTTCGTTCAAGTGGGAGTAATATGAGATGTAATGAATTGAATTCAACTCATTCTCAATTGCAACCACTTGATGTGACGACATCATCATTACCTAATCCAAGTGGGAGCATGATGGGGAATGATGTGCTAAGTGTACAATCTTCCATACGGTGAACAAGTCGCCAAAGTATTCCCCGTCGATGTTTTGACATTGAAAGGGAAACTTTTATGGTTGCTCCACAAGATGAGGATGAGCCAAGAAATATTAATGAGGCTCTGAACTGCCCTAGTAAAGAAAAATGGATTCATGCAATGGAAGAGGAAATGGAGTCAATGGAATCAAACCAAGTCTGGGAACTGGTTGATCTTCCAAAAGGACGCAGAGCTATTGGGAACAAGTGGGTTCTCAAAATAAAGCGAAAGGCTGATGGCTCAATTGAAAGGCATAAGGCTCGCCTTGTGGCGAAAGGGTATAATCAACAGGAAGGAATAGATTATGAAGATACGTTTTCTCCTGTTGTGAGATTTACCTTGATTCGCATTATTCTGGCAATAATGACTAGTATGGATCTTGAGTTACATCAAAAGGATGTAAAGACTGCTTTCCTCAATGGAGAATTAGAGGAAATAACATATATGGAACTACTTGTTGGTTTCATAATGAAAGGCCAAGAAGAAAATGTATGTCGACTTTGTGGGTCGATATATAGCCTTAAGCAGTCGTCGAGACAAAGGTATATACATTTTCATAATGCCATAGTGGCATATGATTTTACAATGATTGACGAGGATCATTGTGTATATATCAATAGATCCAATGATCAATTTGTGATCATATCATTATATGTTGATGATATACTAATTGCCGGAAGCAATATGGAGTTGGTTAATACTATCAAGAGATAGTTGTCTTCTAACTTTGAGATGAAGGATATGGGTGAGGCTGCATACATTATTGGAGTTAAGACTTCAAGAGATCGTTTTGAAGAGATCGTTGTCTCTTTCGCAAGAAACCTATATAAATAAGGTTCTTGAACGATTTAGTATGCAAGACTGTAAACCCATAGACACTCCTATTGCAAAAAGGTGAAGGATTGAGCCATAGTCTGTGTCTAAGGACTCCACAAGAAAAGGAACAAATGAAACATGTTCCTTATGCTAGTGCTGTTAGAAGCTTTATGTACGCTATGATGTGTACAATACCTGACATATGTTTTGCAGTTGGAATGGTGAGTAGTTACCAATCCGATCCAGGTCAAGCACATTGGAAAGCCGTTAAGAGAATACTGAGGTATCTAAAGGGGACTGCTGATCATACGTTGAGTTATTAAGGAAAGGATCTGCAACTCAAAGGCTATTCTAATACTGATTGGAGAGGAGATTTAAATGAAAGGAAATCTACCTCTGGGTTTGTTTTCTTACTGAACAATGGCGCCATATCATGGAGCAGTAAGAAGCAAACGTGTATAGCCTTATCCACGATGGAAGCTGAGTTCGTGGCATTATCAGCAGCGGTACAAGAAGGATTTTGGCTTAAGAGATTTTTGGATCATTTAGGTGTTATTGAGAAAGCTGCAAATCCATTATTAATTAACTGTGATAGCCAAGCAGCTATAGCGTACACCAAAGATCCAAAATATCATGGCAAGACCAAACATATAGATACCAAGTACAACTTTGTAAAAGATATGGTTGCACGAAAGGATGTGAACTTACAGTACATATCTACGCATAGAATGGTAGCAGATCCTATGACAAAGCCAATACCTAGAGATGTGTTTTGTGGTCATGTAAAATCTCTAGGATTGCGTAGAGTCCGATGTACTTGAATTGTAATTTCCCCGAGTTGTTCACATTTATGATATTTTGTTTTTCATTGATTAATGCCTATGAATCTTTGTATGATCTTTATGCATCTTAATGCTCAGTGCATTATTTTAAGTTGAGAAGTATGTCGGACAGATATAAGATTAGCCCACTCACACGGGTAATCGCCTCTATTTACTGTGTGATAAATAGAGATGAGACTGTTTTTAAGCTTATTATCTAGGTGATAATCGAGAGCTCAAGCTTAAAACACGTATGTCGCCTTAACTGGGTGTTAAGATGAGGACATAATACTGAAGATGTCCGAAAGTAAAATACCCCACATATTTTACTTTATCTGTCTAAGATGCCAGATGTGAGTTCTGATGAATTTTGTGATTGAGTAGATACGTGAACTCAAGTTAGACATTGGGTATGTCTGAACTATCATCTGTACGGTATTGAAAAGTGTAGACATACGCTCCATGGGAAAGGAGTTAATACCGTAATACGTATTTCATACTACGTATGCAAGAGACGACCAATAAGAGTGGCAAAAAGTTTGATCTCAACTTTTATGACGTGTGAGACTCTTGAGGAAAAGAGTTCCTCAATTTTTTAGTCCCCTCAGGACTCTTACTTATTCTCAAGGTTTCTATTTAGTGTTTGCTATCTTAGGATGTTGCCAATGGTCATGAGATGATTCGATCTAATGGGGCATCTCTAGAAAAGCAAGCTGGACTGAAATTGAGAGTTTGAAGGAAAGAGGAAGATCGATTTTGGAGAATCACATTGTGGTTTTGTATTCACTGGTCGACCAATTATAACTGTCTTTGTGATAATTATAATTGTGAATGCAATATAAATATCATTGTTTAAAAGAGATCAAGAGAGATATAGATGTGATCGATCGATCTAGGGTACTGCATACTAAATCTACTCAGAGTGTGACGCCCAATTATGAGCTGCTATATATTCCTAACAGATGTATAGCAACGAGCTCTCAAAGTATGCTGGTCGCACGGATTATTCACCGGTATGAATGTTAAAGAGAGGTAAAGAGATTCCTGTTCGGCCCACCTTGTGCGAGTGGGAGATGAAAGCTTTATTTAATTAATTAAAGGGCTTAAGGCCCTGTCCGCCCAAGCTGGGCCCAGAAAGCCCGGCCCACGGGAATAAGGCCCGTGGAAGGGGCAAGGTATAAAAGGGAGGAGAGAGAGAGAGATTGTACCTGTTAGAATCAGAATTGACGTACGCTCTCCTCTCCCGCGCGTTTTCTCTCTCAAAAGAAGAACAAGGCATACGGCTTCCACTTCTTCCCTTTCAAGGCTTCATCGAATTGAACAGCGACAAATTCTCTCCCTCCATTAGCGTCGGTGTTTAATCTGTGGCTAACAAGGTACGCTCGAATCCGTGGTGTGCTTTACGATCGGTGATACGTGTCGTTTTTCTTGGGCTGCGCTTCCGCTTGAGTTTAGGGGTTTGATTTAGTGTCGAATCCGGGTTTTCGGGGATCAGTTATTCCCAACACCACCATACGCCTTATGGAGCTTCACCAAGAGCTGCCACCACGCCGTGAGCCTTACTACCATCGCTGCCGCTCGCCGTAGCCTAAATCCAAAAGCGAATAGCTTCCTAACCCTTGATTAAGACGGTAATTATGCTTAGGAGTAGAGTTAGGATTGGTTTATGGTTAATGGTGATTAGATTAGGTGACAAGTGGATTAAAGTGATAAGTAGCAGCGATAGTGTGGCATCCTAAAATTTCATAACGATCCCCAGATACATTGCAACCCTTGAGGAGGTATCAGAAGCACCATTGGACTATATTGTAGTCTTTAGATCGATGGATTTCAATTAAACAAGGCCGAACATTGAAATGGACTATTGTTTTGAGTTGGAAATGTATCCTATATCCAAGTGTGATAAAGGATTGTACTACAGGATAAATTGACAAGGAATTTTTTGTTCTTGGCCGTGTACTCTATAAGTTGGATTTTCATCGATTAATGTTGCAATTTTATTTGGCCATGTGAGTAGTTGAGATTATGAAATTAAGTGGGGATTAAAGTAGATTATTAAGAGCAAATATGGGCTTATTTAGTATTACTTTTTGGGACATTTGAATTTGGACTTTAGGCCAAAAAGTGTTGGGCCCAAAGTGGGACGAGAGGCCTGACCCAAGAAGCCCCCAAGGGCCGTCGACTAAAGGAAGGGGGGGGGAGAACCGGATGGGCCTCCTCCATGTGTCTTTAAGAAGCAGACACTTGTCTCCTTCTTGGAGACAAGTGTCATTCCATGCAAAATTAATCAAAGGCAAGTAATTAAACAACCAAAAAGGAAAAGGGGAGGGGGCAGATTGAGCAAGACACCAAGAGAGAGAGAGAGAGAGAGAGAGAGAGAGAGAGAGAGGAGGAAGAAGACCGGCCGCCATGCATCCGCCTAGCCGCTGCCGTCGATCAAGCTCGCCGCCTAGCCTCGCCATTGTGCTTGCTGTGTTTTTCATTTGGATTTAAGGCAAGTAGAGTCCATTGATCTACACTTTGCTTGCTGTGATTATGTGTGATGTATGGTGAATTTTGGATGTGGTGGAGGTAAGGATTATTGAAGTTATAGGAGTAGTGCCTTAGCCTAGTAATTTGTTTTTTTGGAAAAACAGTCCGACCTTTGGTGATTTTGTGAGCTGCATGCAATTTTCTAGTAGGAATCTTGTGGCATCCCAAAATTCAAAGCCAAGCCATGAGGTGTGTTAAAGTTCCTAATTAGGTGATAAAAATTTCCATGGCTTATGCTTTAGCCATTAGTCTTTAATTAGATGATTTGTGCATATGATTGTGAAAATTTAAATTTGATAGATTAATAATTTATGCTTGGCCATGTACTTTATAAATTAAATTTCAATGAAAAAAATGTCCCAAGACTTTGGCCAAGATGAAAATTGAAATTTAAAAATAATTATAGAAAGGAATTAAAAAAAAAAAGGGAATAAGGGGTTAATTTTTGAATGGGCCTTAAGCCCATTTGGCCTAAGCTTGATGGGCCAAGCTAGTCGGCCCAAGAGGGAGTTCGACCGGCCCATTAAGGCCCAAAGGAAGAGGTGGCCGGCCCATGATGCATGCAATAGGACAAGTGGCATAGAGGAGGTGAAGCATGGTGGACACTTGTCTTCCTCCACAATTACACTTGTCCCTCATGCAAACCTACAATGCATGCAATATAAAAGCAACCAAAAAGAGAAAGAGAAAGGGAGAGAGAGAGTGGCATTCGGCCAAGCCAAGTGAGAGAGAGTGAGATGCGAGAGAGAGGAAGCTGAGAGGGAGAGAAAGGAACCGTCGCCGTCCGTCCGCCATGATCGTCGCCGGTGTGCCGCCGTTCGTGTGGTCTAGAGGCAAGTTGGGAATCCACTTTCTACTCTTGCACCAATGTTTTCGCATGAACTGTTTGGAGTCAGAAACTTGTTTGAGCATGCATGTGTGTTTAGAGTCCGATTTTGGCTTCGATTTATTCATGAAAGTTGTAGCTAACATCTTGAACTATAACATACTGAAATTTCGTGGAAAATGATGGATATTTGAGGGGTCAAACCCTCATCCTACGGAGATTTTAGATTTGGAATATTTTCGTATGAACTGTTTGAGTCAGAATGTTGTGAGAGCTTTCATGCATATTTAGAGTTCGATTTTGGCTGTGATATCTTCATGAGAGTTGTATCTAACATCTTGAAATACAACATACTGAAATTTCGTGGAAAATGATGAAGGTATGAGGGGTTTAAGTTCTATTTTTCGGAGACCCTAGATCTGTGAAGTTTTCACTGACTTCTTGTTGGATTCTTGTTTGCATGTTGATTTTTGTTGAAGATTTGACTTCGATGTCTTCATGAAAGCTGTAGACAACACCTTAAACTACAACATACTAAAATGTGAAGTGAAAAGAACAAGTATATCTTGGTGAATCGGCTAGATCTTGGAAATGATGGTTCTGGTGAAGTATTCCGAGACACCCGAGACTTCATGGACTTAAATGGTGACCATAATTTGGTTATTTGACCTAGATCTCTTCATGAAATTTGTAAATGAAACCTTGGTACATAACATACTAAAATTTCAGAGGAAACGAAAGAGAATAGATGGGTGAAATCTTAATATTTCAGAGAAGTGTATTCTGGACGACGCGGTAGTGGTTCCAGAAGCTTCGTGGGGTTGTATAAATTAATATAAAACGAATTTGGCTTGGATTTCTGCATGAAAAATGCACGAAAATGTCTTGGCTATCACCCTGTAAAATTTCGTAATTTTTGGAGGCCATATGAGTATTTTAATAGAATTTATTTGGAAACTATGCATTCTGGTCATTATCCGAATATCATGTGCCATTTTGTGGAAATCGTGAAATTATGTGAAATTCAATTTGGCCATGAATTTTGTATGAAATTTTCATCCTATTGGTTTGTTTAATGATTGTTTGAATATTATGATTTTGGGAAAATCATAGATATTAAATTTAATATTTATTTATGAATATAAATAAATATAATAAAAAAATAAAAAAATAAAAATGGATTATTTTATTGGCCATGAATTCCATTGAATTTATTATGCATTGTTATATGACATTGGTGTATGTATGATCATAAATTGCGATGCATGTGTAAATCATGTGCCATGTTAAATTGAGATCAAAATATTGGTAAATGTGGAAGATGAGAAATGAGATGTATGAGAATATGCATTGTGGTGATGATGATACCGTCGGAGGTGTGAGCCGATGATGCCCCGGGAGTCGGGATGCCCAAAGGTTCGAAGGAGTCGATGCCCTTTGGATGCTTGGTTGTATTATGAATACATGCCCAGAGGTTTTCCCCGGGGGTGTCGGGATGCCCGGTTGTATTATGATACATACCCGGAGGGTGAGGGGTTGTATCATGATGCATGCCCGGAGGGTAGGGGTAACCATTTTCATGGCGAGCCCCGGAGATTCCTTGTGATGCCAGGTGGGGTGCGAGATGCCCAGAGGTTCGAATGAGTCGATCCCCTTTGGATGCCCGGTTGTATCTTGGATACATGCTCGGATGCCTCGTGATGCTAGTTGGGATACGAGATGCCCGGAATGTGGGGGTGCCGGATGTCCGGTTGTATCTTGGATACATGCCCGGATGGTTTCTCGCAATGCCAGGATTGAGCGCGAGTGATGAATGTGGGATGCAAACATTGGTCCCGAGTATGAGAAATGTGGCGGTCCAAGATGAAAAGTGGAAATTAAGCCATGGCATGATATGCATGATGATGATGATATGTGATGTGAAATAATGATGATCACCCATGGCATGACATGCATGATGATGTGCATGATGATGATGATGATGATGATGATGATGATGATGATGATGATATGCACGATGATGATGATGATGATGATGATGATGATGATGATGATGATGATATGTGACGTGAAATGATGATGATCACCCATGGCATGACATGCATGATGATGTGCATGATGATGATTATGATGATGATATACGATATGCATGATGATATGCATGATAATGATGATGAGGATTATGATGACATGTGTGTGATATAATAATGTCATGATGATGATGACATGTGTATGGTATGATGGTGTCATGCATATGATGATGACGACATGTGTGTGATATAATAATGTCATGATGACGACGATATGAGTATGACATGATGATACACATGTATGTGTTGTGACTGTGGTGATGATGCATGATAGTATATGCATGGCTTCAAGGTAAGTAATGCTTGCAATGCATGTATGACTTGTATGATGCATTGAGTTGTTATTGGATTCCTTTACCTGCTGAGTGGTTGTACTCACCCCTTTTGGGGACCAACATTTCAGATTAGTAGATGGTTTGAACGGTTGGATATGACCGTGAGGAGAAGGATAGCAAAGGAAGGAATCTTTGGATGCCGACACTGGTTGATGGACCTTAAGCATACGATTGTGGGAGGAGATGTCGGTCATCTTTTAAAGTATAGCTGAGTATAGAAACATTGGCATTTCGATGTACTGACTAAAGATGTCCATATGCTTTATGTAAATAAACTTATCCTTCTTTAACTTATATTAGATGTTTAGTAGGTGTGCATCGATTTCTGAATGTAGGGAAGAGAATTGTTGGATATGCTTCTGTTATGTAAATTGCGCAAGGGACCGTTAATAAAATATGTAAACCCCTATGGTTGTATGGACCCGCTGCAACTAAAAATAGTATCAGAGTGACTTGTTATTTGGGAAAGAAAAAGGAAAAGCGAATTGTGGTGACTCTAGCGGATCGGGGGCCGTCGAGGGGTGCCACAAATCTCACTTTGATCTCTTGATGAAAGTTGTAGATGAAATATTGGGGAGTAACATACTAAAATTTGGGATGAAAAAGACAAGTATTGGTTGGTGAAATGATTTTTCTTTGAAAAAACTAGATCTGGAAATTGTTATATCCTTTGGTGATTTCGTGAGCTGTAAGGCAATTTTCTAGCTAGAATCTCACTTTGTGTTCTTGATGAAAGTTGTAGAGGACTTCTTGAAAATTAACATATCAAAAAGTTTAGGGGAAACGGATAAGTATTTGTTGGTGAAATCATTTTTCTTCAAAGATACTAGAATCTGGAAAACTGTTATGTTGATCCCTTGCGATTCTGTGAATTTTGTGAAATTATCCCGTCCGAATTTGATCCCGTATCCTTGATAAAAGTTGTAGAAGACATCTTGAGGAACAACATACTTAAATTTGAGAATAAACAGACCAGTAGTGATTCGGGAAATAATTTTTCTTTGAAAGGGATTAAATCTGGAGATTGAGCCGAGGGTTAGGGTGAGTTGTAATAATCATATCTTTTAATCCAGAATTAATTAGATTTCAATTTATTCATGGGACTTATACCTCTATGTCTCAAATATAACATATTAAAATCTCAGAATTTATTAATATCAATTACTAATTTTTCCAGAATTTTAATTAAAGAAATGCATTCTGTTTTATTTGAAAATTTCTTATTTTTAATAACAAATAAATTTACTCTATGGGATGTAGTATTATGAGTTGCTATCTATGTAACATGTGTGGTGACAATTATGCATTTCACATGACATGTAAAATTAAATGAAATTTTGGCACTATTGCATCAAATGACATTTTTGCAAAGTGAGATATATCCATGTGAAATGATAATGATGATACCACTGGACGGCTAAGTCGACGATACCCAGAGGTGTGTGCCAAATGTTCTCGGGAGTTTCGAGATGCCCAGAGGTGTGTGCCGAATGTCCTTAGGAGTTTCGAGATGTCTGGAGGTGTATGCCAAATGCCCGGAGGTATGCGCCAGAGGTTCCTCGCGATGCCAAGTTGGGTGCGAGTGATATGAGGGATGCAAACACTAGTCCCTAGAAAAACAATGAGATCCTTCGAAAAATCAATATGGAAATTGAATCATGTGCATGCGTGTACATGGCCTGGTGTATAAATTGTCTTTGAATTTGCAATGGCATTGCATGATTTTTGGAAGTGTGATCACCAAGGCAATGAATGGATCTCATGGAGATGTATGCATGACTGCATGGTGATGTATGCTTGAGTGCATGAATGATATGTGCTTTGCTTGTGATGCCTTGGTTGTCTTATTTGTTGCATTTTGTAATTTGATGGATCTTTATTGCTGAGTGGTTGTACTCACCCTTTTTGGCGACTAACATTTCAGATTGAGAGAGATGCCTCTGCTACCCATTTCACGAGGCACTTTTTATGGCGTCTCGGTAGATGTTGAGTGCTCATGCTCGGAGCACATTTGTGTTAGTGTCTGGGGTTTGGTATTTGTACGCGTACGAGTCCTCGTCATGTATGATGTGGGTCTACCTGGAGGCCCCGTGGTACAGGAGTTCCTGTCTGTACATGTTCACCGTGACGGGATTATGATGGGGATGCTGCCGCCGCCGCCAGTTGATGGACTGGGCTGGGTGTGATCGATTGTGAGTGATTGGTAGCTAAGGAAGCCTTTTTTGGACTGCTGGCACTATCTAATGGACTGAAGCTTATGACTGTTGTGGAGTTGGACGCTTTTGGTTATAGCCGAGTTTAAGAAAAGCCTTGGCCTTTTGTTGTACCAACTCATGTTGTCCATTAAGTGATGTAAATAAAAGTGCTCGGTTTATCTTATGAAAATTTGTATCTGGTGTGGATTGCATTATATTGTTGGAGTCTGGGATGTGAAATTTGATTATGCTTCGGACATATGAATTGCGGTGGGACCGATTTAAATAATGCAAACCCCTAGGACTTTTGGATCCTCTATAGTTCAATAGTATTAGAGTGGCATGTCATTAGGACTATTGAATGATTAGAGCACTGTGGTGACCCTAACAGATCGAGGGCCGTGTTGAGGGGTGCCACAAATAGGCTATCATGATAAGCGATAAGTGGATGCATTAAGTTATTGCAATAAGTGATAGTTAGATGTGATAAGTTATCATGAAAGGCTATCGTTAAAAGTGATAAGCTATTGTGATAGATTATAATTAGATGTGATAAGCTATATTTATAAGTTATCATTGGATGCGATAACCTATCTTGATTCTGATAAATGTTCATTATGTTGTGAATTCTAAAGTGTGTATGCTTGTTATTTTTAATTTTTAAAATATAATTCTTATTATTTTTATTTTTTAAAATATAATTTTTAATTGTTATTATTATTATTATTATTTTTCTCTTCTTCGGCCGATCGCCGGCTATGATGATGACTGGCCACAATCAAGCTTGCCGATGCCGGTGAGCTCAAGGCTCAAGCCTCGCCAGTTGTCGGCGAGGCTCAATCTCGTCGATTTGGCAAGGCCAAGGCCTTGCCCGATGACGGTGAACTCGAGCCTCCCCAGATTTGGCGAGGCTCGAGCTCGCCAGTCATCAGCGACTATGAGCTTGAGCCTCACCTGGCTTGTTGTTGGCCCTTACGGGCCATTGGCTAGGAAGGAGGAAAAAGAAAGAAAAAAAAGAAAAGAAAAGAGAAGAAAAGAAATTTGAAATATGAAAAATAATTATAATTTTGATTTTTTAATAAAAACACATTTTTATAAAATTAAAGAGGGAAATATTGTGTGGGGCTTGGGTTGGAAATTTAGAGATGGGTTATAAGGTTCCAACCCACTTGATATTTTAAATGAGTTGAAAATGGGTCATAAGTTCTTACCCATTTTTGAACCATTTAAATTAGACTCATTTTTTTGACCCATTTTTAGTTGAGTTTTTAAAAAATGGGTCCATGACCCATTTTGACACCTCTAATTGAGATGTATTGTTACTGAGCTAAGTTTGGTATTGGACTGGTGATCATGTCATGACGGATTGGTTCTTTCTTGGTCTCGGTGTGATTTCAAGGCATATTTTTTTCCGATTCAAATTGGAGTTAGGCTCGTGCTCAACGTATCATGTCAAACCACGGACTCTCGTTTTGTGCTTGGCATATTTTATTAACGTAGTTTTGATAGATCATGAGACACACTTCACCTAGCACACTATTGAGGCATTCATACTTGGCTAATGAGAAAGAAAACAATAGACTTGACTGAAAGTATGCTCATGTGATCACATAAATGCCTTGATACATATGATTATGAGGGGGAAATGGTTTTGTCTTGATGCGTATGATTACACGAGACCATGCCTGATTAAGTTCGAATGCCCCCAAGTCAACGGGATGCCATTCGTGGATGGATTTCTAAACAAAGGTCCTTAATGAAATGCCATCCTAAGGCGTATGAACATGCGGGATGTTGCTGTGCTTGATGGGGCGAGACAATGCCTGGTGACGTTGAATTATTGTGACCCTTCAGGTTAGCCTTGGGCCTTGAGCTGCCATAATAATTTGGACGTATTTGTGTGGAAAGTGCATGAGATTTGTATGTGATTAGGTCCGGATTATTGCTGGCATGGGCGCATGACTATACTATATTGCATAGCATGGTCTCAAGGATAGCATGGTAGTATAGGATGCCATGATATTCTTAAGACGTCAATGTGTGTAAAGTGCATGAATGCTGAATGCATATGATAAGAATGATGCCATAGTCTGCACATGTGTAGCATGGATATATATGAGTTACATGAGAAAAGTGCATGAATTAAATGTCATTTTAGTGACTTATGTGGCACATGCATACTTTGATCGATCCTGTTTATATATTGAGAGACATGAGGAAGTCTTGCAAGTCAATATTTGAGTCAGATAGGCGCAGATAAGGTTGTGGATTTGTACGCCATTGATTAGGACTCGAGAGATTTAAGTTGCTGCATGGTGCACGAAATTATCGTTATTCATGCTTGGATTATTAAATTGGGAATGCCATATACTTAATGGAATGTTGCACTCACGTAGTGATTGTTGTACTACAATTGGACACGTGATAGAATGTCGCATGTTGAGTGGCCTAATTCCTATTAATAGATAATGCAAAGCAAAGGCCTTGCTATTGATCTGCCATCGATAGATAAGTTGCATGTTTAAGGCATCTCTAAGGCGAAGAACCCTCCTATGCATTAGGGAGTTTATTCACTATGTTTATCTCATTCCTCATTGTTTAAATTTTTCAGGCCCTAATCGTGGCTATCTGAGCTCAAGCCAAAGTAATTTGAGGTGGACACGTACTAGACGAGTAGGGATATTGCTTGGTGTAGTCGCCCTCATAGGATAGAGGTGCTAGGTTAAAATCAACCTCGGTTCTTGGACAAGTATGAAGGAATCCGCTACGTAGACGTGTAAATGGTTAAGCTTTTGTTGTAAGGAAAGATTATGTTTGATGGTAGATGCATAAATATATAAATGTGCCATGATGTATGAATTTTACTATCCCTATTGTTTGTTAATGGTTGGGAGATGTTTGTTCTACTTCCGCTTATGTATAATTAAAAGATAAAATGAGTTGGTCGGCGACGCGTCCTAGGACATCGCAATTCCATGACCAAAGAGATCGAGGGATGTCACGTGCTCGAGAGTCAGGGTGTGACATTATCCCCTAAGAGAGAATTTTTCTCTTTATATACAGCTAGAGACTTTGGTCTTGTGAAGAGGGGTAATGATGGCTTATTGAAGATTGTTGACATAGAAAATTTTGAGATTGAGACTGACAATGGATGCAAATTGATCTTGAAAGAGGTAAGGCAAGTCCCTGATATTTGCCTTAATCTTATCTTTGTAAGGAAAGTTAGATGATAATAGTTATATGAGTCACTTTGGTGAAGGGAAGTGGAAGTTAATCAAGGGCAGCTTAGTGGTAGCTAGGGGTGAGCATGGTCTGGGTGGACAGTTCCCATCCTAGATCCGAGAACCACCATTAAAGACCTGTTTCAAAAAATTGAAACTAGGAATCGCCCATTGATTCCATTGATTCACTTGGGAACCGGACTGTCGGTCTAGTCTGGTTCGGTTCCCAGTTGGGTCCATAGAATCGGTCCTACTAAGCTTCACTCATTAGTACTATAATATGTAATAAAGAATTATACAACGTAATCACATCATTAGAAACACTTCTAGTTAGATCCAACGAACCAACAATATTAGTATATTAGGAAGTGTGTAAGCAAAAGAGCCCCCACTCACCAAACTTGTAATTGATAAAGCTAGTAAGAACACCTAGAGTGGGTGAAAAGATATTTAAAATAAATTTTAACGACAAATTTTGAAATAAGGTAAGTAAGGTTTGGATAAGAGATAAAAGCAATTTTATGAAGCACCAGACTTCTGATAGATTTTCAAAATTTGATATTCAACTAAACAAACTTGCACAATAACTTGTAGTAATACAATAAATTTATGTAAATGAGTTAAAGGAAGAGAAGATTGCATACGAAATTTATAGTGATTCTCTTTTAGTTTAAGCCTATATCCACTCCCCTACACTAACGGTCTTCTGGCTAGAATTCACTATAGTGTCAATAGAGAAGTACAATTTATGAGTGCAAACACCTAGTGAAAGATCCCTCTTACTCACTAAGTTACTCTTTTTGTGATATTCTCTTTTGAACACAACTTGTAAGGTGCTCCGAAGAGAACAAGCAATCGAGAGAAGTTTCAGACTTTGGAATTCTAATTTTCACGTCCCCACTCTATGCCTCACTAGCTGTTGACAATTTCCGGAGAAATTTCTTTCAATCAAACCATTGGATAGAATCAATCAAAATGATCTTGTAGCCGTTTGAAGATAGAGATAGAAAGTCTTTGATTCTAGTTGTCCATATAATCAGAATCTAGGTTTCCATAAGTAGACGCTTCTTAAAAAGGAACTTATCTTCAAGATTGATTTCATTAATTTGTGATTGATTCCATTAATGAATTTATAAAAGGTAAGTGAAATCCTTTTAGAAAGATTGATTTTGCCACATGAATTCAAAATGATCTATGTTGTACAATAAATTCCTAATAAGATCATTTTGAATTCGTGTCGCAAAATCAATAAGTCTGAATCTGATTTCTTCTTTATTATGGACACAATCTCAGTCTGGATTTTGTCAAAATGGAAAGTACTTCTAGGAATGAATAAACTTTGGCCAAAGTCTTCAATATCACCTTAGAAACCACTTTAAAAGCATTATGATCTTCAAAATATAAGAAAAAACCAGAAAGTTTTGTCAACTTCAAAACTTGGTAAGAGTTTTCTCAACAATCTCCCATTTTTGATAATGACAAAACTTTCATGCAGATTTAAGCATAATATCTAAGTTATCCTGCAAAACAACACTTTAGCAGCACAAAATATAGAGTTTACGGATAAGCAAACATTAAATAAGCATAATACTAATTGAAAGCAATCATATCTCAAAAGTCCTACAAAAGTCTGCACAAAAAGCACACTAACACATAAAGCAAATCGTCAACAAAGCACACCAACAAAATCTGCAAAGTCTCCCCCCTTTTTGTCAATAGCAAGAAGAGGAAAACAAACTTTAAAAAAAAAATGAGATATGTATTTTTTGAAAAGCATAAGGGGTTTCTTGGAACACGAGCAAGACGAAAATCCTCCAAATTCTGCACAGTTTCCTCAAGCTTTGCTAGGCACTTTTCAAAAACAGTCTCAACCTTAGCCAAGTTCTAAATGGCTTGTTGATTAAGGCTTTGAACTTTGTCATCAAGAGACTGTACCTTGCCATTAAGAGATTTTGAGGTAGCATCGAGAGTAGCATGCAACTTTTGGATTTCAACCTCCATGTCATACTATTGTGCCATAATCTCTAGAAGGAGTTCAACTATCCAAGGATAGTTTCAGTCTGCTTCGATTTGAGCAATAGTTCTACAAGTTGAACTAGAGGAATATCCAAGTCGAAAGGAAGATTTGTCTAAACATTGGAGGTATCTTGCTCCCCTTGAACATTAGCTTGTTGGTCTTCAACATCAAGAAATTCCTCAGGGAAATGTAATACATAAATGTCTTCTGCATCTTATGGAGAGTGACTGACACCATCACTTACGATTGGTTCTGCAATCGGGTTTTGAAGAGGAGTTTTCTCACCGACTCCCCCTGTCTCAATGACTTTAGTCTAAGGGAAAATAGCTCCACCTTCTAGAATACTTCATTTTCCAGTTTCTTCAGCACTGATTTGCTAATCATTTCCCTTGTTCTTATCTCCAACTTCCCCTTCATCATATTCTCTTGCATCATTTCCTTTCTTATCAAACTATTCTTGTTCCTTATTCTAATCAATATCTTCCTCTCATTCATTTTCTCCAATGTCTTCTCCTTCACTTTCTTCTTATAGATCTTACTCACTTTCTTCCTCCTTTTCTTCAGAATAAGCTATTCCTACAATAGGGTCTCTCATGGCAATATTTTTCACAATGTCAAAAATAGTCTCATTTCCATCATCTTCCTCATCCTCATCTAGTAGCAGAAGGACAGATCTTTTTTCTCTTTGGAGTACGTGAGACAGCACTTTTACCTTTCCTTTTTTTCTCAACCATAGATCTTGTTTTTTTGCCGCACTAGCTAAATCCTTTTTCATAAGCTTCAAAATACTAGAGAGATCCTTTAATCTCATTTTGGAGATCATTTTAAATTTTGAATCCAATTTTCATAGGAAGAGTGGTTCTAGAGTAAAAGCTAAAAGACAATTGAATTTGAAAGTGCTGAAAGAGCCTAGTGACCAAGGCTGTAAAAGGAAGCTAGCCTTTCTCCTTCATTACTAATATGTACATATGCAATAGAATGGTACGAGGAAGAGAGAAAGCAACTTCGTTGCAAATAGCTCACATCATTTTGGCTTCAATTTTCAAGATGTTAGTCTTGGAGGCAGCCTTGGGTCTAATGCAGTTGATAACAATCTTATAAAACAAAATGTTAGAAGTAGATAGCCTTGAATAGGTAATACTTCCCCTAGGAATTTTGTGCTTCATCAAAAATTTAATAACCTCATCATTCGAGACATTTATGGATATGAATCCACTTCACTCCACTCCAAATATATCAGCTAGCAGATCAACATCAACATCAAAGACTTTCTCACAAATAGTAAATTGAATGTGTGTGGAATCTGGAATAGTCAAGTTGGAGTAAAAATAGGCAGTCAATTTAGGATATGTATCACACAACTCCACACAAAACTTTTCCATTTGAAGCTTGGAAAATTTCTCCCTCAAGTTTACTTTGATCGAATCTAAAAAACCAAAGTCTATTGTGCAAGGATTAATGACTCCCATGTTTAGCATCGGCGCATAAACCTTCTTGTGTTCTTTTAACCAAAATAACTTCCCTTTAGACCTAGTTATTCCAGCAACAACACCCAATTTGGGTTGGAAATTCTTAAAAATTCTTTCATCATTATCCTTTATCTTCCCTTCAGACAGACTTTTGGTTCCGACATGAGGATCAGCCACAAACATTGCAAATTCCTCCTCTACTCTGCTAGATTTTATTAGCCTAGTTTTTCCATGACTTTCAAAAACAAGGTTTCATTCACGTAGCCATTTTCTTCCAGGAAAGCAATAATGAAATCCATAGGACTCTCCCTTTTTCAAAAATTCATAGGGCTTAAGAAGAACTTCGAGTTTCCTTATCAAGAGAGAAGTTGCAACTTGAGTGACCTCCTCTTCAATAGATGGTCGATTTGTGCTCCTCGTTGACTCATCTCCTGTAAGATTGAATTGCGTCTAAGTATCGGGCTTGAAATGAGGTTTACAGCTAGCAATGCAAGTGGATTTCCGTTGTGAAGACACCGAAACAAACTTGGAGGATTTTGAGGACATGATTGTGATTGAATAAAATCGGAATTTGTAGAGAAAGAGAAAGAAAATCAAGAACAAAAGAAATGGGGGTTTGCGAGATTAGGGTTTGTGAAGAAAGAAGGCAATTGGAAGAATTATAGCCTTATTTAAAATAGTTGAACCAAGGCAACGAACGGACGTCAAAACAACAAAAAATAACTTCCATTTTGAAAATATACAAAAGAATAACCGTAAATAATTAACTCTGAAAAATCATGAATAAAAGATAACAATTTCCAAAAATATAAAAGGCAAGTAAAAATTCAAATAAGATATTCATACCTGTGAATGAAAGAAACTTACGTGTCAAAATTTGAAGTATAACTACCTGAGTTTGTAAGAGCTTTTAGAAGGATGTTTCTTCTAGAGGATTGAACGGATGAGTCTACTTTGCAAAGACTTTAACCAAGTGAATAGGTAATAGTCAATTTTTCACATATGAATTCAAAAGAACTTTTTTCCAGTGGTTTGGTGAAAATATCTGCCAATTAATTCTTTGAATCAATGAATTGAACATTGATTTCACCATTTTATACATGGTCTCTCATGAAGTGATGATGGATTTCAATATGCTTTACTCTTGAATGAAGAATGGGATTTTTGATGAGGTTGATCACGCATGTGTTATCGCATTTGATTCAGTCTAGGATTCTTCTATTCCAAAGTCTCTTAGTCATTGCCTAATCCAAAGAATTTGAGAACAACAACTACTAAGAGCAGCATATTTTGTTTCTGCTGTTGAGAGTGCCATAGTATTCTCTTTCTTAGAGAACTAGGATACTAACATCTATCCTAAGAGTTGGCATGTCCCATATGTACTTTTCCTATTGACTTTATAACTAGCTAGATTAGCGCTGAGTATCCATGTAGAGTAAAGTCTCGGTCTTTCGGATACCACAAACCTAACTTTAGATTTATTACAATATACTTGATACTACGTTTAATAGCACTGAAATGTGATTCTCTATGATCAACTTGGAATCTAGCATATAAACATATACTAAATAAAACATCAAGTCACAAGACAATAAGATAGAGAAGAGAACTGATCATGCTTCTACATGTCTTCCAGTCTACATTTTTTCCATCTTCTTCCTTGTCAAGTTTGGAGGAACTGGACATAGGAGTTTTGGTTTTATTATAGTTTTCCATTCCAAATTTCTTGATGGCATATTTGGCATATTTTCTTGATAGATGAAGGTTCTTTGCTTCGATTGTCTGACTTATAGACCTTAAAAGAATGTCAATTCGCCAATCACACTCATCTAGAATTCTTTCTACATAGACTTTGAAAATTTCTTACACGGAAATTCATTAAAAGAACGAAAGATGATATCATCTACATATATTTAAATAAGTAGAAAGTCTTTTCCCTTTTTTTGATAAACAATGTGGTGTCAACTATACCTTTGTTGAAACAATTTCTTACTAGAAACTTACTCAGTCTCTCATATTAAGCTTGAGGTGCATGCTTCAGACTATACAAAGCTTTCTTCAATCTATAGACAAAGTTTGTTTTTTTGTGATCTTTGAATCCTGGTGGTTGTTCCACATAGACTTCTTCTTAGATGAAACCATTTAGGAAGGCACTTTTGACATTAATCTAGAATAACTTGAAATTATGGAAACATGCATATGCAAGTAATAGCCTTATAGCTTCAAACCTAGCTATCGGTGTATGTGTCTCATCATAGCCTATTCCTTTCTCTTGCATATATCATTTTGCTACAAGTCTTACCTTGTTTTTAGTTATTTTACTATTTTCATACATTTTAATTTTGAACACCCACTTTGTTCCAATTACAAAAATTCCTTTTCGTTTTGGAACCAACTCCTAAACATCATTAATATTGAATTGCCTAAACTCTTCTTTCATTGCTTCTATCTAGCTTTCATCAGTTAAGACTTCTTATACTCCCTTTGGTTCTATTTCAAAAATGAGAGTTAAAGCACTTGAGTTTCCTCTGACCTTGGATCTAGCACAAATTTCTTCTTCTATATTGCCAATGATGAGATTTTTAGGATGACTTGATTTGTGCTTCCAATTATTGTTGAATCTTTCATTATCTTCAATTATTTGCTAAGTCTTTATTTCCTTTGAATCTTCTACTTTCTCTTCAGCTTGACTTTCTTCACCAGATGGCTGAGTTTGTTTACTTGACTCAGACTTCATTAAGTCTAAAACTAACTCAGGCTCTTCAAGTTGAGTTTGATCTTGTTGATTCCGGTCAATTTCTTGAAACTTGACATTTATTGATTCCTTTGACTATCTGTGTATTCTTGTTGAAGACACTATAAGTGTTGCTTGTATCCAAGAAATATTCCTTCATCAAACTTACCTGGATGATCATTTACATTTTTCAAAATAAAACACTTCCAACCAAAAACATGAAAATAAGAAATATTTAACTTTTTCTTTTGTAAACTTCGTAGGGGTTTTCTTTAGGATAAGCTTTAAAAATACTCTGTTAATTATATAACAAGCAATAGAGATTGCTTTTGCCTAAAAGAAGAGACCCTACTTTCGATTAATAAAATTCTGGCCATTTCTTGTGAAAACCTGATTTTTCCTTACAATCCCATTTTGTTCTAGAGTGCAAGGAGAGGATAAAACATGTTGAAAACAATTTTCATCACAAAAACTCATAAAGTCTTGATTTTTAAATTCTCTCCCGTGATTAATCTAGATGCTTGAAATAGCATAACCTTTTCTCATTTTGAACCCTTTTGGCAAAATTTGAAAAATATGAGAAGGTTTCTGTTTTATTTGCCAAGAAGAAAACCCATGTAAATCTAGAGTAGCCATCTACTATTACTGAACATAATTTCTTACCATTGATTCTTTGAGTTATAGTCTATCCGAAAAGGTTCATGTGAAGAAGCTGCAAGACATGGTTAGTGGAAACATGATTTATGGATTTAAATGAGCTTCTTATCTATTTTTCCAAGATACATAGAGTATATAGCTCAAACTTCTAATACATCATTTTAGGGAGACTGCAAACCAGCTTCTTAGAGGATGGTTTAGCAATCTATTTCATGCTAACATGACTTAACTTTTAATGCCAAAGATTTGCTTCATCTTGAATTGAGATAAGACATTGAGAACTTTCCGAGTTTATGTCCAAAACGTAAATGTTGCCATGTTTTCAATTAGTAAAGGCTTCAGAAAAGTCTTGACTGACTTCAGAACAATTCCAACACAAACATTTTCTTGGAAATTAATTCTCAACCATGTATCACATAGTCGGCTTATGCTTAGAATGTTGTAAAATAAACCTTTTGCTAGGGATACATTGTTGATGATCAAACTACCAATCCTCATTGTTTCATATTCAATAATTTTTCCTTTGTTATTCCCACCAAAGGAAATATTTCCTCTTTTTTGGTTTTTTTTCTAATTTTATAATGTAACTTGAATCTCCTGTCTAGAACAACCATTGTCTAAGTACTATTTGCTTTTCATTTTAATAGTAACCTGCAATAAAAAAGAAATGGGATAAGTGCTGCAGAAATCCTAAAACTTATCATGAAAATGCAGTTGAGTCATAAAATTTGTAAAAAGTGCAATCAAGTCCTAAAACTTGTCAAATTGTTTCAATCGAGTCCTAAAGTTAACACCATTAGCCTTTTTAACAGAAAATCCTCCGGTGATCGACGGTGACGGTGGCGGTAGTGGCGGCAGCAGTAGGGGAGGAGTTGCTTTATCTCTTTTTGTTTTAACAATTTTTATAAATATATATATATATTAAATCTATTTTTAAAAAAATTGAATAAAAAAATTAAAAAAACCACGTGGAAAATAAAAAATTATTTAAAATGTCGCGTCAGCATTTTCCATTAAAAAAGATAACGACTTTAACTTTAGGACACAATTGAAACAATTTGACAAATTTTAGGACTTGATTGCACCTTTTGCAAATTTTAGGACTCAATTGCATTTTTGTGAAAGTTTTAGGCCTTCTATAGCACTTATCCAACAGAAATCTCAAACTTTCTTTGGGACCCAAATTTTCTTGGGTCCTGAAGAGTTAGTTGTAAAGATAGTTTGTGCCCAATCCTTCTTAATAGGCCTTCGGTATTTGGGACATTCTTTTTCAAAATGTTCTGAATCTCTACACTTAGAACACTTAAGAGTACTCCAACCAACAAGTTTTATGAAAACTCTTTAAAAATGGTTTTTGTAAGTAAGTCTTGAAGGTCTTTGTCAGAATCTCTTCTTGACTTTAGTAAAATCAATCAAAGGATCAATTTCTCTATTAAGACCCAAACCAGATTTGTCATAATAAGTAATTTGAGTAGAGAGAAATTGTTCTAAAGTTTTCGAGCCTTTTGAGAATTTCGTAATAATGTCTTAAACTTCCTTTTTCAAAATTTTAATTTATTTGAAAAGATAATCACAGCTTTTCCTTAAATCATCAAAATCAATTTTCAAACTCTCAAAGTTTTCTTTCCAAGAAGTATCTCGTTGTCTGAATTTAATATTCTCCCTCTTTAATTTAGAGATCATTTTAAGAGAAGATTTGAGAGTTAAAAAAAAACTCATTATGTATTTAGATACTTCGATAGGAATTTTAGAATTGGCTTACCTCGATTTCCTTGTCGGACTCTGAGTCTGTGTTTGAATCAGAATGAGCATTAGACTTAAGTGCAATTGACTTCTTACTTTTCGGGTCATCTTCATCATTGATCCATTCTACTTCATAAGACTGCAGAATGCCTATCATTTCATCAACAGAGAGGGGCATAATCCTTTGTGTCTCTTGACTTGAGGCTTACACATGATTCCAGTGTGGCATTCCAAAATTTCTTGGCAATTTCTGGAGGCATTACGACCTAAGGAAAAGTGAATGGTTGTATCGTTGAAATGTGTTGTGGTCTCTAGACCAAAAAAATTGTAATAGATTAAGGCCGAACACTTTAATGAAAAGATATCTTATGTTCTTGGGTTATCAAAGTTGGTACTATAGGATAATTTGATAATGAGAACTTTGTTCTTGGCAAAGGGAGAGAGCGAGCGAGAGAAGAAGGGGAAGAGGGAGGCCGTTCGCTGCCGTTTGTCGCCGCCGTCGAGCCACCGAGTCCCGCCTTTCCCCACCATCTTTGCTTGCTGCATTGTGCTCAGATTAGAGGCAAGTAGAGTCCGTTAATCTACCTTTTCTTGCTGTGTTATGTGTGTGATGCAGGGTAAAATTTGATTGTGGTAGAAGTGAAGAAATTAGAAGTTTTGGGGAAGAACACGGTAGCCTTGCATTCTGTTTTTCCAGAAGGGCAGACCGACCTTTGATGAATTCGTGAGCTGCATGCAACTTTTTAGTTGGAATCTCACTTAAAATTCTTGATGAAAGTTGTAGATAACTTCTTGGAGAGTAACATACCAAAATTTCAGAAGAAATGAACAAGTATAGACCGGTGAAACTATTTTTCTTTGAAGAAGTTAGATCTGGAAATCGTAATGCTGCCCTAGTATGATTCTATAAATTTTATAAAATTCTCCGGTTGACAGTTGATCTTGTGGTCTAAATGAAAGTTGAATATGACATTTTAAGGAGTAACATACTAAAAATTTAGAGGAAATGGATGAGTTTAGGTTGGTGAAACAATCTTTATTCAAAACGGTTAGAACTGGAATTCGGTGCCGAGGGTTATGGACAGTTATGGTTATTATATTTTTTAATCTATCACAAATATGATTTCGAGTTCTTAATGAAATATTTACTTCTTAATTTCTTCTATAACATATAAAATTTTCAGAATTTTTGGAGCTGATTTAGAATTTCTACCAAAATTTTTAATGAAATTGTGTATGGTAATATTCCGAAATTATAAGGACTGTGACACGTGGACTGTACTGATTCGTATGATGTTCTTTTGATATGGTGTCCTTCACAAAATATTTTTCTCTAGATCTTGTATATAACATGTCAAATTTTTAGAATTTTTTAAGGCTGTTTACTAAATTTTCAAGAATTATGACCAAAGGAGTGCAATATGTTTTTATCCGAAATTTGCTGTATTTTCAAAAATAAATGAAATTGCTCCATGTAATATAATGTCTTGAATGGTTGATTATGCTGCATATATGGTGACATATGGCATGTGATATGACATCAAAAGCTGGTTGAGACCCTTGATATTGCTGCATCAAATGCCATGTTGAAATTGAGATATATATGTGAATATAAATTGAGATAATAACAAGACCGTTAAAGGTGTGAGACGACGATACCCCAAGAGTGTTGGGATGCCCAGAGTGTGTGAGACAGATGTCCTCAAGAGTTTCAAGATGCCCAGAGGTGTGTACTGAAAGCCCTGGAGGTGTGTGCTGGGGGGATACCTCGTGATGCCAGTTGGGGTATGACATGCTTGGAGTGTGTGTGCCGGATGCCTGGAGGTGTGTGCCGGAGGCTCCTCGCGATGCCAGGAGCGATAAATTGTGGGATGCAAACGTTGATCCCTGGGAAGAAAAATGATGTGATCTATTGGAAAGAGAAAGATCAAGAATTGAATCATGCACATGGATGTGTGCATATGGCATGGTGATATATGCATGGCTGCTTAATGATGAGATCATGGTGGTATATGCACGTTGCATGGTGATATATGCATGGCTGCTTAATGATGAGTACATGGTGGTATATGCACGTTGCATAGTGATATATGCATGGCTGCTTGAAGATATAAGTACAAGTGCGTGGTGATTTATGCATGTTATATGGTGATATATGCATGCCTGTAAGGTGAGGTATGCTTGAATACATGAATGATATGTGTTTTATTCATGATACCTTGATTGTGCTGTTTGATGCATTATGTAGTTTGGTGGATCTTTACTACTGAGTGGTTGTACTCACCCCTTTTGGGGATTAACATTTCAGATTAGAAATATGCCCCTTTCACCAGTTGTATGTGGTACCTTATATGGCATACCTGCTGACGTTGAGGTGGAGTGCATCGAGCATTCCTGTATTAGTGTACCTGGTCTGGTGTATTTTGAGTTTGTGTCTTGGTGATCTACAGCATGGGTTCTGCTGATGGCCTTGTTATCCAAGAGTTTTTTTCTGTTCATGTTCAACGCAATGGGGTGGTGCTAGGGATGCTACTGCCGCCACCGCCCAATGCACCGGGTTGGGTGTGATGGCACGTATAACTAGTGGGAGCTGATACTTTTTGGGGATAGCCGACGCTTGTTGATGGAGGGGTGTACACGTTTGATATAGGATCAAGTTCTCTTTTGGGTTATTGCCAAGTATAGTTAAAAATCTTGACCTTTTTGCTGTACCGACCTGAGATGTCCATCGTGAAAATATAAATAAAAGTGACTGGGCTTTGTCTTTTCTTTTGGTGCGTAGTTGGTGTGCATTGCATTATTGTTTTTGAAGTAAAGGATGATGAGACTCGTTTATGCTTCCGCCGATAAGTTGCGCTAGGACCTTTACATAAAAAAAAAATGAGAGACAAATTTTATTGATCAACCCCCCTATGAATTGTGGTTTCACTTTATTTAAAAAAAATTTAGACTGGTATGTAGTAGGATAAGTGACAAGTATCAATGGTGACCCTAACGGATAGGGGGCCGTCGAGGGGTGCCACATCCAATCTCTTGAAAATCCTCGCAAAAGTTTGTTAACCTTCATTGGGGTAGAAATTGATTGACCTTGATACACCAAACTGTTTATAATTTCCATAAAACGACTGAACAAATCTCCAATAGATTCTCCAAGCTTAATCTTGGAGGATTCATATTGGCCAAGCAAAATGTTTATTTTTGTCTCCTTTACACAATCGGTTCCTTCATAAGTGACATGAAGTCTATCGTAGACTTCTTTAGCTATTTCACATGAAGAAATTATATTATATTCAGCAGGGGACAAAGCATAATATAATGAGAAAATGGCATTTGCATCAAGAGCCTGTCTCTTGGTGATTTCTATTTGATTGATTTCTTCAACATCCTTATCTAAGATTTTTTTTTCCTTTTCAAATGCAGAAGCAACCTTTGGATTAATTTCCTTTTCCACAATATCCCACTCTAAAGGATTTCTAGATCTTAGAAATACCTTAATTTTATTTTTCCACATATTGTATTCTTTTCCATCAAAATAAGATGGCCCGGTGTACCTCTGTCTTTCAATGAGTCCTGATGCTAAGATACTAGTCATAGAAGATCTTTACCTCAGAAGTAAAAAAACTTCAAAAAAAAATGAGCACAAGGCTTTGATACCAAATGATAAAGCTAGTAAAAACACATAGAAGGAGGCGAATAGGTCTTTAAAACAAATTTTAACAACCAATTTCGAAATAAGGTAAGTAAAGTCTAGATAAGAGACAAAAATACTTTTATGAAACACTAGACTTCTGATATATTTTCAAATTTTGATATTCAACAGAATAGACTCTTGCACAATAACATGTAGTAAGGCAATAAATTTATGTAATTGAGTTAAGGGAAGAGAAGATTGTTCATGAAATTTATAGTGGTTCGACTTTAGTTTAAACCTACGTCCACTCTCCCACGTTAATAGCCTTCTGGTTGTAATTCACTATAGTGTCAACAAAAAAGTGGAATTTATGAGTCCTAACACTCAGTGGAAGATCCCTCTTACTCATTAAGTCGCTCTTTTTGTGATTTTCTCTTTTGAACACAACTTGTAAGGTGCTCCAAAGAAAACAAGTAGTCGAGAGAAGTTTTAGACTTCAAAATTCTAATTTTCACATCCCCACACATCAAACCAACTAAATGACCTCCTTAAATACTCCCGTAGGCCTCACTAGCCGTTGACAATTTCAGAAGGAATTTCTTCCAATCAAACTATTGGACATGATCGATGAAAGTGATCTTGTAGCCATTTGAAGATAGATATAGAAAGTCCGTTGATTGGATTCCATAAGTAGATGCTTCCTAAAAAGGAACTTGTCTTCAAGATTGATTTCATCAATGAATTTATAAAAGGTAAGCGAAATCCTTCCAAAGAACTAAATGTTGTACAATAAATTCCTAATAAGATCATTCTAAATTCGTGTCCCAAAATCGATAAGTTTGAATTTGATTTCTTCTTTGTTTTGGACATGATCTCAGTCTGGATTTTGTCAAAGTAGAATGTACTTCTAGGAATAAATAGACTTTGACAAAAGTCTTTGCTATCATCTCATAAGCAACTTTAAATGCATTATGTTATTCAAAATAAGAGCAAAAACCAAAAAAATTTGTCAACTTCAAAACTTGATAGGATTTTTTACAACAATAATAAGTGGGCAAAAGTAGACAACTATCTAACATAAATACTAGTAAGTAGCTTACGAATTTAGGATTTAGGACTTTTCATTTTTTTAAATTAAAACTTAAATATGTATTATTTATATTATCAGTTCGGTCTTGGTGGGCAGTTCCATGCTTGGAACTGGGAACCAGACTAGTACCCACTAGTTCTAATAAATTGGAACTAAGAATTAGACCAATTCCCTTAGGAACAACTAGTTCTTGAGCAGTCCGACCCGATTCGGTTCCAAGCAATCCACACGATTCTTTGTTCATTTACACACTCCCAATGATAGCAAGATGTGTGAAAAATATATCACTTCACACTTTACAAGTGAAACTATATGAGAAGATGTTAATGCAGTTAGGGAGATATTTATCGAGCTTTGGCATGAAAGGCTTAGACAAATAGGTGAGAATAGAATGAAGGTACTCACATCAAAGAATTTACTCCCAAAAATAAAAAATACTTCTATAAATCCCAGTGAAGACTGTGCTGAACGAAAAAATAATAAAGTTACCTATAAACCTATTCTACCATTGAAAAAGGCTAACTGACTTGATTTGTTACTCATTGACACCTAATATTTTAAAAAAATAATAAATTAAATAAAATTCGATTTTTGAAAATTTTTGTTGTTGAAAATATATTCTCATTTCAAAATTTTTAAAAAAATTAACCGTTTGATTTTTGGAGCCTTTTTACTGTTGGATGGTTGAGCGAATATTTGCAAATCTTCAACAACTTTGAGCACTTTCACTATAAAATGTGAGGCTTCGGAACCAAGCGGAGGGGGGCTTCTCTTCATTGTTCGTCCAAGAAAAAAATAGCAAGCTAAAGAGAAAGAGAGAAAAAGTACAATCGCAGAAAGTGAACGGGGGAGATTTTCGGAAGAGAGTGAGAGAGACAAGTGAGAGAGAGTGTCAGGTGAGAGAGAAAAGTAAGAAAAAGAAGAAAAAGGAAGAAAGAGAAGAAGCCGTCTGTAGGTCTTCGAGAGGACAACAAGAAAAGCAGAAGAGTGAAAGAAAAGTCAAACAACAACAAAGAAGCTTTTGCTTCTGCAAAAGGAACAGAGAAGACAAAGACGTGCAGGCAAAAAAAGGGAGAAATCCTGTTCATCTTCTTCCCTTTCAGCTCTGCAGTTACTCCACTTCAAAGCCATTCGAGTTTTTTGTTGCACCGGTCGCTACGCGGCGTCGTCCGTGATTTCGCCTTATTGCCTCACCTCACCGTGTGACGCCCATGATCGGACTCGAGCCAGATTTGCCCAATGTCTGCACTATGCCGGCTCCGAGCTTCCCTGACGACCTCTCTGTTCGTGATCTACCCAGCCCCTCGCCGACGCTTGCTGAAACTGTGCGGCTCTTGACCGCCGCAGCTCGAACCAGATCTGCACCACCTGCGCCCGCCTCTGTAGCGCCCAGACCTCCCACGCTGCTCTGCCCCGAAGCCGCGTCACCTTTGCTTGACCCATTGCCCGACGATTCCCCCTTGCCGTTGCTGAGCGCCACCAGAACCCACGCCGGCCATCGCGACCTGCTGCTACCCAGCGCGACGCCGGAGCTCCAAAGCCCACCGCTCCTACTCCGAGTTCCACTGCTGACCTGCGACGTCGGAATCGAGCTGCCATACACTCGTGAGACGCCACCTCTGCCGGACGATCATCGTACCTCCGGGAGCTCTCCACTGGTGCTCTGCCTCAACCCGAATCAGTCCCAGTAGCCCGACGTCCCTGCACCCGACGTTGCTGCTCCTCTGCTTGCTGCTGCACGCCCGAACAGAGCCGTCTGCTGCCTCCTCTGTTTTGCTGCAAGTGTGGTTACTGTTGGACCTTGCCGAACCTCCGACAACCACCCCTGTTCCGAACGGCGACCCATCACCGAACCACAAGCTGCTCCGGGCCATTCCTCAAGTCAACCGTGAGTTAGACTAGGTGAATTTTTAGATATTTGATTTCATGTTTTGTATTTGTTCTAACTTGATTTATTTTGATTTATTTTTATTATCATTAGGAAATTTGTCATATTAAGTTATGATAATAAAAAATATTGACCCGCGAGACGTCGGGTTAGATTTTTGATTATTTCAACTTTTTATGACAAATTTATGGTTTGCTTTGCATCATTGATTCATATTAAAATGTCATTGATTTACATTGATGGATTTTTATTTTAGCGTTATTATTATTTGCTCATCACATATCATGCATATATTAGAATTTAGTACTTAGGTCCATATGCATTTCATATTTAAAACTTTTTTATTTTTTTTAAGATTCATGTAGAATTAGGATGATTTTCCTTTAATAAAACCAAAACAAAAAAAAAAAAATGTTATTTAGGTTATATAGATTTTATAATGCATACATTACATGTTGCGTTTAATTAGTGGGTTATAGGTTAATGTTTTAACATTCTCATCATGTAGTATTTTTTAAATATCAAAATAAAAAATGCCAAAAACTAGCATTGCATCATTATCTCTTTTTAATAAAAATTATCAGGTCATTTCATTCTAATTAAAAAAAAAAAAAAAAGGTCTTTTAATTAGTTAGTTAATAGGTTAATTCATAATTAATCCCATTTCATATCATCATTGTTTAGCATAGGGTTGCATATGTATAAAAATAAATCATTGCATTAAAAAAAAATCATAAAAAGAACATGCATATAGAATTACCACATCATTCATCTCATATCATGTAGTACATGCATATTTAGAACTATATAAATTAGATTGCATACATATAGTGATAAGTTTAAGTCATACCATATGAATTGCATCTCATGTCATTAAAAAAATCCATGCATATTAAATTTAGATTAAGATTGCATATAATTAACATTTTTTTAAAAAAAAAAAAAGAAAAAAGAAAAATTAGGTGTCTTGTCATTTAGAAATCATGTTTAGGGCATGCATTTTTATTAGCATTTTTCATTGAATGTTATTTTATTGATTGTGCACCCACATGACCACAATTTGCATGTTAGTAGTTTAGGTTAAAATTAATTAACATTGTCTGCTAAATATTTTTGAAATTAAAATAAAAGGTACCGAAATGGCGTTAGACTAATCTAGCGTAATCATGTCCCCGGATTTATTGAATCTCTGGTTCGTAAAAATAAAGTATTCTCCCATACTTTATTTGGGTTTCTAATCAAACCCTAATTGATTAGTGGCGGCTCCAAATTGAATTGAAATTGCATGTTTAAATGAGTTAATTTCTATCAAGTCGCGATTGGTAGGACTTGGGAGGGTCCGTACCAAGTTTTCGGACATAGTAATCTATTAACCTAAACTTTAGGATTGCCCTGAAAATTTAGGTCGCAACAGCTTGACGACTCCGCTAGGGACAGAGTTAAAACTCATAGTAGACATAGGCTTATTTTATTTTAAGAAAATTATTTTGTTTGGCAGCATGGAAACAAGGTACACTCCTAACATGAAGTGTTAAATGTTTTTGCAGATGGGAGGCATAAGGGGAGTAGTCTTTGCTAACCCTTGTTTTACAGGTTGGAGTTAAGGATGAATGGTTGAATTTAAATTATAGAAGTGTTGTTTGCAATTAAACTGTTGTGCATGTTTTATTTTTAGCACTACACTATTGCACACACGACCTGCTGCCGGACCTGGGCTGCGATAGGATTCTTGGGATGGTGTTGAGAAGGATACTTCCTCTAAAGTGAGACTGCTATATAGAGGTTGACCTTCTCTTCCCCGAAAGTTCTTCATGGTGTCAAATGTGTTTATCCATATCCGCAAGACTGCGTGATTATTGCGTATTCCATTCGACTGAGCCAGGGTTAGGAGGACCTAACACGTTAATGCGAGACTGCAACGGTCAGATCATCCTCTTAGCTCCACTTTGTTAAGCCGTCTAGACAGAAATCGAGCCTCACTTTTCATGCATGTGTCTATGTGATTGTCATCTATTTCCAGTGAAAGTAAGTTGTTTAAATTCTTCGCAATTTATTTATTGCAATTTCGTTGGTCCATGACAATAGGTTTCGTCGTCGGTCTTATTTTATATGCAATGGGGAGATCCGATGTTCAATTCATTCCAACTCCTAAGATTGAGCTCAGAGGGTGGTGGAACAATTTAAGTAAAGAAGGTCAAGATTATGTGGAGCCGATACTAGGACGGCTCATCCCCCTTTTGGATATCGGAGTCCATAGTGGTGTTTTGCAAGCTATATCGTACTTTTGGTGTCCCAAGATGGCTACATTTATTTTCGGTAAGAACGAGCTAACTCCAACACTGGAAGAGTATAGCATTATCATAGGAATGCCCTTTGAGGCTGAGCTTGTTAGGCCACCTTTTGGTATGGAACCCACACCAATTTTATCTCAATTTCTAAGAATTAAAACTGATGAGGTTAAGAAAGTTTTGAAAACTAATTGTAATGCATGCCTTTTCTCCTTTTTGGCTAATCATTTTTTAAATCAATCTTCAATGCGCCAAAAGGGTAGGATATTCATCTTAGCATTTTTTGGGCTAATAATATTTCCTCATCGAAAAAATGCGATTGATCCATCAATTGCATGGGTGGTTAGACAAGCATGTGCTGGCATGAACTTTATAAACATGATTTTGGCTGAGACATTTTTGTCCCTCAACCGTTTTAAACAAAATGGAGAAAAAATCATGAATGCCTCTCCTAAGCTTTTACAGATTTGGTTTCTTTCTCACATGAAGGAGTTTGGTCATTTTATGCGTCGAGGTGAAATTGATCACCCAATAAAAAGATTTTCAATCTTAGAAAAAAAATATACCAAAAAATCATTTTCCGATTAAGTGACTTTTCTTAAAGATCCAGATCTCAAGGGCTTTCTATGGTATGCTAAATGGTTCCATGTTAGCGTAGGTCGTTTCTCTCACAAGACAGATAATCCAATTCCACTTATGGGAATTACTGGTGCAACATCTTACTATCCTTATAGAGTGGCCCGCCAGTATCGAATGCTCCAAGATATCCCACCTCCTCTCCGAATGGATCTATTTCAAGCCCGCTTCGTGCGCAAGGATCACAAATACCTGGATGAGATCGAGCATCTTGAAAATGCATGGAAGGAATGCCATCCGGAAAAGATAGTGGTGGCTAGAAGATTGAAAGGAAACGAGAGGATTTTTCATGCCTCGGATTATTATATCCATCATCACAAGATCCCTCAAGCTCTACTTCCCATGATACCTGAAGTGACCACGAAGCCCACTCATAAAGCACAAATTGAAAATCTTGAAGAAACGGTGGAAAGGAAAGAAGCTCGTATTTCTGAGTTGGTTCGACAGAACAAGAAGTTTCGAAAGACTGTGATCTCCCAATTGTATATAGAAAAGAGTCGCTAGATTTAGGAGTTTAATTTTGGCTTTATGATGTTATTTCAATTTTGATGTTTTAGGAATTTAATTTCCTAAGGAGTTATTTTAACATTTTAAGTTGATGTCTTTGGAATTTGATTTCACTTAATAAAATAAGCGATTGACCGTTGTCATGGACCGATCTCATTTGTTATGATACTTATTGTATTATTTTACATTGATAGGTGACAACACGGCTCACCCAAGATCGCCAATTCGTACCCGTTCTAGAGCAAAAATGGCTGATAATACTGAACAAACGCACGTTACTGAACAAGCTCGCATTGCTGCCCTTGAATCGGAGATGAAGCAAGTCCTGAATGTTCTTGAGCGGCTCTCTAAGCAAATCGACTCTCTCCAAGCAAACACTATCCCACCAGCTCCGCAAGTTGAAGTGGTGTTACCACAACATGCTCCCATGGCTGATTCGAGGGATAAAGGCAAGAATACATCCACAGTTAGTCCATCATCCTCTGATGATGCCTCCAGGGTTAAAATTACTGATGAGCCTCAAATTGTTGTTGATGATGAGGTACAAGTGATACCTTCAGCTGTACCAAAAACTGAGCAGGAAAAACGCTTGGTGAAAGTCGAGGAGAAACTTAAGCAGCTACAGGATTCGTTTATCTAAGGCCCAACTGATTTGTCCCACTATGCAAAGGTCAAGATGCCGAAGAAGTTCAAAATGCCAGATTTTGAAAAGTATGATGGCACCTCTTGCCCAAAGATCCATCTACAGACTTATGTGGTCAGGATGACCCAATATGTTGATAACATCCCCTTGATGATTCAAAAATTTCAAGCAAGCCTGACAGGACCAACATTACAGTGGTACATCATGAAGAAAATTAATCTGCTGGAGACTTGGGAGGATTTGACTGATGCCTTCTTTAAGCAATATAAGTATAATATTGATGTTACTCCATCTCAAGAAGATTTACTTCACACCGAGAAGAAGAGGACAGAATCTTTCAAGGCATATGTCACGAGATGGAGGACCGTAGCTGCTCAGATTACGCCAGAGCCGACAGAAAAGGAGCTGATGGATTTGTTCATGAAGATGCTCCCGCCTGAATATCGAAATCGAATGCTGGGATCGACTGCCGAGTCGTTCAATTAGCTAATTCCTGTGGGCGAGCGAATTGAAGTAGCATTGCGCGATGGATGGGCGTCTGATCAAACCAGCTCGTATAAGAGAGTCTCAGTAAAAAAGGATAAGGAGCCTGTAACGGAAGTTAATGTAGCTTATGTTCAGCCCCCTCGCCCCATCTCGAACACTCAACAGGAAGGAGCACGACCATTACGCTAGTAGAAGAACTCTTTCGGGCGTCAATTTACGCCCCTTCCTAAGCCATTGTCTAAGATCTTACCAACCCTTCAAAAGAAAGGATTACTCGCTAAAGAACCCAAGCGACCTAATCCCGAGTGTTTCCCCAACTATGATCCTTCCAAAACATGTGCTTACCATATGGGGGAGGTAAGCATTCCGTTGACGATTGTTATATGCTGCGACACAAAATCCAAAATCTATTGGATGCTAAGGTGGTCTCATTTCGTGATGCACAGCCAAACATCCAGAATAATCCACTCCCTGACCACCCAGAAGCTGTGAATGCCATTTCTAGTTTTGATGCTGGCCGAAAGAGGAGCTTGAGAGTACATGTGGATGATGTTTATAACGGTTTAGTTCGAGCTGGATATTACTCAGATGTAGAAGAGCCTACCATGTCTCAGAAGGTGCAAAGAGTCAAGGCATTGTCCAAGAAGGGAATGATTGTCTACGCAGATCCTGCTGACACCGTTTCGACCATCACTCCAATCATTATTGATCTGGAAGAGGAGGTTTCTGATTTTGAAGATGAGTTTACTGGTTTAAACATTGGAGCTAACGATCCCCTAGCTCTTGACATGCCACCGTTGGAAGATGCGTCGGATGAAGATGGATTAATCATCAACGATGTGCCACCACCAGATGATGAAGAATTGATTCTTGATGTTACGCAACCTTATGCTTACACAAGTAATAAGGCGGTAACATGGTGTTATGATGCGGAGATAGATGTGGTCACTCGATCGGGATGCACTTACGCTCAGGCCAACTCACAACCCATCAAGCCAGTCACTGATGAGGAGGCTAAAGAATTCTTAGCGGTAATTAAGGCAAGCGAGTATAGCGTAGTGGACCAACTTCGTAAAATGCCGGCACAAGTCTCCATATTAGAGTTACTTTTGACATCGGAGAAACATCAAAAAGCCTTGATGAAAGTCCTTAACGAAGTACATGTCCCAGAGTCCATTGAACCTGAGAAGTTGGGGGAATTCGTGGGGGCCATTTTGTTAAATGACCGGATTACCTTCTCAGATGATGAAATCCCAGATGAAGGAAGAGGACACGGCAAAGCCCTTTATATCTCAACCAAGTGTCGAAATACCTTGGTGTCCCGTGTGCTCATAGATAATGGATCGGCTTTAAACATATGCCCTCTTGCAACTCTAAAACGTCTTGGGTATGATTTGGGGAAAATTCGCACGGCTAAAACCTCTGTTCGAGCATTTGATGGAACCAAAAAAGAAGTAGTTGGAGAAATTGATTTGGACTTGCAAATAGGGCCAGTGTTATTTAATGCAGTTTTTCAGGTCCTGGACATACCTACAGCTTTCAACTTTTTGTTAGGTCGTCCATGGCTTCATGCAGTAGGGGCGGTTTCTTCAAGTCTTCACTAGAAAGTGAAGTTTGTGACGAAAGGGAAGCTTATTACAGTTCGAGGAGAGGATGCGTTCAAGATTTATCATGAGACGGCTATCCCTTACATTGAACCAGATTGTAAAGAAGAATCTAGTTTTCAAGCATTTGAGTTGGTTTTGACCATTCACGTCTCTCAAGGCACTACCCTACCCACTCCAAAGTTATCAAAGTCAGCGATCATGGTAGGCAAGACCATGGTCGGGAGCGGTTTTGTTCCAGGTAATGGTTTAGGCCGACATGGTCAGGGCACTCGCCAACCAATTGAGGCCGGGCATAATTCATATACTACTAGATTGGGCTATCGTGGTAGAGGTGGACGATCCTATAGAGGAAGAGGAAGAGGACAAGGACGAACTGGCTTCATTATACCCCATATTAGGTCCACATTCCCTAGGCCTGCGAAAATGATGCATGAGGAAGAAGGGGCGATCGATACCTATGTTCAATACCCCAAGCCTCCAGGTGTTGATGTTGATGTTATTCCTATTGGATGGAGAGAGGCAGACAAGCCAAGTGCAAACACCATTCGATCCACTGGGAAAGACGACGCACTCGGAGGAATGGCCGAATTATTCAAAGAGAATTTCGTGTTTGCCATCGACGAAGTTCGAGAGTAGGAGAATTTTAATTATTTGCACACTCCTCTACGCAGGAGTTTTTATTGCTTTCCATATTTGCATTTTCATTCCTAGGTTTTTTATCATTTCAATAATGTAATTTGCTTTTTCATCCAATAAAATTTTCATGTTTTGAGGGCATGTTGAAGTACACCAAACCGGCCTGGTGATGATATCCAGCCGATAAAAGAAAAGAAAAATCCAAGGAGAATTCTGAGGCCTGGGCTTCATCATGCTTCCTCGTGTCAAAAATTTTAGGGGTTTTCGCCAAAGAATTTCGTAAAAAGAATTTCAAAAAAATCTAGGTGACCCTTTTTGTTTTTCTGATCCATCTACATTCCGTTTCAGGGATGATCGTATAGCATGCAAAGGTATGGAAATGATCCAATCCAATGCGACATGTGCCAATAATGATGATCCCGAAGACTCGATCAAAGATTCCATTGAGATGCAACGTAGCTGGGAGCAGCACGAAAAAGCCAAGGCTCTCACATCCGAGCAGACTGTCACTATTAATTTAGGTGACACCTGAAGAAGCCAGAGAGGTGAAAATTGGGGCAAGTCTCCCCAAAGATGAGGCCAAGCACTTAATTCAGCTACTGAAGGAATATCAGGATATCTTTGCATGGACCTATGCTGATATGCCTGGTTTAGACCCATCAATTGTGGAGCATTGCCTACCTACTAATCCGGATGTGCCACCTAAGAAGCAAATGTTGCGGAGAACTAAGCCCAAGCTTTCAAAGAAGATAGAGGAGGAAGTGATGAAGCTATTGAAGGTAGGATTCATTGAAGTCTCACAGTACCCCGAATGGGTGGCCAACATTGTTCCAGTAATGAAGAAGGACGGTCGGGTTCGAGTTTGTGTTGATTATCGGGATCTGAACAAGGCTAGTCCGAAAGATGATTTTCCGTTACCACACATAGACGTCCTTGTGGATAGTACCGCTGGTTTTGAATTATTCTCATTTATGGATGGTTTTTCCGGATACAATCAAATAAGGATGAAGGAGGAAGACAAGGAAAAGACTGCTTTATCACCCCATGGGGAACCTTTCATTATAAGGTTATGCCCTTCGGACTAAAAAATGCTGGGGCAACTTACCAGCGAGCCATGATAGCATTGTTTCATGACATGATGCATCAAGAAATTGAGGTCTATGTTGATGATATGATTGCAAAGACTCGACCTGGAAAAAGCCACGTCAAGACCTTGAAGAAGCTGTTTGATCGGCTCCGTGAGTTCAAGCTTCGACTAAATCCCGCTAAGTGCGTATTCGGAGCAACATCCGGTAAATTACTCGGATTCATTGTGAGCAGTGAAGGGATTGAAATCGACCCAGCTAAATTCATTTCCCAACTTTCTGAAACTGCCAAGCCATTCTTCAAGCTCCTAAAGAAGAATGCACGAGTCAACTGGGACAATGAATGTTTAGAAGCGTTCGACAAGTTGAAGTGTTACTTGATGAATCCACCAATGCTTGTCCCGCCATCACTGGGGCATCCTTTAATTCTCTACCTCACCATTCATAATGAGTCACTAGGTGTAATGTTGGCTCAAGAAAGTCCTGTTGATAGAAAAGAACAGGCCATTTACTACTTGAGCAAGAAGTTCACTGTATCAGAGCTGAAGTATCCTCATGTCGAAAAGACTTGTGTGGCTTTGGTGTGGGTATTGTATAGATTGTGACAATATACATTACATCACCAGACTTTCCTCGTGATTGAGAATGACCCCATCAGGTACTTACTTGATCAACCCGCTTTGGTAGGTAGGTTGGCCAAATGGCAAATTTTAATTTCTGAATTTGATGTGCAATTCATGCCACAAAAGTCGGTTAAAGGACTAGTGATCGCAGACCTATTGGCCGAGAATTCAGGAATCTCTAATGACAATGATAGTCTCCTTGATGACCGTGTCTTGAATGTGAATGAAGACTTGTGGAAGATGTTCTTTGATGGAGCTGTAAACTTGTCTGGTTCTGGTACTGGGGCAATTCTGATATCCCCAGATGGACAACACCATCCAGTGGCTGCAAAATTGATATTCCCATGCACTAACAATGTGGCTGAGTATGAAGCTTGCATCCTCGGGCTTCAGGCCGCAATTGAGATAGGTGTGGCCAAGTTAAAAGTGTTCGGAGACTCCACACTAATCATAATGCAGACCGTAGGTGAATGGAAGACCAAGGAGGCCAAGTTGCTCCCATACCACAAGTATTTAGAAGATCTGGTGGAAAATTTCGAGGAAGTTTCGTTCGAGTACTTACCAAGGTCTCATAATCAATTTGCAGATGCACTTGCGACATTGTCTTCTATGTTGCAAGTCACTGATGGATTAGAGGTTGAGCCTTTGAAAATAGAGGTTTTGCCGAAACCAATTTATTGCATGGTAGTGACAGAAGAACCAGATGGAAAACCATGGTACCATGACATCATGACCTATATTCAAAAGCGAGAGTTCCCAGAAGGTAGCAATCCAGCTGACCGAAAGCATCTCATGAAACTTGCCTCCAAATTCTTTATTAGTGGAGATACATTATACAAACGGTCTTTCGACTCCGTCCTACTTAGATGTGTCAATGCTAAGGAAGCCACTCAGTTGATGGAAGAAATACATGAGGGAGTGTGTGGTCCTCACATGAGTGGCCACATGTTAGCAAAAAAGATTATGAGACTAGGTTACTTCTGGTTGACCTTGGAGACCGATTGCATTCAACATGCCCGTAGTTGTCACCGTTGTCAGATTTATGGAGACAAGATAAATGTTCCTCCAAATGAGCTACATCAACTGTTAGAATCATGGCCTTTTTCGATGTGGGGCATCGATGTAATTGGCCCAATTAATCCGAAAGCCTCGAATGGTCATCGTTTCATCCTTGTCACTATCGATTATTTCACAAAATGGATAGAGGCAGCATCCTATGCAGTTGTCACCGCAAAGAATGTCGTGAAGTTTGTGCGACGGGATATTATTGCCCGTTATGGCGTGCCTGAAGCCATTATCACAGATAATGGGACAAACCTGAACAACAAACTTGTCGATGATTTGTTCAAAGAATTCAAAATTCATCATTTGAATTCATCGCCCTATCGCCCTCAGATGAATGGTGCGGTTGAAGCAAAATAATAAGAATATCAAGAAAATTCTGTCAAAGACAGCTGATAACTATCGTGACTGGCATGAGAGACTTCCTTACGCTCTGATGGCGTATAGGACTTCAGTTCGTACCTCTACTGGGGCAACTCCTTTTTCTTTGGTGTATGGCATGGAAGCAGTCCTGCCAATTGAAGTAGAAATCCCTTCTCTAAGAGTTTTGTCTCAGTCTAAGCTGACGGAAGCTGAATGGGCACAACAGAGGTATGACCAACTCAATTTGATTGATGAAAAGCGATTGAAGGCCATATGTCATGGTCAATGTTATCAACAGCGGGTGGCCAAGTCCTTTAATCGGAAGGTTCGCCCAAGGCGTTTCAAGGTCCATGATTTGGTGCTACGCAAGATGCTACCAATTATCCTTGATCCTCGTGGCAAGTTCACTCCAAATTACAGTGGGCCATACATCGTGAAGAAAGTACTTCCCGGAGGTGCTTTAATCTTAGCAGAAATGGATGGGCGTGAATTCACAAATCCTGTAAATTCTGATGCTGTAAAGAAATACTATCCATGAATAAAATGGCTCGTAAAAACCTTTTCCTCACTCAAAGTTGGTCAAATCTCTAGTATATAATGTTACATGTTTTATTTTTGTAGGGGCAAAGAATGGATATGAGCAACGGTGTCTTTTATCTTTGTAAGGTACCTCTATGAGCCTCCTTACAAAGAGAGGCAAGACACGGACACTCAACAGCTTTGACTTTATGGTTTGATATGCAAGAATAAGGCATAACATTTTGTCATTATAGAATGCTTTCACATGATGTGCAATTCACCAATTCCACTTGAAATTTATCAAAATGGATAATTTAGTGAAGGATGTTGAGTTACTTGAACATGCTAAATGATGCTAAATGAGATGTGAAAGGCAAGCCTTATCCCATATACAGTCCCTTGTTTACACATTGTGATGTGAGTGTGGAAACGTTTTGTGTTTCAAGGTGAAGAGTTTTCTTGCAAGAAGTACGGCAGCTGAAATGACGAGAGGCAGTTCATTTGTTTAACCCTTTTAAGCCCAAATACTTGAAGAATTTCTTTCATACTACCCCTGTCAAGGACCACCCCACATCGGGGCAAATGGAGGTAAGTTGGCATTAAAGGAGAGTGAAATGGATAGAAATTTTCTTGCTCTCACTTGCATCAATCTTCAAGTCATGCTATTACATTAAATTCATGTGGTAATTTAAGTGCCTTAGGATGACGAAGAGCGTTTTTTTTTCACTATCCTACACACTTATATCCTTTGCATAGCCCACTTGAGCCTGCAATTTCATTTCTTTAAACCCAGTTGGTGATCATCCCCCACACTGGGGCAAGGCAAGACAATCATGAAGACCTTTGAAGGTTCGAGTGTCATAAAATACTTGACACACACATTGTGCGAGTCCAAGAACTAAAATCAAAATAGAACTAAGGGGCATGAAAAAGCGGTGTGCCTGGTAAAAGCAAGGCCAATGCCCATGAAAAGAAAAGAGAAATGACTGGTGAATTGGGGGGCATATAAAAAGCGATGTACCTGATCGATGCCCATCATCAAAGAAAATGATCTCCAGTTGAATAATCATTGGCATCAGTGATAAACTCTTGAGCCAATAAAGAAATCTGTCAAGAAGACAATCCGTGGTGAAGAAAATTGGTGGTAATGTCAAGATGATCACCAACTCTTACCCATTACACACATCTTTGAGCCTAACGATCATTTTGTTTCTCAAACCCAAGAACCAAGCCTGTGTTACGTCCCTTACAAAGTCTCTTCAGATTATGGCACTTGAATTAACATAGGAATTCATATGTTTTAAGCATTGCTCGAAGAAGTGTGAGCAAGATTATTTCTTTCTCATTTTGCAGGGTTCTTGACTTGTAAACCCGGTGATGATTACAGAATTGTTCTTTCAATAGCCTTGACTCAAAGAGTCTCTTTTGCTAAGCCATTGACCAAACCCACATTACAATCCTTGTCAAAGACCTCTCAGATTGGTAAGGTTGTACTGATTGCAAGAAAATTTGAACTCTTGTTGACAAGATAATGATAAGATTGAGCGATATATTCCCGCATCAATGGTCGGGACAAATAACCCCTCCTAAATGAGAGCGAGTGAAAAAGCATTTTTCACACCAAAAGTGTCTCATTTAGCATGTTCAAGAGATTCACACTATAACTGAAAATTGTCATTGTGATAATTTTTCCAGTAGAAGCTTGATAAAGCCATCATGCATGGACCTTAATTGAATTTTTCTCAAAGACCAAAAAAATTGTCTTTGAAACCCTGAGTTTGTTTAGTCATCTTGGTGCTTGATGAGAATTCCAAGTACCCATTTATAAAATGTTTTCAAATGTCTAGTTTGAGTTCCAGATGTTTGAACCTTTAAACACTTGATGTGATTTCCAAGTGCTTGTCTTTTCAAACATCTGATGTGATTTCCAAATGTTTAGTAAAATATTTTCAAATGTCTAGTGTGAACCCCATATATTTGAACCCTTAAACGCTTGATGTGATACCAAGTGTTTGTCTTTCCAAACGTCTGATGTGACTTTCAGATGTTTAGTAAAAACCCCATATATTTGAACCCTTAAACGCTTGATGTGATACCAAGTGTTTGTCCTTCTAAAACGTCTGATGTGATTTCCAGATGTTTAGTAAATGTTTTCAAATGTCCAGCATGAATTCTAGAATTTAAATCTTTAAATGCTTGATGTGACTTCCAAGTATTTGTATTTTCAAACATCTAAATGTGATTTCCAAGTGTTTAGGATCTGATGAGAGTTCCAGATCTCTAAAGACTTTGAGCCTTTCAATTATCTAAGAGATTTCCAGATGTTGATCGGTCTTATAGGAATCATTTCACACCTAATAATACTTTTCTGAATCTCCAAATAAGTATGACAGGTACGTGTTCTTCTTTGCATTTGCATTTCATTAAGCATGGAGACATAGAAATATATGCTCTCGATAAAATCATTGCATTTACATTGCATTATTGCATGACCTTGCATTTCAAAAAATTTTAGATTTATTTGAAAAAGAAGTCGTTAACATTTGCATATACATTCCATATTCATTTTGCATTCATTTTGCGTTTGCATTTCATTGAGCATAGACACATTGAAATATATGTTCTTGACCAAATCATTGCATTTACATGGCATTCTTTATTGCAAGATATTGCATTTATTTGAGTCCATTTCTTTAAAAAAAAGGTCATTACAATTAGTATTTGCATATTCATTTTGCATGGATTAAATTTAGGTGTCATTTATCTTTGAAGGAAACCTCTACGAGCTTCCCTTCAAAGAAAGGCAGCTGTTGACACCTAATATTTTAAAAATAATAATAAATTAAATAAAATTCAGTTTTTTTGAAAATCTTTGTTGTTGAAAATATATTCTCATTTCAAAATTTAAAAAATTAACCGTTTGATTTTTGGAGCCATTTTTTGTTGAGAAGATGAGTAGATATCGGGAAATCTTCAACGATTTTGAGTCTTTCCTCTATAAAAGAGGGCAAGTCTTTGGTTCAGGGGGGGTTTCTCTTCGTCGAAGAAAAAAAAAGAAGGGAAAAACTGAAGAAAGAGAAAAGTCAAAAGAAAAAGGTATAGAGAAGAGAAGACACAGAGAGAGATGACGTGAGGAAAGCAGAAAAGTAAAGAGAGTCAGTCGGGTTTTTGAGGGAAAGAGAAGAAAAAGCCTCCAGAAAAGTCAAGAAGCAGAGGGAGAAGACGTGAGAGTGACTGGAGAGAGAGAAAAGGATAAAAAAAAAAAGGAGAAAAAAGTTACTGTTCATCCTCTCCGGAGCTTCCCCCGTCCGCATCCGCTCGACCGGTCATCCGCCTCCGCCGCTGCACGTCCCAGCGTCCAGCGACCGCATCTTCGCCGGAGCTTCCTCCACGTCTGCCCGGCGCCCGACGTCCTGCCGACCCGCGTCGCTTGCCGCCCCGAAGCCAGCCACGACCGCCGCGTTGCCCCGAATCCTCTGTTGCAGCACATCGGTGACTCGCGAGCCCTCCTCGCCGCTCCACTCCCTCCGCGACGCCAGACTTGCACCCGACGCCGTCCGCCGCTCCGTGCTCTCCCCCCGCGACGCCGGACCTGCGCCCTGAAGCCAGCCGCGACCACCGCGCCGCCCCGAAGCCAGCCGCAACCTGCTGCTCGCAACCACCGTGCGCCACCCCGCCTCTGCACCAGCGTCATCCCTGAAACCCGTCAGCGACGCCAGCAGACCACCCCGCAACCCGCGAGCGCACCCTCGTCGCTCCGGCAGCCCATCCCGCAGCAGCTCGCCTCCTGCCGTCCACCGCCGCACCGAAGCCCTGCTGCTCCGCCTGCACCAGTATCCGAGGCTTGCCTCACCGCGACCTCCTGCTTGCTTACCACAGCTCGCATCCTCACCTCTGCAGCAACCGACGCCGGCTCCACGCCCGAACAGGACCATTTGCTGCCTCCTCTGTTTTGCTGCAGGTCTGGTTACTGCCGAACCTCGCCGGAGCTCCGACGGACAGCCCTTGTTCCGAACGGCGACCCATCACCGAACCACCATCTGCTCCTCGCCATTCCTCAAGCCAACCGTGAGTTGGACTAGGTGATTTTCTAGATATTTGATTTCATGTTTCTTTTTATATATTCTAACTTGATTTGTTTTGATTTATTTTTATCATTAGGAAATTCGTCATATTAAGTTATGATAATAAAAAATATTGACCCGCGAGACGTCTGGTTAGATTTTTGATTATTTTGACTTTTTATGGCAAATTCATGAATTTCTTTATATCATTGATTCATATTAAAATGCCATTGATTTACATGGATGGATTTTTATTTTAGCGTGTTATTATTTGCTCATCACATATCATGCATATCATATTAGATATTTAGGTTTATATGCATTTCATATTTGAAGCAACATATTTTAGTTTTTTTTAAGATTCATGTAGAATTAGGATGATTTTCCTTTAATAAAACCAAAACACAAAAAAAATTAAAATTAAAAAAAATGTTATTTAGGTTATGTAGATTTCATAATGTGCACATTACATGTTGTGCTTTAATTAGTGGGTTATAGGTTAATGTTTTAATATTCTCATCATGTAGTAATTTTTAATATATAAAAAAAAAATGCCAAAATTAGTATTGCATCATTATCTCTTAAAGTCATTTTAAAAAAAAAAAAAACACAAAAGATCATTTAATTGGTTAGTTAATAGGTTAATTCATAATTAATCTTTCATATCATCATTATTTAGCATAGGTTGCATATATGTATAAAAAATTTAATCATCATTAAAATAAAATCATAAAAGAGCATGCATGTAGAAATACCGTCATTCATCCCATATCACGTAGCACATGCATATTTAGGATTATATAAATTAGATTGCATACATATAGTGATAAGTTTAAGTCATACCATATGAATTGCATCTCACATATCATTAAAATAAAATCCATGCACATTAAATTTAGATTAAGATTGCATATAATTAACATTTTTTTTTTTAAAATTAGGTGTCATGTCATTTAGAAATCATGTTTAGGGCATGCATTTTTATTAGCAATTTTTTTATTGAATGTTATTTTATTGATTGTGCACCCGTATGACCACCATTTGCATGTTAGTAGCTTATGTTTAAATTAATTAACATTGCTACTAAATATTCTTTTAAATTAAAATAAAAGGTACCGAAATGGCGTTAGACTAATCTAGCGTAATCATGTCCCCGGATTTATTGAATCTCTGGTTCATAAAAATAAAATATTCTCCCATACTTTATTTGGGTTTCTAATCAAACCCTAATTGATTAGTGGCGGCTCCAAATTGAATTGAAATTGCATGTTTAAATGAGTTAATTTCCATCAAGTCGCGATTGGTAGGACTTGGGAGGGTCTAGTGGTGCTTCTTATTGTGCCAAGTTTTATTGAAGACAAAGGATTTAGTAATCCATTAACCTAAACTTTAGGATTGCCCATAAGAAAATTTTAGGTCGTGACATTGCAGCTAATGATGAGATTGATGAAGGAGTTGAGGCTAAGATTGATATTGAAGATGGTGGAGATGTAGTCGTTGATGATGAGGTTGAGAAGAAAACAATTGATGTTGATGATGTTCCTCAAGAGTAGTCAAGGAGATCAACAAACGAGTATGTGCTTCTCATTGATGGGGGAGAACCCAAGAATTTCCAAGAAGTTAATATCCACAAGAATGAATGGATGAAAGTAATGCAAGACAAGATGCAATCCTTGCATGATAATCCCACCTATGATTTGCTGAAGCTACGAATGGGTCGAAAAGAACTCAAGAACAAATGGATGTTTAGGTTGAAGACCAAAGAAAGCAGCTTCAAATTATGTTATAAAGCAAGATTGATGGTGAAGGGTTTTGGTTAGCAGAAGGAAGTTGATTATAAGGAGATTTTCTCTCATGTTGTAAAGATGTCATTTATTCAAGTAGTTCTGTGGCACCCCTCGACGGCCCCCGATCCGCTAGAGTCACCACAGTTCGCTTTTCCTTTTTCTTTCCCAAATAACAAGTCACTCTGATACCATTTTTAGTTGCAGCGGGTCCATACAACCATAGGGGTTTACATCTTTTATTAACGGTCCCTTGCGCAATTTATATAACGGAAGCATATCCAACAATTCCCTTCCCTACATTCAGAAATTGATGCACACCTACTAAACATCTTATATAAGTTAAAGCCGGACACGTTTATTTACATAAAGCATATGGACATCTTTAGTCAGTACATCGAAATGCCAATGTTTCTATACTCGGCTATACTTTAAAAGATGACCGACATCTCCTCCCACAATCGTATGCTTAAGGTCCATCAACTAGTGTTAGTGTCCAAAGGTTCCCTCCTTTGCTATCCTTCTCCCCGCGGTCATATCCAACCGCTCAAACCATCTACTAATCTAAAATGTTGGTCCCCAAAAGGGGTGAGTACAACCACTCAACAGATAAAGGAATCCAATAACCACTCAATGCATCATACAAATCATACATGCATTGCAGGCGTAACTTACCTTGCAGCCATGCGTAATACTATCATGCATCATCATGCCTTATCATCATGCGTATCATATCATCATATGTCATCATCATAATCATCATCATGGCATCATTATATCATACATGTCATCCTTATCATGACATCATCACATCACATATTATCATCATCATCATCATGCATATCATACCATGGGTGATCATCATATCACATCACATATCATCATCATCATCATCATCATGCATATCATTATGCATATCATACCATGGGTGATCATCATATTACATCACATATCATCACCATCATCATGCATATCATCATGCATATCATACCATGGGTGATCATCATATCACATCACATATCATCACCATCATCATGCATATCATCATGCATATCATACCATGGGTGATCATCATATCCTATCACGTATCATCACCATCATCATGCATATCATCATGCATATCATACAATATCATGCCATGAGTTAATTTTCATATTTATCTTTAAATTTGTTCACTACATCACCCTTCCTCGATTCATCAATTTTATCTCATATTTTACACTCGCATCTCATGCAAGAAAAACCTCCGGGCATGTATCCAAGATACAACCGGGCATCCGGCACCCCACATTCTGGGCATCTCGCATCCCAACTAGCATCACAAGGAACCTCCGGGCATGTATCCAAGATACAACCGGACATCCGGCCTTTACCCTTCTAGCCGGGCATCTCGCACCCAAATCCTGGCATTGCGAGGCATTCCCTTCGGGCAAAGACCTCCGACAGGGCTTCCGGGATTATGTACCGACATACCACCAGGCCTCCCCTGGAATTACGTACCATATACCACCGGGCATCCCGACACTACCGGGGAATCTCCGGAATTACGCCACTAGGCCACCAGACATCATCATCCACCACAACCTCTTACTCACATATCATTTTCCACATTCACCATCCTTTTAATCTCATTATTACATGGCATATGATTCACACATGCATCACAATTTATGATCATACATACACCAATGTTATATAACAATGCATAATAAATTCAATGGAATTCATGGCCAATAAAATAATCCCTTTTTATTTTTTTTATTTTTTTATTTTTTATTTATTATTATTATATTTTTATTATATTATTATATTTATTTATTTTATTATTATATTTATTTATTTTCATAAATAAATATTAAATTTAATATCTATGATTTTCCCAAAATCATAATATTCAAACAATCACTAAACAAAACAATAGGATCACAATTTCATACAAAATTCATGGCCAAATTGAATTTCTCATAATTTCACAATTTCCACAAAATAGCACATGATATTCGGATAATGACCAGAATTGCACAGTTTCCAAATAAATTCGATTAAAATACTCATATGGCCTTCAAAAATTACGAAATTTTACAGGGTGATAGCCAACACATTTTCGTGCATTTTTCATGAAGAACTCTAAGCCAAATTATTTTTATATTAATTTATACAACCCCACGAAACTTCTGGAACCACTACCACGTCGTCCAGAATACACATCTCCGAAATATTAAGATTTCACCCATCTATTCTCTTTATTTTCCTCTGAAATTTGAGTATGTTATGTACCAAGGTGTCCTTTAAAAGTTTCATGAAGAGATCTAGGTCAAATAACCAAATTATGGTCACCATTTAAGTCCATGAAGTCTCGGGTGTCTCGGAATACGTCACCAGAACCATCATTTCCAAGATCTAGCCGATTCACCAAGATATACTTGTTCTTTTCGCTTCAAATTTGATTATGTTGTATTTTAAGGTGTTACCTACAACTTTCATGAAGACATCGAAGTCAAATCTTCAACAGAAATCAACATGCAAACAAGAATCCAGCAAGAGGTCATTGAAAACTTCACAGATCTAGGGTCTCCGTATAATAGAAGTTTAACCCCCCATATCTCCATAATTTTCCACAGACGTTAGCTACAACTTTCATGAAGACATCACAGCCAAAATCGAACTCTAAACATGCATGAAAGCTCTCACAACATTCTGACTCAAACAGTTCATACGAAAATATTCCAGATCTAGCATCTCCGTAGGATGAGGGTTTGACCCCTCAAAGCTCCATCATTTTCCACGAAATTTCATTATGTTATATTTTAAGTTGTTAGCTACAACTTTCATGAAAAAATCGAAGCCAAAATCGGACTCTAAACACACATGCAAGCTCAAACAAGTTTGTGACTCCAAACAGTTCACGCGAAAACATTGGTGCAAAAGTAGAAAGTGGATTCCCAACTTGCCTCTAGACCTCACGAACAGCACGAGCGGACGGCGGCGAACGGGCTCCTTTTCCTCCTCTCTCGGCCTCCCCTCTCTCTCGCATCTCACTCTCTCGGCTCACTCTCTTGGCCGAATGGCCAACCAGCCATTCTCTCTCCTTTCCTTCCCCTTTTTATACCCCCTTAAACCTTATCATTAGCTTGCCTCCCCAATGCCCAATGCATGCCACCCCTCTTGCCACTTGTCACAACACATGCAAGATGGGCTTTTGGGCTTGGGCTTGGGCTGGCCACTCTTGGGCCTCCTCTTGGGCTGGTCGACAGCCCCCTTGTGGGCTTCAATGGGCTGGCCAACTTGGCCCATTAAAGTTCCACTCTTGGGCTTAAGGCCTAATCGAATTTTGACCCTCTTTTTCCCTTTTTTTTTTGAATTTCTTTTATAAATATTTTAAACTTTAAATTTTCCACATGGCCAAAGTCTTATGACATTTCATTTATTGAAATTTAATTTATAAAGTGCATGGCCAAGCATAGATTATTAATTTATCCTATAGTCCTAAATTCAAAATTCATAAACATAAGCACAATAACACCTAGCCTTAAGAAAACTAATGGCTAACACATAGACCATAGGTAATCTCATTACCTAATTATAGGCTTTAATTTCTCTAGAGGTTGACTTGAATTTTGGGATGCCACAAGTTCTTGGTTTGGTAGCAACCTTGAACTTGGAAGTCGAGTAACTCGATGTTAAAATGGCATTCTTACATGGTGATCTTAATGAGGAGTTATATATAGAGCAACCCAATGGTTTTGAGACCAAAGGTAAGGAAAATCATGTATGCAGGTTCCTCTACATGCTCAAACAAGCTCTAGGGCAATGGTACAAGAAGTTTGATTCATTCATGGAGAAGAATGAATGCAAGAAGAAAATGGGAGATCATTGCGTGTTCATCAAGAAGTTTAATGACGGTGATTTTTTAATTCTTTTATTATATGTTGATGATATGTTAATTGCGGGGCATGATGTCAGAAAAATCATAAAGCTCAAGGAGGATTTGAGCAAGGAATTTGCCATGAAGGATCTTGGACCGGCAACGTAAGTACTTGGGATGAGGCTATCGCATAATAGAGCTTGTGGAAAGTTATGGTTATTCCAAGAGAGATGTGTAGAGAAAATTGTGCAAAACTTTAACGTAAGCAACGCCAAAACAGTAAGTTCACCTTTGGCTAGTCATTTTCATCTTAGCACGAGACAGTGTCCCTCAAGTGAAAAGAAGAAGGAATAGATGTTGAAGATTCCATATGCCTCTCCCATCGGATGTCTCATGTATGCAATGGTATGCACATGACTAGATATTGGAATTTTTAGCTGATACATGGCAAATCCTAACAATCAACATTGGGAGGCTGTTGAGTGGAGGAAAGATCTAGTTTGTGTTTGTGTTTTGGTGATGAAAAATCGATACTTGAAGGGTTCACCAATGCAGACATGGCGGGAGATGTAGATTCTAGGCAATCTACATCTGGTTATTTAATGACTTTTGTAGGTGGAGCTATCTCTTGGCAATCATGATTGCAAAAGTGAGTTGCACAGTCCACAACAAAGTTTGAATACATAGCTGCCACTAAAGCTAGGAAGAGATTTGCGGATGAAGAAATTTCTGCAAGAGTTGGGGCACAAGCAAGATAAGTATGATGTGCATTATGATAGCTAAAGCATTATTCATCTTTGTAAAAATTCCACATTTCAAGGATGAAGTATATTGATATCAGATTCATTGGATATGTGAAGTGTTGGAAGAGAAGCGATTGAAGCTCAAGAAGATTCACACGAACAAAAGTGGTGTTGATGAGAAACTAAAATTCTATAAGAAAAAGGTTGGTTTATCGAAGTGATAATAATGTTTAAGACCCTCCATGTGATGAAGCTAGTTCGAACACCTAGAATAGGGGTGAATAGGTGTTTAAAAGAAGTATTGACAAATAAATGTAGAATAAAATAAGTTACGAGGAAAGTCTAAATAAGGATTAGAGTTCGATAAACAAGCTATCAGACTTCTAGTAAATGTTCAAAATCTATTATGTGATAGAACGGACTTATGAAATAACCTGTACATATGAGACAGACTTAAATAAGGAGAGTTAATGGAAGAGAATGTTGCACATAAATTTATAGTAGTTCGTCTTAGATCAAGCCTACATCTACTCTCCCACGTTAACAGCCTACTGGCCGAATTCCACTATATAATCAACAAAAGATTACAACTTTGAGTGCAAACAATCAGTGGTAAATCACACTATCTCACTAAGTCACTCTTTTGGTATTTCTTTCACAATCACATACGTTTAAACTCGCAAAAGAAAAATGTATGATTGAAATTCGCTTAGACTTTGGAATTATAGATTCTTGGCCTCATCTCTTTTTTTGCTCCTCAATCCTTAGTCACTTTAAATACTCTTCCACTTCCAAACTAGCCGTTAGATATTATCTAGATAATTTTTCCAATTTATTCGTTGGACAGATTTGTATTGAGAAGATTTAGTAGCGTGACAGAAGTAGAATCTCAAGTTGATTCTGATCACCCATACAAATAAAATCTTGGTTTGCATAGGTAGAACTTCTCTGTTTAGAAAGTTCTTGTCTTCAAGATCCAATTATCAATCAATTAGATTGGGTCAATCAAATCTATATTGATGTAGAATTCAAATCAGATCATTAGCTGTTATACATTTGGGCTTGTGTCATGTTTTGTCAAGTTGTTTTGTTTTGAATATGCTTCATTCTTAATTTTCACATTCTGGACATATGTCTCATTTTGGACCTTGTCACATTTTAGACTTTTGTCTCATTCTGGACCTTATCACGTTTCTAGACTTATGTCTAGTTCTGTATATAAAGTCTAAGAGTATTCCATCTAAAGATACTTTATAATATGGACGTAAGTTTGAACATATTCTACTTCTAAACATATTTAATCTTAAGGTCTAGATACAATTTGAATAAATTCAGCTATAGCATAAAGTCTATCTTCGATTCTTTCAAGTATAAACCTTGATAATATCATTTACAAATTTTATTATCTACATAGTTTGATACTCAATCATTAAACATGTTAATAGCATTTGATTTATTTTGTCATCTTCAAAATATCATAAGGGATTTCCCTAACAATTTCCTTATTTTTGATGATGACAAAACAATCTCAAAATATAAATGTGTAAACACACTTTTAATAAATCAGGGCAATCTTAAGCACATAAAAGTCTTTAAATATGAGATATTCAAAGAGTGTAACTTGAATTAAAAGATTGCAGAAGATAGCAAATAGATTGAGCATAATTATATATGGAAAGATAATCGCAGCTTAAAAAAGTCATATCAACACATATGCATATATAACAGCAAATATCTAAAAAAATTACGGATTATAAAATTCACTTACCCTTTTTGTCATAATAAAACGACAATGTAAATAAGAAATTTGTTAATGACAAAAGGTAATAAAAGATGCACTAATTGGATTTTGTAGAACTTAACAAGTTCTAACACATTTACCTTTTCCATCATTCTATAATAATCAAGATCATGATTAATTCAAAATGATTTTTCCATAATTGATCAATGATCCCCCTCAACTAATTGTCATTTTGATGTGATCACGATTCTCCCCCTTTCTTTTGGAATCGTTTTCTCCCTCCAAGGTATATGTTTGAAATATACTATTGATTTAAAGTTGATCATTGCCAATCTTCGCATGATATACTTTTCTGATTGCACCATGGTTTGCATAGATTCGCAATCATGCTTCCCCTATAGAATTTCCTACAATGAATTAATTTCCTTTTTGGTATCCATGAATATGAATCATTCCTTTTTGTTAGAATAAAATATGCAATCTTCATAAATAATCAAATATTCTTTCTAAACTCATCATAATAAAGTATTTAAGGAAGAATATCTTACATAATGAATTCATATCTCATAAAACAAATTTCCACTTTGCAAAATATGACAAAATTTGAGAGCATAAAATTAGACAAAATAATATGAAATATCTCTAAAAAAGATATCAAATCAATCACACATATTAGATCAAATCCCAACTCATTAGAATATTATGCACAAGAAATTCTCACTTAGGTAAACCATGATAAAATCAGAGGGAATAAAATCCTTGAGTATTTATCCAATCAATTAGATTATTTTTAAACTGAAAGCAAGATGTCAACCAATCATATTTATTCAAATAAATTCCATCTTACTAATTACCAAAAATATATCACACAAATCTTCCCAACAAATCATAGAATACAGTCATTATAAAGTCTAAATCAATCGAGGCACAAAGATGATATATTGAATATCAAGTGTAATGAGAATTTTTTAATTATGCACCCAAACCAAACTGAAAACTTAAAAATATACCTTCCTTACCAAATACTCTTTCTTCTTTTCATTTACGTCCTACAAAAGCAACTCATTTTTTCTTTGGTACCCAAATCTGCTTGGGTTCATGAGAATTAGTAGAATATGTTATTTTATCATTTCTTATTTAATTGGTCTCCAGACTTTAGGAGATGCATTCTCAAAGTATTATGGATCTCCACATTTAGAGCACTTAAGAGCACTTTGGCTAATAGGTTTTCAAAGAGCTTTTGAAAATGCCGTTATAAATAAGTCTAGAAGGTTCTTATTTGAGTCTCTCCTTGACTTTAGGAAAGTCTATTAAATAATCACTTTCTTTATTGAAATCAAGTCTCGACTTATTAAAATAAGGTAATTGTATGGAAAAAATATGCTCTATTTTTTTAAACCCTTTGAAAATTTCTCGAAATATTTGAAAATTCTTCCTTTAAAAAATCATTTTCTTTGACAAGTAAATCTCGACTTTCTTTTATTTGTAGAAAATCTTTTTGCAAAATTTCAAACTTTTCTTTTTAAGAAAGATCATATTGCCTAAGCCATGAATTATCATTTTTTAGTTCAGAGACCTTTGTAAGATTGTAGAGTGCCTATCAGTTCATCAACAGAGAGGGGCATAATTCTCTATATCTTCGGATTGATGTTTTCACATGGTTCCAGTCCTTTGAAAGTTTTCGCAAAAGTTTGTTGACCTTCATTAGGGCATAATTGATTGATCTTGATATGTTAAACCATTTACAATTTCTATAAAATGGCTAAACATATCCAATTGATTCTCCAGCCTTCATCTTGAAAGATTCACATATGGCCAAGCAAATGTTCACCTTCGTCTCTTTTACACGATTTGTACCTTCATAAGTAATATGAAGTTTATTCCAAACTTCTTTAAATGTTTCACATGAAGATATTCTATTATACTTAGTAGGAGATAATGCATAATATAAAGAATAAATGATTTTTGCATCAAAAGCTTCTCTTTTGGACATCTCCATCTAAGGCATAGGAGCAGGGGTTTGGTTTCTTTGTCTTTGCTATGCTTATTTGATGTAGATGTAGAGGTGGGATTGATTCCTTTTTTCCACAACATCCCATTGTAAGGGATCTCTAGATCTTAACAATGTTTTCATTTTGTTTTTCCAAATGTTATATTTATTTCCATCGAAATAGGATAGCCTAGTGTTGCTTTACCCTTCAATCAACCCTGGTGGCAAGATACTAGCCATAAAAAATCTTAAGCTTAGAAGTAAAAAAATTTCAATAAAACAAGCATTTGGCTCTAATACCAATTGATGAAGCTAGTATGAACACCTAGAGGGGGATGAATAGGTGTTTAAAAGAAGTCTTGACAAATAAATGCGAAATAAAATAAGTTGCGAACAAAGTCTGAATAGAATAGACTTCTGATAAAACCAGTAAGTATGCAACATACTTAAATAATGAGAATTAAAGGAAAAGAATGTTGCACATGAAATTTATAATGATTCGGCTTAAATGAAGTCTACGTTCATTCTTTCACTCTAATAACCAACTAGCTGGATTCCACTATATGATCAACAAAAGATTACGACTTTAAGTGCAAACATTCAGTGGTAAATCACACTATCTCACTAAGTGTATGATCAAAATTCGCTCAAACTTTGGAATTATAGATTCTTGGCCTCATCTCTTTTTTTGCTCCTCAATCCTTAGTTTCCTTAAATACTCCTCCCATTCCAAACTAGCCATTGGACAGTATCTAGAGGGTCTCGTTCCAATCTGCCCGTCGAATAGATTTATATCAAAAAGATTTAATAGCCGTTGAGTGACAGTAGTAGAATCCCAAGTTGATTCTGATTGCTCATACAAACAGGATCTTAATTTCCATAAGTAGAGCTTCTCCATTTAAAAATTTCTTGTCTTCAAGATCCATTTGCCAATCAATTAGATTGGGTCAATCAAATCTATATTGATGTAGAATCCAAATTAGATCACTAGACGTTATACATTTGTGCTTGTGTTATATTCTATCAAGTTGTTTTGTTTTGAATATGCTTTGTTATGAATTTTCACGTTATGGACATGTGTTTCGTTCTAGACCTTGTCACGTTCTAAACTTTTGTCTTATTCTGGACCTTATCACATTCTAGAATTATTTCTCATGCTGTATGTAAAGTCTGAGAGTATTCCATCTTAAGAAACTTTATAATTTGGACGTAAGTATGAACATACTTTGTTGCTAAACATATTTAGTCTTAAGGTTTGGACACAATTAGAATAAATTTAACTTCAGCATTAAGTCTATCTTCTTGTTCTTCCAAGTATAAACCTTGATAATATCATTTACACGTTCTATCATCTGCATAGTCTGTAACTCAATCATTAAACATGTTAATATCCTTTTGTTTATTTTGTTATTTTCAAAACATCATACGGGATTTCTCGAACACCATGATGGGTTGTAGAGAGATTTGTTGGGAGTAGCTCAACATGTTCAAGAGTAGATTTGGAATACCTCCAAGGTTGCTCATCAAGATTACATAATAGGAAGGGAGTCTTATTACGGTATGATGCTAAAAAGGAAGAAATATAAATAAGAGTTAGTCTTATTTAGGAAGAATATTGGGATATAATTTTGGTGACTACCTAAATTAGAGGAATTCAATAAATTAGTAAAGCTTCTAATTGGGACGTAATTGCTAATTATGCAAGATTCTTAATTTGGGTGGAACCACTATAAATAGATTGATTGGATGGAGATTTAAAGAGCATCGGAAAATACTCCAGAGAGATCACAAAAGTCTTCAATAACGTGAGTAAACACGAGAGTTCTTGAAAGTTTTTCAAGAGATGATATGTTTTGTGATAGTTGTGAGGATCTATTGTGAGAAAAACACCATTAGAGTGTGAATTAAAATCCTTTAATTATAGTGGAGAGTTCCTAGATTAGCGTCCCGTGATTTTTCCCATCTTGGGTTTTCCACATAAAAAATTTCTGGTGTCATTCTTCTTTTCTCTCATTTATTATGTTGTTTACGTTCTACATATTATGCAATTCTAACAGTTAGAATTCCATTGTGATCGATTGTGATCTAACTTAATTTACAATAGCATGGATATAAGATATGCTATATAGCACATATATTGTTAAAATTATGTCTCGAGTTTTTCACTGGAAAAGAAGAAATATAAAAATAAAATAAAAGAAGGGAAACTTTCTTTTATGCTGCTGTGGAATCTGAATTCTTCAATCCACGGTGGGGTCCCACGCCATGGGCTTTCTTCTATTAGCCGATTGAATTAATAGGAGGTGGGCCCAAGGTGGGCACATGCATACACATCCGAATTCGTGAAGTCCTCTGCATGCATCCGTAAGAATTCAAAAGAGAAGTTGGTGGGGCCCAAGTCAATTGGTTTGACCTTTGGGCACATGTTTTCTCCAGTAAAGCGGTTTAAAAAAAAAACCCTACGAAGGTAGAGAACCTGAGGAGCCGCATAATTGAACGAAGCTGCTCAACGTCCGCTGAAGCCCTACGTACGTGAGAAGTCGCACGTCCACGCCGCTTGAAGAAGATCCGCAAGATCTTGAAGCCTCGTGAAGCCGTACGTAGAGAGTTTTGTAGCGCGGTAATTTGTGCCGTATGTTTATTCCCAATTGAGTTGTTATTTATACACTTACGGTTTGGGGTTAAATCTAGGTGCGGGAAACACTTGAGCGATTGAGCGATTGTAAACTCTGATTCTCCGTTTTTTAGTGGATTATTTGCTGTTGGCTCTCCCCGTGGACGTAGGTACCGATACTCGGACCGAACCACGTAAATTTCTGGTGTCCTTGATTTTCTCATTTAATTCTCTGGCAATTTCACGTTGACGTAATTTGCAAGATCTTCTCGTTTATTTCTCTGGTGATTTCGTGTTGACGTAATTAAAGATCTTGTCATTTCCGCGTATTATAGCCCAACAATTGGTATCAAAGCGTCAGGTTGGATTTCTTGATTCTGATTTGGGGCTTTTGATTGTCTGATTATTATATGGAAATTCTATTATTGCAATTATGTCTAAGAGGAAATTTGAGATTGAGAAATTTGATGGGAGAAACAACTTTGTGTTATGGAGCATCAAGATGCGGGCTTTATTGACAACACAAGGTTTGGTTAATGCACTAGATAGCGAAGATGAGTTGCCAATTATAATTAAAGCCTCAGAGAGGGTAGAGCTTATGCAAAAAGCAAAGAGCATAATCTTGTTAAATTTGTCAGATGAGGTCTTACTAGAGGTTATTGAGGAGAAGGATGCCGCGGTATTATGGGCAAAACTTCAAACACTCTATGTGAAGACAGGTTTGAACAATCTCTTATATATGCTAAAGAAGATATTTCAATTTAGATATACTGAAGGTACGTCTATCAGAACCCACATAGATGAATTTAATAAACTCATGTTGGATCTGAAGAACGTCGGTAAGATACTTGATGATGAAGAACAGGGCATGATGTTGTTAGCCTCTTTACTAGAGTCATGGGAGCACTTTACTGATTCGCTGTTGCAGGGGCGTACTACTATTACCTCAGAGGAGGTAAAGTCCGCCTTATTCTCTAAGGAGTGGCAGAGAAAGTTGCGAGATGACGGTCTGGCGAAAGGGGCAGCACAAGCACTGACGATTCGGGGTAGAGAACAACATCGAGAGCCTAGCAGCAGCAGAGGTAAAAGCAGATCAAAATCACGCAATAGAAAGTCCAAAGGACGCGTGAAGTGCTTTGAGTGTCACGAGGAGGGGCACATCCGGAGAGATTGTCCAAAGCGGAGAAATAAAGTTGATAAGCAAAATGCTACAAGCAATGTGGCAAACGTTGCTAAGGGGAGCAATAGGGATGCAGAAGCTGTTTTATGTGCGATTGTTACTTCGTCAAGAGACGAATGGGTGCTAGATTCAGGCTGTTCTTATCACATGACGCCTCATAAGAACTGGTTTACTACTTATCAAGCTGTAGATGGTGGTAGGGTTCTTTTGGGGAATAATGCAGTCTGTAAGGCTGTGGGGATAGGGACAATCCGGATCCGGATGCACGATGGGGTGGTTCACACATTGATAGATGTGAGGCATGTACCGGAGCTCAAGAAGAACCTTATTTCTCTGGGGACACTCGATGACATCGGGTGCAGGTACACCTCTGAAGATGGAGTACTAAAAATCTCTCGAGGTGCTATGATAGTGATGAAGGGGAAGAAAGTGAATACTTTCTATCATCTACTGGGAGAGACCGTGACTGGAAGTGCTGCTGTTTCATCAGGTGAGTCAAATTCTAACTTGACTCAATTATGGCATATGCGTTTGGGGCACATGAGTGAGCCAGGTATGACGATGCTTAGTGAAAGAGGGTTGTTGAGTGGTCTAAAAACAGGAAAGTTGGACTTATGTGAGCACTGCATCTATGGGAAGCAGCACCGAGTTAAGTTTACAACAGCTATTCATTCGACCAAACGACCAGTTGAATATATTCATTCAGATGTCTGGGGCCCGTCTTCAGTTCCTTCGAAAGGAGGTGCCCGATATATGCTGACTTTTATCGACGATTATTCAAGGAAGGTATGGGTATACTTTCTGAAGCACAAATTTGAAGTGTTTGATCAGTTTAAGAAATTTAAGGCATTGATTGAGAAGCAGTCAGATAAGCAGATCAAGTGCTTGAGAACCGATAATGGCATGGAGTTCTGTGGTAAAGATTTTACCGAGTTCTGCGAGAAAAAAATGTATTGTAAGACACCGCATAGTACCTTGGACACCACAGCAGAATGGCGTGGCAGAACGGAAGAACAAAATCTTGCTTGAGCGAGCTCGATGCATGCTTTCGCATGCAGGACTTGGCAAGGAATTTTGGGCTGAAGTAGTGAACATGTCATGTTACCTGGCAAATCGATCTCCATTATCTGCTATCGAGTGGAAGACTCCTGAGGAAGTATGGTCGGGGAAACCTGTTGATTATTCCGGATTATGAATATTCGGATGTCCTGCGTATGCTCATGCGAGTGATGGTAAGCTTGAGCCGATGGTGAAGAAGTGCATATTTCTGGGTTATGCACAAGGGGTGAAAGGCTACCGGCTGTGGTGCCCGATCCCGAGATCACCCGGTTTTCTAATCGGCGAGATGTGATCTTCGACGAGGCGCAATGCTTCAACGGAGGTTCGAGACACAACCAGCAGAGAAGACAGATCATGGTGTCATAAGTGAGGTGGAGCCTCAGGTGGAGACTCCGGAGACCTCGAAGGTAACAGAGATTGAGATTGCAGATGAAGCCGTAATTCCTGAAATCGATGATAGTGAACAACCAGCAAAGCCGCAGCAGACTATAGCCGCAGATAGAGAGAGAAGGCAAATTAAACCACCAGTACGTTATGGTTATACAGATATTGCTTATGCATTGACTGTAGGCGATGAGGTGGAGACAGATGAGCCTTCGTCTTACTTTGAGGTGATGGCTAGTCCAGAGTCGTCGCAATGGCTAGGGGTTATGAGTGAAGAGATGGAATCACTCCATCAAAATTAGACATGGGAGCTGGTCAAAGTATCCAAGAGCCAAAAGATTGTCGGAAGTAAATAGGTCTTCAAACAGAAAGAGGGCATTCCTGGTGTCGAGGCAGCGAGGTATAAAGCGAGACTTGTGGCGAAAGGGTATATACGACGTGAGGGCATTGACTACAATGAGGTGTTCATTCTTGTGGTAAGACATACTTCTATTCGTGTTTTACTTGCCTTAGTTGCTTTGCAGGATCTCAAATTAGAGCAGCTAGATGTGAAAACTGTGTTTCTTCACGGTGAGTTGGAGGAGCAGATTTACATGAGGCAACTAGAGGGATTTGCTATTCCGGGTAAGGAAGATCATGTTTGCTTGTTAAAGAAAATCACATTGCCTTGTCTTCGACTGAGGCGGAGTACATGGCACTAACCTTTGTAACGAAGGAGGCGATATGGTTACAAAGTTTGCTCTTGGACTTTGGGTTAGAACAGAAAAGTATGGATATACACTGTGATAACCAAGGTGCGATATATTTGGCATATAATCCAGTTTATCACAAGCGAACAAAACATATCAACATCAGGTACCACTTCATCCGAGATGTCTTAGCTAAGGGTATTATTACTGTTAAAAAGATTGCTACAGCAGATAACCCAGCAGACATGATGAGTAAGTCTGTTCCTTTGGCGAAGCTCAAGCTCTGCTTGAGCTTTATTGGCGTCTATGGAGAGTGAGCGCCTGTCAGGGCGTTGGGAAAGCAGCATGTGTGATGAGCACTATGACTTGGCTTTAAACATCCAGCCAAGGTGGAGAATTGTTAAAATTATGTCTCGAGTTTTTCGCTAGAAAAGAAGAAATATAAAAATAAAAGAAAAGAAGGGAAACTTTCTTTTATGCTGCTGTGGAATCTGAATTCTTCAATCCACGGTGGGGTCCCACGCCATGGGCTTTCTTCTATTAGCCGATTGAATTAATAGGAGGTGGGCCCAAGGTGGGCACACGCATACACATCCGAATTCGTGAAGTCCTCTGCATGCATCCGTAAGAATTCAAAAGAGAAGTTGGTGGGGCTCAGGTCAATTGGTTTGACCTTTGGGCACACGTTTTCTCCAGTAAAGCGGTTTAAAAAAAAAAAAAAAAAAACCTACGAAGGTAGAGAACCTGAGGAGCCGCATAATTGAACGAAGCTGCTCAACGTCCCCTGAAGCCCTACGTACGTGAGAAGTCGCACGTCCACGCCGCTTGAAGAAGATCCGCAAGATCTTGAAGCCTCGCGAAGCCGTACGTAGAGAGTTTTGTAGCATGGTAATTTGTACCGTGAGTTTATTCCCAATTAAGTTATTATTTATACACTTAGGGTTTGGGGTTAAATCTAGGTGCGGGAAATACTTGAGCGATTGAGCGATTGTAAACTCTGATTCTCCGTTTTTTAGTGGATTATTTGCTATTGTTCTCCCCGTGGACATAAGTACCGATACTCGGACTGAACCACGTAAATTTCTGGTGTCGTTGATTTTCTCGTTTAATTCTCTAGCAATTTCGCGTTGACGTAATTTGCAAGATCTTCTCGTTTATTTCTCTGGTGATTTCGTGTTGACGTAATTAGAAGATCCTGTCGTTTCCGCGTATTATATCCCAACATATATCACACCTAAAAATTTAGACTATTAAGGGGAAAGAGACTAAGTATATACAAGGTCCATGGCTATTCTTTTTCTTTGTCCAAGACATCCATAGCAACTCAATATATAAGTAACGTGGAATACACTACAATAGTCCCTGCCCTATCGCCGAGGATCTAGAAGAGTAATAGACCATTAGTTTCTTTGCACTTCGAGAGGAATTATCTGCCTGGCCATGCTTTTCTCTATCTCTGTTGCATGAATTATCCTCCAACCAATATTTAATTAGTGAGTTATAACGATGGACATCACCTAGAATTATATTTAGTTAATTTTTCAGGCGGGTAATATCCACAATGTGTGACTCACGAATGAGGATTAGGATTAGAAAAAATATAGTCTTTCATCACACAGATTTGCGCTACAAAACAACATGCAGAATGCGTATAATTGTTCTATGGAGGAGGTCAAGTAATGAATCTGTTTAAAAAACTCAATGCAAACATGAATCCGTGCTTTTTAGAACGTCGACACGTTTCATTTGGATTTCAGATCTATTTTCAATTCCACGTCGTATAGGCTTGGGCTGTTGCTCTGGTAAATAAGTTTCATACAACCTTAAGGTAGCAGAATGCATACTGACGCTGCCTGAGCTCGAGTGGACAGAGACCAAAGTGGACAAGGCTGTGCTAACACTGGGACAGGGCTGCTTCAAATCGAACATGTGGTTATAAATATAAGTTTAACCAAAATGTAGTGGTGTTTTTCACAAACCTTTTCCAACCAAACTTTTATCTATTTGGGAGAAGTTGCAAGCATGATCAAAATAATCATCTAGTGTTTTAGTGGCAGAGGACAAGAGCGAGGCATTGCCACTTAGACTAGAGGTGTTCGGCTCTAGGGCGGTCGGTTCTCATCTTGAAATCTTGAATTGGGCTGAATAGAGTTAGTTCTAGGTTTGTGATATTTAGAGCATACCCCATTGACGATGGAACTGGAGACGTCAACCTAGGAATGACCTACTCTTTTTTTTTTTTTTTTAATCTCTAAAGGAAATTACAAACTTTTTTCATTATTGATCTCTCAAAAAATGTGACCGGGGAAGTTGAGACCACAAGTCGTCTGGAAGACCGCTGTCACGAACGAAGAGAAGAAATGAAGAATCAACTAGCTAAAAAGGAAGGAAATGGAAATGAAGAAGAAAAAACAAGCTTTACCCAAAAAAAGAAGAAAAAACAAGGAAGAAAGTTGTATATTTTCCAGTTTCTGGACGTTCCAATGTTCCTACTGTTTGCTCACTAAAATCACGTCGTCAAGCAACAATCCATTTCATACATATCTATTAATTTCCTGATATCACTACATCCACTTCATTAAATAATCAATCAATTAGTCTCAAATTTTTGTCATTTTCATCACACATAATCTCCTGGCATACACGCTTTCAAAACTTTAACATTTTACTACGTTTCATGTTACCTAAAATAACTACCATCCATAGGAAATGAACTTTAGATTTGAGTTTTTAGAAGACTTTCTAAATCGCCTGTTCTTAAGTTAGTGGAGGGGTCAGCATCTTAAATCGGGACTGGACCGGATAGTTTCGGCTCCAAGTTTTTGGAATAAAAAATTGGACCAAAAACGTTAATGCGGTCCGGTTCCCAAGTTGACTCAACAGGCTGATCTGGGACCGATGCTGATCCGAAATCTGGACTAGGATCGGATGGTCTGACATGACGATTTGAACTCTCGAGCACCCACGCGAAAAACGGGGATGTCGTTTTGGGTGACGTCAGCATGCCATTCTTTCTAGTGTCGCGAATCGGGAGACAAGGCTTGACTTTCGTATATTACTTTTTTATTCGTCCATTTGGAAGTTGCGGAACATGGTTTCGAATCCGCTTGTTGCCTTTTTCTTTTTGGTCGATCGCGGCATCGAGGATATTTGTCTTTAAAATGGGTCTCCCTTTATCATTTATTGCTTCACCTGCGTGAAATCCCTTAAAAGTGAATCAATTTTGGGGTGCGTTTGTTATAGAGAAAATTTCATAACAGAACCATCGACCGTGGTAGCTTCGCTAGGCAGGCTCCAGACCTCCAAACGGGGGGTCCAGAGTTGCAGGAAGACTGGCAGATCATTAGGCGATTTAAGCGTGGCACCCTAGTGGTAGATCCTGGGTTAGCGTCACTTGAAGGTTTAAGTGGTGGCTATCGGTCAAAATGGTTCATCCAGCATAAAAAAAAAAAAATTTCACAAAAAGAATAAAATATTTTTTAAAAATTTCCTTTTCAATTTTTTTTTTACCTTTTGTACATCCATGTTTTCTTCTATTATACTTGATTTTTCGTTGATTGACCATTTTCAATAAATTAAAAACCCACCAAAATCCAGAAAACTAATTTACAGAAAATTCTTTTACTCAAACAAACATATCCTTAATTGAAAATTAGCAAAATATTCTTTCACATAAACAAATACACCCTTAATTGAAAATTAAAATACATGACTTAAGAATACTGATAAGGTTGCACAAAACAAAACGTACCACAAAAAGTTCCATCATCCCACAACAAACTTAAGGAAAATTGAAATCCATGGCTTAAGCAACTGAAATCCAAGCTAGAAAATGCAGCAAATGTGCAGGGTCCAGATTCCCAGATGACCATCCTCAAACATTGTTCATGGCGTCCTGAATAAAAATGAAAGCTAATGCTGTGTAATTCTTGCCGTAAATGAAATATTAAATGCATTAAAACGGCAATAAACTGTCCAATCAATACTCAAGCATACCTAAGTGTTATTCTATATCAATGGCTAAATGAAGAGCTTTTCATCGGATACTACCTAAGTGTTATTCTATCAATGGCTAACTCATAATTATTTCTCAATACCTAAATGTGGGACCTCAAAACTGATACTGCGGAGAGCTAAATACTGTGGCAAAGGATCAAACAAATTTCGAAGTTTAACAGTGCACTTTTGAAGCACGTATATTATTTATTAAACATAATGATCTATTAAATATGCATTTGCATACGAACAAGAAGCTCAACCTAGGACAGCTTGCTATAACCTCCATGTCCACTCTTCTGATCGATGAGTCGACTAGGAAATATGTCAAAAGAGCGACTAAAAGCAGTGAACATAACAACAAAAAAGCTTTTTAGATTGTTTTTGAAAATAACTACCTGCTGCTCACCATCTATCTCTTTAACCACCAGTTTCCTTGTTATAGTAGGGTTCGCCTGCTGCTGATGATGAAGAAAAATCAGTGTTCAAGCGTACAATAAACAATGATATAGATCAATAAAACAAACATTTGTCATTTTGACTAGGCCAATGGTATATAACGCACTAGGTAAAAAGGATGTTACAAGTGTCATAACTTATATAAGATGCTTATTTTAGTACCAAAACTTTGTTTCCAATTACTTGAGAACTATATGACTTTTCAATTGACCAATCAAGTACCATAAACTTTTTATTTACCACAAGTGCTATGCCACGATGGATTTCCAGCACTTGGATGAACGTTGTTAAAAATGGCACTTAAGTAATTGATCGAAAGTTATGGTATTCAAGTAGACTCTTTTCATAGTTGTGGCATTTAAGTGGTTGAAAAAAAATTATAATCCTCAAGTAATGTCATACTCAATTTATGATACTATCCTTGTCCCAATGAACCAGAGTAATGATACACATTAATTGCAAAATCCAGAATGGTCATTCTACTAATTTATCGAAATCGAAGAAATCAATGTCTTGTTACAGTTAATGGGGAAGGTCAACAATGCCCATAAACTTCAAAATCCACTAAACGCTACCTTATAGAAACCTAATAATGAATAAATAGGTACCATCTTTCTTATTATAGAAAAAGATACGCCAACGGGACATATATCTCCATTCTTATAAATGAAATGCTCTTCATCAGATAAAACCCAAAACGCATTCTATTAAAAGCTTACTCAAAATTATTTCTAAATACCTAGATGTGGGATCTCAAAACCATTATCGGTGAAAGGTAAATAGTGTAGCCAAGGATCAAACAGATTCGGACGTTTAAATGTACTTTTGAAGCACGTATATTATCCATTAATATGATGATCTATTAAATATGCATTTGCATGCCACGAAGAAGCTCGACCTATGACAGTTTGCAATAACCCTCATGTTCATTCTTCTGAGTAATGAATCGACTGGGAAGTATGTCGAAAGAGGATTAAAAACAGCAAGGACAACAACAAAAAAGCTTTTCAGATTTTTTTGAAAGTATCTACCTGACCAGCGTTACCGTCCTCCCCGACGTTCTGTTCAGGCTCCACTTCATGACAGTCAAGTTCCAGGTCGTCTTTCAGGTCAAAATGGAAATAGAGTTTTTCTTCTGGTTCCTTTTTAACGCCATTGGGATATTCTTGGTGGAGACTTTTCAAAAAAATTTTGGGATCATTTGTATTCCCAACACGGAAAAGGATACGTATCTGGGAGTTGCTGTTTTGTCCATTGAGGTCGAAATCGCCCTTAGTCACTATCTCACATCCTTCAGCCGGGATTATTTTTGCCAGTTCTTTCCTGACTGTGCCAGGCAATTCTTCAGGATCATGATCATCATCATAAGAAAGGGGGATCAGAAACACGGGCATATCAGAACGGTTGTGGATTTTAGTCTTAGGCGGCCCGCTCACTGTTTCAATGACAAGCAAAATATTTGTCAATAAGCCTGCTCTTAGATTCCGTCTAGCTGTGAAGTTTCTTGATGTTGTCCACCAAACAAATTATCATTTATCACTAATAGTCTCCTCTCATTTTAATTAAATGCATGAGACATGTTCCAACGGTGCAACACGTTCATGAACAAATTCCCAGAATAGCAGACCAACTGAAACTAGAATCTCATCTTATGCAAGTTGTTTGTAATGTCTAGTTGACATCTACTTCATGTGAAATCATCGTGACAGGAAGGTGTCCATGCACCTTTTGTCTGTACTTAGAGGTTACTAAGTCATGGAAATGGTGGACAATGTGAACTCAGAATATTGTCAAAAAGGCAGGAATTTCCTCATGTGCAGTCGTTATCTCGAAATCACAATCCCTTACCCGACGTCATTATGGTATTGCAGAGGTCATCCACCTTCGCCTTAGCCGACGTTTTTATGGTATTGCAGAGGTCTTCCACCTTCGCCTTCACCTTCGACTTTAAACTATTCTGGGCACTCCTCCGTGGACACTGTGGTTCCGCCATGGTGGTGGGCGTGCAGAAAAAGAAGTGATTGTAGGAGGAGAGAGGTCGAATGTTGTGATGTTGCAGGCGAGAAGCGATATCCGTTTTATAAAGTCATGGATGGAGCATCAAGCTAAGAAGAGTGGTGGTTGTTAGCAGAAAGTGTCCTCAGGTCCCGAATAACGGTGGTCGTATCGTTTCGCTTGGAAACTAAATATTTTCATCAAAGGTCAATCTTCAGCTCATATTAGATTCGATTTCAGAGGCAATTCGGATAGAAATACGGAAGCGTAACGAGGAGCTACGCTAACCAAATCTACGAATTGGATAAATTCAACCACTGGAAACTGATATATATAGAAAAGTTTATAATTGTGCGCATGATTGTCGAGGGCCATTACTATGACTCAAGACAGTTTACACGGTCTATTACCCAACATAACCATTTTTAAGCAATTAATATTTAAGCTTGAAATTAAAACTGCAATATCCTTAATTTTTGGCTCCATGATCATACTTGGTAACTACACCTTATCTTATCTGTAAACAATTATAAATCCATAGTTTTTTTTTTTTTTTTTTTAATATTATGGACTCAACTTCAGACTCCATGACTGCTTTCCAAGATGGCATGTTAATCCTTTCTGCGAACTATCGATATCTCCTTAACTGACGTCTTCACGGCTTTCAATCCTGTCGTTAGCATTTAGTTACATTTACTAAGTGTTAATCGTCGACCAATCATTATCGTGTGTCAATAACAACATTCAATCATCAATGTTCATAATCATAAGGAAACTCCTTAGCTTCTAATACCTTGGTGATAACTCAATTGCTTAACGCTAACCTGCATATCAGCACTATGTCGATCGGTAGTACTTCGTATCTATCAATAAGCTTTCTCTTTCTGACCTCTTATAGATAATCGAACTGACACACACCGAGCTCTATGTTGGCATCATGGCCATTATAAGGACGTTGGTTGGGTGTCAACGCCTATAATCCGGAATGCCCGTTTGCTGCAATATCCATTTTGCTACATACTGGGAGAACGGGACCAGTATGGGCCATGCACTGGACACGAGTGAATACAAGATTTTTATACCTCTGAATCGACCTCGAATTCTCCGTAAGCAATGTGGTGTTGAGTGGCACGTTTCTTCGGAAAATGCATCATCACTCGTCATGAAACCAAGAACAGTGTGCATCACTGTTTTTTTTTTTTTTTTTGCACGAAATTAAATTCATATATCTAGACATTCATCCGTTCCTTTGGCTATATCCACCTCACATCACATAAATCTATGGGAAAATTCCAAATAAGAGTTTAAAGTGTAATTATTTTCTTAAAAAAATACCTGAAATGAATTTTATTTCAACTAAGAGTTCAAAGTTATTATATAGTTTTAAAAAATGGTCTGACTTGCAAGCAAGTGAAAGTTGCAGCTCCCATACATATTCCAGCAGTCTAGTCAAGGGTAGTTTCGTCCAAAAACATTTTAACTTTTTGTTCTCTCTTCTGCCCCTGTTCATCTCCTTCTTGATCTGAGCCATGATTATCCCGGTTCATCTTCTCCGTCGATGTTGAAGAGACGCACGAGATAAATGCCCATATTAAGAACACTAAAGTCGCTCAGCACAAGCTTTTTCTCTTTTTTTTTCCCAGTTTATCTTTTACTTCGTTCTTCTTTTTCTTTCCTTTGTGCCGGCCTCTTCTCTGACGTTTCGTCTTCCTCCTCTGTTTGTCGTCCAGCCACGTCCTCGGCGCCTCCACGACATCCTTCCTCCCGTCCTCAGTGCCTCCACCGCATTGCATTTGTCTTCTTCCGCAGCAACTCCATTTTCAGTTGCCTCAACCTCTGTCCGCTCTTGTCGTAGCCGAGGGTCGAGGATGGGTTCGGTTCCCCGACTACGTGCTGCTTCTCGTATTGGACGGAGTCCGACACCATGAGGAATTGGAGTGCGTGTACTACGTGCGGGCTTCGAATAGTCCGATCTGCACATCAAGGTGCGATTTTTGGTATGTTTAGAATGAAAATAGGTCCATTGTCAGTGTCCGCTGCGGGTGGGGATCCGCTTTGGATTTTCGCAGGTGCAGTGGCGCTCCAGCGGACAGTCGGGAACCGCCGCAGTCTGCCATGGCCTAAATCAGACGAAGAAGAAGACGAGTAGAGGGGAAAATAGGAAAAAAAATAAAATAAGAAAGAAAAACATGGGATCCAATCAGCTTCTGGTGTTCTTGTACTGGGGATTAATCTAATGCCCATCTTGAACATTGAGGGAGAAGATGATCAAGGATAACCTGACTTGGATGAAGAAGAAGATGAACAGGGAAGAAGAGAGAAAAAAAATTTAAAATTCCTTTGGACTATAATTCCCTTGATTGGGCTGTGGAATATGCATGTACACATGCTTGTCGGCCAACAAGTCAAGCCTTTATTTGAGATTAAATGATCATTTTGAACTTTTAATTGAAGTAAATTTCATTTCAGGAACTCTTTTGAAAAAATAATGGCACTTTAAGTCCATTTTTGGAATTTTTCATGAATCTAACCATATTTGATAAAATGATTTCTTGATTAATAATTGCCCTTATGTTAATAAATTTGGAAATGATTCTTCGTATGTACACATTTAAATTTTATTTTATGCCCTATTTTTATTCTTTTTATTGTTATTTAACAAAAAGTAACAAACGAGGTAATTAAAAACGTGTTGGTGTAATGACACACAGGGTTACTAAAAAGTGATCGGAAACAAAAGATGTATTTGTTTAATTTTAAGATATATCATACACAAGTGCCATGTGAGTGACTTCGAAGAATGATACGGCCGGATCTAATGATCTGGAAGTAAGTAGCATGAGGCGAGCGGGCCTGACGAGCAACGACCATTTAAAGAAATGAATGACACGGATGGGCCCACACCTTTCTTTTCCCTTCGTCTTTCCATGATCACGACGGAAGTAGCACGGGGACTGAAAAGCAAATTCAAGGAAAAGAAATGACATGTTGGGTCCTCATCTTTTCTTTTCTTTTCCTCCTCCTTTCCATTAACATGTGGAAGTAGCATGCGGACTGAAAAGCAATATAACAAGTATTCACGGAATTAACATGAGGACTGAAAAGCAACGGATTCCTCACATGTTCTTTTTCCTCCTTTCCATGATCATGTGGAAATAACATGAGGACTCAAAAGCAACAAAAACAAGTGTTCATGAAATTAAGTAGCATGAGGAGTAAAAAGCAACAAATTCCTCACATTTTCTTTTCATCCTCCTTTCCATGATCATGCAGAAATAGCATGACGACTAAAAAGCAACGAGTATTCAAAACTTTTCTTTTCCTTCTTTCCATGGTCATGTGGAAGTAGCACGAGGACTAAAAAGTAACAACTATAGGTATTAAGTAGCCTGAGGATTGAAAAGTCACAAATTACTCACCTTTTCTTTTTAAGTAGTGGGAGGACTGAAAAGCAACGAATTCCTCACCTTTTCTTTTTCGGTAATAAGAGGACTGAAAAGCAAAGAATTACTCACCTTTTCTTTTAAGGAGCATGTCAACTGAAAAAGCAATGAATTCCTCATCTTTTCTTTTTAGGTAGCAGGAGAACTGAAAAGCAACGGATTCCTCACCTTTTCTTTTAAGTAGCATGTGCATGCTACTTAAGTAGCATGCACATGCTACTTAAAAGAAAAGGTGAGGAATCCGTTGCTTTTCAGTCTTTCTACCATTGACATCTAAATTTTGGCTATATAATTAAGATTAAAATTGTATATAAATTAGGCATCAATTTGAACCTAATAAAAAAAAATTCGCATCACCTAGTACTGATATCATTTGCATCTAATAAGTTGTATTTTCTATATAATTTTCCCCTATCTTATCCTATTTGCGGATATTTTATTTTTATTTTTTTTAAAAAGAGCCCATGGTGGCTGGGCCTTCTTTTCCCCCATGCGGGCCCAAGGCCCAGTCTTTTTTCCCTTTCGGCCCAGCCCGGCCTCTCTCTTCCCCTCCTTCCTCCTTACTCCTCTTCCCTGCAACTCACGCGCGCAGGACATCCTACCGAGGCAGAACAGGATAGATCGACGTGGGGGGTGCGCCATCAATGCTGCCAAATAGAAGAACATGAAATATGGCGAGAAACCCAAACGGATGGGATGCATCTTTAATGCCAAGTTGAGGAGAGGCTGGTTTGGCTGCACCAGGGTTGGTCGGCGCTGAGGACTGGCGGTCGGACCACCTTCATTGATCGGCCTCCTTGGCCTATATATATTGCATTCGAGAGCCAAGGAAAAACACACAAAAACTCAGCAAGCTCAAAGGACTTCCCCGAAGAGACATTGGGGGAGGCCCAAGAGTGATCAAGCGCGCGCGTGAGAGAGAGAGAGGCTAAAACAGAAAGATCTAAGAGAGAGAGAAGAGAGAGAGGTGTGTGAGAAAGAAAGGCCAGACTGAGCTTTGCTGCAGTGTGCAATGCGTGTGTTCGGCCACACATCACTGCTGTCCCATTGCCAACTACCCCACCTGCTGACGTCATTTCGGTCGCCGCCTATTGGGATTGTCGAATTCCCAAAAATCAGATTCGACACTAAATCGAACTCCTAAACTTGTGCGGAAGATGAGTCTGGGAAAAACACATGCATCACTGATCCTAAAGCACATCACAGAATTGAACGTACCTTGTTAATCATAGATTAAACACCGACGCCGATATGATGAAGAGAAACTGATCCCGTCGATCCAATGACGCGAATTTTCCTTGAAGGGAAGAGAGCGTTGCCTTTTGTTTATGTTTTTCTTTTAGAGGTGTTTCAAGGGAGAGAGGTAGGAGGAAACATATGTTATGCCAAAAGGTACGTTCCTCCCTCTCTTTTCTCCCTTAAATACGTCATCTCCAAAGGACGTGTCCCTTCGGTAAAAGACATTCTCACAAAAGTTGCAACTCTTCAACGTATCCCTCCATCCATGGGCCCTAATCTTGTGGGCCGGGCTTTTAGGCCCAACATGGGCGGACAGACCAATTTAAGCCCATCACATTAATAAAACCATCATCTCCCACTCACACATGGTGGGCCGAACATGATTCTCTTTTCCTCTCTTCAACATTCATATCAATGAATAATCCGTGCAACCAGCATGCTTTGAAAACCCGTTGCTATACATTTGTTAGGAATATATAGTAGCTCATAATGGGCATCACACTTTGAGTAGATTTAGTATACAGTATCCTAAATCGATTGATCACATTATATATTCACAATTATGATTATCCTAAAAACAGTCATAGTTGGTCGACTAGTGAATACAAAACTTAGAATGTGATTCTCCATATTCGATCTTCCTCTTTCATTCAAACTCTCAATTTCAGTTCAGATTACTTTTTTAGAAATGTCCCATTAGATCTAATCAACTCATGACCATTGGCAACATCTTAAGATAGCAAACACTAAATAGAAATTTTGAGAATAAGTAAGAGTCCTAAGGGCACTAAAATTGAGGAATTCTTTTCCTCAAGAGTCTCACATGGCATAAAAGTTGAAATCAAACTTTTGTCACTTTTATTGGTCGTCTCATGCATCCGCAGTATGAAATATGTATTACGGTATTAACTCATTTCCCATGGAGCGTATGTCTATACCTTCAATATCATATAGATAATAGTTCAGACATACACAATATCTAACTTGAGTTCACGTATCTACTCATTCACATAATTCATCAGAACTCACATTTGACATCTTAGACAGATACAGTAAAATATGTGGGTTATTTTACTTTTAGACATAATAAATATTATGTCCTCATCTTAACATCCAGTTAAGGCGACAAATATATTTTAAGCTTGAGATTTCGATTATCACCTAGATAATAAGCTTAAAAAGCGTCTCATCTCTATTTATTACATAGTAAATAGAGGCGATTACCTATGTGAGTGGGCCAATCTTATATCTGTCCGACATACTTTCTCAATTTAAAGTAATGCACTGAGTATTAAGATGCATAAAGATCAAACAAAGATTCATAGACATTAACAATGAAAAAACACAAGTTCATAAATGTGAACAAATTAGGGAAATTACAATATCCAGTACATCAAACTCTACATAATCCTAGAGATTTTACATGACCACAAAACACATCTTTAGGTATTGACTTTGTTATAGGATTTGCTACCATTCTATGCGTAGATATGTATTGTAAATTCACATCCTTTCGTGCAACCATATCTTTGACAAAGTTATACTCGGTATCTATATGTTTGGTATTGCCATGATATTTTGGATCTTTGGTGTACACTATAGCTGCCTGGCTATCACAGTTAATCAATAATGGATTTGCAGCTTTCTCAATAACACCTAAATGATTAAAAAATCTCTTAAGCCAAACTCCTTTTTGTACCGTTGTTGATAATACCACGAACTGAGCTTCCATCGTGGACAAGGCTATACACGTTTGCTTCTTACTGCTCTATGATATGGCGCCATTGTTTAGTAAGAAAACAAATCCAGAGGTAGATTTTCTTTCATCTAAATCTCCTCCCCAATCAGCATCTGAATAGCCTTCAAGTCGCAGATCCTTTCCTTGGTAATTTAACTTGTAATCAGCAGTTCCCTTCAGATACCTCAATATTCTCTTAATGGCCTTCTAATGCGTTTGACCTGGGTTGGATTGATATCTACTTACCATTCCAACTGCAAAACATATGTCAGGTCTTGTACACATTATAGCGTACATCAAGCTTCCAACAGCACTAGCATAAGGAGCATGTTTCATTTGTTCCTTCTCTTGTGGAGTCCTTAGACATAGTCTATGGCTCAATCATTCACCTTTTGCAATAGGAGTGTCTATGGGTTTACAATCTTGCATACGAAATCGTTCAAGAACCTTATTTATATATGTTTCTTGCGAAAGAGATAACGATCTCTTCGAACGATCTCTTAAAATCTTAACTCCAAGAATGTATGCAGCCTCACCCATATCCTTCATCTCAAAGTTGGAAGACAACCAACTCTTGAAAATATTAACAAACTCCATATTACTTCCGACAATTAGTATATCATCAACATATAATGATATGATCACAAATTGATCTTTGGATCTTTTGATATATACACAATGATCCTCATCTATCATTGTAAAATCATATGCCATTATGGCATTATTAAAATGTATATACCATTATCTCGATGACTGCTTAAGGCCGTATATTGATCTCAAAAGTTGACATACATTTTTTTCTTGGCATTCTTTAATGAAACCAATAGGTTGTTTTATATATATTTCTTCCTCTAATTCTCCATTGAGGAAACCAGTCTTTACATCCATTTGATATAACTCAAGATCCATATTAGCCACTATTGCTAGAATAATGCGAATCCAGATAAATTTCGCTACAGGAGAAAATGTTTCTTCATAATCAATTCTTTCCTGTTGATTATACCCCTTTGCCACAAGGCGAGCCTTATGCCTTTCTATCGAGCCATCGACTTTTCACTTTATTTTGAGAACCCACTTGTTCCCAATAACTTTGCATCCTTTTGGAAGATCAACTAGTTTCCAAACATGGTTTAACTTCATTGACTCCATTTCCTCTCCTATTGCATGCATCAATTTTTTCTTACTAGGGCAATTTAGAGCCGTATGTATATTTCTTGGCTCATCCTCATCTTATGGGGCAACCATAAAAGTTTCCCCTTCGATGTCAAAACGTCAACGGGGAATACTTTTGCGACTTGTTCGCCATATGTGAGATTGTACACTTTGCACATCATTCCCCATCATGCTCCCACTCGGATTAGATAATGATAATATCATCTCATCATATGGTTATAATTGAGAGTGAGTTGAATTAAATTCATCACTTTTCATGTTACTCCCACTTGGACGAACTCCACTAATATCATTATCTTGATCCTAGGTTTCAAATAGGGAGTAATCTTCACCTATTTCGCCATTCTTAGGAAATTCATTCTCTAAGAATGTGACATCTCGTGATTTAAATTCAGTTATACTCCCACTTTCCTACTCACTTATGAACACATAACCTTTCAAGTGTTCGGAGTATCTTATGAAAATACTCTTCTTCCCTCTGAGAACCAATTTCCCAAACTTGTGAGAGGGCTCACGAGTATGGGTAGCACAACCCAATGGCTTAAAAAAACTTAAGTCCCATTTTCTACTTGTCCATAACTCATATGGAGTGGAAGTAACTGATTTGGAAGACACTCGGTTAAGTATATAGGCAACAGTTAACAATGCATCACTCCAAAAAGTTATAGGTAAGTTAGCATGCGTCATCATGGACGGAACCATTTCTAGTAGGGTTCTGTTTCTTCTTTCCGCAACACCATTTTGTTGAGGAGTATATGGAATAGACAACTGTCTTTCTAGTTATTTTTCATAACATAATTTTCTGAACTCATTAGATAAATATTCTCAACCTCGATCGGATCTTAATACTTTTATTTTCTTGTCTAATTGATTTTCTACCAAGTTCATAAACCTTTTGAAATAACTTAATGCTTCAAATTTATGATAAATCAAATAGACATATCTGAATCGAGTATAATCATCTATAAAAGTGATGAAATAAACAGTCCCATGCCTTCCACTCACATTCATTAGACCACATACGTCATAATAGATTAAATGCAGAGGAAATTTAGCTATTTTACCTTTTCCAAAGGGTTTCCGTGTTGTTTTCCCCACTAGGCAATGTTCACATATGGGCAAATCAACTTTTTCAATATTGCCCAACAAGCCCTCTTTGGCTAGTTTATTCATACGTTGTTGGCCAATATGACCAAGTTTGGCATGCCACACATTCACATCATTATCATATGAAGTAGAAGACGTGAAAAAGGGAATAACAAATATTGACATTATCACAGTCAACATTTAGTACAATAAAACCATCCAGAAAACGACCACAACCATAGTAGTTTGTATCCAAATATAAATCTATACCGCTATTACGTAATTTCACACTAAAACCAAGCTTAACCAACACCAAAACAGACACTAAATTTCGACGAATCTCCAGAGCATATAGAACATCATGTAGGAACAAGGTGCGTCCACCACGCATGTTCAATTAGCAGGTGCCAATCCCTTTAACTTTAGCTCTAGAGTTATTTCCTACATAGATCCACTTATTTCTAGTTGGTACTCGTCGGAATTCCATGAAGGATCCTCTATCATTCGCTACATGGTCTGTTGCTCCTGAATCTACAGTCCACAAATGATTGGATTTAGCCAATAATACAGAACTTAACACATAAGAAAAGTTTTCAAATGTACAAGAGGTGTTTATCTTTTTCGGCTCACAACAGTTGTGAGCATAGTGACATTTCTTGTTCAAATTGTAACACCTCACTCTTGACATTTTCTTCACTTGATGACGTTTTTCTCTCTTGTGTTGGTTAACTCTTGATTTTTTGTAATAAGGACTTGATCCTTTGCATTCTCACATATTGAATGAATCAATACACTTGCGCTTAAAGCTCAAATCCCTTTATGAGCTAGAACCAGCATTGCAAATATCTATTTTTGGCTCAAATGCCATTAGACGGTCCTCTACTAGCTCAAGGTGGCACACGACATTCTCAAGATCTTCCATAACATGGTCAAGAGCTTCTAGTGCTTCTTGCTTTTCTAGCACATATTGAATCTTCATATTCAATATTTCACAATTGTTGCCGTTTATACTAGCAATTACGTTCTTAGTTATTGAAACCATCGATCTGAACACATCAGATATATATGCACGAATAATTAATGCCTATCATTTATGCATCCACTTTGCACCGCACCCATCATATCAATGAACAATTTCAAGTAAGGTTTCAGAATCAAAAGGTCACTATGTTTCCAATCATCCTCCAAAAATCCTAACTTAAAACTATTATTAATATAATTGTCTTATGCAAAATAAATTTTATGAAGCTACAAAAACTTTTATGAACTACCCACAAAAGAGTCAATGATAACAAGTAAAGCAAATAATATTTGACATCCAATAGAATAATAATGCTTTCACATAATACAACTATCCACTACACTAAGTAATATATACAAAGGAAAATATCAACATAGAAAGAGATATTTACACCCATAACATCTCAAACTAATCTAAGAAATAAATAGGGAAAGTCCTTGCTAATCTATCAGTCAAATATCTAAGAAATCTGAAGGCACATTTGCCAACCATGGAAAAACTTTTGGAGAGCTTTCATGTCACCTCCAAGGTGCATTCATTCTGCGCCATGTGGCGCTCAATCTAAGGGTTGAAGTTTTGATTAACTCAATCCTATAGTACTCTCTCACAAAAGCTATTACTAGCCTCTTATAACCTGGGACCATGTTGACCTTCCATAGGGGATCTAACACTGCTTGCCATTCATGTGGAAGAGTGTTTATCAAGGCCGGCACCTTCTCAAAATCCGGCATAAGATAACAATTCCAGATGATTTCCTATATCATCTGATTGACCTTGACCATATGTGATACTAAACCACTGTCATGCCATCGATAATTAGCTAACTCTGTCATCAGCCTTTTAAGTCTTGCACTTCCTTTGTCCGTTCTCGGGAATGCAGGTATCCGTGTATAACGCATCATAGTTCCTGCAATAAATGCAGAACTAAAAATGGATCACTTATAATCCATAATGAACATAAGGGAAAATACGTAATTTTTCATGATTTATGCAATAAATGCAGAATAAAAAATTGATTAATTATAACCCACATAGACATAATTGAAAAAGAAACAGATTCTTTTTCCTTTTTTTTTTGGTCAACGGTCAAAGTCAATGGGTCAACGGTCAGCTAAGTCGAGGTCATCGGGCGGTCGGGTCGAATTGGATGGGCCAGTTGGACCGGTCGAGCTGGTCGGACTTGTTGGACCCATCGGGCCAGGTCGGACGGACCGACCCAGCACATGCGGCACGCGTGTAGCTGACGTCATGATGACGTTAGCTGGTGCGTGCCTCACACGCGCCATTGAAGGCTCCTCGCGCACATGCACGCGTCGGCCCCGCGCATGCGCCTGCGTCTTCGTATCGGCGTGGGGGCACGTATGGTGGCCTTTGGCGGCGTTCGGCCACTCGTTGCGCTTGTCTCGACGAGACCTTCCATCCAACGCCATCAGAAATTGATTTTGACTTATAGAAAATCGAAAAAACGGGTGAATAGTGCTCGGGTGTCGGGATTTTTCCGCCCCAATCGGTGTCGGCCGATTAATTTCACGAAAAATCAATAAGAAATCATCCATAAACATGAAAAGGGTTAGGAAAAACATGGAAAAGGATTGGGAAACAAGAACTACGGCTTTGATACTAATGTTGGGATTGTCGGATTTCCAAAATTTGGATTCGACACTAAATCGAACCCCTAAACTTGTGCGGAAGACGAGCCTTGGAAAAACACATGCATCACTGATCCTAAGACACATCACAGAATTGAACGTACCTTGTTAGCCACAGATTAAACATTGATGCCAATATGAGGAAGAGAAACTGATCCTATTTGATCTGATGATGCGAATTTTCCTTAAAGGGAAGAAAGCGTCGCCTTTTGTTTATGTTTTTCTTTTGGAGATGTTTCGAGGGAGAGAGGGAGGAGGAAACGTACATTATGCCAAAAGGTACGTTCCTCCCTCTCTTTTCTCCCTTAAATACATCCTCTCCAAAGGATGTGTCCCTTCGGTAAAAGACATTCCCCCAAAAGTTGCAACTCTTCAACGTATCCCTCCATTCATGGGCTCTAATTTTGTGGGCCGGGCTTTTAGGCCCAACATGGGTGAACGGGACAACTTAGGCCCATCACATTAATAAACCATCACCGTCCATAGCCGTCGCCTTTTGGACAACCTGAGACCGCCTTTTCTGCCGACCTTGCCGTTCACGGAGCTCAGCTGGACCTTGTGCCGTTAGGGCCTTCGTCGTCCGTACCGCAGCCTACTGTCTCATCGTCACATCCCCACATCAACTGTCACTGCTCACCGCTGCCAAGTCATTGAGAGAAAAGAAGCCAACGGTGGCCTCGTGCCAGGTCAAGAGCCGGGTCGGGTGCGGGTCTTCATCGAGTAGGGTTTTCCCTTTCTTTGGGTCCGTTTCGGCTTGGCTTGTGGGTTGGGCTGATTTAAGTTTTAGTTTCTAGGCTAGTTTTAGAGAAATTTAGGTCGATACTGTTTAAAATTTGATTTGCTTCAGGGCTTGTCTCTCTTTTTTGATTGGGCTTTATTTAAAGGGAAACCGGATCGCCTTTAGGTCCAATCCAGTTAAGGGTCCGTCGGCTTGAGTTACATGACCCAAGCTGGTCCTAATCTGGATCAGACCTAGAGATCTGACCCTAGTCTAGTCGGTTGCTTGATAATATACTTATTATTAATATCAAAAACATATTTTAATAATAAAAAAGAAAAAAGAAAAATCCAAGAATGATTTACATTTTCCAACAAATCAGAAAAATCCAAAATAGATTTACATTTTCCAAAAAAGTAGAGAAAGCCAAAATATAGGTCACAATAGGTGGGTGACTTCACTAAGGATTTTTTTTTTCTTTTTGTGGACTTAGGCATATATATCTTGTTTAAATGTTTCCCTAACTTAGTTTTTTTTTTTTTTTGTGCAAGTTAGTGGCTTAAGGGTCAATTTTACTTTTGTTAAAATAAAATGTTTTGTAATTATAAATCGATGTGTAGGCTTTAATGTTTTAGCACTACATGTAGCACACATGACCTAGCCACTAAACCTAGGCCACCACAAGATATTTTAGGAAGGTGTTAAAAAAGATATGATCTTAAATGCAAGGCTGCAATGTAAATGTTGCATTTCTTTCCCTTGAATTTGTTTAAGTAGAGTCGAGACTAGGAGGACCTGATTCTGACACGAGATTGCGATGGTTAAATCACCTCTTAACTTCACTGAGCCTTCTTAGTTAGAAATCAAACCGCATATATTATGGGTATGTCTGTGTGATTGCCACCAATTTTCTCTTGTTAAGTAAGTTTTCTATCGTTGTATTTTGCAATTTACTTACTTTCTCATATGTATCAATCGGTCCATTATAAGTCTAGGTTAATTATGGATTTAATACCATAATCATTCAAATTTGGAAGTAATTGTCATGGAGTCCTTTTGAAAAAAACAAAGGAAAAATTTTGCAAAATTTTTTACTTTTAGTCTATGTCTTCGTTTCCTCAAGCATGCCATGATTTTTTTTTTTTACCCAAGGAAATTTCTCGTTGCTTCAAAAAAAAAAAAGAGAGAGAAGAAAAAGGGTAAAAACTAGAAAATGAGAAAACAAAACTAGACTGAGTCATGTATTGATCCTTTTTGAGGTTGTACACTTACCACAGTTCATCTCATGAATAGGTAATTATGGAACATTAACGTTTGCTGATCCAAACTTGCTCAAAAGTGAGAGTATGAATGGCTGAAGAGAATGTATCGAGCCATGTCGCAATTGTGGAAAGTAAAATGAAGTAAGTCCTCAATGTGCTTCAACAAATCTCAAAGTAGATGGACTACATTCAATCGAAGTATTGTTACCACAATCAACCACCGGGGATGATCAAGATAGATATACCGACAATAACATGCATGAATTGGAGGATGATCCACACCAAATCACGATTGAGAGATCTATGCCAAATAGTTTGTCTAAGACCGAGCATGACAAATGCCTTGAGAAGCTTGGGGAGAAGCTAAAACAACTACAAGGCCTCCAAAATCCTACTCCGATAGACCTCTCTGTCTATTCCAAAATCAAAATGCCAAAAAAATTCAAAATGCCAAAGTATGAGAAATATGATGGCATGACTTGTTCAAAAGCTCATTTGCAAATGTACTTGATTTGGATGGCCTAATACGTCAATAATGCACCCTTGATGATCCAATTGTTCCAATTAAGTCTAGTAGACCCTGCCTTGAGATGGTACATCATGAAGAACATGAACCTTCTCGAAATGTGGAGTGGGTGAGTGAGGCATTCCTCAAGCAATAAAAGTCCATGATAGACATCCAATAGGGGAGCCGATTGAGATAGGCATCCTAGAATTTCATGTTAATGCAAAAATCCCCAAATATGCCATGATTCTAGAATTTCCATGAGCCATGGATAGTCAATGGAAGTACCATTATTGTATTTTGTAGCCTTCTAATCCATGATTTGCGAAGATGTATGGCCAAGTCCTTAATGGATGAATTTTGGGAAAGGAAGTTTTATCTTTGGCCATATATAAGATAAATTGGAACTTATGGATTTATAATTTCAAGTGTATGGTCATCTTAATTTGCAATTTAGTACTTTAATTTAATAGGTTTTAATTAGTTTTTAAAATGGTTAATCTTAGGTTAATTACTTTACCAAAAAAAAAAAATTTACCAAAAAAAAAATCTTAGGTTAATTAAGCTTGGGTCTTAGGCCCAAGAGGGATGGGCCTAAGATGGGCCAACCTAGCCAGCCCATAAGCCCATGAGGGGCTGTCAACCATGCAAAGGAAGGGGAAGATGACCCATCTTGCATGTCCTCCCCATTTGTCCCAAGTTGATGACCAAGTGTCATCCATGCAACCTCAATGATTGATAATGATTGAGGGGAAGAAATTAAAAGGAAATGGTGCTGGTTTAAGAGGGAGGTGAGACAGAGAGAGAGAGAGAGAGAGACCGAGAGAAAGAGAGAAATCAAGAGAGAAAGGGAGAGTGAGCGTGCGGAAGAAGAAGGAAGTCCACTTGTCGTCCGTCCTGTCCATCCGTTGTCGTCACTGCTGTTGTGCTCGCTGTTTGCTCGGTTTAGAGGCAAGTTGGGATCCTTAATCTGCTCTTGCATGTTGTGTCTAGTATGTGTGCTTGAATGGTGATAGATTTCGGATGTTTAGGGTGTTAAAAGTTGAAGTGTTAAGAGGGATGTTTGAGACTAGTAAACTGTTCTTGAGGAAGCAGTTGGACCTTGGATGTTCCATTGGCTTGCATGTATTGTTTGAGTTGGATTTTGGCCGTGACTTATAAAATAAAGTTGTTAAGGACTTCTTGGAATATAGCATACTCAAATTTGGGACAAAACGAATAATTATAAGTGGGTGAAATCCTTATTTTTCGGAGAGATTGAATCTGGAGGTTTCGGTAACTACCTTTGATGAATGCATGGTCTGTAAGCCTATCTTTTTGTTGAAATTTCACTTTGATTTCTTAACAAAATATGTAAAGGACATCCTGAGGTTTAACATATAAAAAATTTAGAGAAAACTAACAAGAATAGATAGGTGAAATCGTGGTTTTTTGGAAGTAGTCAGATCTGGAAACTTCGGTATTGAAACAGAAGCTTTAACCATCTATATTAAATCACCTAGAACGAATTTGACTTTGGTTTCTTCATAAAAAAACCTAATTTCTGATCTTGACTACAAAATAGTCGAATTTCATGAATTTTGAAGGTCATTAGGATATTTAATCGGAAATATCTCAAAAACCATGTAATCTGCCGCGTTCAGACTTAGTCAGTTTCAATGCATGGGTCATATCATTTTGTATGAATCTCTTTCGGCAAAGTGTTCTTCAAAAAGTATCTTTCTTTATGTCTTCCCTATATTAAAATTTCATAATTTTTGAAGTTCATTTGCCTATTTAACCAAAAAAATGTTTCAAAACTGTGCAAGCATTTAGAATGTAATGCTGTGATGCATGGTCTATATCAAATTGTATGAGGGTCTTTTGGTGTGGTTTCCTTCATAAAATATCTGCCTTTATGTCTTCACTATCACATGTTCGAATTTCATAATTTTTAAAGGTCATTTGGGTATTTAATGGAAATATTTTCTAAAATTGTGCAAGCTGGAATGAGCGAATTTCAAATGCTGTAATTTATGATTATTCTGTTTTGGATGAGCCCTATGAATTATATTGATTGGGGTGATTGAATCTTGCTAAACATGTGATGATATTTGACATCTCATATGAATTATATTGATTGAATTTGACTTTGTTGCCATTACATCATGTACTATGTTGATTGTGAGACATAAATTGGTGAATATGAATTATGATGAATGAGGAGACTGTTGGAGGTGGGCCGATAATGCCCTGGGAGTGTCAGGATGCTCGGGATGGGGGGTGCCGGATGCCCGGTTGTATTGTGATACATGTCTGGATGTCCTCAGGAGTTTCGAGATGCTCGGAATGGTTGGGTGCCGGAAGCCTTGGAGGTTTGTGCCCAGGTAATGCCTGATGATGTCAATTGGGATGCGAGATGCCCAGAATGTGGGGGTGCTGGATGCCCGGTGGTGTGTGCTGGAGGTTTCTCACGATGCTTGGATTGGGGTGCGAGTTATAAAATGTGGGATGCAATTACTAGTCCCGGGAAAGAAAGATGTGGTGAGCAAATTGAGAGATAAAAGTGGAAATTGAATCATGCACATATGATATGGTGACATATGCATGGCTATATGATATGATCATGATGAGTGCATGGTTGTATGTGCACCTATGGCATGATATATATGCATATGATGAGGCATGGTATATGTGTGGATGATTGATGATGAGTGCATGGTTGTATGTGTATGGTTGATGGTATATGCATATGGTGATGAGTACATGAGGATATATGTACATATGGTATGATGGCATATGCATGGCTGCAAGGTAAGTTATGCTTGGATGCATGGATGACATGTACTATGCTATGATGTGTGATTGTATTGTGTGATGCATTGAGTGGTTTATTGGATCTTTTACCTGCTGAGTGGTTGTACTCACCCTTCGAGGACCAACATTTCATATTAGAAAGATGTCGCTCCCTACTGTCACGCGGGGTACCTTCTATGGCCTCCCATCTGACGTAGAGGTAGAATGTTCAGAGATAGATTGCATTACCATCCCTAGTCTAACATTTGTGCGAGTTCGTGTGCTGGTCATGTACGATGTGGGCCTAGGCTGGGGCCCGGTCATTCAGGAGTTTTTGTCGGTTCACGTCCGCCGAGATGGAGTGATTTGGGGGATGTTGCCGCCACCACCGCCTGACAAGTAAGGATGGGTGTGATGGCCGCATGAGGGGTAGAGAGCTAAAGTTTTTTAGAGTAGCTGACATTGATAGATGGAGGATGACACGTGATCGTTATAGGGGTCGAGATACCTTTTGGGTTATGGCCAAGTGTAGTTAAAAGTCTTGGCTTTTTTTTTGGTTGTACCGACTCGAGAAATCCATCATGAAAATATATAAATAAAAGTGGTTCGGCCTCATCTTTTCTTATGGTGCGTAGTTGATGTGCATTGCATTATGGTTATTGGGGGGGAAGATGGTGAGACTCAATTATGCTTCTGCTAATAAGTTATGCGCTGGGACCGTTTTCAAAAAAAAAAAAAAAAAAAAAAGCCTAAGGACCTACGTCCTTCTTTAAACCCCTTTTATAAAAGACAACAACTAGATATCTTAGGTGAGAGAAAGCGATTGGTACTTGTGGCGACCTAAGGGTTGGGGGCCGTTGTGGGGTGCCACACACCTGGCTTTGTTGGTATCAGAGTAATCGTTTTAGGTTGGAGTGATGATTTGGAAATTAAGGAACATGATGACAATGCACACCCTAGGATATTGACTGGAATGGTTGAGTAATTTTGAATAACGGGTGATGAGTAATCACTCGTAGATCCCTAGTAGTTATTATGAATTGCTTTTAGGTACCAGTAACATGGTTATGTTACTTATTTTCTTTAGTTGCTGTCGTTTTTAAAGAAGACATTGAGTGACAAATATTTCTTGAGGCAAATGCTTGGAAAATTGCAGGGAAATCATGATGCGAGCTGGAAGTGCTCATCCATCGAGGGCTGAAGCCTCTGCTAGCAAGGGCTGAACCCCGATGGAAGATATCCTACAAGCATTGGCCAATATAGGAAATCTGATGGAAAGACAAGCGCAGCAATAGCCCGGAGCAGAACGCCGTACTCAAGGACTGGTGGAGCAATTTCTAAAGTTGAAACCACCTAAGTTCAATGGAATGGGAAGTCCTGAGGAGGTGGAGCATTGGATTGATGGGATGGAACGAATTTTCCGATTGTTGGACTGCAATGATGCTAAGAAAATAACTTTGGCAGAGTACTAGCTGGAGGGAAATGCAAAGTTTTGGTGGAGAGCTTCAAAGGACATAATCTTTACACCAGGTACTGATGTTAACTCGGAGGAGTTTGCGAGAGCCTTCAATAGAAAGCATTTTTCTGACTGTGCTAAGGACAAGAAAAGTTTAGAATTTGTTCAATTAGAACAAAAGGAGCTGACAGTGGACCAATATGAGGCTAGATTTTCTGAATTATCTAGATATGCTCCTAGACTAATTGAGGATCAGGAAGAAAAGGCTAAGAGATTTCTGAAAGGGTTGAGAACTGATATCAGGAAACAACTAGTGCCTTTGAACATAAGGGATTATCATGAGATTTATGAAAGGGCACAGTTAGTGGAGCAGGAGCTGTTGAGAGAGTGATCAAAGTTTAAGAAACACCTGAACTTTAATGATGTGAGAAGGGGTAAGAGACCCTACCCTGGTCAAGGTCAGACTTGGAATGTGAAGAAAAAGTGCAATTTTGGAAATTTTGGGGGAGCAAGAAATGGCTTGAATATAGGGAAAGCACCCTATCGGCCTGATGTTTGTTAAAGGTGTAATGGGTGACATGGCCCAGGACCTTGCAATGGACGACTGAGATGTTTTAGTAGTGGACAAGTGGGCCACCTTAGGAGAAGTTGCCCACAAGAAAGGTCACAAATGAGTGTTGGCTCGGTGCGATAGGGACAACAGAGTGCTGTTAGATCAAACCTACCAAGGAATCCTCAAAGGCCACCAGCACAAGGAAGGGTGTATGCGGTCACCCAAGAGGAAGCGGAAGCTTCCAAAAATGTTATCTCAGGTACGATCCTTATCAATGGTAAAAAGGCATATGCATTGTTTGATACGGGTGCTATGCATTCATTTGTGTCTGAAAGATATAGGCATTTGAGTAAAATAGAAGTTACGCCTCTTGAGACACTTCTTTGTGTTTTCATGCCTTTAAAGAATATGGTATTGTCTACGCTAGTGTGTGGAAATTGTAAGATATCAATGGGAGGAAAGGACATGGAAATAGAATTGGTCGTGATGGCTATGTATGATTTTGATGTTATCATAGGAATGGATTGGCTTCGTAAGTATTGGGCCAAAATGGATTGTTATAGAAAAGTGATCCAGTTTGTCTTACTTGATCAGTCTAGTTGTGAATTTTTAGGAGGTCAGAGCCACCTACCTATAGCACTTATTTCAGAAATAGATGCTCATGCCTTACTTGACAAAGGATGTCAAGGATACCTGGCCATGGTTAAAGATTATACTAGGGAAGAACCTAAGCTTGATGAAATTCGAGTGGTTAACGAATTTCGAGATGTATTTCCTGAGGAGTTGCCTGGATTACCGCCAGAGTGAGAGATTGAGTTTGCAATTGAATTAATGCCTAGAACAGGACCAATATCAAAAGCCCCGCATAGGATGGCCTTAGTCGAGTTGAAGAATTGAAAGTGCAACTACAAGAGTTGCTTGACAAAGGATTCATTAGGCCAAGTGCTTCACCTTGGGGTGCACCAGTTTTGTTTGTGAAAAAGAAAGATGGGTCGATGTGCTTATACATTGACTATAGGCAACTGAATCAAGTGACCATTAAAAATAAATATCCTTTGCCTAGAATTGATGACCTTTTTTACCAACTCTAGGGAAGTTCGGTCTTCTCTAAGATTGACTTAAGGTCGAGATACCATCAGCTAAGAATTAAGAAAGAGGACATTCCTAAGACTGCGTTTAGGACTCGTTATGGACATTATGAGTTTCTTGTTATGCCATTTGGACTAACCAATGCGCCGGTTGCATTTATGGATCTAATGAATAGGGTATTTAAGCCTTATTTAGATCAATTTGTGATTTTTTTTATTGATGACATTCTGATATATTCAAAAGGGCCTAAAGAGCATGAACAACACTTGAGGATAGTTTTGCAAACTCTGAGAGATCATAAGCTGTATGCCAAATTTAGCAAGTGTGAATTTTGGTTGGACCAGATAATATTTTTGGGGCACATAGTATCAAGAGGAGGAATTGTAGTAGACCCAGCGAAAGTTGAGATGGTAATAAATTGGCCGAGACCGACGACACCTACTGAAATACGGAGTTTCTTAGGAATGGCTGGTTATTATAGAAGGTTTATTGAAGGATTCTCACGATTGGCAGGTCCTTTAACAAAATTGACTCGAAAGAATGTGAAGTTTGAAAGGAATGGGGAATGCGAAAGGAGTTTCCAGGAGCTTAAAAGAAAATTAACCTCAGCTCCAATCTTGACTATGCCGACAAGATTGGATGGTTTTACTGTGTATAGTGATGCATCTCACAAAAGACTGGGATGTGTTTTGATGCAGCATGGCAAGGTCATAGCCTATGCATCTAGACAATTGAAAACCCATGAACTAAACTACCCCACTCATGATTTAGAATTAGCAGCTATAGTGTTCGCTTTGAAGATATGGAGACATTATTTATATGGGGAAAAGTTTGAGATTTATACCGATCATAAGAGCTTGAAGTATCTGTTCTCACAAAAGGAATTGAACATGAGACAAAGGAGGTGGATGGAGTTGTTAAAGGATTATGATTGTGAGATATGATACCATCCAAGGAAAGCAAATAAAGTAGCGGATGCTCTTAGTCGTAAGTCAGCTATGGAGATGGCTAGTTTAAGAATGGCGGAATGGAGCTTGTTAAAGTCCGTAGCGGACTCGAGTTTAAATTGAAAATGGATTGTCTTACAAATATGCTTAGTGCATTAAGAATTGAACTGAAATTATTCAGAAAGTTAAGACCTTACAAGAATCTGATCCGGAAATTTTGAAAGTAAAAGATGCAGTGTCTTTAGGAAAAAGACCAGAATTTCAAGTCTCTGAAGATGGAGTGGTAAGATGCCAAGGACGACTTTGTGTTCCCGACAATGAAGAAGTAAAGAAGGAAATTTTGTCGGAGGCACATAGGAGTAATTATAGTGTTCATCCAGGTAGTACAAAGATGTACAGAATTTGCGTCAGCAATTTTGGTGGAATGGTATGAAAGCAAATACGGCTAAGCACGTTTCTCAATGTTTGACGTGCCAACAAGTAAAAGCGGAACATCACAAACCCGCAGGACTCTTGAGACCGTTAGACATACCAGAATGGAAATGGGAACATATAACAATGGACTTTGTACAAGGATTGCCAAGGACATCAAGTGGTCATGACTCTATCTGGGTAATAGTGGACCGTCTAACTAAGTCTGCTCATTTCCTAGCCATTCGCATAGACTACCCAATGGACAAATATGCGGATATATATGTAAGTCAAGTAGTACGCTTACATGGTGTTCCAGTAACTATTACCTCAGATCGGGATTCAAGATTTACTTCAAACTTTTGGCGGAGTCTTCAAATTGCCTTAGGAACTAAACTCCAATTTAGTACTACTTTTCACCCTCAAATAGATGGACAAATAGAAAGAGTAATCCAGACATTAGAGGATATGTTGAGGGCTTGTGTGATTGATTTTAAAGGAAATTGGGATGAAAGATTGCATTTGGTGGAGTTTGCTTATAATAATAGTTTTCAGAAAAGTATAGACATGGCTCCTATGAAGCATTATATGGAAGGAGATGTAGGACTCCTGTCTGTTGGAATGAAGTAGGTGAAAAGAAATTGACAGGACCTGAATTGGTACAAGTTACCACTGAAGCTGTCGAGATTATCTAGAAAAGACTTAAAATAGCTCAAAGTAGATAGAAAGACTACGCAGATAGGCGTAGAAGGCCTTTGGAATTTAATGTGGGAGATCATGTATTCCTTAAGGTATCTCCAATGAAAGGAATATCTCGATTTGGAATGAAGGGTAAGTTAAGCCCTAGATTTGTTGGACCTTTTGAGATACTTGAAAGAATAGGAGATGTAGCTTATCGTTTGGCGTTGCCTCCTAAATTGGGAAATTTACATGATGTGTTTCATGTGTCGATGCTGAGAAAGTACCAGCCGGATCCTGGTCACATACTCGATCATGAAGCCATCAAAGTGGATGAGAAAGTGAGGTACATTGAAGAGCCTGTGCAAATATCGGATCGAAAGGAACAAATTCTTAGGACTAAGAAGATTCCTTTGGTTAAGGTATTATGACGACATTATGATATGGAAGAAGCCACATGGGAAGGTGAGAATCAGATGAAGGAAAAGTATCCCTACTTGTTTCAAAAGGATATAAGTAATGTTTAATTTTGAGGACGAAATTCTCTAAGGAGGGGAGAATTGTGGCATACTAGAATTTCATAAAAATCCCTAAATATGCCATGAGTTGTGAATAGTCGATGGAAGTACCGTTATTGTATTTTGTAGCCTTCTAATCCATGATTTGCGATGAGATGTATGGCCAAGTCTTTAATGGATGAATTTTGGGAAAGGAAGTTTTATCTTTGGCCATATGTATGATAAATTGGAACTTATGGATTTATAATTTCAAGTATATAGTTATCTTAATTTGCAATTTAGTGCTTTAATTTAATAGGGATTTAATTAGTTTTAAAAGGGTTAAAATTGGATCTAATTAAACTTGGGTCTTAGGCCCAAGAGGGATGGGCCTAAGATGGGCCAATTGGCTGGCCCATTAGAGCCATGAGGGGCCGTCGACCATGAGGAAAGGGGGGGGAACCAGTTTTCCATGTCCTCCCCCATTTGTCCCAAGTTGATGACCAAGTGTCATCCATGCAAGAATCAATCATTGCTAATGATGAGTAGGAGAGAAATGAAAAGAAAAGGTGGCTGATTTAGGGATGAGGTGTGTCGTCCAAAGAGAGAGAGAGAGAGAGAGAGAGAGAGAGTTACCGAGAGAAATCGAGAGAGAAAGGAAGAGAGGAAAGGAGGAGAGCTGCCCGTCGACCGTCCGCCGTGCGTCCGTCGTTCGTTGCCATGTCCAGTTGCCGTGTGCCGCTGTTTGCTCGGTTTAGAGGCAAGTTAGGATCCTTAATCTGCTCTTGCGTGTTGTGTCTAGTATGTGTGCTTGAATGGTGATAGAATTCGGATGTTTAGGGTGTTAAAAGTTGAAGTTCTAAGAGAAATGTTTGAGACTAGTAAACTGTTCTTGAGAAAACAGTTTGACCCAGAATGTTCTAGTGGCTTGCATGTGTTGTTTGAGTTGGATTTTGGCTTTGACTTCTAAATGAAAGTTGTTAAGGACTTTTTGAAATATAACATACTCAAATTTGGGACAAAAACGAATAATTTTAAGTGGGGTGAAATCCTTATTTTTTTAGACAAAAAAATGAGAGACTGAATCTGGAGATTTTTGATAACTACCTTTGATGAATGCATGGTCTGTAAGTAACTATCTTTTGTTGAAATTTCACTTTGATTTCTTAACAAAATATGTAAAGGACATCCTGAGGTTTAACATATAAAAAATTTAGAGAAAAATAACAAGAATAGATAGGTGAAATCGTGGTTTTTCGGAAGTAGTCAGATCTGGAAACTTCGGTATTGAAACAGAAGCTTTAACCGTCTATATTAAATCACCTAGAACGAATTTGACTTTGGTTTCTTCATGAAAAACCTACCTTAGGATCTTGACTACAACATAGTCGAATTTCATGAATTTTTAAGGTCATTAGGGTATTTAATCGGAAATATTTCAAAAACCGTGTAATCTGACGCGTTCGGACTTAGTCAGTTTCAATGCATGGGTCATATCATTTTTTATGAAGCTCTTTCGGCAAAGTGTTCTTCAGGAAGTATGTTTCTTTATGTCTTCCCTGCAACATATTCAAATTTCATAATTTTTGAAGTTCATTTGCCTATTTAACCAAAAATGTTTCAAAAACTGTGCAAGCTGTATTGTTAGAATAATGGTGCTGTGATGCTTGGTCTATATCAAATTGTATGAGGGTCTTTTGGTGTAGTGTCCTGCATGAAATATCTGCCATTATGTCTTGACTATCACATGTTCGAATTTCATAATTTTTAAAGGTCATTTGGGTATTTAATGGAAATATTTTCTAAAACTGTGCAAGCTGGATTGAGCGAATTTCAAATGCTGTAATTTATGATTATCCCGTTTTGGATGAGCCCTATGAATTATATTGATTGAGGTGATTGAATCTTGCTGAACATGTGATGATATTTGGTATCGCATATAGAATCAAATGCTGAACTTGACTTTGTTGCCATTACATCATGTGCCATGTTGATTGTGAGACATAAATTGGTGAATATGAATTATGATGAATAAGGAGACTGTTGGAGGTGGCTTGATAATGCCCTGGGAGTGTCAAGATGCCTGGGATGGGGGGTGCCGGATGCCCGGTTGTATTGTGATACATGCCCGGATGTCCTCAGGAGTTTCGAGATGCCCAAAATGGTTAGGTGCCGGAAGCCTCGGAGGTTTGTGCCCGGTCGGGGAATGCCTCGTGATGCCAGTTGGGATGCGAGATGCCCGGAATGTGGGGGTGCCGGATGCCCGGTGGTGTGTGCCGGAGGTTTTCTCGCGATGCCAGGTTGGGGTGCGAGTGATAAAATGTGGGATGCAATTACTAATCCCGGGAAAGAAAGATGTGGTGATCAAATTGAAAGATAAAAAGTGGAAATTGAATCATGCATGGTATGGTGACATGTATGCATGGCTGTATGATATGATGTGTATGAGTGCATGGTTGTATGTGCACCTATGGCATGATGGTATGCGTACATGAGGCATGTGGATGATTGGTGATGAATGCATGGATGCACCTTGGCATGATGGTATATGTGAATGCATGGTTGAGGATGTATGCACATATGATATGATGACATACGCATGGCTACAAGGTAAGTTATGCTTGGATGCATGGATGATATGTACTATGCTATGATGTTGTGATTGTATTGTGTGATGCATTGAGTAGTTTATGGGATCTTTTACTTGCTGAATGGCTGTACTCACCCCTTTACGGACCAACATTTCAGATTTGGAAGATGCCGCTCTCTCCGGTTACATGGGTACCTTTTATGGCCTCCCATTTGACGTGGAAGTAGAGTGTTCAGAGATTGACTGCGTTACCATCCCTGGTCTAATGTTTGTGCGAGTTCGCATGCTGGTGATGTACGATGTGAGCCTGGCTGGGAGCTCGGTCATTCAGGAGTTTTTGTCAGTCCACGTCCGCCGAGATGGAGTGATTCGGGGGATGTTGACGCCACCACCGCCTGACGCGCCAGGATGGGTGTGATGGTCGCGTGAGGAATAGAGAGCTGACGTTTCTTTTTTAGAGTAGTTGACACGTGATTGTTATAGGGGTTGAGATATCTTTTGGGTTATGGCCAAGTGTAGTTAAAAGTCTTGGCTTTTTTTTTGGTTGTACTGACCCAAGAAATCCATCATGAAAATATATAAATTAAAGTGGCTCGGCTTCATCTTTTCTTATGGTGCGTAGTTGGTGTGCATTGCATTATGATTATTAGAGGGAGAGATGGTGTTACTCAATTATGCTTCCGCTAATAAGTTATGCTGGGACCGTTTAAAAAAAAAAATGCATAAGGACCTCGTTCCTTCTTTAAACCCCTTTTTATAAAAGACAAGTAACATATATCTGATGAGAGAAAGCGATTGGCTGGCTGTGGCGACCCTAACGGATCGGGGGCCATCGAGGGGTGCCACAATAATAGACTACTAGATGTTAGTCATTTAAGCATCATGGCAATAGGAGATAGTTCACTTTGCTCCTTGGGTCACCATGGCAAATACTGTCAATCCTCTGGAAAAAGAAAAAAACTTACTTTCAGCCTAGCCAAAGCGACCCAATGTTGAAATTTTTTCCAATTATGACTTATCCAAAAGGTGCAATTACCACATGACTAAAAGCAGGGCACTTGACTGATGAAGCTTTGCCTTTAAGAGTCGAATTTCGAACCTACTAGACACTATAGTCTTCTCATTCCAAATCACCAAGCTGAATGTTTAGAGCGGTCCTCTCCCTAATCATGCCAACAAAGTAAATGCAATTTCACTTTTGATGTTGGCTAGATGAGGAGTGTCAAAGCACACATTGTCGATATCTATCAGGGACTAGTAAATGCTGGGCATTATTTAGGTGACAAAGTCCTATCCTTCGTGACAATGAAAGAAAAGACACAAGAAGGCTTGACTAGTGATTGGTTCGAAGATTTTTTCATAGGCCCTATCAACGAAGGACCATAAGAGGGAATGGGTGTAGGCCCACTTGAATAGAACCATTTTTTTATTTCCTTGCATATTCCTTTATGTGGGAATCTATCCATCTTTCTTAAGTTTGGTTTATTTTCATTTTTTGAACATCATTGTTACTTGAGGAATTAAGTTTTTGAAATTTCCCTTCCAAAATGTAAATTCGCCTAGTACTAAATAAAGTTGAAAAAAATATATTTTGGAGGAATGATGAGATACCCCAAACTAGTCTGGTGATGATATTCAACCATGAAAAGACAATATTATCCAAGGAGAATTCTGAGGGCTAGACTTCCTCATGTTTCCTCCCCCCTCCAAAAAAGAAAAAAAAAACTTATTTTTGAAAACAAAAATCATTTTATTACCAATCTTATTTTTCCAAATCATACGTCAAATTTAACCCTATTTGTTTTTCTGATTTACTTACTTCATGTCTTAGAACATCATTCCTTGACTTAGCATGACAAAGGACATTTGAATCTAGCAAATCATGTTGACTTTTTAGATTTGAAAATACTCTTTTGAGAATGCAAGGACAAACAGAAAAGGTCACTCCTATTGACACTTCAATTTTTGCTTAAGGATCATTTATGAAAAAATAGGAACTTGTTTTTCCATAAGAAAAATATTTCATGTCAAATTCTTGCATATAGATTACCTAGGCATTTAGTATTTTTTTACATGGAAGATTTTTTTCCTTAAAAAAAAAAAAAGAAAAGAGAAAAAAAGAAAAACAAATAGAAAAATAAAAAAAAGCTCTCTCTGTCTCTGTTTCTCTGTTGTTGTTCACATTCCACTCCTCGACTCACCACCAACTTTCTCTCTTCATCTCTAGTTTTGATCTACACATACCTTGATACTTACCAAAAAAAAAAAAAAAAAAAAAAAAAAAAAAGATAGAGAAGACGTAAAAAAAAAAAAGGGCAAGTTGGGGGCCAATGATCTAAATGTGACAAGCTAAGTCATGGGGATCAAATTGGAATCAAAATAGAAAGTTGGGGCCAAAATGCAATTTTTAAAAGTTGAAGGACCAATTCGTAAATTTTACAAAATTTCATCCAAGCCCTCAAATCATCATCTTAGCCCCCAATTATGTAAACTAAACTCAGGCCAAATCAAATTAATCAAATCAGGCCAAAAAGACTAAATTGCATTGAATTAGACATTCTTTGGCAAGAGAATTATTAACTTTAAAGGACTTTCTTGCAAAATTGGGTAGGGAAAATAGTGAAAATTGATCAAGATCTTAAATTTTTGTCTGATTAGCTTGATCTCTGCACGTGATAGAAGACCATAATTAGGAGTGTAGGTGGACAAAAATTTGATAGGAATAAGCTGCAAAAGTATGCGAATTTGTAGCAAAATTTGCACACTGAACAACGGTAAAAGTTACAAATTTGGCCAAGTTAAAAAGTTGTTGAAGTAGCTTTATTGGCATGCTTAGTAGGTGAACAAAAGATTGACCAAAAGGTCCCTAAATTCACGAGATATGATCGTTGAAGCAATCTCTTTTAGAGCATGAAAAGTAGGGAACAAGAAGGAGGAGAGAAAGCTCACAATTGTTTCTCCAAAGACACCCTTACAAGCAACCCAAGAAAACAAAAATCCAGAAATTTCAAACTGACCCTAGCAAAGACAAGTGAAATTTTCACAAACTTGTAGTTAAAATTAGCCAAACCCTCCAACTAGAGAGTGAAACTTCACTTAAAGATCTTTCCAACCATAGGTCTCATGTCCCAAATGGAGGTTAGGAAGGCCTCCTAAAGCCCACGAAAAAGTACCCTTCTAACGGGTCAAGAAAGTTTGCATTTTTTTTCAAGTGTTGAGCCCAATTGGTCATGGATGAGGGAAAGTGAGTATTTTTGAGAAAAATGAGAGACAAATAAGAAAAATCATGACTTGCAACCCAAACTAATACATACATACATACATATATATATATATATATATATATATATATATATATAAATTTATTGGTTTGGTGTTAAGTTCGACAACAAAAGAAGTTGTAGAGTTTGGTTTTGGAGATTGACAAAAACCTTCATTATTAGTTCTTTCTTCACAAATCTCATTTTCCAGTTTCAAGGAGCCAATATCCATGTGCCCCTAGAGGATAATTTATTGATTTCCTCTGCCAAGAGCCACTTGTAAACAAAAATTAGGAAGCAAAGTAAGAATCCTAGATGTATTTTTGGTCAAGTTTGAACATGTTTTGACTATGAAAAATCAAGAGGAAAACTGTGGCACCCCTCGACGGCCCCCGATCCAATTAGGGTCGCCATAGTTCGCTTACCATTCACTATTTCTATGTCATGTCACTCTGATACCATTTCAATTGCAGTGGGTCCATACAACATAGGGTGTTTACACCTTTATATATATATATATAGGTCCTTTGCGCAATTCATATACGGAAGCACATCCAACAAACTCCCTTCCCTATATTCAGAAAACGATGCACAGCTACTAAACATCTTATATAAGTTAAAGCCAAACACGTTTATTTACATAAAGCAGATGGACATCTTTAGTCGGTACATCGAAATGCCAATGTTTCTATACTCGGCTATACTTCAAAAGATGACCGACATCTTCTCCAACAGTTGAATACTTAAAGTCCATCGATCAGTGTCGGCATCCAAAAGTTTCTTCTTTTGCTATCATTCTTCTCACGGTCATGTCCAACCGTTCAAACCATCTACTAATCTGAAATGTTATCCCCAAAAGGGGTGAGTACAACCACTCAGCAGATAGGGAAATCTAGTAGCAACTCAATGCATCAGGCAAATCATATATGCATTGCAGGCGTTACTCACCTTGAAGCCATGCGCATACTATCATGCATCATCATATCAGTTTATAACACATATATGTGTATCATCATCATATCATACATGTCATCATCATCATGATATCATCACATTACACATGTCATATCATATATCATCATCATTATCATCACCATGCATATCATCATGCATGTCATATCATCATCATTATCATGTATATCATCATGCATATCATATCATGATCATCCTGCATATCATCATGCATATCGTCATCATCATCATCTTGCATATCATCATGCATATCATCATCATGCATATCATCATGCATATCATCATCATGCATATCATCATGCATATCATATCATGGTTTAATTTCCACTTTTTGCTTTTCAATTGATCACCACATCACCCATTTCTCAAATCATCAATTTCATCATCCCCTCGGGCAAAGACCTCCGAGACTTCCGGCATTCAGCCTCTCAGGCCACCGGGCATCCGGCCCCCCACATTCCCGGCATATCGCATCTCAACTAGCATCACGAGGCATTCCCTTCGGGCAGAAACCTCCGACAGGGCTTCCGGCTTTTACCCTTCTAGCCAGGCATCTCGCACCCCAATCCTGGCATCGCGAGGTATTCCTTTCGGGCAAAGAACTCCGACAAGGCTTCCGGAATTATGTACCGACATACCACCAGGCCTCCCCTGGAATTACGTACCGTATACCACCAGGCATCCCGACACTCCCGGGGAATCTCCGGAATTACGCCACTAGGCCACCGAGCATCATCATCCACCACAACCACTTCCTCACTTATCATTATCCACATTTACCATTATTTTGATCTCAATTTAACATGGCACATGTCGTGACATCAAACAAGTCATACTTGACATAGCATTCACACATGCATCACAATTTAATGTCATACATACACCAATATCTCATCGTACATGCAACAATGTATAATTATTTATTAATAAATCCAATGGAATTTATGGCCAATAAAATAATCCATTTTATTTTTATTTATTATTTTTTTAATAAATAAATATTAAATTCAATATCTATAAACTCCCAAAATTATAAAAATTCAAGCAATTACAAACAAATAGAATTACATGCAAAATTCATGGCCAAATTGAATTTCACAAAATTTCACAATTTCCACAAAACAGCCCATAATATTCGGATAAAACAAGAATGCACAGTTTCCGAAGAAATTCAATTAAAATATCCATACGGTCTCTAAAAATTACATAAGTTTTAATTGAATTTTCCATATGGTCTCTAAAAATTACATAACTTCAAATTTTACAGAGTGATAGCCAAGAAATTTTCGTACAACTTTCATGAAGAACTCCAAACCAAATTATTTTTATATTATTCTATACAACCTCACGAAGCTTCTGGACCCATTACCGCATCATCCAGTGCCTCCATCTCCGAAATATGAAGTTTTAACCTACCTATTCTCTTTCATTTTCTCTAAAATTTAGATATGTTATGAATCAAGGTATCCTTTACAAGTTTCATGCAGAGATCTAGGTCAAATAACCAGAATATGGTCACCATTTAGGTCCTTGAAGTCTCGGGTGTCTCGGAATACATCACCAGAATCATCGTCTTCAAGATCTAGTCAATTTACCAAGATATACTTGTTCTTTTCACTTCAAATTTGAGTATGTTGTAGTTTAAAATGTTCCCTACAACTTTCATGAATAAACCGAAGTAATATTCTCAACAAAAACCAACATGCAATCATGAATCCAGCAAAAGGTCAGTAAAAACTCTCCAGATCTGAGGTCTCCGTAAGATGAGACTTTAACCCCTCAAATCTCCATCATTTTCCACGCCATTTCAGTATGTTATAGTACAAGATGTTAGCTAAAACTTTCATGAATAAATCAAAGCCAAAATCGAACTCTAAACATGCATGCAATCTCTCACAACATTCTGACTCGAGTGGATTCATGCGAAAACATTCTAGATTTGACATCTCTGTAAGATGAGAGTTTGACCCCACAAATCTCCATCGTTTTCCACGAAATTGTAGTATGTTGTAGTACAAGTGGTAGCTACAACTTTCATGAAGAAATCGAAGCCAAAATTGGACTCCAAACACACATGCAAGCTCAAACAAGTTTCTGACTCACACGGTCCGAACACGAACAGCCATACCATTCAACATACATCATTCATGCTTCGGTTTTTCTCACTTAAACACTCAAAGATTCAACATGCAAGAAACATACAAACATGCAAGAGAAGCTAGAGGACTCCCACTTGCCTCTAGACCACACGAACGGCGGCACACCGGCGACGATCACGGCGGACGGACGGCGGTGGCTCCTTCCTCTCTCGGCCTCCCTCTCTCGGCCGCACCCTCTTCCTCTCTCTCTCCCTTTCTCTCTTGGCCGAATGGCTAGCCAGCCATTCTCTCTCCTTTCCTTCCCTTTTATATTGCATGTATCCCCTCTTTGCATGGGGGATAAGTGTTCTCATGAGGAGAACAAGTGGCAAAAAGGAGAGAACAAGTGTTGGAGGACATGCAAGGTTAATGGGCCTTCTTCTTGGGCCTATCTTGGGCCAGCAAATGGGCTGGTCGACAGCCCCTCCTTGGCTCCAATGGGCCGACCATTTGGCCCTCCAAAATCCATACTCTTGGGCCTAAGGCCCAACCTAATTAAACCCACAATTTCCCTTTCAATTATTCATCTTTAATTCTTTCTTTTAAGAATTTAATTACTAAATTCCACATGGCCAAAATCTTGAAATCATAATTCCATAAATTCCAATTTATAAAACACATGGCCAATGATAGGATTTTCTTTCCTATCACATAATTATCCCTCAAAAGCTTGGCCATATATCTTATTGCAAATTATGGATTAAATGGCCATAACTTGATGGTACTTCCATCACCTATTCATAGAATTTAATATAGCTAGAGGTCGTTAAGAATTTTGGGATGCCACAATTCTCCCCTCCTTAGAGAATTTCGTCCTCGAAATTAGACATTTCCTATGTCTTTTGAAATAAGTGAGGGTACCTTTTCCTCATCTCATTTTCACTCTCCCATGTGGCTTCCTCCACATCATGATAGCGCCATAATATCTTAACCAATGGAATTCTCTTGGTCCTGAGAATTTGTTCCTTCCGATCCAATATCAACACAGGCTCTTCGATATACCTCACTTTCTCATCCACTTTGATGGCTTCATGATCGAGTATGTGTCCTAGATCGAGCTGATACTTCCTCTAAAGTTAAGGATGCAAGCTCTTAACATATCTTAATTTATCTCAACACCAAAAACCGTTTTAAAACAACAACCACATCTGAATTTTCTTTTGAATGCTTGAGAATCTTCCTTCATGAAATCAAACAACAAACCGAGGTTTTCAAAAGCATTCAACGACAATAGCAAGCTTTGAATCATATGTCATTTCCATGTCAAAATGTTTTCAAATCACCAATGTGGAAAATCCTTTGAGTTCTTGAAAATTCCACCTCATGATATCAAATGATGCAAAATAAGGATTTCAAAGACACAACGGTATAACAATGATAGTATTTGAGAATAGGTAAATCTCATATTGTTGAAACCAATTCATAAAATCAAAAGCATGATACCAATTCCATAAAATCCATGATCACGTTTAAATTTCAAATGTTTTTCGGAATCCACGTGTAAAGCCTTGAGTCGTGCTTGCATCACGGTGCGAAATAAAATACTTTATCAAAACCCTTAGTGAATTTAAATCGGTACGTTGGCAAATTCCAATCTCAATCCCAACTCCAATGGGTAGGAATGTTTTCTATAAAAAGTTCAGAATTCTTTGAAATAGAAAACATTTCTTAAAACATTTGGGCATGTTGTCACAGTACTCATAAATTTTGACGAAAGTCAAGAGATTTTCTAAAACAGTCCACAATCAAAATCTGTTTTTCAATTGAAGTTCAAAACTTGGAATGTACAGGTGAAAATTTTCTCCAAAAACCATAAGCATTTCTTGAAGCATTGAAAATCATAGTTCAGCAAGTCGATAATATTGGTCCTGTCGTAAAGATTTTTGAAACTAAAAACTTTGAAATACCAAAATCCTAAGCCTTTCTTGAAATACCGAAATCAACGCATCGGCGAGTCATCAAACTCAGTCCCGACCTTAAGATTTTCAAAGCAGTTTGCATGTAAAATCTTAGAGCTTTGAAAACATCCAAACTCAAGTATTTCTAATCTAACTGCACTTCATCAGACAACAACGGCAATGCATTATATAGGTTAGTAGACTTTCACTTGCTGGCATGTTAAACACTAGGAAACGTATTTAGCTAAGTCCGCCCTTATGCTATCCCACCAAAACTATTGGTGTAATCTCTATACCTTTGTCACCACCAATTCAAGCCTAGAACCATCAAAATCAACACCACCAATAACTCATTTGGTTCAGTCCAACAAAGACATTCACTATGCATTCACTGCAACATAAATTCAAGCCTAAAATAAAATACCAATCATTTGGTTCAAATATCAATAGTCCACCAAGACTCATTCAATTCAAAGATCGACAATCCACCAAGATAAGAACTTGTCTAGTTTCCATCAAGTATATCTCATATCTCATCCTAAATGATCATCACTTAGACTAATCATTCATCAAATCCACAATTTGAACTTCCACCATTTCACCTTGGAAAGACTATAACCACAATTGATTATATCCACTAATTCCACCAAATCCTTTCAAACTGAGATCATCACCTAAAATTAAAAGTTGACCACCATCAATTAAGCCTATTATTCCGACATATAAACCACAAATAATTTCATGTCTCATATGACCACTCAAACTCATGACTCCCAAGATCAATCTATACATACTAAATACCTCCATGTAACGCATCAAGACTTCCAATGAAATCCTCAAATAGGAAGTCACTACTTAGCTCAAATGATCATAACTTAATCCCCAAACTCATAACTCACTCTTTATAATCCACTTTCTTAAGCCTTGCTTGTAGCACTATGCTTAGATCCTACGCACGTCTTCAGGTCCTTTAGAATATATCAAGATATCATAAAATGAAGACAATCACAATTTGATCCAAATAAGGCTTAAGTATCGTACTCATTAAATCCATGAATGCAGCTAAGGCATTCGTCAATCCAAATAGAATAACTAGGAACTCATAGTGTCCATAGCGAGTGCTAAACACGGTCTTAGGAATGTCTTCTTTCTTAATCCTTAACTAGTATCCTAATCTCAAGTCAATTAAAAACCAAACTTCCTTGCAGTTGGTCGAATACGTCATCAATTCTAAATAAGGGATACTTATTTTTAATTGTCACTTGATTCAATTGCCTATAATTAATGCACAAATGCATCGACTTGTCCTTCTTTCTCACGAACAAGAGTTTTACAAGCTTAACCATGCTTCCGCTGCGCCACTTTGATAAAATTATCCTAGAAACACTACCTTTCCAGTTCAGTGCATAGTTCGGTTCACTCCTGCCCCTTTTGCCATTCTAGAAGCCTGCTAGGAGCCGCTCCTTATTTAGGTCCTCTGACCTTGGCGTCCACTCCCCACCCTCAACAAATCGGGATGTTACAGGTACACCGGCTTTTGCCTGGTTTGAAACCAAACTACACATCCATTGGAGGTTCTCGTTTCAATAAGGACTAACTTACAGAGTTATTATCCGTTTTGGCCTATCCCATACTAGGCCTCATGGTTTTATCCTTAGCGCATGGGTAAGTACTATCTCAGGAAATCATTCATCCTAGTCCATTGCTTACGGAGCTAGTCCATTCCTACGATGACATCAAAGTCATACATAACTATCACTATCAAGTTCATTTCCAGATCTCATTCCCCTAGGGTTATTTCACTCATCTCACATGCTAACGTGGATAACAACATATCTTTCAGCGATGTAGATATACGAAGAGGCATATCTAGAGATTTGTTCCTACTCCTCACAATCATCTATATTTTTCAGACATAAATGAACGCATGTCACTCATATCAAATAACATATGCCTTCTTATCCCTCTATCGAGATCATACCTGAGATAACACTTTTGGAAGCTCCTGCTTCCTCTTGAGTGACCACATACACCCTTCCTTGTGGTGGCGGCCTCTGTGGATTCCTTGGTGGATTTGGTTCAATAGTACTTTGTCGTACCTGTCGCACCGAGCTAACATTCGGCTGCAACCTCTTTTGTGGACTGTCTTTCTTAAAGTGTCCTATTTGCCCACATCCATTACATCTCAGTTGGCTATTACAAGGTCCTGGCCCATGCCTCCCATCACACTTTCGACAAATATCAGGCGGATAGGGTGCCTTCCCAAAAGTCGGGCCATTCCAAGCTCTTCCAAAATTTCCAAAGTTACTCTTTTTCTTAGATTCCCAGGTCTGTCCTTGACCAGGATCGGGTCTCTTACCTCTTCGAACATCATTAAAGGTCATCTGCCTCTTAGATTCTGATTGCTCTCTCACTAACTCTTGCTCCACCAACTGTGCCCTCTCATAAATCTCATTATAATCTCTTATATTCAAAGGCACTAGTTGTTTCCTAATATCAGTCCTTAATCATTTCAAAAATCTTTTAGCCTTTTCCTCTCGATCCTCAACCAACCTAGGAGCATATCTAGACAATTCAGAAAATTTTGCCTCGTACTAGTCTACTATCAACTCCTTTGTTCTAACTGAACAAATTCAGTGATCTTTCTATCCTTGGCACAATCAGAGAAATGCTTCCTATTAAAAGCCCTAACAAACTCTTCCCAGTTCACATCAGTACCTGGTGGAAAGATCGTATCCTTCGAGGCTCTCCACCAAAACTTTGCATTTCCCTCCAACTGGTACTCTGCCAAAACTATTCTCTCAGCATCACTACAGTCCAACAACCGGAAAATCCGTTCCATTCTATCAATCCAATGTTCCGCCTCCTCAGGACTTCCCATTCCACTAAACTTAAGTGGTTTCAACTTCAAAAATTGTTCCACCAATCCCTGAGGGCGACGTTCCACTCCGGGTTGTTGCTGCGCTTGTTTATCCATCAAATTTCCAATATTGGCCAATGCTTGCAGGATATCTTCCATTGGGGGTTCAGCCCTCGATGGATGAGCACTTCCAGCTCGTACCATGACTTTCCTGAAATTTCCAAGCATTGCCTCAGGAATAATCTGAGACTTACTGTCTCCTATTCAAAGCAACTACTACTACTACTACATAAGTAACATATGCATGTTACTGGTACCTAAAAACAACTCAAAATATACTACTAAGAATCTACGAGTGAATACTCATCACCCATTATTCAATTGTTTCGTTTTATATCCTATGGTGTGCATCTTTCTATCCTCATTTCCATCTAAGACACCTTATCACTCCAAATAAACCATAGCTCTGATACCAAAACAGGCTGTGGCACCCTTCGACGGCCCCCGATCTGATTAGGGTCGCCACAGTTCGCTTAACATTCACTATTTCTATGTCATGTTACTCTGATACCATTTCAATTGCAACGGGTCCATACAACATAGGGGGTTTACACTCTTTTTTATTTATTTATTTTTATATAGGTCCCTTGCGCAATTCATATACGGAAGCACATCCAACAAACTCCCTTCCCTATATTCAGAAGACGATGCACACCTATTAAACATCTTATATAAGTTAAAGCCGAACACGTTTATTTACATAAAGCAGACGGACATCTTTAGTCGGTACATCGAAATGCCAATGTTTCTATACTCGGCTATACTTCAAAAGATGACCGACATCTTCTCCAACAGTTGAATACTTAAAGTCCATCGATCAGTGTCGGCATCCAAAAGTTCCTTCCTTTGCTATCCTTCTCCTCACAATCATATCCAACCATTCAAACCATCTACTAATCTGAAATGTTATCCCCAAAAGGGGTGAGTACAACCACTCAGCAGATAGGGAAATCCAGTAACAACTCAATGCATCAGGCAAATCATACATGCATTGCAGGCGTTACTCACCTTAAAGCCATGCGCATACTATCATGCATCATCATATCAATTTATAACACATACATGTGTATCATCATCATATCATACATGTCATCATCATCATGACATCATCACATTGCACATATCATATCATATATCATCATCATCATGACATCATCACATTGCACATATCATATCATATATCATCATCATTACCATCACCATGCATATCATCATCATCATCATCATCATCATCATCATGCATATCATATTATCATGGGTGATCATCGTTATTTCACATCACATATCATTATCATCATCATGCATATCATCATGCATATCATATCATAGGTGATCATCATTATTTCACATCACATATCATTATCATCATCATGCATATCATATCATGGTTTAATTTTCACTTTTTTCTTTTCAATTGATCACCACATCACCCATTTCTCAAATCATCAATTTCATCATCCCCTCGGGCAAAGACCTCCGAGGCTTCCGGCATTCAGCCTCCCAGGCCACCGGGCATCCGGCTCCCCACATTCCCGGCATCTCGCATGTCAACTAGCATCACGAGGCATTCCCTTCGGGCAGAAACCTCCGACAGGGCTTCCGGCCTTTACCCTTCTAGCCAGGCATCTCGCACCCCAATCCTGGCATCGCGAGGTATTCCTTTCGGGCAAAGACCTCCGACAAGGTTTCCGGAATTATGTACCGACATACCACCAGGCCTCTCATGGAATTACGTACCGTATACCACCGGGCATCCCGACACTCTCGGGGAATCTCCGGAATTACGCCACTAGGCCACCGAGCATCATCATCCACCACAACCACTTCCTCACTTATCATTATCCACATTTACCATTATTTTGATCTTAATTTAACATGGCACATGTCGTGACATCAAACAAGTCATACTTGACATAGCATTCACACATGCATCACAATTCAATGTCATACATACACCAATATCTCATCGTACATGCAACAATGTATAATTATTTATTAATAAATCCAATGGAATTTATGGCCAATAAAATAATTCATTTTATTTTTATTTATTATTTTTTTAATAAATAAATATTAAATTCAATATCTATAAATTCCCAAAATTATAAAAATTCAAGCAATTACAAACCAATAGAATTACATGCAAAATTCATGGCCAAATCGAATTTCACAAAATTTCACAATTTCCACAAAACAGCCCATAATATTCGGGTAAAACTAGAATCCACAGTTTCTGAAGAAATTCAATTAAAATATCCATACGATCTCCAAAAATTATGAAATTTTATAGAGTGATAGCCAAGATATTTTCGTACAACTTTCATGAAGAATTCCAAACCAAATTATTTTTATATTATTTTATACAACCTCACGAAGCTTCTGGACCCATTACCGCATCGTCCAGTGCCTCATCTCCGAAATATGAAGTTTTAACCTACCTATTCTCGTTCGTTTTCTCTAAAATTTAGATAGGTTATGCATAAAGGTATCCTTTACAAGTTTCATTCAGAGATCTAGGTCAAATAACCAGAATATGGTCACCATTTAGGTCCTTGAAGTCTCGGGTGTCTCGGAATACATCACCAGAATCATCATCTTCGAGATCTAGTCGATTTACCAAGCTATACTTGTTCTTTTCACTTCAAATTTGAGTATGTTTTAGTTTAAGATGTTCCCTACAACTTTCATGAAGAAACCGAAGTAATATTCTCAACAAAAATCAACATGCAACCATGAATCCAGCAAAAGGTCAGTAAAAACTCTCCAGATCTGAGGTCTCCGTAAGATGAGACTTTAACCCCTCAAATCTCCATCATTTTCCACGCAGTTTCAGTATGTTATAGTACAAGACGTTAGCTACAACTTTCATGAATAAATCAAAGCCAAAATCGGACTCCAATCACACTTGCAAGCTCAAACAATTTTCTGACTCACACAGTCCGAACACGAACAGCCATACCATTCAACATACATCATTCATGCTTCGGTTTTTCTCACTTAAACGCTCAAAGATTCAACATGCAAGAAAAACATGCAAGAGAAGCTAGAGGACTCCCACTTGCCTCTAGACCACACGAACGGCAGCACACCGGCGACGATCACGGCGGACGGACGGCGGTGGCTCCTTCCTCTCTCGGCCTCCCTCTCTTGGCCGCACCCTCTTCCTCTCTCTCTCCCTTTCTCTCTTGGCCGAATGGCTAGCCAGCCATTCTCTCTCCTTTCCTTCCCTTTTATATTGCATGTATCCCCTCTTTGCATGGGGGACAAGTGTTCTCATGAGGAGAACAAGTGGCAAAAAGGAGAGAACAAGTGTTGGAGGACATGCAAGGTTAATGGGCCTTCTTCTTGGGCCTATCTTGGGCCAGCAAATGGGCTGGTCGACAGCCCCTCCTTGGCTCCAATGGGCCGACCATTTGGCCCTCCAAAATCCATACTCTTAGGCCTAAGGCCCAACCTAATTAAACCCACAATTTCCCTTTCAATTATTCATCTTTAATTCTTTCTTTTAAGAATTTAATTACTAAATTCCACATGGCCAAAATCTTGAAATCATAATTCCATAAATTCCAATTTATAAAACACATGGCAAATGATAGGATTTTCTTTCCTATCACATAATTATCCCTCAAAAGCTTGGCCATATATCTTATTGCAAATTATGGATTAAATGGCCATAACTTGATGGTACTTCCATCACCTATTCATAGAATTTAATATAGCTAGAGGTCGTTAAGAATTTTGGGATGCCACAAAAACCCATCCAGAAAACTGATCTTTGAGGCTAGAATTTATCTAAGTATTGAAATCTCTTTAAAAGTCTTGCATGTTTGATTTGCTATGTCCCTTTCCGTGCATTCTTTTCTTTGAGTTTCATGAATGGTATATGGAAGTACAAATGATGCTTAGGTCAATCCTATTTAGTTTTTAAATCTCCATGTAAACCATGAAATCGTCCACAACTTAAGCCAAAAATCAAGCCAATCCACATTAAGAAATGGTTGTTTAGTGTAGATCATGCATGTATGCTTCTTAAAGAGTTCATTTTGATGTGTCCGATTGATCGTTTTCTATGATGTTTGTTACATTTGAAAGTCCATGTTACCTCTATTCAAATGAAGTGATGTTTCCTATGGATCCTGCATGTGATGAGTGTTGGGACTTAAATCTGGGCATACAACATGTCTTTTAACTTGGGTTCAAACCCAGATTTGCAAAACAACACAAACCTGCACATTGGAGGGCGATTACAGTTTGGTTCTTGTGTGTTTTAGGCTATGATTCATAGCTAAGCTTATTCTTTGCATATATTAGTATAACCTTGATACTTTAGTTACACATAAAATTGCTCATGGGTTGAGATTGAAGGCCATGACTATGGCCTGAGGAAATTGCTTGAGGTGGGTTGATGCGCACAAATTATTTGATGAAATGCCCAAACCAAGATTCAATCTTGAAACAGTCGATTTAAGCTCTATTCTTGTGATATTCATGTGCTTGGTTGTTCCATATTAGTGTAAATCAAGCATAGATCGATTTAGGGAATTATTTTCAAATAAAAATAAAAATTTCAAATATTTAAAAAAAATGTAAAAAGGATGGATGGTATCAAATTAAAACAAAAATGACATCTATGAAATTTTCCAAATTTTATAAGGCCTTTTTTTTTTCCTAATCTGATGTTATTTTGGTGTTTTCATAATCATTTTTGTAAATAATCCATTTTACGTAGATTAAAATCATTTAGAGTAATTTCATGCACCTAATGTGACATCTTGGAATTTCAATCATGTTTTCAATTTAATAAATTGGGCCTTTCATTGACGCACCTATAATGTTATTCTCAGAGCCGATCACTCTAGGGATAACTAGACTATTTGGGAAAACCATTCAGGAATTTTAATGCAATAGACTTGGAAATTCGATCAGGAATCGACTACTCAGCTGTGCTCATCTACAGAGATCATTACGGCGCAGTTAAAAGTAGATTAGAGATCAAACATAGGTTGGTTGGATAAAGATGTATGGCTAAACGTGGGTGATTCCACCAAATTACAAATTTTTCGTCGATCGGTACTAGACTGATTTTTTTGTCATTTTGGTACCCTGTGTTCGTATTTGAAATATTGAGATTTTTACAACCATCGAAAGTCGCTAATGTGTCGAAGAGGTTCATTATGGCTCAAAAAAAATTGACCATAGGTTAATTGCGCAAAAAATTTCTAAAAGCTATATGGTAGATTAGGTCATGCTAAAATTGTATCAGATTGAAATTAACCGCAAATTTGAATTCAATTTCAAAAATTGAAAGTTTTACTATGTCACGAGTCATTTAGGATCGTTGACTCATCCTCCAAAGATTTTTCTACAAACCGAGATTTTCGGTGAAAAGTTGAAATATGGCCATTTTTGTCCGGAAAATTCAGGGGATAATATTTTATCACGTTTTTGGGATACAAGTGGGTTCTATTGACGAAGAAAAATACCAATTTGATTGAGGATGCGATGGTGGAATTTATGGGAGCCAAATTGATTTGATTCAAGTGGGAATTTGGTTCAATTTGGAGGGAGACCCTTTAAAATTCGTAGCCCCCCATGCTCCACACTTTTGACCACTTCAATAGCTTCTAAAGGAAGTTTGTGGGCTGCAAAGGGGTGAGGGAGCCAACCGGCCATGTGGGGCCACTTTAAGGGAACAAAGAGATGGGTTTGAAGCAATGAGGGACACTCAAAGCCAATAGCCTACATTCTTCTTCCTCTATCCTTTGCTTTCTCCATTTGTAGTCTTCTTAAGATTAGAAAAAATTGTAGAGAGAAACCAGAAAAGGCTCCCTGCCCGTCGACGCCAGTCCAAGCCGCCCACGTTGCCACCGCCTCGTTGTCGCGCCGTTCGCGAGTCTCGCGCAAGTTGCACCTATCCCACACGTCCTTGTCCGTCATTCTTCCTAGACGCAACCCCCATGCCATCCCTCGAGTTGTTCGAACTTCCCTCATCGTCGCCGGAGCTGCCTGGTCGCTTGTCGAACCATTGGAAGCCTGCTACAATTGTCTGCCGCTCGTCCTTGGCCGTTTCCAGGCCAACCGGCCACCATCCAGCCATCTTCAGCCCCTAACAAGAACTGAAGCTCTTGGGTCTGCAGTACACTATTTGGCCCATTTCCAAGCCCTTTTGAATCTCAAAAGGTGCACCCGCTTCGAAGTTTGTGGACCACCTTCGCATCCCCGTTGAAGTGAACCCGTTGGATCATTAATCAAGTGATTTTACTCAGTAATCTTTGCTTAAGGAGTTAATTATTCTTAAGTGTTGATTATTTTAAGCTAAGTATGGATTAAGTTGATAGTTAGAATAGATTAGCAATTTAATTGTTCGATATTGCATGTTAGGTGGTTAGAGTAATGTAATTAGCAAGTAGATAAGTCGTAGTATTTATCTAGATAGGTTCAGAAATTTTTTGTGCTCGTTTCGGTATTTAATTAGGCTTTTTCAACCTAAGTTGCAATTATTGACAAATAATAATTTATTTTCATAATTATTTAATTAATTATTATTTTCCTGAAATTAGATCGGATAGTCGATGACCGAAATTTTGTGCTTATCGCAATGGTGTGGTTGATTTATTTATCTAGATGATAATTTGTGTAATTTGGGTGTTGATTGTAATTTTGGGTATTTGTCGCAAAATTTATTAATTTTGGTAATTAATGAGAAAATTACCGGGCGTTCGTTTACAGTGTCAAAAATATTTTTATCAACTATATAATTAGTGGGATTTTATAATATAAAGTTATTATATTTTTGGCTAAGACCTACTGTGTACCTGCACACGATAATTTTACCGAGTACTATGAAAACAGTGAAATGATCAGTGGGTGAGCAAAAATTAGCTTTGGTGAGCATAAATCAGCTTTGGTGAGCTATACTATCTATCTATATCAGTTTCGAGTGAGCTATACTATCTATCATTATTAGCTTGGGTGAGCATTCATTTATATCAGCTTAGGTAAGCAGTGATTGTTTCAAGGAAACGACTTGATAGATAGTATTGAAATGGTTGAATGAGAGATGGTCTTGATGATATGGAATTGACTGGTTCGATTGATCAAGAGCTCGATCTGATTTGTTGACTTGATTTGAGTCAAATTGATTGGTTGAGTGGTTAAATTGTACTAACTTGCAGAAAGGGATGGAGGCAAAGACAAGTCCTCTGACCAATGCTTGTGCTTAGCCAGCCCTTAGGGCGTATTTCTTTCCTAGTCGGAGCTTAGGGAGCAAACTTGCTGAGATGTCGTCTCACCCCGTTGTGGGATAACGTTTTCAAGTTCTTAGATGGCAGCTCCTCCCAAGCATTTTGGACAGCCAAAGAAGGTCACCAAGCAGAAGTGTTTCATTTTGCTTCATGGAAACCCAAAGGGATGGGTCTATGAGCTTGTGAGATCTATGGTCTAGGTTGATGCGTGTCTACCCGATAAGGTACCCAATCAATACAGGTCATGGTACTGTCAGGAGCAGAATGGACAGAGAGAGGGCTCCATATCGAAGTCTGAGGTCCTCATGTCAGTGCTGGAGGTTGCTTTTGGGAAAGGCATGGCCGACCCGCCAGGTGGTTCAATGGTGGAGCCGGTCCTGTTAGAGCTAAGGACCCTGAACTATTTAGTTAAAGACTCAAATGATTAGAAGATCAGTAGCCCTCTAAAACCTCCCGTTTTGTAGACCTTGTTTATAAATTGGCCAATATTGTAAATGACATAGCTTGATATGTATATATTGGTGTGGGTTGGTTTTCGAAAAATTGTGATCTTACTTTTCTATCACATCTTATTGTTTTCTAGAGATTTAATTATTTGCTTCCGCATGCGCGTTAAAATGAATGGGTCGGCGATGCGTCCTAGGACGTCACTATTTAATCAATCCCCGAAGGGTGGGCATGCGCATGAAGGATCAGGGCGTGACATCCCCGTTTGGTGGTATCAGAGCAAGTTAGTGGTTGGAGTGATAAGGTGTGATGATTGATGGGATAGTTAGTAGGACTAGCCTTTACTTCATGCTAGTGCATGTTTGTGATAGTTGTTTGGTAAAATTGTTTGTGGTAATTGCTCAGCTTATAATTCTATGTGGAATTGGAAGGCATGTTTCTTTAAAGACCCCGCTAGATGAATGATCAAGAGCAAATGACTCCTAGGAAGAGGACTTTAGCACTCGTGACTCGGGATAGGACGCTGACGAGGGTTAGTACCCGAGGAGGTCGTGGTAAAGCGCCAGCTTAGGCTAGCGCAAGTGGAGTAGCACTGCCGCCTGTTGGTGCTGGGGTAGTGGTCCCTGGTGATCCTAGGATCGAAGAGATCATGCAAGCACTTGAAGTGATGGGAAACCAAATGGAGCAGTAAGCTTAGAACCAAGCTGTCGTTGCTACTGCTTCAGCCATTGCTATAGCTGCTGCTACCGCAGTCGCCACTAATGTCACCACTACCGCCGTTGATGCTGCTGCCATTGCTGCTACTGCAGTCACCATCACGCCTATCGTCGCACCTGCTAAGGTTCCACCAGGGAATGTGGTTGTTGGGAGACCGATACATAAACTAGTGGAACAACTTCTAAAGCTGAACCCACCAAGGTTCATTGGGGTAGGAGACCCTGAAGCTGCCACACTATGGATTCAAGGCTTGGAGAAGGCCTTTACGCTTTTTATGTGCACAGAGGTAGAAAAGGTAGCCTTTGCAACTTAACAGTTGCGGGGAATTGCGAGTACTTGGTAGAGAGCCACCCAAGGAGTAGTATTTCCTGAAGGTGTAATCCTGGAGTGGAACGCCTTTGTAGAGGTCTTCAACGACAAGTACTTCTCTAATAGTGCTAGAGAAGTAAAGATGGTTGAATTCCAGCGTCTTCGCCAAGGTACGATGACTGTGGATCAGTATGAAGCGAAGTTCATTAAACTATCATAGTACGCCTTAGAACTAGTCGAGAATTCGGTGAATCGAGCCAATAGGTTTAGAAATCGGCTTAGATCGGAAGTGAGAAGGCCGCTGGTGCCATTGAATTTGAAGAACTATAACGATCTTTATGAACAAGCCTAGCGATAGAGAGAGACCAGAATAAACAAGTTGCCACATTTGGGTCACAGTTTGGATCTAACAAGGATGGGAATCGATATGGAAAGAAGCCCATGATTGGAGGAAGATTCCACGTCCCACCCATTAGGAAGGGTGGAGTTGGCAAGTCAAGGCCAAGTGAGAATGATGGATGTTGCTTCTGCGGAAGGTGACATGGCTCGGCCCCATGCCCTCGATAGATGGGTGCGTGTTTTAAGTGTGGCTAACAAGGTCATATAGCCAAAGATTGTCCCAGGAGACCAAAGGGACAACAACAGTTACCACCGCCACCACTGATGGGTCAGATAAGGGGTGCAACATTGCAGTTTGCACCGCAAGGTGCACAGAACAGACCCCCGACTCGAGGGACAGTGTGCCATTATGAGAGGTAAGGCAGAGGACGCGCTTGATGTGATTACAGGTACGGTTTCGTTGAACAACCATGCTACTTATGCGTTGTTTGACCTTGGAGTGACTCATTCTTTTATTGCTGAGCAATATGTTAAGTTGATAAGATTAAATCCTAAATTACTAGAGTCCGTGGTTAACATATCTACACCGTTAAATGATAAGGTGTTAGTTGCATTGAGTTGTTATGGTTGTAAGTTAGTGATTAGTGAGCGAGAAGGAAGGATAGATTTATTAGTCTTAACCATGTATGACTTTGATTTGATAATTGGCATGGATTGGCTCACCAAGCAACGGGCTAAGATGGACTGTTATCGTAAAACGATTCAGTTTGACCCGTTAGAGGGTGAAAGTTTTGAGTTTATTAGAAACCGAGAAGGACACTCGATTACCTTAATCTTGTCGCTTGAGGCAACCCGTTTGTTAGACGAGGGTTGTCAAGGTTACTTGACAACTGTCATGGATACAATCGTTAAGGAGTTGAAGATCGAAGATATCTCAACCATTTCCAGCCCAACCAGCCACCGTCCATCCATCTTCAGCCCCCAACTAGAAGCAAGGCTCCTAGGTCCGTAGCACATTGTTTGGCCCGTTTCCAAGCCCTTTCGGACCTCGAAAGGTGCACCCGCTTCGGAGTTTGTGGACCGCCTTTGCAACCTCGTCGAAGTGAACCCGTCGGATCGTTAATCAAGTGAGTTTACTCACTAATCTCTACTTAGGGAGTTGATTATGTTTAAGGGTTGATTAGTTTAAGTTAAGTATGGATTATGTAGATAGTTAGAATAGATTAGCAATTTAATTGTTTGATATTGCATGTTAGGTGGTTAGAGTAGTGTAATTAGCAAGTAGATAAGTCATAGTATTTATCTAGATAGGTTTGGAAATTTTTTGGGCCTATTTCGATATTTAATTAGGCTTTTCCAGCCTAAGTTGCAATTATTGGTAAATAATAATTATTTTTTGTAATTATTTAATTAATTATTATTTTCCTGAAATTAGACCGGGATAGTCGGTGACCAGAATTTTGTGCCGATCGCAAAGGTGTGGTTGATTTATTTATCTGGATGATAATTTGTGCAATTTGGGTGTTCATTGTAATTTTGGGTATTTATCTCAAAATTTATTAATTTCGGTAATTAATTAGAAAATTACCGGGTGTCGGTTTACAGCACCAAAAATGTTTTTATCGACTATATAATTAGTGATATTTTATAAAATAAAGTTATTATATTTTTGGCTAAGGCCTACCGTGTACCCACACACGATGATTTTACCGGATACTATGAAAACAATGAAATGATTAGTAGGTGAGCATAAATCAGCTTCAGTGAGCATAAATTAGCTTTAGTGAGCATATATTAGCTTCGGTAAGCTATAATATCTATCATTATCAGCTTGAGCGAGCATTCATTTATATTAGCTTAGGTGAGCATTGATCGTTTCAAGGAAACGACTTTGATATATAGTATTGATGGATAGATAGTATTGAAATAGTTGACCGAGAGATGGTCTTGATGACATGGATTGACTGGTTTGATTGATTGAGAGCTCGATTTGATTTGATGACTTGATTTGAGTCGAATTGATTGGTTGAGTGGTTGAATTGTATTGACCTGTAGGAAGGGATTGAGGCAAAGGTAAGTCCTATGACTCGTGCTTGTGCTTAGGTAGCCCTTAGGGTGTATTACCTTCCTAGTCAGAGCTTAGGGGGCGAACTTGTTGAGATGTCATCTCACCCCACTGTGAGATAACATTTTCAGGTTCTTAGATGGCAGCTCCTCCAAAACATTTTGGATAGCCAAAGAAGGTCACCCAGAAGAAGCGTTTCATTCCGCTTCATGGAAATCCAAAGGGATGGGTCTATGAGCTTGTGACGTCTGTGGTCTAGGTTGATGCGAGTTTACCCCATAAGGTACCTGATCAATACAGATCATGGTACCGTCAGGAGCGGATTAGATGGAGAGAGGGCCCTATACTGGAGTCTGAGGTCCTCATGTCGGTGCTGGAGATTGCTTTTGGGAAAGGTACGGCCGATTGCCAGGTTGTTTAGTGGTGGACCAGACCCTATAAAAGCTAGGGACCCCAGAGTATTCAGTCGAAGACTCGACTGATTAGAAGATCTGTAGCCCTCTAAAACTGTGGCGCCCCTGTGGCACCCGAATCACCTTAGGTCACCACAGGCACCAACGTTACACCTGATTACATCTCTTAGAAGAAGCGTCGTAAATCATGGACACACATTTTTCTTTTTTTTTGAAACGGTCCGAGCGCGACTCATTTAGCGGAAGAAAAATATAACATTGCCATCTCTCCCTCCATCAACCATGATACAATTGCACACCACTAAACATCATAATAAAAGACAAAGCCATGACACTTTATTTACATATTTTCAAGATGGGTTTCCTTGGGTCGGTACATCAAAAGAAAGGCGAGGACATGAAGCCACACTCGGTCTAAACCCCAAAAAGAAACCCTCGACCCACTACGACTAACGTGAAAAATCCCTCATCACTAGTGTCGGTTAACCATCCCAAAAAGTTTCAGCTCCTACTTGTCACGCACGGGGCCTCACACCCATCTCGGTGCATCAGGCGGTGGCGGTGGCAACATCCCACGCATCACTCCGTCGCGACGAATATGGATGGATATGAACTCCTGGACAGCGAGGCCCCTAGCCAGGCCCACATCGTACATAACTAAACAACGCACTCGAATATACGTCAGTCCAGGAACAGAGGGACAGTCAAACTCCTCGCACTCGACCTCTACATCGGAAGGTAGGCCGTAAAACACGCCCCGTGTGACAGCAGGGAACGGCATTCTGCTAATCTGGAATGTTGGTCCGCGAGGGGGTGAGTACAACCACTTAGTAGGTAAATGAATCCAATAACCACTCAATGCATCACACAATACAATCATAACATCATACATGCCATTCATGCATCCAAGCATATCTTACCTTGCAGCCATGCATATACAATCACACTATATATACGTACATCTTCATATACTCATCATAATCATATCACATACATGTCATCATGCCATAGGTTATCATCATCATGTCTCACACATATCATCATGCCATAGGTTATCATCATCATGTCTCACACATATCATCATGCCATAGGTTACCATCTTCACATCATATAATCATGCCATAGGTTATCATTTTCACATCATATGTGCATGTCTCAATTTTCACTTTTATCTTTCAATTTGATTACCACATCTAGCATCACAAGATAAACCTCCGGCGCACACCACCGGGCATCCGGCACCCCCACATTTCGGGCATCTCGCATCCCAACTGGCATCACAAGGCATCCCCTCGGGCAAAAACCTCCGAGGCTTCCGGCATTTACACTCCCTGATCGGGCATCTTGCACCCCAACTGGCATCATGAGGCATCCCTCTGGGCATAAACCTCCAGGGCTTCCGACACCCCCACTTCCCAGGCATCTCGAAACTCCCGAGGACAATCCGGCCTTGTATCTCAATACAATCCGGCATCCGGCACCCCTCATCCCGGGCATCCCGACACTCCCAGGGCATTATCATTCGCCAGAAAACAGGCTCCTCTTTTCTCATTATTCATGTTCACCAATTTATGTCTCAACTCAGCATAGCACATGATGCAATGGTAACATGATCACTTTCATCCTTTGATTCATAAATGCATCTCTAATCATCATCATGCATGTAGCAAGACACAATCACTCACAACAATACAATTCATTGAGTCCATATAATTTGGAACAGTCCATTTATCATGCCTTTTTGAAGTTTACACAAAATTCCAGCTTGTACCATTTTAGAAAATATTTAAATTAATTATCCATATGATTCCCAAAAATCATGAAATTAAAGAATGTGATAACCAAGACAATAAGATAATGATTTCATGAAAAACACATGGCCAATAAAGTCCCACACGAGAAGATATAATTCACACATATACAGCACGCAATTTCGGATAGAAACAGAATGTGCAGTTTTTGAAATAATTCGATTAAAATACCTGAAAGAGCTCCGAAAATTATAAAATTTTACCAGGTTGTAGCTAAGACACTAAAGTATATTTTTCATGAAGACTTCTAGGTCAGATTCGTTCTAGATAATTTTCCATAGGCGTACGAAGCTCCTGATTCCAGCACCGAAACTTCCAGTATAATTATCTCCAAAATATTGAGCCCCTGAATCTCCACCATTTTGTACCAAATTTCAGTATGTTGTAGTTTAAGATGTTTGCTACAACTTTCATGAAGGAATCAGAGTCAAAATCGAACTCAAAACATGCATGCAAGCTCTCACAAGATTCTGGCTCAGGCGGTTCATGCGAAAACAGCAACATCACTCAAAAACAAGTCATTCTAGCTTCGGTTTCTCCCTCCTAATCACCCAAAATTCGACACAACTCCAAACATACATGCAACACACACATGCAAGAGTAGTAAGAGGATCCTAACTTGCCTCTAAACTCAAGAGAAGGACAGCAAACGGACGGCACACCGGCGAATGAATGGGCGGTGTGCGGGCGGACGAACGGCGCGCGATTCCTCCTCCTCCTCTCTCGGCCTCTTCTCTCTCGCCACTCTCTCTCTCTCGTACGATTCTCTCTCTTTCTTTCCCCTCTATTCCCCCAAATCTCCATCATTGGCAATGATTACTTGCTACTTCCAATGGCCAATGCATGCAAGTCCCCCTTGCCACTTGGCAAGACCCATGCAATGGGCTTTGGGCTTGGGCTTGGAGGCATTTGAGCCAGCAATGGGCTGGCTACTCCTTTTCTTGGGCCTCACTTGGGCTGACGACAACTCCTTCACAAGCTTCTATTGGGCCAGCCATTCAGCCCACCAAAATCCCCCCTTTGGGCCTAAGGCCGAAACCTAAATAAAATCAAATTTTACCCTTTCTTATTCTTTCTTTTAGAAATTTAATTACTAAATTCCACATGGCCAAAATCTTGTAACATTTTATTTATAGGAATTTAGTCTATAAAGTGCATAGCCAATCATAGATTATTCTCCTTAATTTATCAAATTATGAGCGCAAGCATATATCACTTAGCCTCAAGAGAAAACTAATGGCTAAAACATAAACCATAGGTAATTTCATTACCTGATTAGGGGCTTTAATTCCTCTAGGACTATCTTGAATTTTTGGGATGCCACAATTGTCCCCTCCTTAGAGAATTTCGTCCTCGAAATTAGACACCACTCGTGCCTTCTTGAAACAAATAGGGTTACTTTTCCTTCATCTGATCTTCACTTTCCCATGTGGCTTCCTCCATATTATGATGTCGCCATAATACCTTAACCAATGGGATCTTCTTAGTCCTAAGAACATGTTCCTTTCGATCCAATATCTACACAGGCTCTTCGATGTACCTCACTTTCTCATCTACTTTGATGGCTTCATGATCGTGTATGTGACCAGGATCCGGCTGGTACTTTCTCGGCATCGATACATGAAACACATCATGCAAATTTCCCAACTTAGGAGGTAGTGCCAAACGATAAGCTACATCCCCTATTCTTTCAAGTATCTCAAAAGGTACGACGAATCTAGGGCTTAACTTACCCTTCATTCCAAATTGAGATATTCCTTTCATTAGAGATACTTTCAAGAATACATGATCTCCCACATTAAATTCCAAAGGCCTCCTACGCTTATCTGTGTAGTCTTTTTGTCTACTCTGAGCTGTTTTAAGCCTTTTTCTGATAATTTCAACAACCTCAGTGGTAACTTGTACTAGTTCAGGTCTTGTCAATTTCCTTTCACCTACTTCATTCCAACAGATAGGAGTGTTACATTTCCTTCCATATGATGCTTCATAGGGAGCCATGCCTATACTTTTCTGGAAACTATTATTATAGGCAAACTCCATCAAATGCAATCTTTCATCCAAATTTCCTTTCAAATCAATTACACAAGCCCTCAACATATCCTCCAATTTCTGGATTACTCTTTCTAATTGTCCATCTGTCTAGGGATGAAAAGCAATATTAAACTGAAGTTTAGTCCCTAATGCAATTTGAAGACTTCACCAAAAGTTCGAAGTAAATCTCGAATCCCGATCCGAGGTAATAGTCACTGGAATACCATGTAGGTGTACCACTTGACTCACATATAGATCCGCATATTTGTCCATTAGGTAGTCCATGCGAATAGCTAGGAAATGAGACTATTTAGTCAAACCGTCCACTATAACCCAAATAGAGTCATGACTGCTTGACGTCCTTGGTCATCCTTGTATGAAGTCCATCGTTATATGCTCCCATTTCCATTCTGATATGTCTAAGGGTCTCAAAAGTCTTGTGGTTTTACGATGCTCCACTTTTACTTGCTGGCACGCCAAATATTGAGAAATGTGCTTAGCCATATCTGCCTTCATACCATTCCACCAAAATTGCTGGCGCAAATTCCTGTACATCTTTGTACTACCTGGATGGATACTATAATTACTCTTATGCGCCTCCGACAGAATTTCCTTCTTTAATTCTTCATTGTCAGGAACACAAAGTCGTCATTGGCATCTTACTATTCCATCATCAGAGATTTGAAATTCTGGTCTTTTCCCTAAAGACACATCATCTTTTATTTTCGAAGTCTCTAGGTCAGATCCTTGTAAGATTTTAACTTTCTGTGTAATTTCAGGCTCAATCCTTAATGCACTAAGCATACCAGTAAGACAATCCACTTCCAATTTAAACTCTGAGTCTGTAACGGACTTTAACAGGCTCCATCCGCCATTCTTAAACTGGCCATCTCCATAGCTGACTTACGACTAAAAGCATCCGCTACCTTATTCGCCTTTCCTGGATGGTATCTTATCTCACAATCGTAATCCTTTAACAATTCCATCCATCTCCTTTGTCTCATGTTCAACTCCTTTTGTGAGAACAAATATTTCAAACTCTTATGGTCCGTATAAATCTCAAACTTTTCCCCATATAAATAATGTCTCCATATCTTCAAGGCAAACATTATAGCTACTAGTTCTAAATTATGCGTTAGGTGGTTCGGTTCATGGGGTTTTAATTGTCTAGATGCATAGGCTACTACCTTGCCATGCTGCATCAAAACACATCACAGTCCTTTGTGAGATGCATCACTATACATGGTAAAACCATCAGGTCCAGTCGGTATAGTCAGAATTGGAGCCGAGGTCAACTTCCTTTTAAGATCCCGGAAACTTCTTTCACATTCCCTATTCCATTCAAATTTCACATTCTTTCGGGTCAACTTAGTTAAAGGTCCTGCCAGTCATGAAAATCCTTCAATAAACCTCCTATAATAACTAGTCACTTCTAAGAAACTTCGTATTTCGGTAGGTGTTGTCGGTCTCGGCCAATTTACTACCATTTCAACTTTAGCCGGGTTTACTGCAATTCCTCCTCCTGATACCACATGCCCTAAAAGTATTATCTGGTCCAGCCAGAATTCACACTTACTAAACTTGGCATTCAACTTATGCTCTCTCAGGGTTTGCAAAACTATCCTTAAGTGTTGCTCATGCTCTTTAGGTCCTCTAGAATATATCAAGATGTCGTTAATAAAAACAATCACAAACTGGTCTAAATAAGGTTTAAATACCCTATTCATTATATTCATAAATGCAGCCGGCGCGTTAGTCAATCCAAATGGCATAACAAGGAACTCGTAGTGTCCATAACGAGTCTTGAACGCAGTCTTAGGAATGTCCTCTTTCTTAATCCTCAACTGATAGTATCCCGACCTTAAGTCAATCTTAGAGAAGACCGAACTTCCCTGAAGTTGGTCAAATAGGTCATCAATTCTAGGCAAAGGATACTTATTTTTAATGGTGACTTGGTTTAGCTGCCTATAATCAATGGACAAGCGCATCGATCCATCTTTCTTTTTCACAAACAAGACCGGTGAAGCACTTGGTCTAATGAATCATTTGTCAAGCAACTCCTGCAATTGCACTTTTAATTCCTTCAATTTGACTAAGGCCATCCTATACGGGGCTTTAGATATTGGTCCTATTCCAGGCATTAGTTCAATTTCAAATTCAACTTCCCGTTCTAGTGGTAATCCAGGCAATTCCTCAGGGAATACATCTTGAAATTCATTAACTACTTGAATTGCATCAATCTTAGGCTCTTCCCTAGTATAATCTTTAACCATGGCCAAGTACCCTTGACATCCTTTGTCAAGTAATGCACAACCTTCTACTGCCGAAATAAGTGCTACAGGTAGATGGGTCTGACCTCCTAAAAATTCACAGCTAGACTGATCAGGCAAGGTAAATTGGATCACTTTCCTATAGCAATCCATCTGGGCCCGATACTTACGAAGCCAGTCCATTCCTATGATAACATGAAAATCATACATGGCCATTACAACTAGGTCTATTTCCATATCCTTTCCTCCCATTGTTATCTTACAATTTCCACACACTAGCGTAGACAATAACATATCCTTTAAAGGCATGGAAACAAAAAAAGGCGTCTCAAGACGCATAACTTCTATTTTATTCAAACGTCTATATCTTTCAAACACAAATGAATGTGTTGCACCCGTATCAAACAATGCATATGCCTTTTCACCATTGATAAAGATCGTACCTGAGATGACATTTTTGGAAGCTTTCGCTTCCTCTTGGGTGATCGCATACACCCTTCCATGTGCTGGTGGCCTTTGAGGATTCCTCTGTAAGTTTGATCTAACAGCACTCTGATGTCCCTGTCGCACCAAGCCAACACTCACTTGCGACCTTTCTTGTGGGCAACTTCTCCTAAGGTGACCCACTTGTCCACAACCAAAACATTTCATTCGTCCATTGCAAGGTCTTGAGCCATGTCGCCCATCACATCTTTGACAAATATCAGGTTGATAGGGTGCTTTCCCTATATTTAGGCTATTTCTTACTCCCCAAAATTTCCAAAATTACTTTTCTTCTTCACATTCCAAGTCTGACCTTGACCAGAATAGGGTCTCTTACCCCTTCTTACATCATTAAAATTCAGCGATTCCTTAAACTCTGACCGCTCTCTTAACAGTTCTTGCTCCATCAACTGTACCCTTTCATAAATCTCATTATAATCTCTTATGTTCAAAGGCACCGGTTGTTTTCTAATGTTAGTCCTCAACCCTTTCAGAAATCTCTTAGCCTTTTCTTCCTGATCCTTAATCAGCCGAGGGGCATATCTAGACAGTTCAGAAAATCTAGCCTCATACTAATCTACTGTCAGCTCCTTTTGTTCCAATTGAACAAATTCAGTAATTTTCCTATCCTTAGCACGGTCAGAAAAATGCTTTCTATTAAAAGCTCTCACAAACTCTTCCCAGTTAACCTCAGTACCTGATGCGAAGATCGTGTCCCTCGATGCTCTCCACCAAAACTTTGCATTTCCCTCCAGCTGGTACTCTGCCAAAGTTATTTTCTCAACAGTAGTGCAGTCCAACAACCTGAAAATTTGCTCCATTCCATCAATCTAAAGCTTCGCCTCCTTAGGACTTCCCATTCCACTGAACTTAGGTGGCTTCAGCTTCAAAAACTGTTCCACCAGTCCTTGAGTACGGCGTTCTGCTCTAGGTTGCTGCTACGCCTGCCTTTCCATCAGATTTCCAATATTAGCCAATGCCTGCAGGATGTCTTCCATTTGGGGTTCAGCCTTTGCAGTAGAGGCTTCAGCCCTCGATGGATGAGCACTTCCAGCTCGTACCATGACTTTCTTGCAATTCCCAAGCATTACCTCAGGAATAATCTGAGACTCACCGTCTCCATTCAAAGCAACTACTACTACATAAGTAACATATATATGTTACTAGTACCTATAGACAACTCAAAACTAACTACTAGGGATCTACGAGTGAATACTCATCACCTGTTATTCAATTATTCCGTTTTACATCCTATGGTGTGCATTCTTATCATGTTCCTCAATTTTTAAATGAGGCTCCTTATCACTCTAACCTATAACCATTTGCTCTGATACCAAATACGGCGGATGTGGCGCCCCTATGGCACCCGAATCACCTTAGGTCACCACAGGCACCAACGTTACACCTGATTACATCTCTTAGAAGAAGCGTCGTAAATCATGGACACACATTTTTCTTTTTTTTTGAAACGGTCCAAGCGCGACTCATTTAGCGGAAGAAAAATATAACATTGCCATCTCTCCCTCCATCAACCATGATACAATTGCACACCACTAAACATCATAATAAAAGACAAAGCCATGACACTTTATTTACATATTTTCAAGATGGGTTTCCTTGGGTCAGCACATCAAAAGAAAGGCTAGGACATGAAGCCACACTCGGCCTAAACCCCAAAAAGAAACTCTCGACCCACTACGACTAATGTGAAAGATCCCCCATCACTAGTGTTGGCTAACCATCCCAAAAAGTTTCAGCTCCTACTTGTCACGCACGGGCCCTCACACCCATCCCGGTGCATCAAGCGGTGGCGGTGGCAACATTCCACACATCACTCCGTCGCGACGAATGTGGACGGATATGAACGCCTAGACAACAAAGCCCCTCAGCCAGGCCCACATCGTACATAACTAAACAATGCACTCGAATATACGTCAGTCCAGGAACAAAGGGACAGTCAAACTCCTCGCACTTGACCTCTACATCGGAAGGTAGGCCATAAAACACGCCCCGCGTGACAGCAGGGAGCGGCATTATGCTAATCTGGAATGTTGGTCCCCAAAGGGGTGAGTACAACCACTTAGCAGGTAAAGGAATCCAATAACCACTCAATGCATCACACAATACAATCATAACATCATACATGCCATTCATGCATCCAAGCATATCTTACCTTGCAGCCATGCATATACAATCACACTATATATACGTACATCTTCATATACTCATCACAATCATATCACATACATGTCATCATGCCATAGGTGATCATCCTCATATCGTCTATGCATGTCATAATGCTATAGGTTATCATCATCATGTCTCACACATATCATCATGCCATAGGTTACCATCTTCACATCATATATGCATGTCATCATGCCATAGGCGGTATGTTGTAGTTGAGCCCCTCAATCTCCACCATTTTGTACCAAATTTCAGTATGTTGTAGTTTAGGATGTTGGCTACAACTTTCATGAAGGAATCAGAGTCAAAATCGAACTCAAAACATGCATGCAAGCTCTCACAAGATTCTGGCTCAGGCGGTTCACGCGAAAACAGCAACGTCACTCAAAAACAAGTCATTCTAGCTTCGGTTTCTCCCTCCTAATCACCCAAAATTCGACACTACTCCAAAAATACATGCAACACACACATGCAAGAGTAGTAAGAGGATCCTAACTTGCCTCTAAACTCAAGAGAAGGACAGCAAACGGACGGCACGCCGGCGAATGAATGGGCGGCGTGCGGGCGGACGAAGGGCGCGCGGTTCCTCCTCCTCCTCTCTCGGCCTCTTCTCTCTTGCGCGATTCTCTCTCTTTCTTTCCCCTCTATTCCCCCAAATCTCCATCATTGGCAATGATTACTTGCCACTTCCAATGGCCAATGCATGCAAGTCCCCCTTACCACTTGGCAAGACCCATGCAATGGGCTTTGGGCTTGGGCTTGGAGGCATTTGGGCCAGCAATGGGCTGGCCACTCCTTTTCTTGGGCCTCACTTGGGCTGACGACAACCCCTTCATGGGCTTCTATTGGGCCGGCCATTCGGCCCACCAAAATCCCCCCTTTGGGCCTAAGGTCGAAACCTAAATAAAATCAAATTTTACCCTTTCTTATTCATTCTTTTAGAAATTTAATTACTAAATTCCACATGGCCAAAATCTTGTAACATTTTATTTATAGGAATTTAGTCTATAAAGTGCATAGCCAATCATAGATTATTCTCCTTAATTTATCAAATTATGAGCGCAAGCATATATCACTTAGCGTCAAGAGAAAACTAATGGCTAAAACATAAACCATAGGTAATTTCATTAGCTAATTAGGGGCTTTAATTCCTCTAGGACTATCTTGAATTTTTGGGATGCCACAAAAACCCCCCATTTTGCAGGCCTTTTTTATAGATCGGCCAGTGTTGTAAATGACATAGCTTGATATGTATATATTGGTGTGGGTTGGTTTTCGAAAAATTGTGGTCTTACTTTTCTATCACATCCTGTTGTTGTTTGGGGATTTAATTATTCGCTTTCGCATGCCCATTAAAATGAATGGGTCAGTAATGCGTCCTAAGACGTCGTTATTTAATTGACCACCGAGGGATGGGCACATGCTTGGACCATCGAGGCGTGACACCTAAAGTAATTTCATGCATATTTAAATCCCTATTTCACTCATAGGGATCCTATCTTGAGGTGTGATAACAAGGCTATGTAATATTATTTAGCCAACTTGTATCGGGTTTTCCTTTTCCACATTTATTTTCAAGACATTTCAATTTTTGGGATGTTTACTTACTACACCACTTTTCATTAATTTGTGTGTAAATTTATTTTATGAATTAGGTTAGGATTAGTTTAGACATTAAGGAAAACAAACATGCAAAAACATTTGCATGGACGCTTAGCGGTTTTATAAGGATTATGATTGGTAATCAAGATTGTGTAGCCATTTAGATAAATAACATTCCAAGTTAGTGGTACCTTTAGGGTGCTAATAGAAACGTTAACATAAACAAGTCCCCGTTCCTAGATATCTTTAGTTGCGTAGAAATCAAGATAACATTCTCATGTCTTGATTGGTTTCTAGCTGACCCTAATAGGCTAGTGGCAACTCCTAGAAATATTTAGGTTATTAGGAATTGAAATATGAAATCCAACTTACGCATGGTATGGGCTTAGGAGAGCCTGTTCTTAATCTAGGGCCATTGGTCTGCTTCTTTAGGCAACACCCTAAACCTCTTTCTCTTCCCTTGATGGCAAAAGAGAGGTTGTGATAGCCCCGTTCCAAAAAAATAAAAAATAAAAAAGAGGTACATATTGTTCCTTGAACATAATTTTGGAAATGATGATCTCTCTTCCATTTACAAGAGACCAAAGATAGGACGGAATAGGTATATGCACAATTAAACTCAGAGCATGCAGATCATAATAACTTTAGGGGAAGCAATCTAGGAATCTTCCTTCGTGTTACTCTCGACTTCCCCCATTTTTCAAGTTATCATGGCGAGTCGTCCCTAGAGTTCTACATGCTCCACCTCTCACCTATATGACCTTGCCTTAAGTCTGAGTGGTATCTCTTTCACACAACGTACCTCTAGGGACTAAGCATTGCGGTTTCATTAATGGGACATCCGGCTTTGGTAAGCCAAGAAGCACAGAAAAGAAATTCCTTCCATTCCTTTGAATTGGCTACTGTCAACAGGGAGAAATCTAGATAGTCGAGGTGATATCTAGTCCCTTGTTCCAAATGATGACTTTAGAATTTGGAAACTCATTTATGGTTCCAAAGGCATGCTTTGTCGAGAAGTGGCTGCCGGTAGAAAACTTGAGGTTTTGATTGTCCATCTCAGATTCCACGAAAGTTTGAGGTACATGACTATGCCTAATATTATTGATGTTCACATGATCAAAGGTAGGAGAAAAACAAATTCCACAGAAGAAAGACGTTGAAGATGAATTAATGACCATCAACCATGCATACGTGGCCACAATGAGAATGACCAATCAAAAGGGATGTTGAACCATGACAAGAAAAAATGACTATCACTAACATTTGGGAACTTCTCGAAAGTTATCGAATACAAATTTTGGAAAAGGGTAATCTAGTATCGTTCCTAATATCTCCCCTTTAACTTTGCCTTTGACATATTTCCCTATTTGATAGGAAGTATTGGGATTCAAGGAATAAACTCAATGGACTAATTTGAGTAAATCAATATTGGCCATGCAAGCACATGGGAGTGACTCATATCAAATTCACTTAACTTAGTGTAAAAAGGCATGTTGTCCTAGAGTCGATTCAATTAAATCAAAAAAAGGAGCGCCTTATAGACACTACTAGCGCCTCAACCTAGTGGTATAAAGGATGAAGCAGTCCAAGAACAACCAGGGTTGATCCCAGAAGTGGCAATAAGGTTGCCATATAAAAAGAAAATAAATTTTTTTGGCAAAAATTGGAGAATGCTTGACCTAATGAAAAAAAAAATGCAAGATTGCACACTCTCCTCAAGTTGTAGGATCACGGGTTCATTTGATCTTTTGCAAACCAATAAAGGGTAATGTTATATTGCTCCTAGAAATTTCGTACACCGACCATTTCCTCTTATTCGTTGTAAGATCATCTGACCACCAAAGGTGCGAATGACAAACCAAGGATAGGCATGTCAAACTCTATTCAACTCTCCCAAGTGAAATGGCTTCATAAGTATCACCAAAGCAAATGACATAAATCTTTCAGGCCTCAATTCGCATTTGCTTTTGGTCTTACTTATTGATCTATTTTTGCATCTTCTCTTGTGCTGGGGCAAAAGTAGACGCGCCCTTCAAATCAATGATCATATTTTCAACCCCGACTAATCATTCATGTGTCCTTTCCCTTTTGGATTGAGGCAATTTGTGGACACCCATTTGTGAATAATCCTTTTGGTGTTCAAAATGTAATACATTTATAGGGACAATTTTGTTAAATAAATACTTATAATGTTTCTAATAAAGTTTTTTTAAAGTAGGATAAATTGTTTGTGTTAGGATTACAAACTCCCTCATGCTAACACTCCATGCCTTTGCAAAATGAACTTGGCATGATGATTTTATTTGTGTAAGTCATTGATTCCACTAATGATTATCAAGATAGATAGTTGAATGAAAAATATGGAATTGATTGAAAATGCTAAATGAGGTGCATTAGAATGATGAAAGACAAGCCATGTTCCATACATAGTCCCCTATTTATACACTTGTGAAGTGAATGTAGGAAGTTCCATATCCACAGAGTAAAGAGTTATCTCGTGAATAGTACGATAATGAAAGTAATGAGGGGTATTTAATTTCTTTACTCTAAATACTACAAGTTATCCATTGTTTAATTACTTTGAGCCCCATACTCTTGTAAAGTTTCTTTCATATTACCCCTGTCAAGAACCACCTCACACTGGGGCAAATCGGAGGTAAGGCAGTATCACAAGGTGAGAAAGTAGATAGAAATTTTCTCACTCACACTTGTATCAATCATTGAGTGCCTTTATTGCATATGAATGCTCATGATAATTTGTGTCCTAGAATGATGAAGAGAATTTCTTTCTCTATCCTAAACACTTATATCTGTTATACAACACTATTGAGTACGTAATTATAACCCTAGCTAATAATCACTCCAATACTAGGACAAAGTAGAAGTCACTACCGATCAAGCAGCATGATCCGGAGCACCAACTGAAGATGAAGACCCCAGGATTCTAGTAGCAATGCTTTGTTTAAGCTTGTCTATGTTGGTTCTAAAATAATAAATAGTCAAAAACTAGGGGCATAAAAAAGTAAGTGTGGTTGGTAAAAGTAAGGTCAATGTCCATAGATGTGAAAATTGGATTAAAAACTAGCGAATAAAAAAGTAGTTTGCCTGTAAAAACAAGGCCAACGCCTTTAAACAAAAAAAGTGAATTTTAGCCATTTGTATTCCTAAGCAAAGCTATTGTAGTGGTACAATTAATGGAGCCTCAACAAAGATAATCCCTAGTGATGAGAAGAAAGACTGGTGATAATACCAAGATGATCACTAACTCTCACCATTTTACAAATTTTTGAGTCCCTTCGTTTCCTAACCCATGAGTGGAGCCTATGTTGCGATCATTTGCAAAAGTCTCTTCAAACTAGGGCACTTGAATTAAAGTATGAATTTATATATTTATAAGCATTGCTCGAAGAAGTATGAGCAAGATGTCTCATTTTCACAGGCTTCTTGACTTGTAAATCCGGAGATGATTGTATGACATTTCTTTCATAAGCCTAGACCTTAAGGATCCTCTTTGTAAAACCATTGACAAACCTATATTAAAGTCCCAATAATGACCTCTTAGATTGGTAAAATCATACCACTTGCAAACATACTTGGAACCTTATCGACATGATGATAGTGAGATGGTGTGATTCTTGTAAATCTTGCATTAATGGTCAAGATAAAACAATCCTTTCCATGAGAGTGAGTGGAAAGCTCATTCAGACTGAAAGTCCCTCATTTGATATGTTCAAAACATCCACATTCTAAGTATGCATGATCTTTATAAATTTTCCCCTAGGGAACTTTGGTGATGCAAAACTGACAAAGTTGTTATGCATGAACCCTATTTGAATTGATTATGTAGGAGATATACTTTCATATAGTAGAGATATCATCAGGCAAGTATATTATTCCCTTCTTTAAAAAAAAAAAAAAACTTGTGTCTAACCAAGTATTTTAGTTCTTTTGAGCACTTGCCACTATCCAAATACTTTCTCTTACCAACACTTGACCTATTCGAGTTGTCATCAGAGTATGGACATTTGCAACTATTCAGGTATCCCATTGTTTTCAAGTACTTGCCATTATTTAGGTACTCTTTCTTATTAACACTTGACCTGTTAAAGTTATCCTCAGGATATGAACACCGATGACTACCCAAGTATCCCATTGTCTTCGAGCACTTTGTCTTGTCAACACTCGAACCATTTGAGTTGTCCTCAGGGTACAGATACTTGCGACTGTCTAAGTTTTCCATTATCTTTAAGTACCTGCTATTGTCTAGGCACTCTCTATTATTGACATTCAACCAATTCAAGTTGTCATATGAGTATAGATACTTGGACTATCCACGTATCTCATTTATTTATGAGTTTCTACCACTATCTAGTTACTCTTTTATCAACACTTGACTTGCCTATGTTATCCCAAAATTGCATCTTTGACTACTTATGATTGTCCAAGTATTCCATTGTTTTGTGTGCTTGCGACTACCCCAACATGCTCTCTTATCACCATGATGCTCAACTTGCCCAAGTTGTCCCCAAATTGTGCCATTAAATACTTATGACTATTCAAGTATTCCACTACTTTGATACCTACGGCTACCCAGTTATTCCAACCCTTTGGAGTGCTTGTAGTCATCCAAGATTCGCAAAGTTTTATTGCCCTATCGTGCACTTGAGAAAAGTCAGGCATTGAATAGGTAATGGTTCCTCACTTCATCAAATAAGTTTCATGGTTCATCCAAAACTTCTTATACTAGGATGTAGGAAACCTTCTTGAATGTCCGAGGTGCGTCCTTGATATTCCAATCACTAGGAGATGGAAGACTTTCACGAATATTTGAGGTATGTCCATGATATTCCAACTTCTTATTAGTGGGAGGTGGGAGACCTAGAAGATATTCGAGGTGCATTCTCGATATTCCAACTTCCATTTACTAGAAGGTGAAAGACCTTCACGAATATCTAAGGCACATCCTTAATATTCCAATCACAGGAGGTAGAAGGCCTTCACGAATGTCCAAGATATGTCCTCGATATTTCATTTATTACGAGGTGGAAGATACTTCACAAATATCTGAGGTATGTCCTTAATGTTTCATTTACTAGAAGGTAGGAAATCTTCACGAATGTCTGAGGTGCGTCCTCAATATTCCATTTACCGAGAGGTGGGAAACCTTCACCAATAACTAGGAGGTGGGAGAACTTCACTACCAAGATGCGAGAGATCTTCATGAATATCCAATATATGTTTTTGATATTCCAATTACTAGGAAGTAGAAGACCTTTATGAATATTCTAGGTGAGTCATCAATATTCCATTTACTAGGATATGGGAAACCTTCACCAATCATCAGGAGATGGGAGACCTTCACTGCCAAGAGGTGGGAGATCTAAATGAATATTCAAGGTGTGTCGTCGATATTCCAATTACTAGGAGGTGTGAGACCTTCATGAATATCCAAGTTCAAAGTCCTTCATCAACACAGCGTGCTTCCATAGCTCAAAATCTCTCTTTATCGATGTGGCATGCTTCTATTGTCCAAAGTTAGGTAAATAACTTATTGCTCTAACAAGCGATTGAAGAATAATTTGGATCCTGAAAAAGCAATTTCTTGTCAAGGTGACCAAAGAAAGATTTGGGTCATAGACAAATAACTAATCGCTCCAATAGGTGACCGGAGAATAGTTTGGGTCTTGGAAAACTAATTTCCTATTAAGGTGACCAAAGAAAAATTTGAGTACTAGACAAATAACTTTTTGCTCCAATAGGTGACTAAAAGCAATTCCACATTAAGGCTTATTGCTCCAATAGGCAAATTGAAGAATGGTTCAAATCTTGAGAAAGCAATCTTCTCTCAAGGCGACCAAAGAAAGGATTGGGTCATAGATGAACGATTTGTTACTCTAACAGGCAATCGAAGAAAGGTTCGGGTCTCAAAAAAGCACTTTACCCACGTCATTAGGTAAGATGATCATTGATATTTGCCAAAAAAAAAAAACTCAAGCTCGCACCTCGTATCACTCCTTCTATATAAGTAATTGTAGGTATCTTCTTATTCGCCTTAGTATGTATTATGCTCTATTGCCTTTTTTATATGATACTTAGTCCTAAACAAGATATTATCTACTGCATATGCTGGACAAAATTTAGTTATCAATTTGTCTTTGAATGCAACTTTTATAAGCTCATTTTTAGAAAGGGACAATTATTGACACCTAAATTTTAACTAAATACTTAGTATTAAAATTGCACAGAAAATTAGGAATCAATTTGGCCTTGATTAAAAAAAATTTCGCATCACCTAGATATTAATATCAATTGCATCTACTAAAGTGTATTTTCTATTTTAATTTTTTTTACGAATATTTTATTTTAAAAAAAAGAGCCCACAGGGGCTCGCCTCACGCCCAACCCCCCCTTCTTCTTCTTTTCCCTTACATGGGCCCAAGGCCCAACCTTTTTTTTTTTTTCCTTTTGGTCGGTTGTATAATAATATACATTATTATTAATACCAAAAAATATTTTAATGAAAAAAACAAAAAAATCTAAAATGATTTACATTTTCCAAAAAAAACCAAAAAATAGTTTTTTTTCCCACAAATACATGGAAAATCCCTGAAAAAAAATGTGAAAGTTCTTGGAAGCAAATATTGGCTTATTCCAATTATGCCCTTATGATGCATGGATTTCTATTTCCTCAGTCTGGTTATTGAATCATAGTAATCTTGATGTTTAAACTAGAAGAGCATTAGTGATTAACTAGTGTAATCAAGTCATCGACCATATATTATTTGGTTACGCGTGAGTGAAATATTTCTCTAGTTATTTCACTTGGATTTCTATTTGACCCACCTTAAATTGATTAGTGATGACTTCTATTTGAAATTGATTTGCAAGTTAAAAAGTTCAAACTATAAGTCGTGAATTGGTAGGCTTGAGAGAGTCCAGAATAAACCTAATACTTAGCGAGCCATTAGCTTCCAAACACACCCACGCATAAGGCGCCGAAAGGGAGGTTGCGACACTACTTAATTCCTTGAATACTCATTATTTTTTCTTTTCAATCCTTAGATTAAGTCTTAAAACTTATAATGAAAGTACAATCAAGTTCCAAAACTTTCCAAAAATACAATCTAGTCATAAAACTTGTCAAATTAGACAAATCAAGTCTTTCCGTTGATAGCGCTTTTTGAATTTTTTAGGACTCCATTGCACTTTTATGATAAGTTTTAGAATTTGATTATACTTTTTGTAAATTTTACAATTCAATTACACTTTTGTGATAAGTTTTAGAACTTAGTTATACTTTTTGAAAATTTTAGGACTCAATTGTACCTTTGTCACAAGTTTTAGACTTCTAATGCACTTATCCCTTAAATATATTCACACTTGGTTTACACCAGAAGTTTAGCATACACGTGAGGATAAATGTTAGAATAATTAAATATAAAATCACATCTTTATTGAATAGCTTAAACTTTTGGAAAAGTTTAAGTGGGCTCACAAAATCTCATGGTCCTCATGCTACTTGTTTCCTTGAAAATTCGTTGCTTATTAGTCCTCGTGTTACTTCCATCATGAACATTGAAAAAGGAAGGAAAAAGAAAAGGTGAGAACTGGGCATGTCATTTCTTTCCCTTGGAAAGCAACGAACATCCAAGAAATTAAGTAGCATGACGAATGAAAAGCAAGATTGAAATTTAATAGCAACATAAAATTGAAAAGCTTCTCCTCTCTCGGTGGCTTTTCCCGCGAAACGGTTTCCGCAAAAGGGTTTCCAAATAAATTTGTGTATTCTTTTATTTTTCTCAGTTTTAATTAATTTGTAGTTTCTGCATCAGTCATAACAAATGTCTATTTCAGTAGATATACTATTGCCTGGCTCTAGAACCTAGCCTATCATTTTGCGCTGTTCTTAAGGCTAACGCATTCGGTTCCGTCTTAGGATTATGAATCATTACATCTTTCAAATTTTGACACATCTTAGGTTTGGATCGCTCCCTAAGTCGTATTTTTACTTGTTCTTTTCTTCGTCATGTTCAATCAACTTTTCTGCCATTCAATCAGGTATGAGAATTGCTCTTCCTTCTCCAAAATTTTTAAAAGATAGCGAATGCTTCCAAATTCTCCGCTTCTAAAATTCCAAACACTCTAAACATGATATCATTTCTTGAAGGAATGAATATAGGATCTATATTGAGTTTTCTTTTGAACTTCCTGCTAAAGATAATAAGTATCACCTAAATGAGGGTGAATAAGTGATTCTATAGAATCTTGACAATTTAGCAAGTTACAATTGACTATAATAATAAACAGTATGAGCTTAGGCATAAGAAAATTTGCACACAAGACTTATAGTAATTTGGCTTAGATCAAGTCTACATTTACTCTTGCAAACTGATAGTCTCCTACTTGGATTCCACTAGATGATCAACAAGAGATTACGATAATGAGTTATCACACTCAATGTACGATAGATTATGCTATCTCACTTAATCACACTTTTTGTACTTCTCTTACAATTACAAAATTATAGCCCCCAAAAGAAATGTATGTAGAATTGAAGTTCGCTCAAACTTTTGAATTCTAGATTTTGGACTTTGTCTCTTACTTGCTTTTCGGCACATTGATCTCTTTTTATACTCCTATACCTCTAATCCACTTGTTGGACTCTAGATGATCATCTTCCAATCTATCCATTGGACCCACATAACCAAAGTCTTGATTTTCACAAGAGCTTCTTTGTTTAGAAAGAACCTTGCCTCAAGATTGATTTGCCAATCAATTAGGAAGTTTTGCATTACAAAGTGGGTTTGCAAAACAATCTTTATGATCGAATCAATCAAATCTTTCCCTAATAGTGATATTCGAGCCAAATGACAAGTCATTATATACGTTATGAACTTATTTCACGTTTTGAACTTGTGTTAGGGTGGGAACAAAAGTAGTTCTCTGAGTCTGAAGATCTTCGTCTTCAATATTGTGTCCGAACCTATTTCTCCTGAAGTAATTTCAACAATCTTGACTTGAATTTGAACAAGATTGAGATTGCTATAGGCTTCTCTTCCATGTGTAATTCCCTGAATCAAAATGCTTCAAGGCATTTCTCACACTTACCAAACACTTATGGGTAGATTTGTCAACTTCAAAATTTGTTAGAAAGTTTTTTCAACAATGTCTCAATTTTAAATGATAACCAAACCTTCTATACGGATATACATATTTTGAAAAAATAAGATCAAACAGTTATTCAATGTATTTAATAGATTCAGAGGATTGGAAATGATAATTTGTGCACTGATTTCAAATAAGATAAGGCACAAAGAATTTGAAATGCTTCGCATAAAGCCTGAACCGTAAAAGATTGTTTGACTATAAAAGCCAGTCTGAACTTGAGCCCGTCTTCTTAGTTTTTAATGTCCTGCATATCAAGTCATATCACATCTGCATATTTACCATTTGTTAGCATCACAAAAAGATATTTAACGATATTTAAAGAATGCAATTCAAATCAGGAGATAGCAGATAAATTGAGCAGAATAATAAGTAGAAATATAATCACAGTTCATTATTATGCACCAAATGTAAAAGTACAATCGATTAATCGCATGCGCATATTCTAATTTTCTCCCCTGTTTTGTCATAATCAAAAAGTGATAATACAGAAAAGGTTATGATGCAGAGAATATACATCTCAGCTTATCTTTACGTACTATCTTCAAAACATATTTGCATGAAACACAATTTTTAGAGACATCATCTTTTACATGCTAAGGCAAGCATAAAATACAAGCAATGTAACTCATGTTCTTTAAAGTCAAACGACATATACATTAGTAAAAATATATCAAGGATTACGGTTGTATTATATAAATTTTACATACATTTTTGTTATAATAAAATGATAATGTAAATAGAAGACTTGTTAATGACAAAAAGTAAGGGAAATATAAGATATGCTAACCCTGATTATGTAGAAATTAGCAAGTTATAACATACATTACCTTTTCTTCCCTAGTAATCAAGAATAGGCAAAAATTAAATCGACTTCATCAAGATTTTCTCACACTTGATTTACGCTCCTCAATTTGATGCCTCTTTTAGATGATCCTCCTCCTTTCTTTTGTATTTTTCCTCTGTTTACTCTTTGTTTCTTTCCTTTCCCCCCCTTATCATCATGATAGTTTTTTGTGAATAGCTTTTATCGCAGCTTGTGTACGTTGAACGTAATAATTTTCTTTTATTTTATTCATAGCAGCAACATCTGCATTATTTGTTTGCTTTTAGAAATTCAAGGTAGAAGTTTGTTTTCTTAAATCGAGCTTGTTTTGAATTCAATCTACACAGACTTGAAAAATTTCTTGCAAAGCAATTCAATAGAAGAACCAAAGATTATATCTTCAACAAAAATTTGAACAAAAAGAATGTCTTTACTTTCTCTTTTAATAAAGATAGTAGTGTCCACCTTACCTTTTCCAAAATCATTTTTCACTAGAAAATTATTCAGTCTTTCATAAAAGCACAAAGTACTTGTTTCAGACCATGTAGTGCTTTTCTTAACTTGTAGACGTGACCAGACGTTATGGGTTCTTCAAAGCCAGGGGTTCTTCCACAAACACTTCCTCTTTTATATATGATTCGGAAATGTGTTTTTGACGGCCATCTAAAAAAGTTTAAAGTTATGGAAACAAGCATAAGCTAGAAGTGGCCTTATGGCTTCTAACCTGGCCACAAGAGCATAGATTTTATTATAGTCTATTCATTCTTCTTGTGAAAATCCTTTTGCCAAAAATTTAGCTTTATTTCTGGTAAGCTTTCACTTGCCATCTAGGTTGTTTCCAAACACCCATTTTGGTCCAGTGACAGGATAATTCTTTCGTCTAGGCACAAGTTCCCAAAATTCGTTGATTCCGAACTAATGAAGTTCTTCTTGCATTACTTTTATTCAGCTTTCGTTGGTTAGAGCTTCATCAACTTCCTTTGGTTCTATCTTGGATATAAGTGCTAGAGTACTTATATTTTCCTTGATCTTAGAACGAGTCTTGATAACATCATTGACCTTTCCAATAATGAGATCTTTGGGATGACTAGATTTATGTTTCCAATTATGTTGAATCTATTATTCTTTTCTTCGTCAGTTTGAGAAGATTTAGGTTGATTGTGATTCTATGAAGGTTCACCATGAATTTTGTCGATGGGTCCATCTTTACTAGACTTTATTATGAAGTTTAGACACTTATAGTAGCATGAGGATGTTCAGACTCATTAGGTTAAGTCTAGTCATTTTCTTCAAACTTCACATTCATTGATTATTCCATAGTCTGTTTTTATTGGAAATTCTATAGGCTTTGCTTGTTGTGGAATAGCCAAGAAAGATTCGTTCATCTGATTTCTCATCAAACTTTCCAAGCGAATCATTAGCATTCTTTAGAATGAAACATTTACAACCTAATTATGATGAGTCATCTTGAAATTTCAAACTCTTTCACATTTAAAATTGAAAAAAAATATTCATATCTTTTGAAAGGAGATTTTGTATGGTGATTTTGCCTTTTTAACTCACCAATTCCATATCAAAATTATCAAACTAGATAATACAATGAATGAAATGGAATAACTTGAGAATGCTAAATGAGCCTATACCCCTCCCATTTTTACACACTATGAGATGAGTACAAAAATTTCATGTTATGATATTCTCATGAAATGTTTGCACAGCAAAATGGCGAGAGACATTTTATTCCTCTATCACATACGATGCTGATAGATCAGCGTTTAACTTCTTTGAGCATCAATATTTGAGAATTTCTTTCGAATTAATCCTATCAAGAATCACCCCTTATTAGGATAGGGTGGAGATACGAGTTGACATTACAATGTGATAAAAATGGATTAAGCTTTCTTGCCTTCACCTCCATCGATATTCAAGTGTCTTTGTTGCATATGAACTCAAACAAGAATTTAAATGCCTTAAAGTGATGAAAAGCATTTCTTTCTCCGTACACACTTTTATCCTTTGTCACACCCCGAACCTCGAGCATGTGCCCATCCCTCAGTGGTCGATAAAATTTGCGATTTCGCATGATGCGTCGCCAACCCATTCATTTTAATGCACATGCGGAAGTGAAACAAAACCCCTAACAACAACCAACAGGGGATAAAAAAAAGTAGGGAGCATATTCACAACCAAAACACTTTTATAAACACCCCGGTTTATATATACACTAGACTATAGACAAGAGTCTACAAAAGATCAGCTCTCAAAAGAAGCTATCCTAAGACCTACTAGTTAGACACGTTCACCGATCCTTCGATCTCCATAGGCTCCGGGGGCTCTAGGTCCTCCACAGCACTATCAGGGGGGTCAGTTGCACTCTCGCCTAGAGCGTCGTTGACTACCATAGCAGGAATTTCAAAATCCCAGAGGGGACCCACAAGAAATCCATTGAAACTGTGGTGAAATCACACTTTGAACTGATGAGGTACCCTCTGAGGTAGGCGCTCATCAACCCAGACAGTGGTCACCACGAGTTCATAGACCTATTGATCCCCTAGGGCATGGTAGTCAAAACTTCGCTCAGTAACCCTCATAGGCCAACCAAAATGTTCTGGAGGAACCGCCATCTAAGGACCTAAAAAGATTGAGCCCATGACGGGGGTGAGACAATGTCTCCGCAAGTTCACCCTCTAAACTCCGACTAGGAAGGAAATACGTCTAAAGGCAGACAAGACAAAGGACTTACCTTGCCTCAGTTCCTTCCTGTATGTCAGCACAGTTCATATACTCAACCAATCAGTTCAATCCCATCAATCAATCAATCCATTCAATTCGATACAATCAATACGATCTATACCATTTATCAATTCAACCAATCGATTACTGCTTACACAAGCTGAGGTCTATGTATGCTCGCACAAGCTGATATAGATGATTGCTCACACAAGTTTATAAATATTATAGGGGATAACTACACTAATGGTGCCATAAGTTGTGTACGGCTCTTACTTTGATGCCAAAAGTTTCCGCCGGATCACTTAAGTGCCAAATCAGAGGAAAAACAATCACTTTGGTGCCACCGACGACAGATTCCGGCCAAAATGATAACATGGCTTTTATATTTAAAAAAAAAATCGAGAAGCCTTTTAAATGATGTCATTTTACCGTCCTACGTGGATAGCCTCACAAAAACAACGCCGTTTATTTTATTTTATTTGGAGATTGAAATTAGGGTTTTTTTAGTCCGCCATTGCTCGTCCGCCGTCGCTCGGCCACTGTCACTCGGCTGCTGCCCCTTGGCCACCGTCACTTAGCCGCCTTCCCTCAACCTGCATTGTGCAAAGCTTAGGTACTTCATAAAGACTCCTTAGAAAATCTAAGGCGAAATCCAAAAATTTTGAAAATAACTCTTTTTGAATGCTTAAGGCGAAATCCAGTACTTAGTAAAAACTCTTATCGAATATCCAAGGTGAAATCTAGATGTTTTGTTGAAGCATTTTTTGAATTATTGAGGCAAAATCTATGCACTTTATAAAAACACTTTCCGAATGTTTAAGGTGAAATTCAAATATTTGGTAAAAAAATAAAAATAAAAAATTGAATACCTGAGGCGAAATCCGGGTACTTCATAAAACCTCTTTTCAGATATCAGAAGAAAAATCCATACAATTTATTTATAAAAAAAAAAAAAAAAACACATTTTTTGAACCTAAGGTGAAATATAGGTATTTTCACAAAACCCTTCCGACTATCCATGGAGATGTTTTATCAATTAAATAATTTCGTGTACCTAAGGAGAAATCCAAGTATTTCATCAAGACATTTTTCAAATCTTGGAAGAAATCTATATATGTCGTGAGGGAATTTTTGTTATCGATTAAATCTTTAAATATCTAAGATGAAATCTAGGTATTTATTGATTCAATCACTTCAAGTAACCGAAATGAGTTCCACATATTTCGTAAAGAAGCCTTTCAAAATATCTTACGTAAGTCTTAGGTGTTTATAGGCTAACCTTTTAGAGTACCTAAGGAGAAATCTAGGTAATTCGTCAAGAATATTTTCTAATATATGAGATGACTTGGAAATACCTGAAGACTTTTCAGAAGTCTTCAGTCCTCTCAAATGTCTGAGGCGTTTCAGATAATTGTCAGGCTTACAAAAATAGTTCCATACAAATGTTTACTTTCCCGAATCCACAAATAAGCACCTCAGGTGCGTTTTCTATTTTTGCATTGGCATTTGCATCGTGTTTTATCACATCACATTCAAAACATGGGTGTGGACTTATTTAGACCCATATTCCTGATAAATAAAATTCATTTTCATCATTGCATTGCATAGTCAAAATTTATGTATCATTTATCTTTGAATAAAACCTTCGTGGGCGCCCCTTCAAAGAGTGGTGGCTGTTAATACTTAAATTTTAATGACCCATTTAGTTATTCATTGTACAGAAAATTGGGGATTAACTTAACTCCTAAACAAAAATATTAGTTCAAAGCATATAAATAATTTTTTAATTAAGCCCACATATACTGCATTGGACTGGAGCTAATAGACTCAAACAGAAAGGTTCTAAATTTGAATTAAAAATTCGGCCAAGCCCATTGAAGACTTTGGGTGCATTTGTTTTTGGGGAAAACTCTATGATAAAGAAAAAAAATGCTTTTTGGGAAATCATTTTTCAAGAAGATAATTATTATTTTTCTTTTTTTGATGATATGTGATCGAAAATATTTTTCAGTATCTGAATCTCATTTTAAAGATAATTTCAATGTTATGACTTTGTCTCAAGTCAAAAAAATATAAAATAGAGACCTCACTCCCGTCACATCATTTCTCTCCATCTTCTCTTCTTTCTTTGTTTTTTTTGTCTACTCATTCTTTTCTTTTTTTTCTCTTTGGCGAAGCCCCATTACGATTGAGCCAACAATGACAGAGCTAGATTTGGCTCGATCGGAGAGGATAGCCACATCTGGCTCTACGTGGAGCGAACCATCATTGACAGTAGAGGGGGGAGCAGCGAAAGCAGGAAGAGAAAAGGGCGGGGGGGCGTTACTCAGGGACTGGATTGTATCCAATTGTTGAGGCAAGGCTGATGCCGAAGGTGGGGGGCGACGGTGGCAAGGGAACGAGTACCGTTTCAGAGGACAATATCAGAGGTGTGGCGTCAATAGCTTCGATGCGTCGTGCTCGAAGAAGATGCAACCGCCATGGTGCGAGTTCAAGCAAAACAGCGATATAAATATGCAACTTTTGGATGGAGCCAAGAATGGTGGCCTGAAGGAAGACGAGGAGCGTGTAGAGCAAAGAAGTGGTTGGCAACAGCACAAACAAGGAGAGACAGGGAGAGAAGTGTAGCGGGTCAGTTGATTCCGAGTGATCTCATACTCGCGCGACCTTAAGATTTAGATACCAAGTCAGCCTTTATGCATACTCAGCTTACAAGGACGAAGTGTGGGAGTGAAGCTCAATGTATTGTGACATCCTGGATTTTACAGTCCTGCTTTCAATTAAATCAATATAGTGTTATTTTCAAAGTTGATCACTCATGAGATAATTAGACTATCTGGGGAAGTCATTAAGAGATTTTAATGAAATAGACTTGAGGATTCGACCAGGATTTGACTATTTGACCGTACTCATTTGCATAGATCATTATGGCACAGTTAAAAATCGCTTAGAGATTAGAGATAGGTTGGTTCGACTGAGATGTGTGGTTAAATGTGGGTGACTTCACTAAATTACAAAATTCTTATTGATCGGCACTAGATTGATTTTTCTGTCGTTTTGGTACCCTGTGTCCGTATTTGAATCATTTTCACGACAACCGTGAGTCGCCAATATGTCGAAGAGGTTCATTGTGGCTCAAAGAAAATCGACCATAGGTCATTTACACTAGAATTTTTTGAAAACTGCCTAGTAGCCTAGGTCATATAAAATGTGCCAAAGTGAAATTAACCTCGAATTTGAATCCGATTTTAGAAATTGAAAGTTCTATTATATCACAAATCATTTTAGGAATGCTGACACCTAAATTTTTGCCAAAAAAAAATCATTTTTGAAAAATGAAAAAGTTGTTTTTCCACAAAAATATTTCATATCAAATTCTCACATATAGATCACCTAGGTGTTTAGTATAGTTTTTTTTTAATGGAAGATGTTTTTCCTAAAAAAAGGAGAAAAAAATAAATTAAATTAAAAAAAAAAAGAAGAAGAAAAAAAAAAGAAAGAGAAGCAAGATGGGGCAAATGATATAAATGTGACTAGTCAAGCCTATGAGGTCAAATTGTAATTAAAACGGCAAGTAGAGGCCAAAATGCAATTTTCAAAAGTTGAGGGACCAATTTGAACATTTTGTAAAATCTCGCCCAAGCCCTTAAATCATCATCTTGATCCTCAATTAAGTTGAAATTAAGCTTGGGCCAGGTCAAATCAATCAAATTGGGCCAAAAGAACCAAATTTGCATTGAATTGAGTATTTCAGATAAGAAAATTGCCAACTTTGAGGGACTTTCTTGCAAAATTGGGTAGGCAAAATTGCAAAATTTGGTCGAGATCTTAAACTACTATACTTGAGCTTACTAATTGATAAAACAATCGCAACCAAATTCATGAATTAAAGCACTCAAACCAGCTGACAAATCCCAGTCCACAAGTTGGTCTGAATTCGGAGTTGCTGCATAAGTAACTTGGTGGCCCCACCATATCCTCCTTAGCTGCCTAAACAGTCTGATCTTTGGACATGATGGAAGACCATGATTAATAGTGCAAGTGGAAAAAACTTTGCCAAAGATAAGCTGCTGAAAGTATGGGAAAGTTGCAACAAAATCGGTACACTCAACATCTGCAAAATTTAAAAATTTTGATTAAATCAGAAAGTGGTTGGACTGCTTAGTTGGTAGGCCTGGTAGGAGGGTAGAAAGCCGGTCAAGAGATCGTTTAATATAGGGGATAAGATCTATGAAGCATGCTTGTTTGAGGGATAAAAGGGAGAAGACAAGAAACACAAGGAGGAGCTCGTGATTGTGCCCAAAAAACCCCCTCAGAATCAACTCCAGAAAAACAAGAACCCATAAATTCTAGATCAACCTTGGGAGATAAAAGTGAGATTTTCACAAACTTGCGACCAAAATTTTCCAAAATCTTCAACTTGAGATTGAAACTTCACTCAAATATCTTTCCAACCATAGGTCACATGTCAAAAATGGAGATCGGGAAGACCTCCTAAAGCCCCCCAAAAAGATACCCTTCTGCCGGGACAAGGGAGTCCTAAGATTTTTTCTGGGTGTTGAGCCCAGTTGGTCACGAGCGAGTAAAAGCGAGTGTTTTTGAGAAAAAGGGAGAGATAAATGAGGAAATCCATGAGTTAAAAGCCAAACTATGATACATATAGTTTGGGTTGGTTTTAAGTTGGTCAACAAAAGAGGTTCGTAAGCCTAATTTTGGAGGTCAACGAAAACCTTTATTGTTAACATTTTCTTCTGCAAACCTCACTTTCAATTTGAAGGAGCCATTTTCCACGTGCCCCCCGGAGGACAATTTCTTGTTTCCTCGACCAGAAGTCACTTGAAAACGAAACTAGGAAGCAAGGTAAGCATCTTAGATGTATTTTTGTTTGAGTTCGAACATGTTTTGATCACAAAAATCAAGAGGAAAACTAGTCCGGAGAATTGATTTTTGAGGTTGAAATATTTCTAAGTGTTTAAAGCCTCTCCAATACCCCTACATGCTTGACTTGTTCCTTTCCCTTTCCATGCATTTTTTGTTGTTGTGACTTTGATGAATGTTATATGGGAGTATAAATAATGCATAAGACAACCCGGTTTAGTCTTTAAATCTCCTTGTGAATCTTGAAACCGTCCATAACATGAGACAAAAACACAGCCACTCCACATTGAGACATGGTTGGCCAGCATAGATCATGCATGTATGCTTCTTAGAGAGCTCGTTTTGACGCGTCTGGTTAATCGTTTTCAGTGATGTTTGTTGCATTTGAAAATAAATGTTACCTATTTTCATTCGGATGGAGTAATATTTTATATAGATGTTGCATGTGATGGTTGTCGGGGCTTCAATTTGGGCATTTGGCATGGCTATTTGACTTAGGTTCAACACCAGATTTGCAAAATAGTTCCAACCTGCATATTGGAGGCCGTTTTCAGTTTGGTTCTTGCGTGTTCTAGGCTGTGATTTCTAGCTAAACCTGTTCTTTACATGTAATAGTATATCTTTGATACTTTGCTTTCACATGAGATTACTTATGGGTTGAGATTGAAGGCCACGAACATGGCCCGAAGAAGCTGTTTTGAGGTGACTTGATACAAGTATCCGACAAAATGTTGGAACGAAATTTCGATCTTAAAATGGTTGTTTTGAGCTTGATTATTGTGATATTCATGTGCTGTGTTACTCCATGTTAGCACAGATCGGTTTAAGGAATTATTATTAATTTTTTGAAAAATATATATAATAAAAAAGAAATATCTGAAAATTTCAAAAAAAAATATTAAAAAATGTTAGATAGTATCAAATTAGGATAGAAATGACATCTATGAAATTTTCCTAATTTTAAAAGGTCATTTTCCTAATTTGATGCTATTTTGGTATTTTATAACCATTTTTGTAAATAATCATTTTTCCATAAATTAAATTATTTAGAGTGGTTTCATGCATTTAGAGTAATATTATGCATATTTAAATTCCTATTTCGCTCACGGGGGTCCTGTCCCAGGGTATGATAACAAGGCCATGTAATATTATTTGCCCGACTTGTATCGGGTCTTTCTTCTCTGCATTACTTCCAAGTCCTTTCAATTTCTTGGATGTTTATTTACCACACCGTTTTTCAATAATTTGAGTGTAAATTTCTTTTTAAAATTATGTTAGGATTAGTTTAGACATTAAAAAAAAAAAAAACTTACAAAAGCATTTGCATGGACACTTAGTGGTTTCATAAAGATCATAATTGATAATCAAGATTGTGTGGCCATTTAGATAAACAACCTTCCAAGTTAGTGGTACTGCAAGGGCACTAATAGAAACATTGGTGTAAACAAGTCCCCGTTCCTAGAAATCTCTAGTTGCCTAGAAATCGAGACAATACTCCCATGTCTTGATTGATTTCTAGCCAACCCCAATAGGCTAGTGGCGACTTCTAGAATTACATAAGTTGTTAAGAACTAAAAAAAAAAAAAAAATCCAACGTCGCGCGAGGTATAGGCTTGGGAGAGCTCGTGCCTAATTTAGGGCCATTGGTCTGCTTCTTTGAGCAAATACCCCTAAACCTTCTTCATTTTTCCCTCGAATGAAAAAGAGAGGTCACAACAAGGAACATTGACTCAATCTTTAAAAAAATTTCTACAAATTGAGACTTTTTGGGAAGAAGTCGTCGTAGGGTCGCTTTTGTCTAGGAAATGTCAAAAACCGATTTTGATCACACAATTAGGAAACAAGTAAGATCAATTGGTGAGGAAAAATATCAATTAGATTGACGAGGTGTTAGTTGAATTTGCAGAGGCCGATTGATGTTGATTTGAGAAGCATTTGAAGTCCAGTTGGAAGAAAACCTATGCGAATTCGTATGCCCCCTAACGCATGACTTTTTGACCGCTTCCCTAGTTGTTGAGGAAGCTTGGAGGTTGTGAATTGCCGAGGAAGCTTCCCTTGGTGGTGGGGCTGGTCAAGGGGGACAAGAGGAGGAGTAGAGACCAAGCTTGTCTCCTTGCCCCCTTTTTCTCTCCTTTTCTCCCTCCAGCTTCCGTCGAGGCCTCCATCTCTATCCCTACTAGCCATTTGGGCCTCTGCAAGCCAGAGGACAAAGCCAGCAAGCTGCCGGAACCGTCAAGCCACTGTCCAAAGCTTGGAGCCCCATCGCAACGCCGCCGCTCCCCGCGCATCCCCCTCCATCTTTGTCGCAACCAGTTGCTTCTTTCCATCTACTCACCATCCTTCAAAGCCCCTAGACCATAGTCGGAGCTCTTGCTGTTGTTGAGAGCTGCCGTCTCCACCTTTCTAAGACTGCTGCAACTCTGCTAGTCCATCGCCGGCTTTGTCTAGCCCAACCGGTTGACGAACAATGTCGACTTCCTCCGGCACATAACCGGAAAGCCATGGGTCTTCACAGCATTGTTTAGGCCTATTTTGATGCTTTCCCAACCCTAGTTGGCAAGCCAGCTTTGGAGTTTGTTGAGCTCCTCCACATCCCTGTTGTTTTGAACCAAGTGGTTCGTCAATCAAGTGAGTTTAACTAACTAATCATTGCTAAGTAGGTTAATGATGCTTAAGGGTTGATTAGTTTAGACTAAGCTTGGTTTAGTGGATAGTTAGAACGGTTTAGTGTTTTAGTTCATTACCAATGCATGTTGGGTGATTAGTTTAATGCAATTAGCGAGTAAATAGGTTCTAATATTTATTTAACGAGCCTCAAAAATCTTTTAGGCCCATTCTAGCATATAATTAGGCTTTACAGGCCTAAGTATGTATTTTCTGCATTTAATAATTAATTTAATAATTATTAAATTAATTAATTAATTTCCAGAAATTAGATCGGGATAGCCGGTAACCGGAATTTTATGCTGATTGCAATGGTGTATTTATTTAATTGAGTTCTAAATTGTGCTGATTGAGGGTGATTGGTGGTTGGGGGTATTTATCACCGAATTAATTAATTTCAATAATTAATTAGAAAATCATCTAGTGTCGGTTTACAATGCCAAAAATATGTTTATAAGTTGTTGAAACTAGTGGGACTTTCAAGGGTGAAAATATTATATTTTGGCTAAGGTCGACCGTATACCCACATACGATAATTTTTATCGGGTATGATAAAAATGGTGATTTGGTCAGCTTTTGGTGAGTGTTAAATTATCAACTTTGGGTGAGTAATATATTTTATCATCAACTTTGGGCAAGCAATAAATTATCAGTTTTGGGTGAGTAATATAATTTATTATCAGCTTTGAGTGAGCAATAAACTATTAGTTTTGGGCGAGCTATATTATCTATCTTTAGTTTACGATGAGTAGTCCCGATTTGATAGGACATTATAGATAGTATTGAGTGGGTTAACCAAGAAGTGGTCATGATGATATGTAATCGATTGAGTCGATTGATCAATAGTTTGATCTAATTTGGTGAATTGATGTGATTTGTATATCTATGAGATAGTCCCAACCCCTCCGACCTATGTTTGTACTTAGGTAGCCCTTGGGGCGTATTTTCTTCCTAGTTAAGTCTTAAGGGGTAGAACTCGCTAAGATGTCGTCTCACTCCATTGTGAGATAACATTTCAGGTCTAGAGATGGTAGCCCCTAAGTTTTTTGGATGACCTAAGAAAGTGACAGAGTAGACCTCTTATATTCCGATGAATCAAGGCCTGAGGGGTTGGGACTATGAGATGGTAAGGTCCACAGTCTGGGTCAATGCAGGTCTCAACCACAAGGTGCCCCACCGATATAGATCGTGGTACCGCTAGGCTCAAGATGGCTAGAGAGAGGGTCTTATTCTGGAATCTAGGATTCTTCTATATGCTCTGGAGGTCACTTTTGAGAAGGGCACAACTGATCCTCCTCAAGGCTCGATTATAGATGTAGTAGACCCGGCTCTTGCAGTACCAGAGTCCCCGATGCAGTCTGCTGAAGACTCTAGTTGGAGTGTAGAGGAAGGTGAAATCGTGGAGGAGAATGAAGAGCAGGATGAGGACTCGTAGTTTGTGAAGCCCCCACTCTTGTTTTTAGACTTGTTGTTCTTAGACTAACTTGTATTACATATGACATGACTAGTAAGTTATGTATATATTAGTGTGCTGTTGGTTTTTAAAATTATGGCCTTACTTCTCTATCACATTGTGTTATTGTTTAGGGATTGTTTGTTTGCTTTCGCATGTGCATTAAATGAATGGGTTGGCAATGCGTCCTAGGGCGTCACTATTAATCAATCGTAGTGGATGAGAATGCGCTCGGAGGATCGGGGTGTGACATGTATTACTTGTGAACTAATGTGTACAACTTAAGGGAGATTGTTCGTTATTTATACATGGATGAGATCGATCCCAGCCATTGATCCCCTCTCTGATACAAAGGTGGTATTCAAATATATACAATCATTATAAGGCTACAAAGGGCTAAAAAGGCCCTAGGACGTGGGAGAGCCCAAGGGACACTTAACATGGTCCTGCACACTGTCAATCCATGAGAATCGAAGGGCCGTATGATGAAATAGGCCAAACTGTCATGGCTTGTTCCATATTATGCATGGGTCGATTTTCACACTAATCATGGGTTGTTCAGGGATAGCATGTTCAGGGATCATTCATGGGTAGCTCGTGGGCTAGCCCCTATATTAGACACGGCCTCATTATTTGAATGGTCTTAGATCATGCTCGTCCATGGCCGTGTCAATTTTCCCACCTATTTGGGGGACGTCCTCAATGCCTCCCCGGCATGAAAGGTGTCTTTGTGTTTCTTGAATTGCCACAAAGCCTTAAACAGTTCCTAGCTTGCTTCACTCTTGGGAAGGTCCTTTTATCAAACCAAGCAATTTTCCTGGGTGTGCAATACCTCTTCCAAACGACTTGGTTGCCACGATGCATTCAACTGTTTGATCATATGAGGTTTTGACCCTAAAGGGTGCTTGTTGGGATATGTCTTGGTATAAATCCTCCTCATCTGCATAGAAAGGTTTTAATGTATTCATGTGGAACATGAAGGTGTACCTTGAGCTTTGCTGACAAATCCAGCTTATATGCAATCTTCCTAATTCACTGCAACACTTGGAAAGGACCTTCATAGTAACGAATCAGACCTTTGTGCACGTTGCGATACCGAAAGACTAAGTGTAGCTTGGTGAGCACTAGGTCCCAAACCTGAAATTCCACATGCCGTCACTTCCTATTGGCCCACATCTTCATGCGTTTCGCGGCCTTCTATAAGCATGCCCATGCCAAGTTCGCATGTTCGTCCTATTCCTTCGTGAACTTGTACGGGGACAAACAACTCCCTTGGTAGCTCAAGGCAATCGCACTCTATGTGAGTGGTTGTTGCCCCGTCACGATCTTGAACGGGCTTTAGCTTGTGGACTCGTGCCATTGCAAGTTGTATGAGAATTAGACCATGTTGGTCAGCCGTGCTTAGTGTACTTGCATTTTGCTTACAAAGTGCCGAATGTGTATTTCTAAGAGTGCATTCACCCTCTGCGTCTGATTACCGTTTTAGGGGGGGGCAAACTTGTGGAGAAGTTAAGGTTTGACCTCAGCAACTTAAAGAGCTTAGTTGAAACTCTCCTGGTGAATCGAGGGTCACGATCACTCATGATCATGCATGATATGCCCTAATATTTGACAATCTGCTTGAGGAATAGCTTGGTTGCTTCCTTGGTTGGACAATCCTTAGTTGCAAGCACAAACATTGTGTACTTGGAGAAATGATCTATAACAACCATGCGGGTTCAGCATCCTTCAAACTTTGGCAAGTTCATGATGAAGTCCATGGAGACACTCTCATGGATGCTTTGGGATGGGCAATGGCTCAAGGAGCTCTGCCAACGACCGTTGTTCGATCTTGACTTGTTGGCACCCAGGACATGTCTACACGTAAGCTTCAATGTCATCTTGCATGTAAGGCCAATAATATTGATCCTCGACGAGTGCCATGGTGCGGTGGATCCCTGAATGACCCACCCACTTAGAATCATGGCACTCGTGCAACACTTCATTCCTTACTTTTCTGTGGAGTGGCACCTAAAGTTGTCATTCTTTAATGTAGAGAAGGTCATCCTCACACCAAAATCACATCGTCTTGCTTTTTCACGCGTACTGAAGGAGAGCTTGGGCAGTTTGGTCATGCTTGAGCTTGGGCAGTTTGGTCATGCTTCATCAACGTATAGAATGTGGCCGGTGTGTTGGTCAAGCCAAAAGGCATGACGAGGAGCTCATGTGATCTGTATCAGGTCATGCATGCGGTCTTTAGTTCATGCCCTTGAGCGATCCAGACTTAGTAGTAGCCCGATTGAAGATCGAGCTTAGTGAACCGCTGAGCTTTCCCAAGCCAATTGAACAAGTCCATAATCAAAGGTATTAGATATTGTTTTATTTTTTTTATTTTTATGGTGAGCTTATTTAGGGCTCAATAATTAATGCACATCCGAAGGGATCCATCATGCTTCTTTTGGAATAGGACCGAGGCATCGAATGAAGCCTTGAAGGGCCAAATGTATCCCTCGTCAAGCAACTCCTTGAGTTGTTCTCGCAATTTTTCCAACTCAGGCAGGGCCATTCAATAAGAGCTATGGCCGGTGGTCAAGCATTGGGTACAAGCTCGATCCGATGATATACTTCCCATTGAGAGGGAAGTCTCTTAGGTAGCTTAGGCAACGTTACATCTTGTAATAAATTGAGGACTTGGATCATCTCCTTTGACGGTTCACTTTCCTTCATGTCCTCAATCTTCAGCGTTGCCAAGAAGGTCACTTTGCTCTTCTTTGCTCCCTTTGAGAGCTGCATGGCTGATAGCATCTTCCTATCGCATCTCGACTCGCGATTGATCGGGACCATGCATTGGCATTGCTTGTCTAGGATGCATATGCAATCCCCAAATGGCATTACGGCCACATTGATCCTGTCAAGAAATCTCAACCCCAACACAAAGTCATAGTTGTCATGGGGGATTACCTCGATATCCTCTTTGTTGGTCCATGGATCAAGGTGGAGATCCATGTTCTTAACCACATTGCTAGTTGGGACTTACTTGGAGTTCATTGTTTTGAGCCAACCGGCAACCGAAAGATTTAGTTTCTTTACAACCTCTTGAGATATGAAGAGATCAAATGCCTCAATATATGTGAGTGCACTCATCATGGTATCTCTAATCTTCACATCTATGAACATCATGCCTTTGGATTTCTTTGCCTTCTTGGTTTTGATCGATCCAAGGATGCATAGCTAAACCAACCGCGCCTCCTCTCACAATTCATCCTCCTTGCATAGAGTCGTAAATTCACCCTTCTTCAGGCAATCTCGAGCCATGTGTGACCCATCACAAAAGAAACACTTGTATGTGTGTGTTTTCCGGTATCCTCCATTACTCGATTCGAATTGAGCTCTAAGACGGACCAATGGCAATTTGCCTCCGTTTGGACAGTTATAAGAGTTCTGATCTCCCCCACCATTTGTCTTCTCTCTTAGACGATAGTCTGATTTAACCGTGGATGGGGGTTTGTACTCCACGAGGGACTTGGCCATGGATTTAGCAGTTGCAAGGTTCGCCGCTTGGCATCGCTTGAGCTCTTGCTTGACTCATGGTTTAAGCCCGCTCATGAATTGATGGTACACCTCCGTCTCAATCATGGACGGAATTTGGAGGAGCAACTCTGAGAACCATTTCACATATTCACAAACTCCACCCTTCTAGTTAAGGCGTTTGAGTTCACCGTGAACTTCTTCCTCCATATATATGAGATAATAGGTCTGCCAAAATTCCTTTACGAACCTAGCCCACATCGTGATAGGGTTGCCACTCCTATCATCCAACTTGCAATGCCACCACAGCAACACATCATCAACTAAATACATTGCTACAGTGTTTATTCAGATTGTGTTGTCGTTCATTCCCATGGTTTAGAGGTACCACTTCATGTACCATAGAAAGTTGTCCACATCCTTTACTACTCGTGAGCACTTGAACTCTTTCAGCTTGGGGCATCCATACATGGCCACATAGTGACCACCCCATTCATGAGTGTCGTTTCCACCATTGGGAGCTTTCCCTTGAGCTTAACTATTTCTGTATGCATGGCTGCCATTGCGGCTTCGCAAGTCTCGTCTTGTTGCCTTAGCTTGTGGGACAAGGACTTTAACACCTCCCCTCAGAGCTCTAATATGCCGGTCGTGAGCTCTTGCATTTTGGCCAAGAGCTCTCCCCTTCCAGCTTCTACTCCTTTGATGGTTTGGTTCAAGTCCTCTACTGTCCCTTGGACATCCGAGATGATCTCCTCCATGACCGCCATTCAGTGTTCCAAGTTGCTCATTTGATCCCTCGAACTCAAGGCACCACGGCTTTTCTTTGACTTGGTGTGGGCCTTCTCATTAGCCCTTCCATGGTTCTCATTATTGCCGCCTTGAGCGATTGCCACATCGAGACATTGGTTAGCCACTATGCTTGGAACAAAGGCTGTGATATCACTTGTCACGGGTTGGTTGATTCCAAATGATCACGTACCCATGTGGCATTAGGATTTAGATCCCAAGTCAACCTTTACGCACACTTAGCTCACAAGAATAAAGTGTGCGCGTGAAGCTCAATGTATTGCTCGTGAACTAGTGTGTACAACTGAAGGGGGAGGGTCCTTTTTTTATACATGGAAGAGATTGATCTTAGCTGTCAATCGCCTCTCCGATCCAATGGTGGTATTCAAATATATATAGTCATTATAAGGCTACAAGGGGCTAAAAACGCCCTAGGACATAGGAGAGCCCAAGGGACGCCCAACATGGTCCTGCACATTGTCAACCCATGGGAGCCAAAGGGTTGTCTAACAAAAGGGTTCAAATGGTTGTGGCTTGTTTCGCATTGTGTATAGGTCGACTCCTGCATTGATCATGGGTTGTTCAAGGATAGCACATTCAGGGATTGTTCACGGGCAGCTCGTGGGCCAGCCCTCGTATGGGACATGGCCTCATTATTTGGGTGGTCTTGGATCATGCTCATCCATGGCCGTGTTAGAAGAGTGAGAGACAAGTCAATTTTGAGTTGACTCAAGAGAGAGAAAAGAGCAATTCCGGAATGCATTACCTTTTTAGATTTAAGAATTCACTTTCATAATTTTAGACATGAATATTTCCGTTGATCAAAAAGTGTTTTCAGTTGACAAGTTATTTTCAACAAACCAAACGAGTGAAAGTATAAAAAACTAGTTTCCATAAACACTTACACTCAAACAAATATAGTCTTTAATGATGCGTTTGGTAACATTTCTGTTTTCGAAAACAAATTCTATTCATAAATAGTTTGTTTATTTATTTTTATTTTCTACATGAGTTTCTAAGTAGAAGAACATGTTTGGTAACTGTACAAATTTCTATACCCGATATAGAAAAAGAATAGAAATGTATTGAATATGACCCTAATTCTATTCCCAATTTTTGATTTACTTATAAAGGATTAGTGGAGACTCAATAATTCGTGTTTGGATAAAATTGGAGTTTTGTAAGGACTTAACTGATCAAGATATTCTAAAATGGCCTCAAAAAATACAACATAAAAGTTAGTCAAAGATGAGTGGCCGGAAATGGAAGTAAAGAGTTCCATTAGTCTATAAACTTACAATATGAGGAGGTTGATAGTAAATCTTTGGGCATTATAATAAATATGTGTATAGAGCTTTTGAACTTTTTTAGCTGCGAGAAGAAAAGCAAATGTTGCCTCGTGGAATAGGCTAGAACAAAAAATTTGAGGATGGAGGCGATCTTGAAGTTGTGCTCATTTGCACAAACTCATCAAACCTTCAAGCAAATGACGTAAAAAATCCATAGAGCATAGACTTATTTGATTGCTATGACTACAAGATAAATGGTAATGTAAAATACTTGTTTAGAGCCATCTAATTTTCTATTAAAATAGAATTGCAAATAATAGTGGTGAAGAAGAGTGTTGGTTTCAATCACGCCCACATTCTGCTTGTAAAGAAGACATTTTCTCTTATTGAAGTCGCCAAGCTGTTGTGACGTAGCATTGTCTCTAAAAGAAAACGGCATCAAAAAATTCATATGATGAAGCCCTAAAAATTTATTCAATTTTGAATCCAATTTTCATCAAAAGATTTTCACATTTTTTGTACTTAAATACTTATAAACTAGAATTAACTTTAAAATCTAGTGAAAATATTCAAAATCTAATTTCTGTTTTTTTCTAAATTTCTATTTTTATTTTCCAAAAATGGGGACTTGGATCAAGTTAGGAGACCTAGTCCAAATTTGAGTCTCACTCGGACCTTGTATCGATTGTTAAAGACCGGCATTAGGTTATGCTAAATTTGTTTTTCTTAACGACCTTGTTTCTCATTTTGTTCTTAGGAACAAAAGAGCACATTTTTATTACATCTTATTTTTTTCTAAATCTGTTCCCTAACCACTAATTTATTTTGGAGAATAAAAAAATTGTCTGATGCACACAAACAAATTTCTATTCTTTTTCTATTCCTAAGAACAAAAGAACAAAAAAAGAAAAAAAGAAATATTACCAAACATATCTTAAATGACTGAAAATCACATGACATGTACACGGAGACGCCAACCTAAGAAGCAAATATACTCTTGGGTGAAGCCAGGAATAAAAGATGGGCATGATATATTGGTTTTTGGGCACACAGTTGAAGTAGACAAGGGATTTAGCCATTAAGGAAAAGAAGAGCACATAAAACACAAACAGATTACACCAAAAGAGGCATTCGCAATTCTGAGCATGTATCATTCAGCCAAACTATGAAGATGGGGATTTATATAGTCAATCCAGATTGGCGAGGAACTTTGAGCTGGAGGAAATAAAAACTAACCATGAATGTAAGGAAACAATATGGGTGAAATCTGGTGGAAAGGGAAGTTCTTCGTAAGATCTCTTCTTTAATATTTGGGGTTAGATAACAGAAAAGGAAAGAAAAACGTTTGCAGCATATTTTGTGGAATACGTGAATAAAAATAAAAGGGAACACAAGTTCTCTTCATGGGCACATGTCACACAGTGAATGGACTAGTGAAAAAAAGACTTGGCACCCCAAGTGCACCTAATAATTTCTCGATCTAGAATGGGACAAGTCCCACCGCGAGTAAAGTCAACCCACACTTGGTTGTGTTCGTCCACGTTGACGCCTCACTTTAACATATACGTACAACACGTAGATAACACGAGGAGTGTGATAATACACTATGTTCAGAGGAGTCTTAGGCAACCGATGCTCTCTTTCTCCACACAGCTTCTACTTTTGTCGCCTACGGCTCCCAACGACGCTGCAACATTTCCCGTGGCCACCCTTCTCAACGCTCCACCCGTGACAGTTTCTGCCCAGCAAGCCCAAATGACGTTCAGTCCCTGCCGCACCTTGCGTTCTCCGGTTAATCTATCCTAGCAAAGCTTCAATTTAGACGAACTATCATCACGCCAACAACGCCAGCAAGCTACAGATTAGTCCCAGCGGCTTACAGCGAGATCTTGCGATGGTCCAGCGAGTCTTGACGATCACCCAACGGCACCGGTGGGTTTCCAGCCAAATCCTTTGCAAACTCAGAATTCTTGCAGGTATTCTAGCAAGTCTTCACCAAGGCTAGCCCAGCATTTGCCGTGTCTCGTCCCTCCACCGGCGATTCCTTACATTTACGGCCACATGCTTGCTTAGCTTGGTGTCGCTAAGTCAAACCTTAATTCAAGGAAAGCTAAGGCGGGTGCAATTTTTTTGTCGGTTATCTAATATTACTACATAGGTTTTACTACAATCTATTTTGATAATAAAATCATTGGTTTATTTACCGTGCTTTGATAATTCCTTGCATCAATTAACATTGTCTCATGTCTTGCTCTGGTTTATAACATATGATTTGCTATGCTTGATCGATTATTTAACTATAATTGCTTTGAAAAAGCATGCCAATGAATTATATTAATAAACCCTGACAATTTCAGTGTTTATCAAAGTTCACTGGTCATCACTTATATCGTATATCACATGTAACTTGCATGTTTAGAATTTAGGTGCATCCATGGATTAGAGCTTTCATATTTAGAGTCATGCACATTTTAAAATTCATACAGACTTAGGATAGTTCATATTTTCTTTAATTAATAAAAACCAAATGAAAATGTCATCTAAGTCACATAGATTGCATATATAGGTTTAATTAGTCTCATAATAAGCATGTCATATATTGCATGTCATTGAGTAAGTCACTTAATTTAATGTGAGTGTCTTGAGGGATATTACATCATGTAGACGGATTTAATTAATAATTGTATTTCATGCACTACATAGTTTATATTTCTATAAAAGGATAGCACAAAAAAATAATACATAGTTGGATTATGGGGTTAATTCATAGTTAATTCTAACTCATGTCATTAGAATTGCAAATAGGTTGCATTTAAATCATTGATATAGCTTGCGTTCCATTTAGAAGTTCATATAGTTCACTAATGCATTTTTAAGCTAGAATTAATAATATGTAAATTAAATCATACTCATTTTAAACAAGAGAAAACCCAAGAGGAATCAATTGCATGTAGTCTAGGCCATGCATATATTGTTTGGTTTTCAATTAACATCTTACATAATACTTGGGGCATTGGTTACAATGAAATTATGTTTTGCTTAATGCATTCGGGCTTTTCCCCTTTCCTAGCAATTTATTTTTTAGCTTTGATTTATTGATGCTAAATTCATGTCCTCGCATCACATGGTCGGCCATCACATGTTAGTGATTTAGGCTTAGAAATGATCAAGATTACTTGCAAAATAAATTTTAAAATAAAGAGAAAATGTACCAAAAGGATATCGGATTTATCTAGCGTAATCAAATTCCTATGTCCATGATATCTCTTATTCGTAAAAGTAAACACTGCATTTGAAATTAGGATAAAATTTATGATAGAATAATATTTATCATATCCCATGTTTAGTGCCTATTCAAGATAGAATAAAGTTGGATATAAAGGAAATATAGACCGAATAAAACTATCTCATGAGGAAGGTGAGATAAAGCGAGATAAAATTTGTTATATCATAATAGGAAAGTTTTCTCTCATATAACAAATTTCTTAAATTAAAAAATTAAAATTATATGTCAATATATATATATATATATATATATATATAATATTTGAATTCTGATATAAGAAATTCAAAATAACAAAAAATAAAAATTTATTTTTAATTTAATCTTATTTTTATTTATATATTCAAATTTAATTATCTTATAATAGAAATTCAATAGAAATATATATTCATTATATATTTTAGGTGTTTTAGTATTTTAGGTATATTAATACAATTTTCAATTTAATAAAATTATATTAGAGAATGATGGAAGGATAAGAAAGAAATAAACAATAAATTAGTTTAAAAAGATGAAAATAAAATAAAAAATAAAATAAAATAAAGTAGACAAGAGTGTTATGAGATATTTTTACCATCTTCATCTATAAAATTTGTGATTCGTATAGGCGTTTATACTGAACAATATATGATGTGAATATATCCAACTTTATTATTATAATCACCAAATAGTAGATAAGATATAACAAAATTCTCTTAATTTTATATTACATCCTATCCAGTCCCATCCTATTTAAAAATCCCAACAACCAAATGTAGCCAAAGTGTTCTCCCACACTTTACTTGGATTTTTAATTGACCCATAATAGATTTGTGGCGATTCTTAAATGAATTAAATTGCGTGTTAAACTGCTTGAATTAAAATCCTAATGTTGTAATTGGTATGGGCTTGAGAGAGTCCGCACTAAGTCCTTAACTTAGTAATCCATTAGCTTTCTTTTTGGTGGTTCACCTTGAGGAATGTTGGAACAGGGCTTGCACTATGCTCAAATTTTTCCCTAATTTGAAGGAGGGAAAAAAAATCTTAACTATGGGTCATTTGATGAGCACCTCCAGAAGGTTGTTCGTTTTTGGGATTATGGCATAGTGTCTCTTAAGCGGGGTACAAGGCCGACAAGTTGGTAGTAATTCTAAATATAGGAGAACATTATACGACTATTATCTAGCTTGGTGCAACTGTCATGTTTGTCATGCTCATATGCCATCGTCAGTAGAGGAATTGCGGCAGTGGCTCTCGCATCTCATCGGTGTTGGTGCACTTGAGGGATATCTAATGGGTTGTAAAATTGGAGACTGATGAATGGAGCATTGCATTGTGCGGGTGCTCCAACTTGCTGCTACATGTATGACGAGGGAGGCTGGTCATCTCCTTGCCAAACAGGAGAAATAACAAAAAGGAATAAAAAATAAAAAATAAAAACGCAGTCCTGTGGCATGTACGGATTCAATTCAGCGTCCTCAATTGCAAGTTTGTTAATATATTATGCATTTCGAATGCTAAGTCTTACACTTTGAGCGGGGATGTCACGCCCCAAACTTTGAGCGCGCGCACATCCCTCAGTGGTTGATAGAGTTGCGACATCCCAGGACGCATTGCCGACCCAAACAAATCATGCACAAGCGGAAGTGAAATAAACAATCTCCAGACAACAACAAACATGTGATAGAAAAGCAAGACAACAAATTTTCACAAACACACTTTTATAAACAAGTAAGGTTAGCCTGCCAATTATATACAAAGGTCAAAGCCTCCAAAAAGGGCTACCGAGCTAATCCTACCCCAAACCCTCCTACTTGGGATCTGGGTCTATCACGATTCCGTCAGGGATGTTGAGATCCATAGGACTAGCTACTTCTACCGCATGCTCCTCCACTTCCGGCCCCGGGTTAGCCTCAATATCAGCTATAATATCAGCGTCCCAGATAGGGTTGAGCTCAAAAAGCTCGTCATTGACAACAAGTTCGTTGAAACCATCCAAGGGGCCCTTCCGAACACCATTAGGCCCGCGGCAAAACCAAACTTTGAATCTATGAGGGACTATAGGCCCTCATTGACCCAAATAGTAGTAACCACAAGCTCACGGGTCCAATCGAGGTTCCTGTGGATGGGGAATATGGTACGCTCCTCCTTGGTCTCCTGCGACCATCCAAAATGAATCGGCCTCACTACCATCTAAGGACCTAAAAAGTTAAACCCACTACAAGGTAAGACAATGTTTCAGCAAGTTCACCCCTTAAACCCCTATTAGGAAGGAAGTACGCCTAGAGGTATTCTAACCACACATTATAAAAAAAACTCACATTGTCTCTGTCCCCTCCTGCATGTTAACATAGTTCATATACTCAATGCATATAATAAATGCACACATCAATTGGAATGTCTCACTCAATCTTAATTAATCACAGGGGTCCCAATTATAAGGCAAAATTGTTATGACATGTCTCATTCCGTGTCACATAATTTTGTCCCATAATCCGGCACATCTAAATCGATCAATTATGCGTTCCAAATGATTACGGCCCCTAGGGCATGGCCTACTCGACGTTCGGCAGTCTTTTGGAGTAGCCAAACACCATCTCACCCCATTGAGCATGGCAACATTTACACGAGACGATAATCCCGAAGGAGCATTGGTCCAGCCTTTACTACAATCGACATCCATTGTCCAGGGACATCCCAAATAAGGGCAACGTCCATCCGACGCACATTAGGGACGGGTTCTCATAACCATCACATGATCACTCAATTCCAGCCAAGGACACCGTGCATTGCACTCAATTTCTTAATTAATATAATGCACTTGGCCTATTTTCTTCGTATTAAAAACACCCGGTGTTAATAGTTGTGTATAGGTACACGATCAGATCGAACTTTAAAAATTGATATCATTCCTTTTAAAACCCCACTATTTGATATAGAATTTAAAAATATTTTTGGTGTCAAAACCCGACACTCGGTATTTTCTAATTAAATACTAAAATTTCACAAGTTTGAAATAAATACTCAAAATTTACAATCATCACTCAATTGCACAATTTAACAACCAATTGGATAAACTAAGCACACTACTACAATCAGCACAAAATTCCGACTATTGGCTATCCCGAAGATAATTTCTGGAAAATAATAAATAATTAAATAAATAGAAAAAATAATTAAATAAATACAAATTAAATCAAAAAATGCATACTTAGGCCTAAAACACTAATTTAACCACCTAAACAGGCCTAGAAAAATAATTCACCAATTTAATTAAATACTACAATCTAATTAACCCTTAACTAATCTAATCTAACCACCTAATTGACTTAATTAGCTAACTAAATCACTAATTAATCTAAACTAATCACCTAAAATATACTTAGCCTAATCTAAATACCCATTAAGCATAATTAACCCCATAAGTGAGGTTTAGCAAGTAAACTCATTGGATTAACGGACCGATGAGTTCACGACGATGATGACGAGTGACACTCGGGTCTACAATGACGTCCAACGGGATCCGAACGGGCCCGAAAAAGGCCCATAAAGCTCATAGTTGGGCTGTGAGTTCGGTTCTGCTCTTGGGCTGCAGGGGTTGGACCGAGCGGCTGGACAGCTGGAAACGGTCTAGGCGAGACGGCTACGTGAGCTGGGGCTGACGGTGGGGCTTTGAACAGCTGGAAACAACAACGTAGGCAGCTAGCACAGTTTCAACGGCAACCAGGCTTCGCGGACGACAGTGTGCAAGCGAGACGAGCATGCAGGCGAGGTTGAGTAGCTCCAATGGGCTTGGGCAATGCTCGGCTTGCTTGGACTGTGGCATCCCAAAAATCCAAGACAACCTCTAGAGAAATTAAAGCCCATAATTAGGTAATGAAATTACCTATGGTTTATGCTTTAGCCATTAGTTTTCTTTTAAGGCTAAGTGATATATGCTTGTGTTCATGAATTTTGAAATTTGAACTATAGGATAAATTAATGAGAATAATCTATGCTTGGCTACGCACCTCATAAATTAAAATCCTATAAATAAAATGTTACAAGACTTTGGTCATGTGGAATTTTAAAATTTAAAACTTATAGGAGAAAGTATAAAAAGGGGAAAATTTAATTCTTATTTAGGTTTTGGCCTTAGGCCCAAAAGGGGGGATTTTTGGTGGGCCAAATGGAGGCCCAATGGAGGCCCATGGATGGGGCTGTTTCCGGCCCAAAGGAGGCCCAAGAAGAGGAGCAGCCAGCCCATGCATGGGTCTTGCCAAGTGGCAAGAAGAGCTTCCATGCATTGGTCAATTGGAGTGGCAAGCAATCATTGCAAATGATGAGGAAATGTGGGAATAAAAGGGAAGAGGAGAGAGAGAGGTGGCTGGTTGTTCGGCCAAGAGAGAAAGAGAGAGAGAATCGTGTGAGAGAGGGAGAGAGTGAGGCCGAGAGAGGACAAGCCGAGAGGGAGGAGGAGGAGTCACTCGCCGTCCGTCCGCTCGTCGCCGCCCGTGTGCCGCCTGTTTGCCGCCGTGTGCTCTTTGCTAGCTCGGTCTAAAGGCAAGTTGGGAATCCACTTCCTAATCTTGCATGTGTGTCTTGCATGCATGTTTGGTGTAGTGTCGAAATTTGAGTGATTAGAAGGGGGAAACCGAAGCTATAATGACTTGTTCTTGAGTGATGTTGCTGTTTTCGCATGAATCCGCCTGAGTCAGAACTTTGTAAGAGCTTGCATGCATGTTTTGAGTTCGATTTTGACTTTCATTTCTTCATGAAAGTTGTAGCCAACATCTTAAAATACAACATAATAAACTTTGGAATAAAATTATGGATATTTAAGGGGTCAAAATCTCATCCTACGAAGACACCAGATCTGGAACGATTTCACTGACCTTTCGGTGGATTTGAGGTTGCATGTTGATTTTTACTAAGAATATCTTTTCGATTTCTTCATGAAACTTGTAGAGAACATCTTAAAATACAAAATACTCAAATTTGAAGTAAAATTAACAAGTATAACCTAGTGAATCGACTTACTCTTGAAGATGGTAAATCTGGAGACATGGTACAGGACACCCGAGACTTCATGGACCCATATGGTGACTGTTGTTTGGAAATTTGACTTAGATTCCTTCATAAAGTTTTAGGGGACCTCTTGATGTAAACCATATCCAAATTTCAGAGGAAACGAAGAAGAATAAGTGGGTAAAAACTTGTTATTTCGGAGATGACTCCACTGGACGTTTCGGTATACAGACCAGAAGCTTCGGACGACTATAGAAAAATATCTACAACGAATTTGGCTTAGAAGTCTGCATAAAAAATATACTTCAGTGTCTTAGCTAGAACCTGGTAAAATTTCATAATTTTCGGAGGTCGTTCGGGTATTTTAATCGAATTATTTCGAAAACTGCACATTCTGTTTTATCCGAAATTTCATGCTGTATTTGTGTGAATGATATCTTTTGTGTGAACTTTATTGGCCATGTGTTTTTCATGAAATCAATGCCTTATTTTCTTGTCTATTACATGTCCTAATTTCGTGATTTTTTAGCATCATATAGATATTTAATTCAAATATTTTCAAAAATGGTAGAAGCTGGAATTTAAATAAATTTAAAAAGGCATGATAAATGGACTATGCTAAATTGTATGAGTGCCCTAAATTTATGTTTATGATGGATTACATATTGCTGCATGTATGATGATGACTGATGATGCATGTTTGGATCCAAGCGTGAAAGTGGTTTTGCTTCCCATTACATCATATGACATGCTGAGTTGGGACCTATATTGGTAAGCAAGAATAACGATAAATGAGGAAACGGAATGTGGCGGATGATAATGCCTTGGGAGTATCAGGATGCCCGAGATGGGGGGTGCCGGATGCCTAGAATGTATAAAGATACATGGCTGGATAGCCCTAGGAGTATCAGGATGCCCGGAATGGTTGGGTGCCGGAAGCCTCGGAGATCTTTGCCTGAGGGGATGCCTCGTGATGTCTGTTGGGATGTGAGATTCCTAGAATGTGGGGGTGCTGGATGCCCGGTGGCCTTAAATGGTTGAATGCCGGAGGTTTTTCTCGCAATGCCAGGATGGGGTGCGAGTGTAAAGTATGAGATGAAATTGATGATCTCGAGAAAGAGTGACGTGGTGATCGAATTAAAAATTAAAAGTGGAAATTAAATCATGCATATATGATATGATATGATGATGATCACCTATAGCATGATGATATGCATATACGATGAGATATGATGATGATCACCTATGGCATGAAGATATGCATATATGAGTTGATATGATGATGATCACCTATGGCATGATGACATGTGTATGATGTGATGATGATCACCTATGACATAATGATACATGTGTGTGACATAATAATGATCACCTATGGCATGATGACATATATGTGATATGATTGTGATTGTATTGTATGATGCATTGAGTGGTTATTGGATTATTTTATCTGCTGAGTTGTTATACTCAACCCTTTGGGGACCAACATTTCAAATTAGCAGCATGCCGCTCCCTACTGTCACGCGGGGTGCGTTTTACGGCCTACCTTCCGATGTAGAGGTCGAGTGCGAGGAGTTTGGCTGTCCCTCTATTCCTGGATTAATGTATATTCGAGTGTGCTGTTTAGTTATGTATGATGTAGGCCTGGCTGGGGGCCCTGTTGTCTAGGAGTTCATATCCATCCATGTTCGTCGTGATGGTGTGATGCGTGGGATGTTGCTGCCACCACCGCCTGATGCACCGGGATGGGTGTGAGGGCCCGTGCATGACGAGTAGGAGCTGGAACTTTTTGGGATGGTTAGCCGACACTAGTGGTGGGGGATCTTGCACGTGACTTGTAATGGATCTTGCACGTCCTGGCCTTTCTTTTGATGTACCGATCCAAGAAAAGCCATCTTGAAAATATGTAAATAAAGTGTCATGGCTCGTCTTTTAACTATGATGATTAGTGGTGTGCAATTGTATCATGGTTGATGGAGGGTGAGATGGCGATGTTATATTTTGCTTCCGCTAATGAGTCGCGTTGAGACTGCTTTCAAATTAAAAAAAATAAAAAATCTATCTATGATTTACGACGCTTCGGCTAAGAGATGTAATTAGGTGTAACGCCAAGTGTCTGTGGTGACCCTAGGTGGTTCGAGGTGTCACATGGACGGTGGTTAGCTCAGCTGCAGGGGTGTTGGTTGGTTCTCTCTGGTTTCTTGAGCTCACAACAACAACAACAATGGAAGATAGATAGCAAGGAAGAAGAAGAGAGGGGCTGCAACAAGAGAGGGGGCCACCAAGCCTCCAAAGTCTCCAACAAATATCCCAATTCATCATCACAAGCCCCCAAAGTCCATGGCTGTCATCCTCAGCCATTTTCCCCTCCAAGGCTTCCTAAACAAGCCTCATAAAAGGTCAAAAATGTTGCCTCCCCAAGGACCTACGAATTTGTGACATTTCCCATCCAATTTCAATCCAAAACCTCTCCAATTCCATGCAATTGGTGCCCAAAATTCCCATCTAAGGTGTCCACATTAAATCCTTGCAATACCCTCACCAACTGAACCAACTTGATGGCCAAAAATCCACCCAAAAACGGTCCTTTAATTTTTCTGGTCCAAAAATGTCTAAATTTGATTTTTCGCCAAAAACTTGAGTTTGCAAAAAAATCTTTGGAGCGACGTTCCTAAAATAAATTGTGACATGACAGAATTTTTCAATTTTTGAAATCGAGTCCAATTTTGTGGTTAATCTCAACCAGGCGCAATTTTGGCCTGATCTAACCTACCGAGTAGCTTTTAGGATTTTTTAGCACATTTGAGTCATGGTCGATTATTTTTTAGCTACATTGTACATCTTCGACTCATTGGTGACTCTCGATTGTCATGAAAATGTCGAGATTTCAAATACAAGCACAGGGTATAGAAATGATAGAAAAATCGGTTTAGTGCCATTCGATGAGAATTTTACAATTAGGTGGAATCACCCACACTTTAATCACAAATCTCTGTCGAAATGACCTATCTCCGGTCTCTAAGCGACTTTGATAGTACCATATTAACCCTTGCAGATTAGCACGGTCAAGCAGTTGATTTTTGGTCGAATTCTCAAGTCTATTGCGTTTAGATTCCTTAACGGCTTCACCTAATAGATCAATTATCTCATGAGTGATCAGCTTAGAGAAAAAGACTATAGGCGCATCGATGAAAAGCCCAACTCATTCAATCGAAAACAGAATCAGAAAATCGGGCTGTCACACTTGGCATATAAATTATTTTAGGTGCTGCATGTTCTAAACATTTTTTATAAAACATAATGATAGAAAGTTGGTCAAACAAACAAAATTTTTAAGAAGAAGAAGAAAGATACATGTAGGTGCGTGTGCTGGAGGAGAGGAAAAAAATAAGAATACAAAATGAAAGCAGTTGAGTTTTTACTTTTAAATGAGAGATAAGGGTATTTTAGACCACGAACTTTTGTTTTAGAGTTTTTTGAAGGGTATAAAAAGGATGCATTTAATAACACATCTCTAACTCAAGCCTTCACATTGTTTCCCTTCTTGTTTTTTCCTATATTCTTGTTGAATCTTTAGATCTTGTGGCTCACCAAGTGATTTTTAGAGCTTTTGGGTTCTTGTACTTGTTATTGAAAATAGTGAAACCCTTCTCTCTACCCGTGATTTTTCCCATTTTGGGATTCCACCTAAATTGTGTGTCTCGTGTGATTTCAATTTTCTTTCATCCTTTGCTACTTGTGCTTCGATTGGTACATCTTTCACTTTTTCTACAACAAATTGGTATCAAAGTGAAGGAATTTTGATCTTTTTTTTTTTTTTGTTGGAGATGGCATCTATCAAATTCAAAGGGGCACCTTTCGATAGCCAAAATAATTTTGGGCAATAGGATTATGATGAAGTATTGCTGCGTCAGGAATGTTCAATTTGAGCCTTAGGCAAAAAGTACCTCGATGACATGACTACGGCCAAGATGGAGCAGATGGAAGAAGGGGCGCATAGCACCATCCAATTGTTGTTATCTCATGCTTCGCAAAGTTGCTAATGAAGAAACAAGTTGGGATTTTATAATAAGCTTGAGAGTCTGCACATGAAGAAAGCTCTTACAACAAGATTATTCTTGAAGAAACGTCTTTACATGCTAAAGATGCAAAAAGGTATTCCTATCCAAGAACATTTAGATGAATTTAATAAGATCGTTATGGATATGAAAAATCTACATTTGAAGTTAGATGATGAAGATCGGGGCCAAATTGTGTTATGCTCCCTATTGAACTCGTATAAGAATTTTGTGAATTCTATGTCGTATACAAGAGAATCCATAACTCTTGAGGATGTGAAAGTCTCATTGAGTTCCATGGAGATGCGCACAAAATTGAATGTGATTAGTAGTGGTGATAAAGGTGATGGCTTCGTTGTCAGGGAAAAGTTGAGTCATCATGATAGACATAATAATAGTATAGGGCATTTGAAGTCTAGATTATGTAGAGATAAGAATAAGGTGGAGTGTTACTATCGTCACTAATTTGGACACTACAAAAATAAGTGTCCTATGGTTAAAGCTAAGGGGAAGAAGTCAGTGGAGAGTTTCGATTTGACTAATTTGGTGAAAATTAATGAGTCAGCCAATGACGAATGGATTGTCGTGCCAATGACAAATGTAGTTTAGATTTAGTGTGTTCGTACCACATGTGTTCACATAGATATTTGTTCCAATCATATGAAAAAGTCAGTGGTGGTTTAGTTTTGATGGGCAATAATGCAATTTGCAGGATTGGCGATATTGGTATTGTGCAGATCAAATGTCATGATAATGTAATAAGAAATTTGACAAACATTAAACACTTCCTAGATTTGAAGAAGAACCTTTTTCAATGAAAAAATTACATTCTATTATGTGTATGTACATAGGTGGAGGTAGAGTTTTGAATATTTCAAAAGGCTCCATAATTGTGACGAGAGGTATCCAAAATAACTGTGACATCCAGATTTTCGAGTTTAGATTTCGATTAGATAAATTGGGCATTTTATCGACGCGACTATAGTGTTTTTCTCTAAGTTGGCCACTCATGAGATAACTAGACTAGCTAGGTAAGTTATTAAGGACTTTAAGACAGATAAACTTGAAAATTCGACCATGAATCGATTTCTCGCCCGTGCTCATCTTTAGAAGTCATTGCGACACAGTTAAAAATTGAATTAAGATTAGAGATAGGTCAGTTCAACTGAGATGAATGACCGATCGTGGATGACTCCACTAAATTGGAAAACTCTCGTCGATTGGCACTAATTTGATTTTATTGTCGTTTTGGTACCCTATGTCTGCATTTGAATCATCGAGATTTTCATGACAATTGAGAGTCGCCAATTTGTCGAGTGGGTTCATCCTGGCTCGAAGAAAATTGACCATGGGTCATTTGCCCTAAAAAGTTCTAAAAACTACCTGGTAGCCTAAGTCACACAAAAAACGTGTTCGAGTGAAATTAACTGTCAATCGAGTCCGATTTCAGAAATTGAAAATTCTGTGGTGTCACGAACTATTTTAGGAATGTCGACTCGTCTCAAAATATTTTTTTTTTTTTTTCAGAAATTCCGAGATTTTTACAGAAAATTGATTCGGACGTTGCAGAAAATTAATGAAAATTCGCATTGGCCAAATTGAAGAAATTTTCAACTTGCAAACCAAGCTATATGGCGAAGGAGACTTGTAGAAATTTTGTGCCCTTTCTCTACATCAGGACATGACATCGAATTTGGAAAATTATTGAAGAAATTGGAGACCAACAAAATTGAGTGAAATTCGGATTGGGCATAGGGCTGCGTTTTGGCATCAATTTGGTGAATTTATGGATTCAATTTATCCTAGAAAGAATTAAGGGGACATGCAATTCTAAGTGGCTGATTTTTCTTCCTCTTTGGCTTCCCCAACACGCCAAACAGCTGCCCTCCATTTTGGTCGCCGACCTCCGCACGTCCCTTTCCCTCAAATGCCAGCTGCCCCGCTGATCCTTTATTTGAGATTTGTTTCCTCGAAGCAGGGCGACAAAATCCTCTCCACCGAACTTCAACCTCAGCCTTTGCCGAATTGCTACTAGCTTGCCTTCATTTTTCGCTCGCAACCCATCCCCCAACGTCAACTTCGATCTCTCCTCCACGCTGCCACTTGGCTGCGTCTGCACTTGGTCTAGTCAACAAAGCAGCGTTGAAGACCACCAATTGGAGCTCCACCGGATGCAGCCATCTTCAGCCACGTGGCCATGGACGACGGTACTCCGTGTCCTCTCTCCTTCGCCCGCACAGATCCAGCAACCGAAGCTGCCACGTTGAGTTAGTGAAGCAGCTCCACCGAACCGATCTTTTTCTCCCACGGTCGTGTGTAAGCTGCCGCGCGTCTTCAGTCCAACCAGCTTGGGTCAAAAAACGAAGCCAATGGGAGCTCTTCGTTGACCACTAGCCAGCGAAGCTGCACGCCCCGACGCCAGCTGCCTCATGGCGTGTCGCCCTTGTTTTTCCCTCAGCTCGAGTGTCGCTAGCACAGAGACAACACAAACGGCGAGCGTCTCTCTAGTCCACGCCCGAGCAAGCAGTCCGCGCCAGCGAATGGTCCAGCGAAGCCTCGCCGTAGCTGCTCCAGTTGAATCTTGTGAGTTCAGCCTCTTCTCAGATCAGCCCAGGCATGCGCACGTTCAGTCAGCAAACAAACCAGCCGAAGCCCTCTGTTGACCCGTGCTCCTTCCTCAGGCGGGCAGTACCGAACCAAGCAGCAGTCCACGATTTCTTCTCCGCCAGCTCACCATCGTCACCTGCAGTTCACGCATTTCCTTGGCCTAACAGAATTTAGTCTTCGGCCTAGCAAAGCCAGCAGATTCTAGTGTCTTCGGCCCATCTTCTTTGTAGCGAGTAGCCTAGCGTCTTCAGTCTTGGGCCTGTGTCTCCAGCCCACGGATCTAGCAATTTCAGCTAGCAAGTCCAGCGCATTGCAGCCCAGCGTTTGGCCTATCCTTCAGCAGTAATTTGGCCCACGATTTTAACAGTTTGTACAGCTCCTTGAGGTCAGCGCAGTCCAGCGTGGTCCAGCAAGTCTAGCCCATCTTGGGCTCGCGAAGCAAGTCGGCCTAAGTTTGGCCACCGTCGCGTCACTGTCGCAATTTCCGATCTTCGCGTTTAGCAAGAGAGTTTTACTCACTAATGCCTTCTTAGTTTGCTAATTATACTTAAAGGTTGATTAGTGTTAGTTAAGTGTAATTAGGTGGTTAGATTAGAATTGATTAGCGATTATTAGTTAATTGCATTGCATATTAGATATTTGATTAGTGTACCGAATGATTAGCGTGGAAAAGTGAGACTCGATGAGACGACAACACCCCCACATTTTGTATAAGGATTTGTAAAGGTTTAAATTTCAAGGACGAAATTTTTATAAGAGGGGAAGAGTTGTGACATCTAGATTTTAGGGTTCGGATTTCAATTAGATAAATTGGAAATTTCATCGACGTGACTATAGTGTTTTTCTCTGAGTTGGCTACTCACGAGATAACTAGACTGGCCGGGTAAGCTATTAAGGACTTTAAGGTGGGGGTGTTGTCGTCTAATTACATTGCATATTAGATATTTCAGCAGCCTAGGCATGCGCATGTTCGGTCAGCAAACAAACCAGCCGAAGCCAGTAGATTCCAGTGTCTTCAGCCCATCTTCTTTGCAATCAGCAGCCCAACGTCTTCAGTCTTAGGCCGGTGTCTCCAGCCCATGGATCTAGCAATTTCGGCCAGCAAGTCTAGCGCATTGCAGCCCAGCGTTTGGCCCATCCTTCAGCAGTAATTGGGCCCACGATTTTAACAATTTGTACAGCTCCTTGAGGTTAGCCCAGTCCAGCATGGCCCAGCAAGTCTAGCCCATCTTGGGCCCGCAAAGCAAGTCGGCCCAAGTTCGGCCACCGTCGAGTCGCCATCACGGTTTCCGATCTTCGCGTTTACCAAGTGAGTTTTACTCACTAATGCCTTCTTAGTTAGCTAATTATACTTAAATGTTGATTAGTGTTAGTTAAGTGTAATTAAGTGGTTAGATTGGAATTGATTAGCGATTATTAGTTAATTGCATTGCATATTAGGTGTTTGATTAGTGTACTTAGATAGAGAATTACTTATAGTATTTATTGGATGTTTGTTGGGATTTTTCCCGACCCTTATCGGGTGTTAATTAGGCAATTCGGGCATAAGTGGAATTTTCGGGAATTAAATATTAATTTTCGAAATCAATTATTTCATTATTTATTTTTCAGAAATTCAACTAGGATGGCCGGTGACCGGGATTTTATGATAATGGTCGTGGTGCAGTCCGTTTATTTAATTGAGCTTTATATTGTGCTAAACTGAATTTATTGTATTTATTTATTTATTTTTTGAAATTAATTATTTAATTATTTATTTCCCGGAAATTCAACTAGGATGGCCGGTGACCAAAATTGTGTGCTAATTGTCATGGCACAGTTCATTTATTTAATTGAGCTTTATTTTGTGCAGAATTGAATTACTTGTGAAAGTGAGAATTATTCTTTAATTGAATAGTCTTTGATTATTAATTGAAAAATAACCATGTGTCGGTTGACAGTGCCAAAAATATTTTGGTGGATTATATAAAATGGTGGGATTTATGAAAATGAAATTATTGTATTTTGGCTAAGACCGGAGTGTCCCCACACACGACTATTTTATTGAGAATGATAAAATATGGAATGGATTGAATGGTCGGATAGTATACTATATCATCCTACAGGCTCTGATATGTCATCTTAGTGAGAGCAATATACTGATATACTATATCAGCCTACGAGCGATATGTTAGTATAGCGCGAGCAGTACACTTTATCAGTTTAAAGTGAGCATTGGGGTATACCATATCAGCCTATGGGTAATATGTCAGCTTAGCGAGAGCAGTATACCAATATACTATATTAGCATACGGGTGATATGTCAGCTTAGTGAGAGCAGTATACCTTAACCCTATCAGTTTAGTGCGAGCTATACTATCTATATATCAACTTAGAGTGAGCAGTCCTGGACTATGGTCGGATTCATAGATAGTATTGAATGTGCCGACCAAGCATGGGTCGTGATGACATGTAATCGACTAGGTAGATTGTTTATTAGTTCATTTTGATGATGTGAATTGATTGATCGAATGGAAATGACTATGAGTGGTCTTGTTGATATGTAATCGACTAAGTCGATTTGATCAATACTTTGATTAGTGATGTGATTGCTTGGATGCTTATTTGATCTATGCTAATATGCAGGTGGAACATAAGGCCAAAGTAAGTTATCTGACTCATGTTGTGCATAGAAGCTCTAAGGTGTATTAGTTTACTAATCGGGTTTTAAGGGGTAGAACTTGCTGAGACGTGGTCTCAATGGTTATTGAATAGTCATTTCAGGACCCGGATGAGGAGCCTAAGGAGGAGGAATCTGACGAGGAGATCCCTATTGAGGAACCCAAAGAGGAGTGCGTGGAGGAGGACCCTGAGGATGACCCCGAGTACAACCCGGATGAGGACAGAGATCCCATCCTGTCTTGTCAGACCTTATTTGCATGTGAATAAATGTTAGATCAGACTTATGTATATATAGTATTATGGAATACTATGAGATGTGTATAAAAAGAGAATAGTTGAGAATTTCCGTACGAAAAATATTGCCTGCTTTTCTATCCCATTGTTTTATTATTTGGAGATTTATAACTGCTTCCGCATGTGCATATATAAATGAAAGGGTCGACGATACTTAGTCCTGGGATATCTCATTTTAAAATCGACAAAAGGTAAGGGATGTGCACGTGTCTGAGGATCGGGGCGTGATAATAACAACCTTTACGTTTTGTAAGAAATACCATTGTGGGTTCTTTAAATACATCATCCTCTTCAAATTATGAAAAATCAATGTTGTGACATATGTAGTTGGGCCACATGAGCAAAAGATGAATGACTATCTTGAGTAAACGTGGTTTACTTTGTGGGGATCATATGGTCTCATTTAATTTTTGCAACCATTGTGTTTTCTAGAAGTAACGCATAGTTATTTTCAATACTAGGATGCACTCGAGAAAGGGCACAATTAACTATATACACTCCGATTTGTGGAAATTAGCATAGATAAAATATAAGGGCGGTGTAGTTATCTTCTGACATTTATTGATAATTCTTCTAGGAAAATTTGGGTTTATTTCTTTAAGTGTAAAAGTAACATTTTTTTATATGTTCAAGAAGTGGTAGATGTTGATTGAAAATCAAATTGGGAACAAGATAAAGCGTCTCAAAACAAACAATAGTCTTGAGTTTTGCGAAGATGATTTCAACGAATATTGTGAAAGTTCAAGGATTGATCAACATCAACCAGTCAAGTACACAACTTAGCAGGATGGGGGTAGCAGAGCGCATGGACCACTCAATTTTAAAGAGAGCTAGTTGTATACTCTATAACATTGAACTTGGGAAAGATTTCTAGGCTAAACTAGTGAACATGGCATGTTATTTTGATGAATCGTTCTTCTTGGACCATAGTTAAGTGTAAGACTCCTATTGAGGTATGGTCAAGTAAACCTTATGATTATTCAAGTTTAAAAATATTTAGATGTCTTGCTTATTATCATGTAAAAAAGGGTAAGATTGAACCTAGGGCCAAGAAGTGTATTTTTGTTGGTTATTCAAAGGGGGTTAAAGGATATAGGTTATGGTGTTTTGACCCTCAATCATCAAAGTTTATGATTAGTAGGGATGTTACTTTTGATAAAAATTCCATACTATAAAAGAGAAAAGTTGTTACTGAATCTATAGGTATATAGAAGGAAAATATTAGAAAAGAGGTGAAGCTTCATGTAGAGCATTTATGGAGAACATTTGAAGATGTTTCTATTCAATTAGAAAGTGACAATAAGCAAAAAGACTCAGACTTTATCAAAGATGAAGTAGAAGAATTGAGCAACCTCAGAGTTTGGTTGCAGGAAGGGTTAAATGACAAATTAAGCCTCCCCAAAGGTGTGGCTTGCTAATTTGGTAGCATATGCTCTTACAGTTACTAAAGAGATTGGTATTGAAGAACTTCGACATTCCATGAAATTACTTTGTTTTGAATTTAAGAAGTGGCTTGTAGCGATGAATGAAGCAATGAAGTCTCTTCACAAAAACCAAACTTGAGATTTTGTGAATTTGCCTGAGGGCAAAAGTGTTGTTGGGTGCAAAGGGGTCTTCAAAAGAAAATAGGTCCAGGAGACGAAGATGAAAGATTCAAGGCATGTTTGGTAGCGAAGGATTTTAATCAGAATGATGGGGATTGAATTCAATGACTTGTTCTCTCAAATTGTTAAACATAATTCTATTCATGCATTGCTCACATTAGTAGCCCTTTACGATCTAGAACTTGAGCAACTAGATGTCAAGACTGTTTTTCTGCATGGCGAGCTTGAAAAGACAATTTATATGTCTCAACATGAGGGATTCACTATTGAAGGTAAAGACGATTACATTTGTAAGTAGAAAAGTTCTTTGTATAGTCTCAAGTAATCTTCGTGGCAATAGTACAACAGGTTTGATAGTTTTATGTTGAGTCATAGCCACTCATGAAGTGCGCATGACAATTGTGTGTAGTATAAAAGATTGAATGATGGTTCTTTTATTTATTTGCTATTATATGTAAATGACATGCTTATTAGAACAAATAACATATTAGAGATACAAAATTTGAAGAGACAATTTAGCAAATAATTTGAGATAAAGGATCTTGTAGCTGCCAAAATAAGTCTAGGTATGGAGATTTGTAAAGAAAAATAGGTTGGGAAGTTATACCTCTCGCAAAAAAAGTTTATTGAGAAAGTTCATGAATGCTTTGACAAGAAGAATACTAAACCGGTAAGTACTCTTCTAGTGGCCTATTTTAGGCTTTCGACTTCTTTGTCGCCTAAAACTAAAGAAGAGGAAGATGAAATGTCTCGAGTTCCATATTCTAGTATTATGAGTAGTCTCATGTATGCCATTGTTTGTATTCATCCAGATATTTTATTGGCTATTAGTGTTGTGAGTGGGTATATCGCACATCTGGGTAAAGTTCACTAGCAAGTGATGAAATAGATTTTTTGGTACATTCGAGGTACCTCAGATGTGGGTTTGGTCTTTGATAGATGTTGTGATATAAGACATTCATTTTTGACTTCGTTGATTCTGATAATGTAGACGATCTTGACAAAAGGAGATTTTTTATAGGTTATGTTTTTATGCTTGGTGGTTCTTCAATTAGTTGGAGAGCAATTTTGCATGACACAGTTACTTTATCTACCACTGAAGCAGAGTATATAGCTGCAACAAAAGCGATAAAGGAAGTTGTTTGGTTGAAGCATTTGGTTATAAAGCTTGGGGTAAGGTAGGAGAGAGCCTCCATTATCTTTTGTGATAACCAGAATGCGATCTAGGAGGCCAAGGACACAATGTTTCATGAGAAGACAAAACATGTTGACATCCTTTAACACTTTGTGCATGATGAGGTTGCTAAGTATACAGTTATAATGAAGAAAGTATTCATGGCAGAAAATCTGATGGATATATTGATGAAACCAATTCCTTTGACAAAGTTCCATCATTGCCTAGATTAGTGGTGTGCATCGTCTATTCCGTCATTTTAGGGATGGCCTTGTATGGCCACTTTTGGTGGTGAGGGAGTGAGGCGTTATGTGTTTGGCATAAGGCTCTTTTGGAGATTTGAAGTCAATGCAAAGATTTGTTAACTTTTGACTTTCAAATTAAAGATACAGGTATTTTAAACTATGCACTTTGCTTTAGAGTTTTTTGAAGAGAGACTATAAAAAGAATAATGTTTAATAACACATCTCTAATCCTAACCTCCACATTATTTCCCTTCTTTATATTTCCTTTTTTTGTTAGACTTTTAGATCTTGTGACTCACCAAGTGATTTTTAGAGCTTTTGGATTATACTTTCATACTCGTCATTGAAGGTAGTAAAACCCCTTTCTCTCCCTATAGTTTTTCCCATTTTTGGTTTCCACGTAAATTTTGTGTTTCGTGTGATTTTGTTTTTCTTTCATCATTTCCTAGTTGTGCTTCAATTGGTGTGTCTTTCGGTGTTTTTCTGCAATAAAAGCATCCACAGAGAGAATGATTATGTGCTCTTGCTATCTAGATTTAATTGGTTCGCACATCAGATGATTCATGATGAGTTCTACTCACTATTAAACTTGATCGTGACATTAAGGGTAAAAACAGTAGGAATGCCATAATTTCCATATGACGCTCATTTGAATGTCATAACTTTTTTTCGATGACTTGAGTATCATAAGCAATTTGCCTTGTCGGAAAATCCAACGTGAATACTAGTTGTCCTACGTGGTTTCGTTGGCACTTACGTAGATAATTTTTTAATATTTTAAATTATCATCATCATCCTTTTTTCCTTTTTTTAGGGTCCCAGATTGGGCAAGGGCGATTGGTATTTGTTTTGATAAACAAGCATACGTGCATAAGTAAATTAAGATAAAAAAGTCTTATCACAACAGAAGTAAAAACGTTTATACACGTGTTTCCAGAGCATTTTCATGCATTTTCATGCATTTTAACAAAAACACATAATAGAGCTAAATGGGCTAATCATATTAACTTTATACCGTGCTTCAAATTTGGTTTAGAAGTTTCTTTGGGTTCTGAGCACAAACATCTGATGTTCTCATAACAGTAGTTCTGACGTTCTTCAGACTCTGACCACAAATATCTGACGCTTTCTAGTAACACCGATTCAGACGTTCTTAGATTCTTGACCACAAACGTCTGACAACTTTTGATAATACTGGTTCTAACGTTCTTCGGATGTAGAACATCTGATCTCTTCACAAGCTCTGACATTCTTCAAATCCAGCCCCACAAATGTCAGGCCTCTAGTTCAGACACACCACCAATTCTCACGTTAAATAGAAGAGAGAAATTGAGAGATCTCATAACTACAATTGTGCTAGCAATTGCTCTCATGTGAGTGTTTTGTTGATCAGTATTAGCACTCTTAATTATCGATTGTCAATTGCTGATCGTCGATCGTCGATCGTCCATCATCCAATAATCTACTCTTTGTATTACCTTTTATAGACAGTGCAAATCACATTTAACTTGGCACATTAACTCTAAACAGTTTTAGAATCAATTCGACCGTAACTCCTGACAAACATAAGTTCTGATACCACTTTAAACACTAATTCAAGCATTAACTCCATCATTGTTACAAATTATTATTCTAGACATTTATTTATAACTGTTACAAGTTTTTATTTTGGGTATTAATTTCGTAACCGTTACAAATATTTAATTTGACCATTACTTCTGAAACTGTTTCAGAGCATTAATTGGTCATTTAAATCCAAAACCATTTCACACTATTAAACTGCCCATTTATTCTAAAATTGTTTCAGATCACTAATGTGTCCATTAAATCCAAAAAATGTTTCAAGTTTTTAATTTAGCCATTAAGTCTGAAACTGTTTCAAATCATTAATTTGATTATTGATTCTGAACTCACTTCTAATCACTAATGATACGATTAATCCTAAACTCACTTTAGATCATTAATGTGGCTATTAATTCTAAACTCACTTTAGATCATTAATTTAGTCACTAAATCTGAACATGCTTCAAATCTTTGATTCGACCTTAAAGTCTGAAACCTACTTTAAACTTTGTAAACTCTAAAGCCCATTCATTAGAACTTTTATTTCTAGCCCAACTCAATCTGATTGGCTTAATTGCAAACACATTTGTAATACTTTCTCTCATTCAAACGTTATTATAATTGGTTATGGTGTGTGACATCCCTAGGTTCATCACTAAGCTGGTAGTAGGACTTGTACTAACGCATTAGCACAACCAAGAGAATTGATTGTTTGGATCAATCTCCTATTCCTACAAACCATGAGTGACATCTAGCAATATATCATGGCTACACAGACAATGTGAAATGTTTTTCAGAACATAATGAACTTGTTAGCTTTAGCGGCTGTGTAATTCGATCCTTTTGTCTCACCATATTCCAATCACCAAAGGCCATTGAACTATTGGTCAAGCCACCAATTTGATCATATGCACAAATCTAGTTGACATGTATTTCTTTGAGATATGAGTCATTCATTCTTGATTATAACCCCAGCCGAGGATTTCAATACAATGTCACGATTAGATTGCATAAGACATCAATCTTGTATACCTATATCTAACAAGAAGATAGATTCCACATTGCGCATGCATGTGCCTTCGTATGTGAACAAATTATGACCATCAAGTACAAAGACGGTTCGACAAAGCATCAATATGCGCACCTGTGAACCATAGCCATCCAACATACAAGTCCGCATCATGCTTTAGCTCTAAGGATTTTACACCTAACCAAAGCATGAACAATCAGACATTGACCTCGCTAAAAGCTTTCATGTCACCAATCATTCTATGTATGTCACGTTCAGTAAACTTGTCAAAGACAAGCACCTATGTTCTAGCTTGGATATCACAATACCCAATGACTTATGACTCATCATCCCCTTATGTCTCTAATACTGAATGGTGATGATGTGGACATCGAGCCATATCGAGGAGGTGGTGCTAAGGACCCATTGTCTATTCCTACCGGTTCGATTACTCGAGCACGGGTCAAGCAATTCAAGCAAGCTATTAGCGTCATGGTTCATGATCTTCTGCGTGGGGATGACCTTGGATCAAATCTTGATGAATCTTGGAAATCTTTGCGCAATTTGATTATCTAGTCACCAAATATTTGACCAAGTCAATACATATATATATATCTTCTTGTTTAGGAATATTCTAGAATATGACGCATTAGATTTCTAGGGTTGGTTTTAGGGTTTGTGTGGTGGCTAAAAGGCCTATATTAAAGACTATCTGAATTTCTTTGGGGAATATATATATATATATATATATATATATATATATATATTGAGGAAAAAAGTTGAGAAATTCTCTTCTATTGTTCTTTTGAGGACTTGACCTTATCAAGGTTCCATTGTGATGGTTGATTCGACTTATCGAGCGAGATAGCGAATTCTTTCACTTGTGGCGTCTATAACATTGGTTAGTTGACACACGTTCATCAACAAGTCACGTTCATATCGAGGTTGCCAATCACAGGTTTGATTGAAGGTCGAGGTTCGCAATTCGCACCATTCAGGCCTTAGTAGAATGATCTTTCCGCAACGATTCACATCATTTGATATTAGAGCTTGCTTTAACAAGGTCTATTTATCTTTAATTTTCTGTTTATATTCAGCAATTTGAGATTTATTGAGTTAGGGTTTCGATTCTAGCCAATTTAGGGATCCGATTGCTTTTGTGCTTCCATACGTAGTTGTTTGCTATTAGTTTTAATTTTTTTATCTAGCATCTTAAATTATATCTGAGTTCGTCAAAAAAAAAAAAAAAAAGAGAGAGAAAGTTCATCAAAAAAAAAAGAAGAGAAAGAAAATGCACACAAAAAAAAGTGCCGCAAGAGAAAAAAACAGATTCAGCAGAAAAAAATAGTTGAACAAAAAAAAAATCAAGAAGGCGACTCGTTTGTTAGTAAGTTGAATTGAAACAAAATTAGTAGTGATTTGTGTTTAAATTGGAATTTCAAAAGTTGTACTTGTTGGTTTGAAATTGTTACTTGCTAAAACAAAATCAATAGTGATCTAATCTTGTTTGATTCGTTTGATTGATTGTCATGAGGGGGTTGAGAGACGGGTTTTGAGTCCAATAAAGAGCTTGTGAAAAGAGAATACAAGAGGGAAAATGCAAGAGTGTGTAAGCTTAATTGAGGGTGGAAAAAGCCTAAATTTAAGTTAAACACGAGAGGAGTGACAAACACCTTGAGAGAAACACGTGAGGGAGCGATTGGTGAGGATTTTTTTGTGACTAACGTTTACTTGCAGGTCTAAAATATGTTGCGCGAAGAAAGTGTGAATCAAAGGGAGGTTGACTCCTACGAAGGGATGAAGCGCTCGTGGAAAGCATCCAGCAATTGAGGGCTATAGTGGAGGAGCTTAATGGCCAATAGATAGGGAATGGCATGAGGGTTGATGGTGACCAAGAGCTACCCTGAGGAAGGCTGCAACATCAGCAAGACACCTCTAGAACATGGCATAGAAGGCAGCGGCATTATGATGATGATGAGGCCGACATGGAGGATGATCGAGATGCTCGATTTGAAAGGTGGAATGGAGCTCGAGGGTTTAGACACCAAGAAGATAACGAACTTGGCAATAGCAAGATGAAGATTTCTTCTTTCTAAGGGAAGAATGAATCTGATGCGTGTCTAGAATGGGAGAAATGCATGGAGATGCTATTTGATTGCCAACGATACTCCGAGCTCAAAAAGGTAAAAATTGCAACTGTTGAATTTACTGATTATGCTATAGTTTGGTGGGATCAACTTGGGATTAGTAGGAGGTGCAATGTTGAAAGACTGATAAAGACGTGAGATGAGATGAAAGCGATGATGAGGAGATGTTTTGTGCCAAGTCATTACCATTGAGATTTGTTTTAAAAGTTACAAAATCTCACACAAGGCAATAAGAGCGTGGAAGAGTATGACAAGGAGATGGAGATTGTCATGATCCATGCTAATGTGGTGGAGGATCATAAGACCATAATGTCAAGATTTTTGAGTGGTTTGAGTCGAGACATAGAAAGGGTGGTGGAGCTGCAACACTATGTTGAATTGGAGGAATGAGTGGACAAAGCCATCAAAGTTGAGCGGCAATTGAAGTTGTACCGAAATCACAAGAGTGGAGGAGGTTCAAATCAGAAGTGGAGATCCAATTGGAAGAGAGATGAGAAGCCAAATTGGAGAGGAAACAACACGAAAACCGAAACCTCAAAGGAGAAGGACAGGGATGGTAAAGTTGGAATGAATTCAGCTTCAGGTAAAATCAAAAACCCTAACACTATGTTTTAAGTGTTTAGGCATGGGTCATATGGCGAATCAATGCCCTAATAGGAGGGTGATGATGATAATTGGATATGGTGTTATGTAGTCCAAAAGTGAAGAGAAAGAAGAGGATGATGAGATGCCACTGTTGGAGGATTGTAGTGATGGAGAATTAGCTATAAAAGGAGACTTATTGGTAGTTAGGCATTCTCTTAGTGTGCAAGGAAAGGAGGAAGAGCATCATCAACAAAGTGATAATTTGTTTCATACAAGATGTATGGTGAATGGTAAGATCTGTAGTTTGATTACTGATGGAGGTAGTTGTGCAAATGTGGCAAGTTGTATTATGGTGGATAAGTTAGGTTTGAAGACGACAAAGCACCCTAGGCCTTATAGACTTCAATGATTAAATGATAGTGGAGAGGTGAAAATGTCGAAGCAAATTCGAATCCCATTTGAGATAGAGAGATACAAGGATGAGGTAGAGTATAATGTTGTACCTATAAAAGCAGGTCATATCTTATTTGGAAGATCATGGCAATATGATCGAAAAGTACATCATGATGGGTATACTAATCGTTATTCATTGGTGATGAATCAAAAGACTTATACCTTGGTACCAATGACACCTATTGAGGTGTATCAAGATCAGTTAAAGTTATAACGAGAAGCCGAGAGAGAGAGAGAGACAAAGACAGAGACACAGAGAGAGAGACAGAGAGAATGTGAGAAATCCTAGGGCTTGCGTGGTGTGTCTGAGACGTAAGGAAAAGGAGAGGCTAAGAGAAGGACTGTGGTAAAAACCAAGGGAAAAGAAGAGAGGAAAGAAAATACGCAAAAGAATTTTTATGCAAAATCGAGTGAGGTGAGGAGAGCTTTAGTTCTAAACTGACCGATGCTTGTACTTTTGTACAAGGAGGATTTGTTTTCTACTAACGATCTTGACCCATGTTTGCCTAGTCCTATTGTGTCTTTATTGCAGGAATTTGAAAATGTCTTTCCTGATGAACTTCCTAGAGGGATACCATCGATTCGAGGCATAGAACATCAAAACAACTTGATTCCTAGTGCGCCATTACCTAACCAACCCATATATCGAAGCAATCCCGAGGAGACAAAGGAACTTCAACGGCAAATTAGTGAACTATTAGAACGGGGGCATGAGAGAGAGTCTTAGCTCGTGCACTATCCCTATTTTGTTGGTGCCAAAGAAGGATGGAACTTGGCGAATGTGTGTCGATTATCGAGCAATCAATAACGTTACGATAAAGTATCGACATCCTATTCCTAGGTTAGATGACATGTTGGATGAGTTGCATGGTTCTTGCATTTTCACTAAGATCGATTTGAAAAGAGGCTATCATCAAATTAGGATGAAAGAATGTGATGAATGAAAAACTGCATTTAAGACCAAGTATAGATTATATGAGTGGTTAGTCATGCCATTTAGATTAACTAATGCACCAAGCACGTTTATGCGACCAAGTATAGATTATATGAGTGTGATGCTTCTTGTACAAGAATTGGAGCCGTGTTGATGCAAGGAGGGCGTCCCATAGCTTATTTCAACGAGAAATTGAGTGGAGCAACATTGAATTATCCTACCTATGATAACGAGATGTATGCTTTAGTGCAAGCTTTGGAGACTTAGCAACATTATTTATGGCCGAAGGAGTTTGTGATCCACACCGAACACGAGACCTTGAAGTACTTGAAAGGGCAGCAAAATTTGAATAAAAGACATGCCAAATAGATGGAGTTCATCAAGACTTTCCATATGTTATCAGGTACAAGAAAGGTAAGGAGAATGTGGTAGCCAATGCACTTTCTCGAAGGTACACAATTCTAACTATTTTAGAAGCAAAGTGTCTAGGTTTTGAGTATATCAAGAGCTTATATACTAATGATGATAACTTTGGGAGAGTATTTGAAGCATGTGAACATACTGCATTTGATAAATTCTATAGGTGTGAAGGTTATCTTTTTCGTGAAAACAAATTATGTTTGCCTAAGTGTTCTTTGCGTGAATTGTTGGTGCGCGAAGTGCATAATGGTGGTTTAATGGGGCATTTTGGCATTAATAAGACTTATGAAGTGCTGCATGAACATTTTTATTGGTCACATATGAAGAGAGATGTCACACGTGTCTGTAAGAGATGCATTGCTTGTAAGAAATCGAAGTCTACAACTAAACCACATGGCATGTATACACCATTACCTATTCCAAAGTATCCTTGGCCTGATATTTCTATGGATTTTGTGTTAGGATTGCCTAGGTCTATGTATGGTAGAGATTCTATTTATGTGGTTGTATATCGATTTTCAAAGATGGCTCATTTTATAACTTGTCATAAAACTGATGATGCATCTCATGTTGCTGATTTGTTCTTTAGGGAGGTTGTACGTTTGCATGACATGCCTGCATCGATTGTTTCAAATTGAGATTCTAAATTTCTTAACTACTTTTGGAAAACATTGTTGAAAAAACTAGGAACACGGTTGTTATTTTTTACTACTTTTCATCCATAAACCGATGGTCAAACCGACATAGTTAATATAACTTTAGGGGTATTGTTGCGTGTTATTATTAAAAAGAACATAAAATCTTGGGAAGATTGCCTACCACATGTTGAATTTGCAGATAATAGGAGCATGCATTATGTGTCACGCCCTGATCCTCGGGCACACACACATCCTTCTCACTTGATCGATTTTATAATGCGATATCCCAGGACAAAGTATCGCTGACCCTTTCGTTTATTAAGCACATGCGGAAGCAGTTAAAATCCCCAGACAATAAAACGATGGGATAGAAAAGTAGGGTCATATTTTTCATATTGAAACTTATAACCAAACTTTTATACAAAACACAACAAATTCATAACTATTCACTTCAAAAGAAATTCTCAAAAGAAGATAGACTCTCAGCCCATCCAGGCCATACTCAAGGCCCATCTCGGGATTATCTTCTTCTTCCAAAAATCATTCTCCTCAAGTTTCACCTCCGAGTTCTCCTTCTCAGACTCCTCCTCATCAGCTCCTCATCGGGGTCCTAAAATGTTTTTCCCCAAACTGGGATGAGACTACATCTCAGCGAGTTCTACCCCACTAAACCTAATTAATAAACTATTATACTATAGGCTGCCTATACACGCATAGGGCAGAAGACGTACCTTGGCCTCATATCCCACCTGCAAGTCAGTACAATTCATAATAGGCATCCAAGCAATCATATCACGGATCGAAGCATCGATCAAATCAACCTAGTCGATTACATGTCAACAAGACCACCCACGGTCACTTCTAATCAGTCAATCAATTCACAGCATCATATCAAAACAATGATCAATCGACCTAGTCGATTACATGACATCACTACCCATGCTTGGTCTGCATATTCAATATTATCTATAAAGTCCTATCAAATCAGGACTGCTCACCCAAAGCTAATAAATAGATAGCATAGCTCACCCAAAGCTGGCATATCGCCCAAAGGCCGATATAGTATACCGGTATACTGCTCACCCAAAGCTGACATATCGCCCGAAGGCCGATATAGTATGCCATATGCTCACCCAAAGCTGATAATAAATTGCTCGCCCAAAGCTGATAATAAGGTATACTGCTCACCCAAAGCTGACATATCGCCCGTAGGTCGATATAGTATACCGATATACTGCTCACCCAAAGCTGACATATCGCCCGTAGGTCGATATAGTATACCGGTATACTGCTCACCCAAAGCTGACATATCACTCGAAGGCCGATATAATATACCATATGCTCACCCAAAGCTGATAATAAATTGCTCGCCCAAAGCTGATAATAAGGTATACTGCTCACCCAAAGCTGACATATCGCCCGTAGGTCGATATAGTATACTGGTATACTGCTCACCCAAAGCTGACATATCGCCTGAAGGTTGATATACTATACCATCTCCACAGTCCAATATTCCCATTATTTTTATCATACACGATAAAATAGTCGTGTGGATACACGATCGGCCTTAGCCAAAATATTATAATTTCCTTTTTCATAATTCCCACCATTCTCTAAAGCCCACCAAAACACTTTTGGTGCCTTTCAATCGACAACCGGTTATTTTCCAATTAATAATCAAAGATTATTCCATTAAAGGACAATTCTCAATTTCACAAATAATTCAATTCAGCACAAAATAAAGCTCAATTAAATAAATGAACTACGCCATGACAATCAGCACGAAATTTCGATCGCTAGATATCTCAGCCTTAATTTCCGAAAAATAAATAAATAAATAAATAATTTCAAAAATTAATTATTAAATATTAAAAATTCCGTTTAGCTCAAAATAAGGCCCAATTGAATAAACGAACTTCACCACGGTCATCAAAATAAATTTCCGGTCACGGGCCATCCCATTGAATTTTCGGAAAATAAATAATTATTTAATTAATTTCAGAAATTAATTAATATTAAAAATTCAATTTAGCTTAAAATAAAGTCCGATTAAATAAACGGACTTCGTCACGATCATTAGCATAATATTCCGGTCGCTAGCCATCCCAATTGAATTTTTGTAAAATAAATAATTTATTTATTTAATTCCGAAAAATAATATTTAAATGCCAAAAATTCCACTTAGGCCCGAATCGCCAAATTGAAGCCCGATTAGGGGTCGGGAAATTCGAGACACTCCCAATAAATAGTAGACCACGTCTACTTGTTAATTGTGCAATCAATTTATCTAAATCGCATCACAATTGACTAATAATTGCTAATTAATTCTAATCTAACAACCTAAACATAATTAATTAAAACTAAACCAACTTAAAGCATAATTAGACAACTAATCCAGGATTAGTGAGATTACTCACCAAATCGCGCGCAAATCGGATTAATCCGACGGAGGCGACGCTAGGAACAACAAACTCCAAAGCACGGCTCGGGTTCGGGGCCCGGAAACGGCCCAAAACGGGCCTAAAGCCGTTGGAAATCCATTTCATGGGTTGCGGATTTGGGCTAGCCGGAGCTAATCTGGCGGCTAGGGCAGCGAGGGGAGGCCGGCGAAGGGCAAGGGGAGCTTCGGCGGTCCGAACGGTGGCCGGAGATGGTTGGGCGGCGGCCGTAGGTGGCCGATCCGCAACCTGAGCTGGTTGAACAGCTCCCCGGGCGCACAAGCAGAGGCCAACGGCACACGGCCAGCAGCGGCGCGGGAGGACGGCAACTCGACAGTGAACGACGGCGTGCGATGGCTCCAGGAGACGTGCTGTTTCTCCTCTGTGGTTTCTGGGTTTGAAAAGCATAAACAAGAGGGAGAAAGGGGCTGGTCGACCGACAGTAGAAGGGAAAGAGGGAGGCGGAGGGTGTGCGGGTAGCGGCGGCATGCAGCGGTGACGACTCCCACTCCGGCTGCTTGCTGCAACGGCGGCGATGATTCCAACTTCACCAGATCTTCATAAGTTGTTGAGGTCTTCTTCCGTTTGCTGGTTCTTCGTGCAGAAAAGGAGAGATGGGGGAGAGAGTGTCGATCACGAGAGAGGAGAAGAGAAGGGAAGAAGGAACCGGTTCTCTCCCACTCTCTCATGCCCCACCACCAGCTGTCCACCACCCACCTTTTCTAGACAAAATTGCCTCTTCTAGAAGCCTTAAGTTAGTTCAAAATACATAGAATTTTGCTAGGTTTTCCTCCTAATTGGACCTTAATCTCTCTTGATTCGAATCAAATTGACCCCCATAAATTCATTCAACACATCGTCAATCAATTGATGCTTTTCTTTACCAAAGTAGCCCACTTGCATCCCAATTTCACAATCCCTAGCTTCAACTGAACAAAAACGGTCTTATTTATCCCGTCGAAATTAGAACTCAAAAAAATCTGGATGTCACATTATGCTACTAAATTTACACCATTTGAGGTTGTCTATGGTTTTAATCCGTTAACTCCGTTAGATTTAACCCCTTTACCTGTAGATGAGCATGTGGATTTAGATAGAGCAAATAAAGCTAAATTTTTCAAGGCGTTGCATGAGAAGATGCCCGCAAATATTGAGCGCAAGACTGAGCAATATGCAAGGGAAGCCAACAAAGAGTGCTAGGAAATGGTGTTTGAACCTGGAGATTGGGTTTGGGTTCATATGCGCAAGGAGCAATTTCCTGTGCAGTGACATTCTAAGTTATTACCATGAGGGGATGGACCATTTATGGTGTTGGAAAAAGTTAACAATAATGTCTATAAGCTTGATCTTCTAGGTAAATATGACGTTAGTGCTACATTTAATGTTTCTGACTTGACTCTTTTTTATGCAAGTGATGATTTGAGGGAAAATCCTTGGCACAGGGGAGGGAATGATGTGGACATTGAGCCATATCGAGGAGGTGGTGCTAGGGACCCATTGTCTATTCCTACTGATTCGATTACTTGAGCGCAGCCCAAGCAATTTAGCCAAGCTATTGGCGTCATGGTTCGTGATCTTCTACATGGAGATGACCTTGAATCAAATCTTAAAGAATTTTGGAAATCTTAGTGCAATTTTATTATCTGGTCACCAAAAATTTGACCAAGTCAAAATATATATCTTCTTGTTTAGGAATATTCTAGAATATGACGCATTAGATTTCTGTGGTTGGTTTTAGGGTTTGTGTGGTGGCTAGAAGGCCTTTATTAAAAATTGACTAAATTTCTTTAGGGAATACATACATACATATATATATATATATATATATATATATATATATATATGTATATATTTGAGGAAAAAAGTTGAGAGATTCTCTTCTACTGTTCTTTTGAGGACTTGACCTTATCAAGGTTCCCTTGTGACGGTCGATTTGACTTATCGAGCGAGATAGCGAATTCTTTCGCTCGTGGTGTCTATAGCGTTGGTTGGTTGACATGCGTTCATCAATAGGTCACGTTCATACCGAGGTTGCCAATCACAGATTTGATTAGAGGTCGAAGTTCGCAATTCGCACCATCCGGGCATTCATAAAATAATCTTTCTGCACTTATTCACATCAGGTGAAGCTTGAGAACACACCGATCTCAACAAGATCATCAATATCCTCTCAATGATCCATCGACGGGGAACTGTTTAAAGATTCAACATAACTGTAACTTCTCACACATATTTTTAACACTTTAAGAATAGATTCGGCCCTAACTAATCTTATGGACTTTATTCATATAAATTGAACGATGAATGAATAAACTTATTTGCCATTAAATAATCCCTAGCATGTAACTATTACATGGTTGCTTTAGGGCATACAACTAACAAGGGTTGCCTCGCCCAAATCTAGCTATGAAGGCCTTCGGTGAGTGCATCACAATCTCATCGACCAAGGCCCTTATTAGCTTCGAGTTGTCATGAGCTACGTTGCCTCACCCGAGTTTAGCGAGGGCCTTCACAGCCTTGCCGATAGCCAACGAGGGTTTTGTGGCCAACAAGGGTTCCAATCGACCCTCGCCAGCCCTAAAAAAAGAAGCGAAAAAAGCAAAAGAAAAACTAAAAACTAAAAAAAATTCATGTAGGATGATTTGTCGGAATTGGCAGTCAACTGATAAATTTTACTTCAATGTGGCATTAATGAGCAAAAAAAAAAAAGTTATGATCATCAAGTGAGTGCTAGATGAAAGTTACAGCACTCCAATTGTTCTTCTCCCAACATTAGATGATAAGGTGCATGCATATTTGTTTGCGTTGACATGTCAAAATGCCTTAAGTGTTCGGTGGCTAATGAAGGTGAATTTGTTCTCTGGGTAGGATCACTTGGCCCGATCTCTCGAACGTTGTCTCCGATTGGTTTAGGTTTGATGGCCAAACCACGAACGATTCGGGTTTGATTGCAGTGGGTTCACATTTGTTGGGGGCGGTCGAAACCCATTGGAAGGTTTCTCCACAATGACCTCGATCGGTTCCATGGATCTAGAGGGCCATTGCTAGTTGTTTGCATTAATTTCAATTCATATTCGTTATTGGTTGCATTGTACTTGAGTTGATTTTCAACTTGGTATTTAGATTACAATTTTCTAACTTGCATTTAGTAAAGTTCGGCTTTAATTCATCAAATAAATAAATAGAGATAATAAAAGTTATAATAAGCAATAAATGAGAAAATAATGAAAAAAAATGGATTGTGCATTGGGGCTCGTTTGGTTCAGTTTTGAGGGAATGTCTTTGGGAAAATGAAAAGACCTTTACTCTGAAAGGGTTTGCTCAAATGCAAATATTGATTAGGAAACTGTAATTAAAGAAATACCATAGGATGCAACTTGGGGGAAATGCTATTTGGTAAACATACATTTAGAAAGTTCTTTGGTGTGCCACTTTAAATTTTTAACTTTAATTTGTTTAAAATTGAAAAAATAAATAAAAAAAACCAATGGCCGTAACTTTTATAGTTTCACATTGAGAGTAATGTAAAAAATATATATTAACAAATTACTTATAATCTGCTACTCCAATTTTAATACGCAAAAGGCACACTCAATTTCAGAGCGTGACGAGGAATGGGCACAATTGAACACTTTTTGATAATCCGTAGGGAAATCTTAATGAAGCAACGATACACTAAGCTCTTATAATAAGTATATGATAAATGGAAGTTCGAGTAGAGTCGATCAAGACAAGCACAAAAGAAAACTGCACATCTAATATTATTTGAAGCTTCGCTTGTGGTTTACATAAAATTGCAATTGAATAACAGTAATCACTAATTGGATCGCCAACTTGATCCCAAACCATAAGTAGATATACAAAAGCGAAGAACATGCTATCAAAGTTTCTACAGATACTCAATTTGACATAAATATTCTGGTGACCATTCCATGATAGGATACTAAAAGCAACCAAATTCCAACAGTTCTTGGTCAAAATCCAGCAACGCCGCTCCTCTTCGTTTAGTGTCGATCTTGCCTCCTTTCCATGACTATCTCTAGCAAGTATGAACTTGCCATCTTCTAGCATCCAAGAACACCTTAGTATTCATCAACCTTTCTACCCTCCTCATCTTCTCTGTTGAACGCAGAGTTTACAAAATGTATTCACATCTTCGTTGGTCCAAAATGCATATTTCTTCAATGAACTTGCTATCTTCTAGTGATATGAATATAAACAAAAATGAGAGGCACAAAAAAATGAGATAAACCATGACCCAATTCCATAAACATGAACAACAAGCAACTTGCTAAAGCAACAATTACAATCATTGACTATTGACACAAAAATATGGTGCTTACAATGTAAAAAGACAAGTTCTAGAAATCTAAGTTGATCTTTCAGCTTCTTGCAACAGGAGTCTACTTGTCAATCAGGCACAATATGCATCCTCCCAGAGCTCTGCATTTCCATGGATTATACCTTGCTTGTCTATTAAAAGGTGTTTGTTTAAGAGGTGTTATTAACTGATGATCCGTATATCTCATTGTCGTCTTCTTCATGAGTAGTACCAACATAAACTTTACCCTATGTGAATAAGGTTTACACGTATCACTGTTACGGAACACCATTTTCCGCCAATATAATCAGAAGATGGAGGTCCACCATCAACATATAAATCAGCCTTTCGAATGACCAAAAGAGACAACAAACTGGCCTCAGAATAGCCTTTCTCCTCACTTCATAGTCAGAATCAAGATATAGCTTCACTTATTTCATTTTTTCTGACTATCAAGTTCAGAGTACTCCCAATAAACGCTCGGACAAAAATTCTTCCCATCCCAATCACGCTGACAAATCCTAAATCACGAGCTGCTCAACTCAGTGACAGCGACGACAATTCCACAGCCCAAAAGGCTCAAATTTCCAATTAACTAAAGAGCCCTCATCATCTTAAAGCAATTGCAATCTAGCTAAACACGAATTGAAACTAATTAGAATCGTAAAAAGGAAACAAAAAACGCACAGATAGGTACAAACCGAAAAGAGGCAATTGCCAAGCCAGAGCATCAAGCCCACGAACAGAGAAGCGAGCACGGCGTGAGGGAAGAGAGCTCACGGGCGGGTACGAGGGAAGAGAGGCGAGTGACCCTTTGAGCGAAGTGAGGCGTGAGAAGTCCATCGAGAGCAAAAAGAAGCGCGAAAAGTGACAGAGGGAGGTTTTGTTCATAAAGGGGCAAAAATGGAATTATATTTGATAAATGAGGGTGAAGTGGAAAACTGACATATTTTCATTAAATCAAGGAAGTAGTATTTCGAAAATACGACTCCTCAAGACACCTCCAACCCTCTAATCCCCTAAAGGCCTTTAGATTTTGGAGATGCAATTGTAATTCTCTAAAATTGAATCCCAAACACCATTTGCATTTGGGCAAGAGATTTTAAAGGTCCAAACCCCTCTTAAATGCTAAACCAAATGGGGCCATTATGATTTAAGTTTGTCTCATGCTAGTAGTATTCTTTATGTTCGGTCATGCTTTATTTTTTATTAGTGCCTTATATCATCATTTGGTTAGACAGTTTGTATCGTTACATTAGAGTAATGACATGTTTAGATTATGATTTAACTCACGGGGTGGTGTGATGGTCTTTAAAAACGTGGCCGTATAACTTTCTACATCTTATCCTCTAGCATTCCATTTCTTTGATTGATTGTGATATTGTGTTACTATATAATTCTTGAATGTCATTAGTGATGAAGCTAGTATGAACACCTAGAGAGGTTAAATAGGTGTTTAAAAGAAATCTTGATAAATAAATGCGAAATAAAATAAGTTGCAAACAAAGTCTGAATAATAATTAAAGTATGATAAACGAGCTACCAGACTTTTAGTAGATGTTCAGAATCTATTATTTGATTGAACAAATTTCTGAAATAACCTATAAGTGTGTAATAGACTTAAATAAGAAAAGTTAAAGGTAGAGAAGATTGTACACGAAATTTATAATGGTTCGGCTTTAGTTTAAGACTACGTCCACTCTCCTATACTGACAACCTACTAACTAGATTTCACTACATGATCAATAAGATATTACAACTTTAAATGCAAACACTTAGTGGTGGATCACACTATTTTACTAGGTTACTCTTTTGGTATATCTCTCACAATCACAAACATTTAAACTCACAAAAGACAAGTGTATGATCAAAGTTTGCTCAGACTTTGGAATTCTAGATTCTACGCTTCGTCTCTTACTTGCTCCTTGGTCCTTGATCTCCTTAAATACTCCTCCACTTTCAAACTAGCCGTTGAACAATATCTAGAGGATCGTTTTCCAATTTGTCCATTGGACAAATTTGTATTAAGAAGATTAAGTAACTGTTGAGTGACAAAAATAAAATCCCTAGTTGATTCAGATCATCGATATAAATAGAATATTGGTTTCTATAAGTAGAGCTTCTCCATTTAAAAAGTTCTTGTTTTTAAGATCCAGTTGTTAATCAAATAGATCGAGTCAATCGAATCCATCTTGAAATAAAATCTAGATTAGATTACTAGTCATTATATATGGGTCTTATATTGTCAAGCGCTGACCATCTGAGTGCGTGCCCATCCCTCTGCGGCCGATTAAATAGCGACATCCTAAGTAATACACATGCGGAAGTGAATAATTAATCCCCAGATAACAATAAGATAGGATAGGAAAGCAGGCAACTAGTCACAATCAAAACAAGCACTTTATAAACATTTCAAGTTTATACACAATACTAGGCTGCTTACAAAAGATCAACTCAACAAAAAGGGAACTGTCCTATAACCTACTAGTCAAACACTTTCGCCGAATCTTTAGTCTCCTCCTCATCAATCTCCAGAGCTTCGAGTCCTCCTCAACTGCCATCTAGGGACCTGAAAATGTTATCCCACAATGGAGTGAGAAAACGTTTCGGCAAGTTCACCCCATAAAACTCAACTAGGAAGAAAATACACCATAAGGACTGCCTAACCACAAGCACAAGTCAAAGGACTTACGTTTGGCTCAGTTTCCTCCTACAAGTGCAATCATCACTCAACAATTGGAACACATTGTACTATATTTCAATCGATCACTCATTCCAACTATTAATCACGGCCTCATGGGCACGGCTTACTAAATGTTCAGAGGTAAATCACGATCCCATGGGCACAACCTATTCCAAGTTCGGCAGTAAATCACGGCCCTATGGGCACAGCCTATTTCAAGTTCGATAGTAAATCACAGCTCCCTGGGCACAGCCTATTCCAAGTTCGGTGGTAAATCACGACCCCATGAGCACAATCTATTCCAAGTTCGGCGGTAACTCACGGCCCAATGGGTACAGCCATACTTCGGCGGTTTTCTTGACCCATCCCATATCATTGCGCACAACATATGTCACCTCATCTTTCAATAATCATCTTACTACGACTATAAATTATCACACGATTATTCACCCACAACCAACCACATTGTGCTTCACACTTACACTTCTCAATTAAAATAATGTCTTGGCCTATTTTTTTTGTGTTAAAAATACCCGATAAAATTAATCATGTGTGGGTGCACGGTTGACCTGAGCTAAAAATATGATATTTTTATTTTATAAAATCCCACTAATTTTCTAATTAAAAATTAATAGTCTATCAAGATATTTTTGATGTTGTAAACCAACGCCCGGTAATTTTTTAATTAAATAATGAAATTAATAAATTTTGGGATAAATACCCAAAATTATAAATCACACTCAATTTACACAATCTAGTACTCAATTAAATAAACTAACACACCATTGCGATCAACATAAAATTATGGTCGCCGACTATCCCGGTCTAATTTCCAAAAAATAATAATTATTTAAATCATTTTGAAAATTAATTATTAAATACTAATAAATAGCGAAAATGCACAGTTACGCCGGAAAAGCCTAATTAAAAGCTGAGATGGGCCTGGAAAGATTTCGAACCTATCTAGATGAATACTAGAGTTTGTCTAGGCTCTAATTGCACTACTCTAACCACCTAACATGCAATAACGATCAATTAATTCACAATCTATTATAACTATCCACTTAATCCATACTTAACTTAAACTAATCAACTCTTAAGCATGATTAACTTCCTAAACAAGGATTAGTGAGTAAACTCACTTGATTAACGATTCGGTTTCACCACAATGACAACAAAGCGGAGAGGATCGATAAACTCCAAAGTGGGTGAGCTTTTCGAGGTCCAGAAGGGCACCAAAGCGGGCCAAATAATGCACAGCCGCTTGAGGAGGTTCAGTTTTGGTCGGGGGTCGAAGGAGCTGCTCTAGTGATCAGTTGAACTGGAAATGGGCAGGGTGAGACGGATGGCACTGCTGCGGGCTTCCGGTGGTTCAACAGGCATTTAGGCAACTCAAGCGACGCCGAGGGTGGTTCTAAAAGTTTGGGGGATGGCTTAGGGTCACAACAAAGGTGGAATGGTAGCTGGAAGGGCTGGACGATGAATGGGGGATGCACAGCTCGCGGGTGAGGCTTACAGTGGCGCTGGATGACGGCAACAACTCGAATGGGCAAGGGGCTTGGTCGGACGGTTGCTAGCTGCTCTCCTCTGCAATTTTTGAATTCTTTAAGCTTTGAAAGGAGGAGGGATTAATGAAAATGGAGGGGCTAGAAGGAGGGGGAATCGGCTACTAAGGGGGGGGGCACTTTGGTCTCCTCTCTATCTCTTTTTCTCCTTGGAAGGCCCCACCATGGATGGGTTGGCTTCCATAGCCACTTGCAGTAGCCAATCTTCTTTTAGAAGTCTTAGAGGTGGTCCAAAGGTGGTGTCCAAGGGGGCGCTATGAATTTGAAGGCAGTTTTCTCAAATTGAATTCAATTCCTTCTTGAATCGACGTAATTCAGCTCCAATAAATTCAACCATCGAGTCCTCAATCAAACGGGTATTTTTCCTCGCCATTAGAACCTACTTGAATCCCAATTTCACGATAAAAAATGGTCCTCTAAATTTTCCGGTTGAAAACGGCCCTACATCGACTTTTTCCACCAAAACCTCAATTTCTAGAAAAATCTTCGGACGATGAGTCAATGTTTCTAAAATGACTCGTGACATAATAAAACTTTCAATTTTTAAAATTGGATTCAAATTCGCGGTTAATTTTAATATGGCGCAATTTTAGCGTGACCTAGGCTACTTGGTAGCTTTCAAAATTTTTTAATGTAAATGACCCGTGGTCATTTTTTATTGAGCCACAATAAATCTCATTGACATATTGGCAACTCATAGTGGTCATGAAAGTCTTGATGTTTCAAATATGGGCAAAGAGAACCAAAACGATAAAAAAATCAATGTAGTGCTAGTCGATAAGAATTTTGCAAATTGGTGGAATCACTAATGTTTAGCCACACATCTCTATCGAATTAACCTATCTGTGATCTCTAATCAATTTTTAACTATGCCGTAATGATCTTTGTAGATGAGAACGGTTAAGCAGTTGATTCCTGATCGAATTCCCAAATCTATTGCATTAAAATTCTTTAATGACTTTCCCAAATAATATAGTTATCTTAGGAGTGATCAGCTCTGAGTATAGCACTATAGGCACGTCGATGAAAGGCATGATTTATTTAATTGAAAACATAATTGAAATTCTAGAATGTCACAACTCTTTCCCTCTTATAAAAAATTTTTCCTCGAAATTTAAACCATTACAATACTTTAAGCAAAAAGGTGGAGGTACAATTGTCTCATCGACTCTTCACTCTCCCAAATTGCTCCTTTAGTGCCATGGTGTTACTAGACCACTTTGAACAATAGGATGGTATTTGTACGCAAAACCTGCTTTTTTTAATCCACAATCTAAATTGGGCTTTCAACGTACGACACTCTGTCATGCACGTCCAATTCCTCAAAATTAAGTATGTGAGTCAGGTCAAGCTCATAGTTCCTCAACATCGAAACGGTGAAAGAAGTCATGTATTTGTGCCAGTCTCAGCAGTAATGCAAGACAATATGCTATGATCCCGATTCTCTCTAGAATCTCAAAGGGACCTACGTACCTCAGACTTAGTTTTCCCTTCTTGCCAAAGCGCGAAGTACCCTTCATTGGTGACACTTTCAGAAAAATGTGATCACTAACTTGGAATTCCAAGGGCCTTCGGTGCTTATTTGCATAGCTTTTCTAGCAGCTCTAAGCGGTCATTAACTTGTCCCTGATGAATGCAACTACATCCACTGACTGTTGAATTGACTCTAGGCTTGGGATCTTTCTTTCTTCAAATTCATCCCAATATACTGGCATTTTGCATGCTCTACCATACAATGCTTTGAAAAGGGCCATCCGAATGCTTTGCTGATAGTTGTTGCAGGCAAACTCGACAAGATGAAGCTATTCTTGCCAGCTTCCCTTGAAATCCAACACGCAAGCTCGCAGCATGTCTTGGAGGGTATGAATTGTCCTCTCAGACTAGCCATCCGTCTGAGGATAATATGTCGTACTATACTGTAGCTTCGTCCCTGAAGTAGCCTGTAAGCTCTTCCAAAAAGCAGTTATGAACCTTGGGTCTCAGTCTGAAATAATTGTCAATAGCACTCCATGCAAACGAATGATCCGATGCATTGTGACACCCCGAACCCTTCGCAGGTCGTCACCAACGCCAATGTTACTCCTTATTACCTTTTTCTATCTTTCTAAGATGCGTCGTAATTTATAGACACCTTTTTTTTTAAAAAAACAAAATGGTCCCAACGCGACTCATCAGCGGAAGCAAATTAAATATCACGTCTCTCCCCCTACCAACCATGATACAAATACACACCACTAAGCATCAGGATTTTATAAACAAGCGACGACACTTTATTTACATATATTTTCAATGATGGGACTACTCTTGGGTCGGTACATAACAAGGAAAAGCTAGGACTCTGCCATGTCCAGCCTAAAACCTCAAAAAGAACCCTTGACCCTCAACCCTCAACATCTCACGTGTACAATCCCCCCCATCATAAGTGTCGGCTAACTAACTCCCAAAAAGGATCCAGCTCCTACTCGTCACATACAGGCCTCACACCTAACCCGGTGCATCAGGCGGTGGCGGTAGCAACATCCCTCGCATCGCTCCATCCCGACGAACGTGCACAGAAATGAACTCCTGAATAACAGGGCCCCCAGCCAGACCCATATCGTACATCACTAGACAACGTACTCGAATAAAAGTCAGTCCGGGAACAGAGGGACAGTCTATCTCAGCACACTCGACCTCTACATCAGATGGTATCCCGTAAAATGTACCCCGCGTGACGGTAGGAAGCGGCATACTTGCTAATCTGAAATGTTATCCCCAAAATGGGTGAGTACAACCACTCAGCATATAGGGAAATCCAATAACAACTCAATGCACCATGCATATCATCATACATTGCAGGCATTACTTACCTTGAAGTCATGCGCATTTTAATCATGCATCATCATACCATACATATCATCATCATCATGGCATCAATATATCGTACATGTCATCATGCATGCCATATATCATCATTATCATCATCATCATCATGGCATATCATATATCATTATCATCATCATGCATTTCATCATGCATATAATATCATGGATGTTCATCATATCACATCACATATCGTCATCACCATGCATATCATCATGTATATAATGTCATGGGTGATCATCATTATTTCACATCACGTATCGTCATCATCATCATCATCATCATGCATATCATCATGCATATAATATCATGGGTGTTCATCATATCACATCACATATCGTCATCACCATGCATATCATCATATATAAAATGTCATGGGTGATCATTGTTATTTCACATCACGTATCAACATCATCATCATCATCATCATCATCATCATGCATATCATCATGCATATCATATCATGGTTTACTTTCCACTTTTTACTTTTCAATTGATCACCACATCACCCATTTCTCAAATCATCAATTTCATCATCCCCTCGGGCAAAGACCTCCGAGGTTCCTCGGCATTCAGCCTCCTAGGCCACCGGGCATCCGGCCCCCCACATTCCGGGCATCTCACATCTCAACTAGCATCACGAGGCATTCCCTTCGGGCAGAAACCTCTGACAGGGCTTCCGGCCTTTACCCTTCTAGCCAGGCATCTCGCACCCCAATCCTGGCATTGCAAGGCATTCCCTTCGGGCAAAGACCTCCGACAAGGCTTCCGGCCCCCCACATTCCGGGCATCCTGAATCTCCCAGGCAATTCCGGCAATGCATCTTTGTAAATTCCGGTCTCATCCTCCACCACAACCACTTACTCACTTATCCTTATCCATATTTATCATTCTTTTGATCTCATTATTACAAGGCATATGATTCACACATACATCACAATTCATGATCATACATACACCAATGTCTTATTATACATGTAACAATGCATGATTATTTATTAACAAATTCAATGAAATTTAAGGCCAAAAATCCCTTTTTATTTTATTATTATTTTATTATTATATTTATTTATTTTCATAAATAGATATTAAATTCAATATCTATGTTTTTCCCACAATCATTAAACAAACCATTAAGTGACAAATTTCATGCAAAATTCATGGCCAAATTGAATTTCACAATTTCCACAAAATAGCACATGATATTCGGATAATAACCAGAATGCACAGTTTCCCAATAAATTCGATTAAAATATTCATACGACCTCCAAAAATTACGAAAGTTTACAGGGTGATAGCCAAGACATTTTCGTGCATCTTTCATGCAGAACTCCAAGCCAAATTATTTTTATATTATTTTATATTACCTCACGAAGCTTCTGGAACCATTACCGCATCGTCCAGAATACACATCTCCGAAATATTAAGATTTCACCCATCTATTCTCTTTTGTTTCCTCTAAAATTTGGATATGTTATGTATCAAGGTGTCCTTTACAAATTTTATGAAGAGATATAGGTCAAATAACCAAATTGTGGTCACCATTTAAGTCCATGAAGTCTCGGGTGTCTCGGAATACATCACCAGAATCATCGTCTCCAAGATCTAGCCGCTTTACCAAGCTATACTTGTTATTTTCCCTTCAAATTTGATTATGTTGTATTTTAAGGTGTTACCTACAACTTTCATGCAGACATCGAAGTCAAATATTCAACAAAAATCAACATGAAATCAAGAATCCAAAAAGGAGTCAGTGAAAACTTCACAGATCTGGGGTCTTCGTAAAATAGAGGTTTAACCCCTCATATCTCCATTAGTTTCCACGAAATTTCAGTATGGTATAGTACAAGACATTAGCTACAACTTCCATGAATACATCGAAGCCAAAATCGGGCTCCAAACACACATGTAAGCTCAAACAAGCTACTGACTCCCACAACCCGAGCAAGAACAGTCACACGGCTTGAGAACAAGCCACCCTTACCTTGGTTTTTCTCACTAAAAATACCCAAAATCGAACATGCAAACCATATACAAACGTGCAAGAGAAGTTAAAGGACTCCACTTGCCTCTAGGATGGACGGTCGACGACGTACAGCGGACGGACACAGCGAACGGACGGCGGCACACGGCGGTTCCTCCTCGGCTCCGCCTCCTCTCCCTCTTGGTCTCTCCCTCTCTCGTGCGATTTCTCTCTCTCTCTCTCACCCTCTCTCTCGGCCGAATGGAGTAAACCGGCCACTCCCCTCTCTCTCTCTCTTTTTATACCCCCCCTAGAGCTAATGATTACATTGCCTCAACCATGGCCAATGCATGGCCTTCCCCCTTGCCACTTGTCCAATTGAATTTTTTTTTGAATTGATTGGGCTTCTTGGGCTTGGGCCATCCGGCCACTTCTCTTGGGCCTCCATTGGGCCGGTCGAATTCCTTCTTGGGCCAACTAGCTTGGCCCACCAAGCTTAGGCCAATGGGTCTAAGGCCCATTCGAAAATTAACCCTTTTTTTTTTTTTTTTTTTTTTGAAATTCCTTCTATAAATATTTCAATTTTCAATTTTCAATTTTGGCCAAAGTCTCAAGACATCTTGTCTATTGAAATTTAACTGATAAATCTTATGGCCAAGCATAGATTATTAATCTATCAATATTTAAATTTTTCGCAATCATATGCACAATTCATCTCAATAAAAAGACTAATGACTAAAACATAAGCCATGGAAATTCTATCACCTAATTAAAGACTTTAACACACCTTATGGCTTGATTCTGAATTTTGGGATGCCACATGCATGTACAACTCTACATGCCTATCCAAATCAAGGTCTTTTCGCACTACGATGAAATGAGCCAACTTCGTCAGTCCGTCGACCACTACCCTCATTTCCTCTTTGACTCCTTAGTAAACCAGTCACAAAGTCCATCATGATATGTTCTCATTTCCACTCTGGGATATCGAGAGGTTACAGAAGTCCTCCCGCTTACAATGTTGTGCCTTCACTTGTTGACACGTCAGACACTTGGCGACATGCTTGGTGATGTCCACCTTCATACCAGACCACCAGTAGTGTTAACTTAGATTCTTATACATTTTCATACTGCCAAGATGAATGCTGTAACTGCTACGATGAGTTTCTGATAAGATCTGCTCTCTAAGCTCTACATCATCAGGTACACACAATCGTTCTCGGAACCTCAGCATTCCATCCTCAAAAATCTAAAAGTCAGCCTTCCTTTTATTGGTATCTTCTTATAGAATCTTTTGAACATATGGGTCTATCGATTGAAGTAGTTTGATTATTATCTAGACATCCAGCTCAATTCTAAGGGTGGCCATTAGATTCGAAAGGCAGCCTACCTCAAATTTGAACACCGAATCTCGAGCTCTCTCGATTAAATTTCACTCCTTAACCGGTATGTATGCGACTAAAGAATTTTAACTCAACACGTCGACGACCTTATTCACCATTCCAAGATGATATAGTATATCCCAATCGTAGTCCTTTAGAAGTTCCATCCATCGGCGCTATCTCATATTCAACTCCTTTTGAGAGAATAGATACTTGAGATTTTGATGGTCAATGAAGATCTTGAATCTTTCCCCACACAAATAATGTCTCCAAATCTTCAAAGTGAAAATGATTACTACAAGTTCTACGTCATGCGTCAAGTAATTCCACTCATGCTGTCTCAATTGGCGGGAGGCATAAGCAACAACCCTACCATGTTGCATCAGCACACAACCTAGTCCTCTAAATGATGCATCACTATAGATCTCGTATCCTCCAGGATCAGATGGAATGGTCAACATTGTTGCGATAGTCAGCTTATGCTTAAGCTCTTGGATACTATACTTGCACTTGTCTATCCACATAAACTTCTCTTATTTCTTCAAGAGGCGAGTCAACGGCAACACCAAAGCTGAAAATCTTTCAACAAACCTTCTATAGTAACTAGCTAAACCCAGAAAACTTCTAATCTCTGTTACTATAGTTGGTCTTGGCTAATTGATCACTACTTCAACCTTGCTTCGGTCCACGGAGATTCCTTCACCTAAAATCATGTGACCTAGGAAAGCAACACGAGTTACCCAAAACTTGCACTTGCTAAACTTGGCGTACAGCTTGTGAATCCTCAAGGTTTGCAGTATATTCTAAAATGACTCTCTTGCTCTTCATCACTCCTTGAATACATCAAAATATAATCGATGAACATGATCACGAACCGATCTAGGTATTCTTTAAACACTCGGTTCATCAAATCCATGAAAGCAGCTAGAGCGTTCATTAAGGCAAATGGCATTATAGTAAATTCATAATGACCGTATCGAGTATGAAATGCTAACTTTGGTATATCCTCTTTTCTAATCCTCAACTTGATGATAACCTGTTCTCAAGTCAATCTTGGAGAATATCGACAGTCCTTGTAGCTAATCGAACGAGTCGTCAATCCTCAAGAGTGGATACTTATTCTTGATCGTCACCTAATTGAGTTGACGATAGTCGATCCACAAACACAATGAACCATTTTTCTTCTTCACAAATAGAACTGATGCACCTTAAGGTGATGCACTGAGACGTATGAATCCCTTATCTAACAATTCCTGCATCTGCACCTTCAGTTCTTTCAACTCAGATAATGCCATCTAGTAAGGAACTTTAGAGATTAGCTCTGTCTCGAGTGCTAGCTCAATCACAAACTTGATTTCTCTCTCTAGCGATAAACCTAACAATTCTTTCGCGAATACGTCTGGAAATTCTTGCACCACTGAGATATCCTCGATCTTCAACTCCTCAACTGTCATATCCACGACAGTTGCCAGGTAACCTTGATAACCCCCATTTGGCAAATGGGTTACCTCAAGTGACGGGATTAAGGTAATTGAGGGTCCTCCTTGACTTCCAATAAACTCGAAACTCTCACCCTCTAACGGGTCAAGTTAAATCACTTTACGATAATAGTCCATCTTAGCTTGTTGCTTGGTGAGCCAGTCTATGCCAATTATCAAATCAAAGTCATACATGGCTAGGACTAATAAGTCTATCCTCCTCTCTGGCTCGTCAATTGCTAACTTGTAACCAAAACAACATAATGCAGATAACACCTTATCATTTAACGGTAGAGATATGCTAACCACTGACTCTAGCAACTTAGGACTTAATCCTATTAGCTTAACATATTGCTCAGCAATAAAAAGAATGAGTTGCTCCAGGGTTGAATAAAGCATAAGTAGCATGGTTGTTCAGTGAAACCATACCTGTAATCACATCAGGCGTATCCTTTGTTTGACCTCTTATGATGACGTACACTGTCCCTTGATCTTGGGGTCTGATATGTCCACCTTGCAATGTGTTCTACGGTGCGTACCCTCTGATCTGACCCATTGTTGACGGCAACGGTAACTGTTGTGGTCTCCTCTGTCTTCTGGGACAAATCTTGGCTATATGACCCTACTGGCCACACTCAAAACAAGTACTCAGCCTAGATTGGCATGGGCCTAATCCATGTCGCCTTCCTCACAAGCAACACATGCCATTATGACTTGGTGCTGACTTACCTATTCCACCATTCCTATTGGGCAGAATGTGAAATCTTCCTCCAATCATGGGCCTCTTCCCATGTCGATTCCTATCTCGATTTGAATTAAACCTTGATCCATACAAGGTGGCTTGATCGTTTAAACTCCTTTCTATCAATTGGGCTCAATTATAAACCTTGCAATAGTCTAGTCAAAGGCCATTCTTGAACCTTCAAGCCTTATCTTCGGGGTCCTCTATCAACCTTGGAGCATATTGTGAAAGCTCCATGAACTTGACCTCATATTGGTCAACGGTCATCGTTTCTTGGCAGTGGTGTTGAAATTCCTCCATCTTCTACTCTCAGGCACTACCCAAGAAATATTTATCCTTGAATGCTCTAAGGAACACTGGGATTACTCCTTCCAACAACACTGTATCTCTGGCAGCTCTCTACCAGGTATTTGCATTACCTTGCAATTGATAGACTGCTAAGACAACTTTCTCTGCCTCAGTGCTCATCACCAATGCGAAGGCCTTATATAAATCTTGAATTCATAGCGAGGTAGTCTCGGGGTCTCCATTACCATTGAACCTCGGCAAATTCAACTTCAAGAATTATTCTACCGATTTGTGGATTGGTCTCTCCCTTTCCACAACTAAGTTCCCAGCTAGAACTTCGATAGGTGCAGCAATGGTGGCGGCCTTAGCAATGGCGGCAACGGCCGCAGTAGTAGCAACTTGAGTGGCGGTAGCAGTCGTGACGGCTTAGTTCTGGGCTTGCTACCCTATCCGATCTCGCATGGCTTCCAGAGCTTACATGATCCCTTCAAACCTGGGATCACCAGGGGCTGCAACCCCAGCACCAATAGGTGGCGGTGCTATTCCACTAGTGCTAGCTTGTGTTGACGCTCTACCTTGGCCTCCTCGGGTACCGACCCTTGTTGGCATTCTACCCCAAGTCACCGGCCCTATGGTACGCTTCCTAGGAGTCCTCTGCTCCTGATCACTCATGACTCAATTTCTACTGAAACCTGCCTTCCAATTCCACACAGAATTAGAAGTTGAGTGATCCACACAAACAAACAATTTCTACCAGATAGCTATCATAGACATGCACTGGCATGAATTAAAGGTCAGTCCTATTAACTATCCCATAAACTATCGCAACTTATCACTTCAATCACTAACCATGCTCTAATACCATCAAATGGGGATGTTACGCCCCGACCCTCCAAGCACGTGCCCACCCTTCTATGGTCGATTAAATTGCGACATCCCAAGGCGCATCACCGACCCGTTCGTTTTAATACACATGCGGAAGTAAATAATTAATCCCCAAACAACAACAAGATGGGATAGGAAAGTAGGCAATCAGTCACAACCAAAACAAACATTTTATAAACACTTCAAGTTTATATACAATACGAGGCTATTTACAAAAGATCGGCTCAACAAAAAGGGAATTGTCCTATGACCCACAAGTCAGACACATTCGCTGATTCTTCAGTCTCCTCTTCATCAATCTCCAAAGCTTCAGGTCCTCCTAACTTTGCCATCTAGGGACCTGAAAATATTATCCCACAATAGAGTAAGATGACGTCTTAGCAAGTTCACCCCTTAAGACCCGACTTGGAAGAAATTATGCCCCAAGGACTACCTAAGCACAAGCACAAGTCAGAGGACTTACCTTTGCCTCAGTTTCGTCTTACAAGTCAGTACAATTCATATCTCATATAAGTGCAATCATCACTCAACAATTGGAACACATCATACTATATTTCAATCGATCACTCATTCGAACTATTAATCATGGCCCCATGGGCATGGCCTACTAAATGCTTAGCGATAAATCATGGCTTCATGGGCATAACCTATTCCAAGTTCGGTGGTAAATCATAGCTCCAAGGGCACATCCTATTCAAAGTTCGGTAGTAAATCACAGCCCAATGGGCACAGCCTATTCCAAGTTCGGTGGTAAATCACGGTTCAATGGACACAACCTATTCCAAGTTCGGCAGTAAATCACGGCCCAATAGGCATAGCCATTCTTTGGCAGTTTTTTTGACCCATCCCATATTGTCGCACACAACATACATCACCTCATCTTTCAATAGTCATCTTACTACGACTATAAATCATCACACAATTATTCACCCACGACCAAGCACATTGTGCTTCGCACTTACATTTCTCAATTAAAATAATGTCCTGCCTATTTTCTTCGTGTTAAAAATACCCGATAAAAATAATCATGTGTGGGTACACAGTTAGTCTAAACCAAAAATATAATATCTTTATTTTATAATATCCCATTAATTATATAGTCTATCAAGACATTTTTGATGTTGTAAACCAACGCCCAGTGTGACACCCCGAACCCTTCGCAGGTCGTCACCAGCGCCAATGTTACTCCTTATTACCTTTCTGTCTTTCTAAGAAGATGCATCGTAATTTATAGACACATTTTTTTGTTTTTTTACAAAACGGTCCCAGCGCAACTCATTAGCGGAAGCAAATTAAATATCACGTCTCTCCCCCTACCAACCATGATACAAATACACACCACTAAACATCAGGATTTTATAAACAAGCGACGACACTTTATTTACATATATTTTCAATGATGAGACTACTCTTGGGTTGGTACATCAAAAGGAAAAGCTAGGACTCAGCCACGTCCAGCCTAAAAACTCAAAAAGAACCCTCGACCCTCTATATCACACGTGTACAATCCCCCCCATCATAAGTGTCGGCTAACGATCCCAAAAAAAAACACAGCCCCTACTCGTCACGCTCAGGTCTCACACCCAGTCCAGTGCATCAGGCGGTGGCAGTGGCAGCATCCCTCCCATCACCCCATCACGGCGAACGTGAACAGAAACAAACTCCTGAACGACTAGGCCCCTAGCTAGACCTATGTCGTACATGACGAGACAACGTACGTGAATGTAGGTGAGTCCAGGCACGGAAGGACAGCCGAACTCCTCAGACTCTACCTCAACGTCGGACGGTAACCCGTAAAATGTACCTCTCGTGACGGCAGGAAGCGGCATACTGGCTAATCTGAAATGTTATCCCCAAAAGGGGTGAGTACAACCACTCAGCAGATAGGGAAATCCAATAACAACTCAATGCATTAGGCAGATTATACATGTATTGCAGGCGTTACTTACCTTGAAGCCATGTACATACTATCATGCATCATCATATCAATTTATAACACATACAAGTGTATCATCATCGTATTATACATGTCATCATCATCATGACATCATCACATTACACATGTCATATCACATACCATCATCATTATCATCACCATGCATATCATCATGCATGCCACATCATCATCATCATCATGTGTATCATCATGCATATCATATCATGATCATCATGCATATCATCATCATCATCATCATCATCATCATGCATATCATCATGCATATCATATCATCATGGGTGATCATCGTTATTTCACATCACATACCATTATCATCATCATGCATATCATCATGCATATCATATCACCATCATCATGCATATCATATCATCATCATCATCATGCATATCATCATCATCATCATGCATACCATCACTTTCCACTTTTTACTTTTCAGTTGATCACCACATCACCCATTTCTTAAATCATCAATTTCATCATCCCCTCGGGCAAAGACCTCCGAGGTTCCCCGGCATTCAGCCTCCCAGGCCACTGGGCATTCGGCCCCCCACATTCCGGGCATCTCGCATCTCAACTAGCATCACGAGGCATTCCTTTCGGGCAGAAACCTCCGACAGGGCTTCCGACCGTTACCCTTCTAGCCAGGCATCTCGCACCCCAATCCTGGCATCACGAGGCATTCCCTTCGGGCAAAGACCTCCGACAAGGCTTCCGGCCCCTCACATTCCAGGCATCCTGAATCTCCCAGGGAATTTCGGCAATGTATCTCTATACATTCCGAGCATCATCCACCATCACAACCATCTCCTCATTTACCATCATTCATGTTTACTAGTATTTTATTCACATTTTAACATGGCACATGGCATGATATCAAAGAAATCATACTAGGCATGACATTCACACATGCGTTGATTCAATTTCCATACATATGCCAAGACTCTATCACATATGCATCTCAATTCAATATCATAGACATATCAAGGCTTTATCACATATACATCTCAATTCAATATCATAGACATATCGAGGCTTATCACATGTTCATCTCAATTCAATATCATAGACATATCAAGCTTTATTACACATGCAACATGAATTAATTGAATGGAATCTATGGCCAATGAAATAATTCCTTTTTATTCATATATTTTATTTATATTTATTTATATTTATTTATTTGTTTTTTTTCTTATTTTTTTTTAAATAACTGTAAATTCCCAAAATTATCAAAATTCAAGAAATTATTAAACAAAACCCATAGGATGATAATCACTTGCAAAATTCATGGCCAAATTGAATTTTTTACAAAACCTCATAATTTACCCAAAACATCCTATGCTTCTCAGATGAAACCAGAATGCACGGTTTCCGAATAAATTCGATTAAAATATCCATATGGCCTCCAAAATTTTATTGGACTATAGCCAAGAAATTTTCGTACAACTTTCATGAAGAAATCCAAGCCAGATTACTTATAGATTATTTTATTCAACCTCACAAAGCTTTTGGACCTGTTACTGCATCGTCCAGTGCCTCCATCTCCGAAATATTAAGATTTTACCCATCTATTCTCTTTATTTTCCTCTGAAATTTGGATATTTTATGTATCAAGGTGTCCTTTACAAGTTTCATGCAGAGATCTAGGTCAAATAACCAGAGTATAGTCCTCATTTTAGTCCTTTAAGTCTCGGGTGTCTCGGAATAAATCACCAGAATCATCGTCTTCAAGATCTAGTCGATTTGACATGCTATACTTGTTCTTTACACTTCAAATTTGAGTATATTGTATTTTAAGATGTTCCCTACAACTTTCATGAAGACATCGAAGTAATATTCTCAATAAAAACTAACATGCAACCATGAATCCAGCAAAATGTTAGTAAAAACTCTCCAGATATGAGGTCTCCGTAAGATACGACTTTAACCCCTCAAATCTCCATCATTTTCCACGAAATTTCAGTATGTTTTAGTACAAGATGTTAGCTACAACGTTCATGAATACATTGAAGCCAAAATCGGACTCCAAACATACATGCAAGCTCAAACAAGTTACTGACTCACACAACCCGAGCAATAACAGTCACACGACTTAAGAACGAGCCAACCTTACCTCGGTTTTTCGCACTTAAAACACCCAAAATCTAACATGCAATCAACAATACAAGCATGCAAGAGAAGTTAGAGGACTCCACTTGCCTCTAGGACGGACAAACGACGGCGTATGGCGGACGGAGACGGCGGCAACGGCGACTCCCTCCTTCCTTTCTCTCTCGGCCGCTCATCCTCTCTCGCACAAGTCTCTCTCTCGCACACCTCTCTCTCTCTCTCTCTCTCTCCTTGGGCGAACAAAATGGCAGGTCACCCTCTCTCTCTCCCTTCTTATAACCCCCTAGAGCTCATCATGGCTAATGATTATTTCACCTCAACCATGGCCAATGCATGGCCTTCCCTTTTGCCACTTGTCACATTGGATTTTTAAATTTGATTGGGCTTCTTGGGCTTGGGCCATCCGGCCACTTCTTGGGCCTCTATTGGGCCGGTCGACTTCCCCTCTTGGGCCGCTCATCTTGGCCCATTAAAGGTTTAGGCCAAATGGGCTTAAGGCCCATTCGAAAGTTAAACCTTCTTCCTCTTTTTTTTTTTTTTTTGAATTTCTTCTATAGATATTTTTAAATTTTAATTTTCATGTTGGCCAAAGTCTTGGGACATCTTGTTATTGAAATTTAATTTATAAATCTTATGGCCAAGCATAGATTTTTAATCTATCAAATTTAAATTTTCACAATCATATGCACAAATCACCTCAATAAAAAGACTAATGGCTAAAGCATAAACCAAGGGAAATTTTATCACCTAATTAGGAACTTTAACACACCTTATGGCTTGGCTCTAAATTTTGGGATGCCACAATTCTCCCCTCCTTAGATAATTTCGTCCTCGAAATTCAAACACCACTCGCGCCTTCTTAAAATAAGTAAGGGTACTTTTCCTTCATTTGATCCTCACTTTCCCACGTGGCTTCCTCCACATCATGATGTCGCCATAATACCTTAACCAATGGGATCTTCTTGGTCCTAAGAATTTGCTCCTTTCGGTCCAATATCTGCACAGGCTCTTCAATGTACCTAACTTTCTCATCCACTTTGATGGCTTCATGATCGAGTATGTGACCAGGATCCGGCTGGTACTTCCTCAACATCAATACATGAAACACATCGTGCAGATTTCCTAACTTAGGAGGTAATGCTAAACGGTAAGCTACGTCACCTATCCTCTCCAGAATTTCAAAAGGTCCAACAAATCTAGGGCTTAACTTACCCTTCATCCCAAATCGAGATATTCATTTCATTGGAGATACCTTAAGGAATACATGGTCTCCCACACTAAATTCCAAAGGCCTTCTACGCCTATCTGCGTAGCCTTTCTGTCTACTCTGAGCTGTTCTAAGTCTTTCTCTGATAATATCAATAGCTCCAGTGGTAACTTGTACTAGTTCAGGTCCTATCAACTTCCTTTCACCTACCTCACTCCAACAGACAGGAGTCCTACATCTCCTTCCATATAATGCTTCATAAGGTGCCATGCTTATACTCTTCTAAAAGCTATTGTTATAGGCAAACTCTACCAAATGCAATCTTTCATCCCAATTTCCTTTGAAGTCAATTTCACAAGCCCTTAACATATCTTCCAATATCTTGATTACTCTTTCTGTTTGACCATCTGTCTAAGGATGAAAAGCAGTACTAAATTGAAGCTTAGTCCCTAATGCAATTTGAAGACTTCTCCAAAAATTTGATGTAAACCTCGAATTCCGATCTGAAGTAATGGTCACTGGAACACCATATAAGCGTACCACTTGGCTAACATACATGTCCGCATACTTATCCATTGGGTAGTCCATGCGAATCGCTAAGAAATGTGCCGACTTAGTCAAACGATCCACTATAACCCAAATTGAGTCGTGACTACTTGATGTCCTTGGCAATCCTTGCACAAAGTCCATCGTTATATGTTCCCATTTCCATTATGGAATGTCTAATGGTCTCAAGAGTCCTATGGGTTTACGATGTTCCGCTTTTACTTGCTGACCCATCAAACATTGAGATACGTGCTTAGCCATATCTGCCTTCATACCATTCCACCAAAATTGCTGACGCAAATTTCTGTACATCTTTGTACTACCTGGGTGGATACTATAATTACTCTTATGTGCCTCTGACAGGATTTCCTTCCTCAACTCCTCATTGTCGGGAACACAAAGTCGTCCTTGACATCTTACTATTCCATCATAAGAGATTTGAAATTCTGATCTTTTCCCTAAAGATACAGCATCTTTTACTTCCAAAATCTCTGGGTCAGATTCTTGCAGGATTTTAATTTTCTGGATAATCTCTGGCTCAATCCTTAATGCACTAAGCATACCAGTAAGACAATCCATTTCCAATTTAAATTCGGAGTTTGCTACAGATTCTAACAATTTTCATTCTGCCATTCTCAAACTAGCCATCTCCATAGCCGACTTTCGACTAAGAGCATCTGCTACTCTATTCGCTTTTCCCGGATGATATCTTATCTCACAATCATAATCCTTTAACAACTCCATCCACCTCTTTTGTCTCATGTTCAACTCCTTTTGAGAAAACAAATACTTCAAACTCTTATGATCCGTGTAGATCTCAAACTTTTCCCCATACAAATAGTGTCTCCATATCTTCAAGGCAAACACTATAACTGCTAGCTCTAAATCATGCGTCGAGTAATTTAGCTCATGAGGTTTCAATTGTCTGGATGCATAGGCTACAACTTTGCCATGCTGCATCAACACACATCCCAATCCTTTGTGAGATGCATCACTATACACCGTAAAACCATCAAGTCCAGTAGGTATAGTCAGAATTGGAGCCGAAGTCAATTTCCTTTTGAGCTCCTGAAAACTCCTTTCACATTCCCCATTCCATTCAAATTTAACATTCTTTCGAGTCAATTTAGTCAAAGGTCCTGCTAGTCGTGAAAATTCTTCAATGAATCTTCTATAATAACCACCCAGTCCTAAGAAACTTCATATTTCAGTAGGTGTCGTTGGTCTTGGCCAATTTACTAACATTTCAACCTTTGCCGGGTCTACTGCAATTCCTTTTCCTGACACCACATGTCCTAAAAATATTATTCGGTCCAACCAGAATTCACACTTACTAAACTTAGCATACAACTTATGCTCTCTCAGGGTCTGCAAAACTATCCTCAAATGTTGCTTATGCTCTTTAGGTCCTTTTGAATATACCAGAATATCATCAATAAACACAATCACAAACTAGTCTAAATAAGGCTGAAATATTCTATTCATCAAATCCATAAATGCAGCGGGCGCGTTAGTCAATCCAAATGGCATAACAAGGAACTCGTAGTGTCCATAACGAGTCCTAAACGCAGTCTTAGGGATGTCCTCCTTCTTAATTCTCAACTAATGGTATCCCGACCTCAAGTCAATCTTAGAGAAGACCGAACTCCCCTACAGTTGATCAAATAAATCATCAATTCTAGGCAAAGGATACTTATTCTTAATGGTCACTTGGTTCAATTGCCTATAGTCAATGCACAAGCGCATCGATCCATCTTTCATTTTCACAAACAAGACCGGTGCACCCCAAGGTGAAGCACTTGGTCTAATGAATCCTTTATCAAGCAATTCTTGCAGTTGCACTTTCAACTCCTTCAACTCAACTAAGGCCATCCTATACGGGGTTTTGATATTGGTCCTGTTCCAGGCATTAATTCAATTTCAAATTCAATCTCCCGCTCTGGCGGCAATCCAGGCAATTCCTCAGGAAATACATCTTGAAATTCATTAACTATGCGGACTTCCTCAAGATTAGGCTCCTCCCTGGCATAATCTCTAACTATGGCTAGGTACCCTTGACATCCTTTGTCAAGTAACTTACATGCTTCTACTGCCAAAATAAGAGCTACAGGAAAATAGGTTTGACCTCCTAAAAATTCACAACTAGACTGATCAGGTAAAACAAATTGAACCACTTTTCTATAGCAATCCATTCTAGCCCGATACTTACGAAGCCAGTCCATTCCTAAAATAACGTCAAAGTCATACATAGCCATTGCAACCAAGTCTATTTCCATATCCTTTCCTCCCATTGATATCTTACAATTTCCACACACCAGCATAGACAATACCATATCCTTTAAAGGCGTGGAAACACAAAGAGGCGTCTCAAGAGGCATAACTTCTATCTTATTCAAACATCTATATCTTTTAAACACAAACGAATGCGTTGCACCCGTGTCAAACAATGCATATGCCTTTTCACCATTAATAAGAATCGTACCTGAGATAACATTTTTGGAAGCTTCCGCTTCCTCCTGGGTGATCGCATACACCCTTCCTTGTGCAAATGGTCTCTGAGGATTCCCTTATGGGTTTGACCTAACAGCACTCTGATATCCCTGTCGCACTGAGCCAACACTCACTTGCGACCTCTCTTGTGGGCAATTTCTCCTAAGATGACCTACTTGTCAACAACCAAAGCATTTCTGTTGTCCAATACAAGGTCTTGGGCCATGTCTCCCATTACACTTCTGACAAACACTAGGCTGATAAAGTGCTTTTCCTATATTCAAACCACTCCTTGCTCCTCCAAAATTCCCAAAATTACTCTTCTTCTTCACATTCCAGGTCTGTCCTTGACCAGAATAAGGTCTCTTACCCCTTTTCACATCATTAAAATTCAACGATTTCTTAAACTCCGACCGTTCCCTCAACAGCTCCTGCTCCACCAACTGCGCCCTTTCATAAATCTCATTATAATCCCTTATGTTCAAAGGCACCAGTTGCTTTCTAATGTCAGTCCTCAGCCCTTTCAGGAATCTCTTAGCCTTCTCTTCTTGATCCTCAATCAATCTAGGAGCATATCTAGACAATTCAAAAAATCTAGCCTCATACTGATCTACCATCAATCCTTTTTGCTCCAGCTGAACAAATTCAGTAATATTCCTATCCTTAGCACAATCAGAGAAATTCTTCCTATTGAAAGCCCTAACAAACTCCTCCCAGCTCACATCAGTACCTGGTGGAAAGATTATGTCCTTCAAAGCTCTCCACCAAAACTTTGCATTTCCCTTTAACTGGTACTTTGCTAAAACTATTTTCTCAGCATCAGTGCAGTCCAACAGCCGGAAAATTCGTTCCATTCCATCAATCCATTGCTCCGCCTCCTCAGGACTTCCCATTCCATTAAACTTAAGTGGCTTCAGCTTCAAAAACTGCTCCACTAGTTCTTGAGTACGGCGTTCTGCTCCGGGCTGTTGCTGCGCCTGCCTCTCCATCAGATTTCCAATATTAGCTAATGCCTGCAGGATGTCTTCCATTCGGGGTTCAGCCCTTGCAGCAGAGGCTTCAACCCTCGATGGATGAGCACTTCCAGCTTGCACCATGACTTTCCTGCAATTTCCAAGCATTGCCTCAAGAATAATCTGAGACTCACTGCCTCCACTCAAAGCAATTACTATCACTACATAAGTAACATATACATGTTACTGGTACCTACAAATAACTCAAAACAAACTACTAGGGATCTACGAGTGAATACTCATCACCCGTTATTCAATTATTTCGCTTTATATCCTATGGTGTGCATCGTCATCATGTTCCTCAATTTCCAAATGAGGCTCCTTATCACTCCACCTATAACCATTCGTTCTGATACCAAAAACAGCACGGCTGTGACACCCCGAACCCTTCGCAAGTCGTCACCAGTGCCAATGTTACTCCTTATTACCTTTCTATATTTCGAAGAAGATGCGTCGTAATTTATAGACACATTTTTTTTTTTTTACAAAACAGTCCCAGCGCAACTCATTAGCGGAAGCAAATTAAATATCACATCTCTCCCCCTACCAACCATGATACAAATACACACCACTAAACATCAGGATTTTATAAACAAGCGATGACACTTTATTTACATATATTTTCAATGATGGGACTACTCTTGGGTCGGTACATCAAAAGGAAAAGCTAAGACTCAGCCACGTCCAGCCTAAAACCTCAATAAGAACCCTCGACCCTCTATATCACACGTCTACAATCCCCCCCATTATAAGTGTCAGCTAACGATCCCAAAAAAAAACACAGCCCCTACTCGTCACGCTCAAGTCTCACACCCAGTCCGGTGTGTCAAGCGGTGGCGGTGGCAGCATCCCTCCCATCACCCCATCGCGGCGAACGTGTACAGTATCAAACTCCTGAACGACTGGGCCCCCAGCTAGACCTATGTCGTACATGACGAGACAACGTATGCGAATGTAGGTGAGTCCAGGCACGGAAGGACAGCCGAACTCCTCACACTCTACCTCAACGTCGGACGGTAACCCGTAAAATGTACCTCTCGTGACGGCAGGAAGCGGCATACTGGTTAATCTGAAATGTTATCCCCAAAAGAGGTGAGTACAACCACTCAGCAGATAGGGAAATCCAATAACAACTCAATGCATCATGCAGATTATACATGCATTGCAGGCGTTACTGACCTTGAAGCCATGCGCATACTATCATGCATCATCATATCAATTTATAACAAATACATGTGTATCATCATCGTATTATACATGTCATCATCATCATGACATCATCACACTACACTGTCATATCATATACCATCATCATTATCATCACCATGCATATCATCATACATGCCATATCATCATCATCATCATGTATATAATCATGCATATCATATCATGATCATCATGCATATCAGCATGCATATCATATCAGCATCATCATGCATATCATCATGCATATCATATCATCATCATCATGCATATCATCATGCGTATCATATCATGGTTTACTTTCCACTTTTTACTTTTTAGTTGATCACCACATTACCCATTTCTCAAATCATCAATTTCATCATCCCCTCGGGTAAAGACCTCCAAGGTTCCCCGGCATTCAGCCTCCCAGGCCACCGGGCATCCAGCCCCCAACATTCCGGGCATCTCGCATCTCAACTAGCATCACGAGGCATTCCCTTCGGGCAGAAACCTCCGACAGGGCTTCCGGCCTTTACCCTTCTAGCCAGGCATCTCGCACCCCAACCCTGGCATCGCGAGGCATTCCCTTCGAGCAAAGACCTCCGACTGGGCTTCTGGCCCCCCACATTCCGGGCATCCTGAATCTCCCAGGGAATTTCGGCAATATATCTCTATACATTCCGAGCATCATCTGCCATCACAACCATCTCCTCATTTACCATCATTCATGTTTACCAGTATTTTATTCACATTTTAACATGGCATATGGCATGATATCAAACAAATCATACTAGGCATGACATTCACACATGCATTGATTCAATTTCCATACATATGCCAAGACTCTATCACATATGCATCTCAATTCAATATCATAGACATATCAAGGCTTTATCACATATACATCTCAATTTAATTTCATAGACAAATCGAGGCTTATCACATGTTCATCTCAATTCAATATCATAGACATATCAAGCTTTATTACAAATGCAACATGAATTAATTGAATGGAATCTATGGCCATTGAAATAATTCCTTTTTATTCATTTTATTTATTTATTTATTTGTTTGTTTGTTTGTTTATTTTTTTTAAAATAACTATAAATTCCCAAAATTATCAAAATTCAAGAAATTATTAAACAAAACCCATAGGATGATAATTACTTACAAAATTCATGGCCAAATTGAATTTTTTACAAAACCTCATAATTTACCCAAAACATCCTATGCTTCTCGGATGAAACCATAATGCACGGTTTCCGAATAAATTGAATTAAAATATCCATATGGCCTCCAAAAATTATAAAATTTTACTGGACTATAGCCAAGAAATTTACGTACAACTTTCATGAAGATCTCCAAGCCAGATTACTAATAGATTATTTTATTCAACCTCACGAAGCTTTTGGACCCGTTACCGCATCGTCCAGTGCCTCCATCTCCGAAATATTAAGATTTCACCCATCTATTCTCTTTCGTTTCCTCTGAAATTTGAATATGTTATGTATTAAGGTGTTCTTTACAAGTTTCATGAAGAGATCTAGGTCAAATAACCAGATTATAGTCCTCATTTTAGTCATTTAAGTCTCGGGTGTCTCGGAATACATCACCAGAATCATCGTCTTCAAGATCTAGTCGATTTACATAGCTATACTTGTTCTTTTCACTTCAAATTTGAGTATGTTGTAATTTAAGATGTTCCCTACAACTTTCATGAAGACATCAAAGTAAGATTATCAACAAAAATCAACATGCAACCATGAATCCAGCAAAAGGTTAGAAAAAACTCTCCAGATCTCACGTCTCCGTAAGATACGACTTTAACCCCTCAAATCTCCATCATTTTCCACGAAATTTCAGTATGTTATAGTACAAACAAGTTACTGACTCACACAACCCGAGCAAGAACAATCACACGACTTAAGAACGAGCCAACCTTACCTCGGTTTTTCGCACTTAAAACACCAAAATCTAACATGCAATCAACAATACAAGCATGCAAGAGAAGTTAGAGGACTCCACTTGCCTCTAGGATGGACAAACGATGGCGTACGGTGGACGGACACGGCGGCGACGGCGACTCCCTCCTTCCTTTCTCTCTCGGCCGCTCCTCCTCTCTCGCACAAGTCTCTCTCTCGCACACCTCTCTCTCTCTCTCTCTCCTTGGGCAAACAAAATGGCCGGTCACCCTCTCTCTCTCCCTTCTTATACCCCCCTAGAGCTCATCATGGCTAATGATTATTTCACCTCAACCATGGCCAATGCATGGCCTTCCCTTTTGCCACTTGTCACATTGGATTTTTAAATTTGATTGGGCTTCTTGGGCTTGGGCCATCCGGCCACTTCTTGGGCCTCTATTGGGCCGGTCGACTTCCCCTCTTGGGCCGCTCATCTTGGCCCATTAAAGGCTTAGGCCAAATGGGCTTAAGGCCCATTCCAAAATTAACCCTTCTTCCTCTTTTTTTTTTTTTTTGTTTGAATTTCTTCTATAGATATTTTTAAATTTTAATTTTCATCTTAGGCAAAGTCTTGGGACATCTTGTCTATTGAAATTTAATTTATAAATCTTATGGCCAAGCATAGATTTTTAATTTGTCAAATTTAAACTTTCACATTCATATGCACAAATTACCTCAATAAAAAGACTAATGGCTAAAGCATAAACCAAGGGAAATTTTATCACCTAATTAGGAACTTTAACACACCTTATGGCTTGGCTCTGAATTTTGGGATGCCACACCCAGTAATTTTCTAATTAAATACTGAAATTAATAAATTTTGGGATAACTACCCAAAATTACAAATCACACTCAATTTACACAATCCAGCACTCAATTAAATAAACCAACCACACCATTGCGATCGACATATTAAAATTCTGGTCACCGACTATGCTGATCTAATTTCCAAAAAATAATAATTACTTTAATAATTTTGAAAATTAATTACTAAATACTAGTAACTAGCGAAAATGCACACTTAGGCTGGAAAAGCCTAATTAAAAGCCGAGATATGCCCGGAAAAATTCCAAACTTGTCTAGATAAATACTAGAGCTTGTCTAGGCTCTAATTAAACTACTCTAACCATCTAACATGCAATAATGATTAATTAAATTGCTAATCTATTATAACTATTCACCTAATCCATACTTAACTTAAGCTAATCAACCCTTAAGCATAATTAACTTCCTAAGTATGGATTAGTAAGTAAACTCACTTGATTAACAATCCAGTTGCACCACAACAATGGCTAGGTGGAAAGGATCGATAAACTCCAAAAGCAGGTGTGCTTTTCAAGATCTGAAAAGTCACCAAAGCCAGCCAAACAGTGCACGGCGGCTTGAGGGGGTTCGGTTCTGGTCGGCGGTTAATGGAGCTACTCTAGTGACCGGTTAAACTGGAAACGGGAAGGGTTAGGCGGACAGGGCTGTTGCGGGCTTCCGACGGCTCAACGGACATCTAGGCGACTCGAACGACGGTGAGGGCAGTTCAAATGATTCAGGGGACGGTATGGGGTCACGACAAAGGTGGAATGGCGGTTGGAAGGGCTGGACGACTTACGGCTTGGTGGTAGGGCTCGCGGTGGCGCCGGACGGTGGCAGTAGCTTGGACGAGCAAAGGGCTTGGTCAAATAGTTACTGGCTGCTCTCATTCTGGACATGTCTCGTTCTATATGTAAAGTCTGAGTGTGTTCCATTTAAAGAGACTTTTCAATCTAGATTTAAGTTTAAACATATTCTTCCTTAAAGTTTGCTTTTGTATATAATTAGTTTTAAGGTCTGGACACAATTTAAATATATTCATCCAGTTTTCTTACTCTTTCATGTATAATCTTTAACAATATCCTTCGCACATTCTATTATCTGCATAGTCTGTTACTCAATTATCAAACACATTAGTAACCATTAATTTATTTTGTCATGTTCAAAACATTATAAAGGGTTTCCCTGACAATCTCCCCATTTTTTATGGTAACAAAACAATCTCTAAATAAGTAGATGAGCAAACACATTTTTAAAGATATTAATATATTAGAGCAATCTTAAGCACATAAATATTCTTTAAATATGAGATATTCAAATAATGTAATTCGAATCAAATGATAGCAGAAGATAGAAAATAGATTGAGCATAATTATATATGGAAAGATAATCACAGCTCAATAAGTAATGTCAATACATATGCAATTATATATTCTCTCCCCCTTTTTATCACAATCAAGTAGTGATAACAATGGAAATGGTGTCACATAGAGAATATAAAGTAATAACAAATATATCTTGCATGAAATACAATTTCCAATAAATTAGTTTCTACAAAGTAAGTCGAACATTAAAGATATGTCATATATCTCATGTTCATCGTATATATTAGCAAATATCTAATAAAAATCACGGATGCATTATAAAATTCACTTACTATTTTTGTCATAATAATGTAAGTAAGAGATTTGTTAATGACAAAAGGTAATAAAATATGCACTAATCGGATTTTGTAGAACTTGACAAGTTTTAACACATTTACCTTTGTCCTTCCTTCCATAATAATCAAGATCATGATCAATTCAACAAGATTTTTCCATAATTGATCAATGCTCCCCTCAATTTGTTGCATTTTTTAGGTGGTCATGATTCTTTCCCTTTCTTTTGGATTCACTTTCTCCCCCTATCATCATGATAATACTTGCAAGTTGAACAAAACGTCATTCCTTTATCTTCATTAATTTAAAAATGATCATTGCCATTCTTCGCATGAGATACTTTTTCGATTACGCCATGATTTGCATAAATTTGTGATCATTTTTCCTTTGTAGGGCTTCCTTCATTACCAAATTCTCTTTCTTCTTTTCCTTTATTTCTTGCGAAAACAACTCATCTTTTCTTTGGCGCCTAAATTTTCTTGGGTCAATGAGAGTTAGTAGAGTATATTGGTTTTACCCAATATTTCTTAATAGGTCTCTAGACTTTAGGACTTTCTTTCTCAAAGTGTTTTGAGTCTCCACAATTTAAACACATGAAGGCATTTCGACCAACAGGTTTTGTAAGATCCTTTGAAAATGCTTCTTATACGCAAGTCCAGGAAGTCTATGTCTAAGTCTCTCATTGACTTTATGAAAGTCTATTGGAGAATCACTTTCCTTATTGAAACCAAGTCCCAACTTGTTATAATAATGTATTTGTATGGAAATAATATGCTCAAATGTTTTTGAACCCTTTGAAAATTTTGTTGAAATATTTGAAAATTCTTTCTTTAAAGAATTATTTTCTTTGGCAAGTAACTTTCGACTTTCTTTTGTTTGCATAAAATCATTTTGCAAATTTTCAAACTTCTCTTTCTTAAAAATATCTTGTTGTCTTGGCCGAAATTTTTCCCTTTCTAGCTCATCAATATATTTAGATATCTTCAAAGGGATTTTGGGGTAATTTACCTTAAGTTCTATGTCTGATTTTGATTCTGAATTTCAGCTTGAGTTTGAATGTGTCATCAAGCATATATTGCATTGCTCATCATCTTCTTCAATTATACTTTTTTGCTTAGTCTACTTCTATTTGAGAGAGCTAGTATTACCCCCTAGAGGGGGGTGAATAGGTGTTAAAAATAAGTCTTAACAAATAAATGTGGAATAACATAAGTTGTGAGCACAGTCCAAATAAAGATAAAAGTCTAACAAACAAGCCATCGGACTTCTGGTAGATGTTCAGAATTTGTTATACGATGGAACAAACTTTTGAGATGATCTGTAAGTATGCAATAGACTTAAATATGAAGAGTTAAGAAAAGAAAATGTTACATACGAAATTTATAGTAGTTCAGCTTAGATCAAGCCTATGTCCTCTCTCCCACGCTAACAGTCTTCTAGCTGGATTCCACTATGTGATTAATAAGAGCTTACAACTTTGAGTGCAAACACTCAGTGGTAGATCACACTATCTCACTAAGTCATTATTTTGGTATTTCTCTCACAATCACAAATGTTTAAGCTCATGAAAGAGAAGTGTATGATCAAAGTTCGCTTAGACTTTGGAATTATAACTTCTATGCTCCGTCTCTTACTTGCTTATCGGTCCTTGATCTCCTTAAATACTCTTCCACTTCCAAACTAGCCATTGGATAGTATCTAGAGAATTGTCTTCTAATCTACCCATTAGACAAATCTATATCAAGAAGATGTAATAACCGTTGAATAATACAAGTAGAATCCCAAATTCACTATGATCACCCATACAAACAGAATCTTGGTTTCCATAAGTAGAGCTTTTTCGTTTAGAAAGTTCTTGTCTTCAAGATCCAATTGCCAACCAATTAGATTGAATCAATCAAATCTATCTTGTCAATCATTTGAAAATGTTTTTTGTACGCAAGTCTAGAAGGGATTTGTATAAGTCTCTCCTTGACTTTGGGAAAATCTATTAGAGAATCACTTTCTTTATTGAGACCAAGTCCTGACTTGTTATAGTAAGGAACTTGTATGTAAATGATATGCTCTAATGTTTTTGAACCATTTGAAAATTTTGTCAAAATATTGGAAAATTCCTTCTTTAAAGAATCATTTTCTTTAACAAGTAAATCTTGACTTTCTTTTGTTTGTAGGAAATTTTTTTGCAAAATTTCAAACTTTTCTTTTCAAGAAAGATCCTATTGCCTAAGCCATGAATTATCCCTTTTTAGTTCCAAGATCTTTTAAAGAGAAGATTTGAGATTTAGGTAAAGCTCATTTATATACTTAAGAACTTTAGCAGAATTCCTAAATGTCTTACCTCGATTTCTTTGTCAAATTTTGAGTCTGTGTTTGAGTCTGATTCTAATTCTGAATTTGAATCTGAGTTTGAATGTGCCATTAAACATATATTTCCTTGCTAGTAATCTTCTTTCGTGGTTCTTTCTACCCATTTTTCTTGTATTGTCTTCTTCCACTGATTTTTCTTCATTTTCTACTCAGCTTTTTGAATTTCTTGATCATAAAAGCATGTTCTTCATCGTCCATGTCATATTATGAGTCTATATCATCAGAATCAATGTTAGGTTTTAAAATGATGGACTTCTTACCTTCAGGATCTTCGTCGTTGATTTATTCCCCTTTGTAGAATTTAAGAGTGCCAATCAATTCACCAACGGAGAGTGGCATAATCCTTTGAGTCTCTTGGATTGAGGTCTTGAAATAGTTCCAATCCTTTGAGAGACATTGCAAAAGTTTGTTGACCTTCATTGGAGTAGAAATTGGATAACCTTGATACACCAAACCATTTACAATTTCTATAAAACGATTGAACATATCTCCAATCAACTCTCCTAGCTTCATCTTGAATGATTCATATTGGCCAAGCAAGAAGTTTACTTTTGTCTCTTTTACATGAAGTCTATCCCAGACTTCTTTAGCCGTTTCACATGAAGAGATTATATTACACTCAGTAGGAGATAAAGTGCAATATAAAGATTAAATGGCTTTTACATCAAAAGCTTCACTTTTGGATATTTCCGTCCAAGGCATAGGAGTAGGAGGTTTGGTTTCTTTGTCTTTGCTATTCTTATTTAATGTAGATGCGGTAGTGAGATTGATTCCTTTTTCAACAACATCATTGCAAGGGATCTCTGGATCTTATGAATATCTTCATTTTGTTTTTCCAAACATTGTATTCTTTTCCATCAAAATAGGGTGGCCTGGTGTTTTTTTGCCCTTCAACTAGCCTTTATACTAAAATACTAGCCATAAAAGATATTTAGCTTAGAAGTAAAAACACTTCAATAAGTTAAGCACTGCAGCTCTAATACCAATTGGAAGAGCTAGTATTACCACCTAGAGGGGGTGAATAGGTGTTTAAAAGAAGTCTTGACAAATAAACGCGGAATAAAATAAGTTGCAAGCAAAGTTTGAATAAGGATTAGAGTCTAATAAACGAGCCACTAGGCTTGTTGTAAATATTCAAAATTTGTTATGCGATGAAAAAGATGTCTGTAATAACTTATAAGTATGCAATAGACTTAAATATGAAAAGTTAACGAAAGAGAATGTTGTACACGAAATCTATAGTAGTTTAGCTTAGATCAAGCCTACGTCCACTCTCCCACACTAATAGCCTTCTAACTTTGAGTGCAAACACTTAGTGGTAAATCACACTATCACACTAAGTCACTATTTTGGTATTTCTCTCATAATCACAAATGTTTAAGCTCAGGAAAGATAAGTGTATGAATGAAATTCGCTCAGACTTTATAAATTCTATACTCCGCCTCTTACTTACTCATCGCCCTTTATCTAATTAAATACTCATCCACTTCCAAACTAGCCGCTGGACAGTATCTAGAGAATCGTCTTCCAATTTAACCATTAGGAAAATTTGTATCAATAATATTTAGTAGCCGTTGAGTAACAGAAATAGAATCTCAAATTCATTTTGATCACCCATACAAACAGAATCTTGGTTTCCATAAGTATAGTTTATTCGTTTAGAAAATTCTTGTCTTCAAGATCCAATTGTCAATCAATTAGATTGAATCAATCAAATCTATCTTGATATGAATTCCAAACCAAATCACTAGTTGTTATATGTTTGGGGCTCATGTTACGTTTTTTTGAGTTGTCTCTTTCTGAACTTGTGTCTCATTCTGTGGGTAAAGTTTGCGTGTGTTCTGTCGGAAGTAGAGTCTGAGTGTATTCCATTTAAAGTAGAGTCTTAGTAGTTTCCATCTAAAATAGACTTTACAATTTGTACGTAAATCTGAACATATTCTATTTTTGAACATATTTAACCTTAAAGTCTAGACACATTCTGAATAAGTTCAGCTTCCACATAAAGTCTATCTTCTAGTTCTTTTAAGTATAGATTTTGATAATATCATTTACATGTTCTATCATCTACATAGTCTATTACTCAACCATTAAACGCGTTAGTAGCCTTTAATTTATTTTGTCATCTTCAAAATATCATAAGGGATTTCCTTAACGGTATTGTCTTCTTCCACTAAATCTTCTTTCCTTTTTGTTCAACTTTTGAAATTTCTTTATTAGGTGTGCCAACTCTTCATCGTCCATATCATCTTCTAAATATGTACCATCAAAATCATCTTTTAAAGCAATAAATTTCTTACCTTCGGGATCTTCATCGTTGATTTGGTCCACTTCGTAGAATTGAAAGGTGCCAGTAAGTTCATCAACTAAGAGAGGCATAATTCTCTACACCTCTTGAATTGAGGTCTTGATATGATTCCAATATTTTGATAGTCCTCACAAAAGTTTGTTGACCTTCATTGGACCCAAAATTGGTTGTCCTTGATGTGCTAAATAATTTACAATTTATGTAAAATGACTAAACATATCTCAAATATATTCTCCAAGCTTCATCTTGAAGGATTTATATTGGCTAAGCAAAATGTTTACTTTTGTTTACTTTACAAGATTTGTTTTTTTATAGATGACATGAAGTTTATCCAAAACTTCTTTAACCATTTCATATGAAGAAATTCTATTATACTCGGTAGGAGACAAGGCACAATATAAAGAATAAATGGCTTTTACATCAAGAGCTTCTCTTTTGGACATCTCTGTCTAAGGCATAGGAGCAGCTAGTTCAGTTTCTTTGTCTTTGTCATTCTTCTTTGATGTAGACGCAACAATAGAACTGATTATCTTTTTCACAACATCCTATTGCAAGGGATCTCTAGATCTTAGGAATGCCTTCATTTTTATTTTTTTTTCTAATGGTTGTATGCCTTCATGGCACCTCCTCCTTTCCACGGGGGAGGGAATGATGTGGACATCAAGCCATATCGAGGAGGAGGTGCTAAGGACCCATTATCTATTCCTACTAGTTCGATCACTCGAGCGCGGGCCAAGCAATTTAGGCAAGCTGTTGGTGTCATGGTTTGTGATCTTTGGCGTGGAGATGACCTTGGATCAGATCTTGAAGAATCTTGGAAATCTTGGCCCAATTTGATTATCTAGTCACCACATATTTGACCAAGTCAAATATGAATATTCTTCTTGTTTAGGAATATTCTAGAATATGATGCATTGGTTTTTTTTTTTTTAGGGTTGGTTTTAGGGTTTGTGTGGCGGCTATAAGGCCTATATATAAGACTGGCTGAATTTCTTTGGGGGATGGATAGATATTTTATTTTTGAGGAAAAAGTTGAGAGATTCTCTTCTACTGCTCTTTTGAGGACTTGACCTTATCAAGATTCTTTTTGGCGGTCGATTTGACTTATCAAGTGAGATAGCAAATTCTTTCGCCCATGCCGTCTATAACGTTAGTTGATTGACACGCGTTCATCAACAGGTCACGTTCATACCGAGATTGCCAATCACAAATTTGATTGGAGGTCGAGGTTTGCAATTCGCACCATCTGGGCCTTCGGAGAATGATCCTTCCGCAACAATTCACATAAAGGGTTCTCCTCGACTCCTAACAAATTCGAAACTTTCACCGTCTAATGGGTCAAACCGAATCACTTTACGATAGCAATCCATCTTAGCTCGTTGCTTGGTGAGCCGGTCCATGCCAATTATCAAATCAAAGTTATACATGGTTAGGACTAACAAATCTATCTTCCCCTCTTGCTCACTAATCACTAACTCACAATCGGAACACCCTAATGCAACAACACCTTATCCTTTAATGGTGTAGATATGCTAACCACTGACTCCAGCAACTCAGGACTTAATCCTATCAAATTAACATATTGCTTAGCACTAATAGAATAAGCCGATCTAGGGTTGAATAAAGTATAAGCAGCATGGTTGTTCAGTGAAACCGTACCTATAATCACATTAGGCACATCCTCTGTCTGACCTTTGGTGATAGCATAAATTGTTCCTTGAGCCGGGGGTCTCATTGGTCCACCTTATGGTGCATTCTGCGGCGCATATCCTCTAATCTGACCCATCTGTGGCGACAACAATAATTGCAGTTGTCCTCTTGGCCTCTTAGGACAATCTCTCGCTAGGTGACTCGACTAGCCACATTCAAAACAAGAGCCTTTCCTTTGGGGGCACTGGTTCGCACCATGTCGTCTTCCATAAAGGCGACACACATTAATCTAGCTTGGCCCTACCTTGCCAACTCCACCCTTTCTGTTGGGTGGGACATGAAATCTACCTCCAGTCATGGGCTTCTTCCCATGTCAATTCCCATCTCGATTTAAATTAAACCTTATTCCATAAAAGGCAGCTTGCTCAAACAAACTCTTCTCTAGCATTTGTGCTCGGTTGTAAACCTCGCAATATTCCTTCAGATCCAAAGGTATCAATGGTTGCTTCAGTTCCAACCGAAGGCCATTCCTGAACCTTCAAGCTTTTTCCTTTGGATCCTCGACCAATCTTGGAGTGTACTGAGATAGCTTCGCAAACTTGACCTCATATTTGTCAATGGTCATCATCCCTTAACGAAGACACTAAAACTCTTCCATCTTTTGTTCTCGGGCGCTTCCCAAGAAATACTTTTCGTTTAAAGCTCTGAGGAAGGCGTCCCACACCAGGACCACACCTTTTGGAAATGTTGTATCTCTAGTGACTCTCCACCAGGTATTCGCATTACCCTGTAGCTGGTAAACTGTAGGACAACCTTCTCTGCCTCTATGTACATTAAAAGTGCAAAGGCCTTCTCTTGGTCTTGAATCTAAAAAGATGCGGCCTTGGAGTCTGTAGTACCCATGAACATCAGCGAGTTCAGCTTCAGAAACTACTCAACCAATTTGTGAATCAGCCTCTCACTCTACACTACCAAATTTTCAGGTTGAACTACAGCAGGTGTAGCAATGGGTGCGACCTTAGCGCTGGTAGCGGCAGCAACAGTAACAGCAGCTGCAACGACAACGGCTTAATTCTAGGCTTGCTGCCCTATTAAGTCTCTCATAGCCCTGAGCGCTTGCCTGATCCCTTCAATTTTGGGATCACCAAGGGCTGTTACCCCAACACCAACAGGAGGTGGTTCTGCTCCACTCGCGTTGGCTTTCGCCTGCTCTCTACCTTGGCCTCCTTGGGTACTGACCCTTGTCGGCGTTCTACCCCAAGTCACGGGCCTAATGGTACGCTTCCTAGGAGTCCTCTACTCCTGATCACTCATGGCTCAGTTTTCTACTAAACATATATTCCAAATCGAGACTGGATTAGAAGCTGAGCGATCTACACAAACAAACAATTCTACTAAGCAGCTATCACACATATGCACCAGCATAAATTTAAAAGCATTTTCTACTAACTATCCTAAGAACCATCACACCTTATCACTCCAATCACTAACCATGTTCTGATACCACTTAAGCTGAGATGTCACACCCCGATCCTCTGAGTGCGTGCCCATCCCTCTACGGTCAATTAATAGCAATGTCCCAAGATGCATCACCGACCTTATCATTTTAATGCACATGCGGAAGCAATTAAATAATCCCCAGACAACAACGATATGTAATAGAAAAGTAGGGCCACAAATTTTCAAATTGAGATAGCTAGTATAAGCACCTAGAAGGGGGGTGAATAGGTGCACAAACAATTTATCGAAATACGGAAGCGATTCTAGGCAGCCGATAGAAAGGAGTTCACAAAATGATTTACGATCAAAGTAAAGAGAGTAAGGAGAGAAGATTGAACACCGGGTTTATAGTGGTTCGGCTTAATCCAAGCCTACGTCCACTCTTCCGCACTAACAGCCCACCGGCTGGATTTCACTATGAATAAAAGAGAAGTTACAGCTCAGCTTTTCCTTGATTCCACAGTGTAGATGTTCTATCACAACTCCTCAAGGTTTCTCACAAATATAGACTCTCTTTTGTATACAAGTATTCGCTCAAAGGAATTGTCTAAACAACAAGGAGCTTTAGACTTTGAAATTCTTCTATTGCGCACACCTCAACAACTTAGAACGTCTTCCTTATATACTCATTTATGCCATCACACCCGTTGACACTTACCAAAGGAATTCCTCCAATCTACCCATTGGACGAAATCAATTAGGAAGATCATTCGGCTATTAAAGGAGCGTGTCAATAGCCCATCAATCCTGTTCGCCCATACAATCAGGATCTCAGTTTCCATAAGTAGAACCTTCCAAGAATGTTTAGGCAATCATCGATTCCTTAATCTTGGAGTCAATCTCGATCAATCAAATAATTCCGTTGTGTCTATTCCAGCCACGAGATCTTCTCCAGTTGATAAGGTCAAGCCCTTAACAAAACATCCAGTTCTGGGTAAACTTTCTGCAACGGACTAGAGACTGTCAATGAGGATAGACTTTGAGTCTTGAGTCAGGCTGTCCTGAGATCTTTAGACTTTAGATGGCAGAGTCTGGAAACCTTCAGACTAGACTGATGGAAACGTTTTGTCAGCTTCAAAATACTTCAAGAGGATTTCTCCAACAATCTCCCCCTTTTTGATGGTGACAAAACTTTCATGCAGATTTGGACAACTTTGACCTGCAAAACATTTCTCAAACACATATGCATATCTTATAGAGATAAATGGCTAAATGAATAACACTAGAATTTGCAACCATAGAAAATAGGTTAGTCTAATAAGTGATAAAGCCATCCATAAGATACCAATGATAATTAATAAAAGCAGTCAAGTCCAAGTCTAGTTCAGTTCTCATCCATACACAAAACAAAGTCAAACAGATCAAAACAATCCACAAAATCAAACAACCAGTCCAACAAACCACACGGTTAAAAGTTCAATTGTTCAAATCTTGCATCTCTCCCCCTTTTTGTCAGCATTAAAAAGGTTGAGATAAAAATGGAATAAAGTCAAAATTGCTTGGGAACGCGGACAAGCTGAAAATCTCCCATAGATTGAATGATGCCTTCCAGCCTTTTCAAGTCTTCCTTCAGCTGTGCGATCTCCTCACCCTTGGCATTGGCCTGATTCTGAACAGTGAGGGCTTGGATTTTATCTTTCAATGAACATGAAGAAACTTGACCCGCAATTTGCAAGTTTTGAACCTCGCATCCCAAGGCATAAATTTGACCTCACATCTCCCAAAGAATATCCATGATTCTACGAAAATCTGCTGCATTATTAGTCTGCGAAAATGCAGACGATGGTAGATCAGCATAATCTCACAGGTTTGGCGATGAAATTTCATGACCTTCTTCTGGAAATTGAGAGGCATAAATGTCCTCTAGGTCTGCAGGTGAGCGACTGACTCCTTCACTTACGTCAGGATATGAGGACTTCCCTCTTTTCTCTTGATCTCCCCCTGTTTCCATGCCTACAGGTGGAGAAGAGTGTTCGTCAGGTTCTCCTTCTTCTCCTCTTTCTTCTTCTTCTTTTGTTTCAACTCTTTCCTTCTCAGCTTCTCTTTCTTCCTCTTCCTTCTCTTTTGCTTCCTTCTACTCTGCTTCTTTCATCTCTGTTTCTTTCGCCATTTGTTCCAATTCTTTCCCTTGAACAGGACGACTTAAGTTCTTCAAAGCCATTGCAGAGATGGTGAGATTTTCATCATTTTCTTCATCTTCAACAATAAGAGCTCTTCTTTTCGGTTTTGAAGCAACCAAAGGCTCATTTCCTTTCCGCTTTGATGAAGAAGAGGGTTGATGAGCTTTGAGTGGAGTCTTCTCCTTGAATTTCTCCAACGCCTTGTTCAATTCCTTCAGACACATCTTGGTCACCATTTTTAGTCCTACCACCATATGATCGCATGATCGAACACAAAAGATTTGCGGAGGCTGAATATTTAGATGTCTGAATAACTTTGTCATAAGACTTGGGTAAGGAAGTTGGCCTTTGTCCTTTATCATGGCTCTATACATGTGGAACATAACAGTGTGAGGAAGAGAAAACCTTTTCCCAGTGAGAATGGCATACATCAGCTTTGCTTCTGAACTTGAAACATCAGTTTTGGAAGTTGATTTTGGTCGAAGGCAATTGATCACAATCTTGTGCAGCAAGATATTGAATGCATTCATCCTTAGGTAGGAAATCTTTTCCTCTGTTCTCCTGTCCTTGGCAAGTTCCAATGTAGCACCAGCAATAGAAACTTTGATCGGTTGATATCTTTCCCTTTCAACTCCCAACACATCTGCCAGCATATTCATATCCACAACATAGTCTTGATCTTTGACACTGAAGGAAAATCTATTCGCATCTAAAAAACTAAGATTGAATAGAAATATGCGGTTAGTTCAGCATAGGCCTCTGTAGTGTCGGAGCAGAACCTTTCAAGTTGAAGATATCCGAACTTTTCCCTCAAGTTCACATTTACAGAATCTAGAAAATCGAAATCCACACTCCTAGGGTTTATTACCCCACGCTTCAGCAATTTCAAGTACAAATCCCTTTGTTCCTTCGATCTGAACAAATCTCCTCTTTTTCCTCGACTTTCAGCCGCAATACCCATTCTAGGTTGAAATTGACTGTACAATTTGTCATCATCATTTCCATCTACAGGATTTGGTCCTCAATCACGAGGATCACTCGGGATGTTTGCAAGAGTTTCCTCAGCCAACCCTTTACGAGCAATTCCCAAACTTTCCATTCTTCACAGAAAGATGTATTCATTTCCATACCCCTTCTCTTTAATAAAATCATCGACATATTTCAAGGGAGTACGCGTAGCTTTTAAAGCACGATACAACTTATAAATAGAAGCGGGCTTTTGAACTCTTACAGGGTCTGCATCCTCGATGATTTCGTCCTCTTGTTGATTATCAACGCCTTAAGGGCTAGGTGGAGGAGAGTGACGCTGCTGAGAATGTTGTGGGCTCGATTGCTGTTCTGGAGCCACATCTTCTTCAGTGAGATCGAAGTGCGTAGGCCCCTCACTCATTCGTTGTGGTCCCCTACTTGCGATTCTCGAAGACTTTCTTGAAGACGACATCTTTCTTAGTTTTTTGGAAGATTCCTTGCTTGACTTTCCCAAGAAAGATGACAACATTTTCGAAGATTAAACAAGGGAAGAAAACAGGAATGGAGGATCGATGCTTTCTAGGGTTCTTGAGAGTAAAGTGAAGAGCGATCAACAGTACACGATTGGTTTAAAAAGAAGGATAAACGAAGCGTCACAAAGGAAAATAAAAAATGCCTTTTCAACATAACTGTCTTTTTCCACGAAAATAGTCATTTCAAAAATAACTTCCCTTTTTGAAAAAGAAAAGATGCAATAATTTTGTCGATTAAATATAGCAACAATTTAAACACAGTCTGACGATCGTACCTCTTCAAGATAAGATTCGAGAGAGAGAGAAAGAGAGACTTACAGTCTGACGGTCGTAGCAAGACTAATTTAAAGTCTTGTATAATTGAGTCTGAATGTCTTAGACTTTGATTTCCTCATACCTCGAAATGTTGAGTCTGGAACGGATAGACTCAAATTGATTTTTCTCCAAAGGCTTTATGAATATATCTGCTAGTTGGTTCTTTGAATCAACAAATTGAATTGAAACATCTCCATTTTGAACATGGTCTCTTATAAAGTGATGTCGAATCTCTATATGCTTTGCTCTTGAGTGGAGAATTGGATTTTTGGTGAGGTTGATAGTGCTGGTGTTGTCGCAATTAATCTATATGCACGAGTCTTCAATTTCAAAGTCTCTTAACTACAGTTTTTTCCACAAAATTTTCGAGCAACAACTTCCGAGAGCTATATACTCTGCTTCTGTTGTAGAGAGAGCTACTGTACTTTGCTTTCTTGAAAACCAACACACTATCCTGCCTCCAAGTAGTTGACAAGTACTCGAGGTGCTCTTTCTATCGACTCTGCATCTAGTAAGGTCTGCGTCTGAATATCCAAGAAGAGTAAAGTCTCCCCTTTTTGGATACTAGAGACCAAAGCTTGATGTTGATGAAATATACTTGATAATATGCTTCGCAGCATTCAAATGAGATTCTTTTGGGTCTGATTGAAATCTGGCACAAATGCAAACACTGAACAAAATGTCAAGTCTAGAGGCAGTAAGATAAAGAAGTGATCCGATGATACTCCTGTACAGCTTTTGATCGACTTTCTTTCCTCCTTCATCTTTGTCTATCTTCAAGGAACTTAACATTGGTATGTTAGCCTTTTTGCAATTGTCCAGTCCAAACTTTTTGACAAGATCATTTGTATATTTTTCTCGATGAATGAAAGTTCCTTCCTTCAGTTGTTTCACTTGGAGCCCGAGAAAGAAGGTTAACTCACCCATCATGCTCATTTCAAATTCATCCCGCATAGTCTTAGAGAATTTCTTGCATAGACTTTCATTTGAACAAGTAAAAAGCTTTTGCTTTCTCTTTTAATAAAAAGGGTAGTGTCTACTTTACCTTTAACAAATCCATTTCGAATTAAAAACTTACTTAATCTATCGTACCAAGCTCAAGGTGCTTGCTTTAAGCCATACAAGGCCTTTTTGAGTTTGAATACTAAGTCTGGTTTCTTTGGGTCTTCAAACCCTGGTGGTTGTTCCATATAAACTTCCTCATGGATGAAACCGTTTAGGAAAGCACTTTTGACGTCCATTTGAAATAACCTGAAATTTTTATGACAAGCAAATGCAAGTAATAAACGAATTGCTTCTAACCTTGCTACCGGTGCATAAGTCTCGTCATAGTCGATCCCTTCTTCTTGTGTATATCCCTTGGCCACGAGTCTAGCCTTGTTTCTTATGACTTTTCCTTTCTCATCCATCTTGTTCTTGAAAACCCATTTAGCTCCAACAATTGATTTACCTTTCAGTTTAGGAGTCAGCTCCCAAACATCATTAACTCTGAATTGTCTGAGTACTTCTTGCATAGCTTCAATCCAGCTTTCATCGGATAAAGCTTCTTCTATGCTCCTGGGTTCTATTTCAGAAATAAGAGCCACAGCACTAGACTCTTCTCGCCTTTTGGATCTTATGCGGATTCCTTCATTGATATCGCCAATAATAAGATCTTTGGGATGACTGGACTTATGTTTCCAGTTGCTGGTTAATTTATCAGATTGATGATCACTTCCTTCACTAGAATCTTCAATAGTCACTTGTTACCGGTCCTTCAAAGTCTGAGCTACTTCTTGAGAATTAGACTTTGTAGAGTCTGGAGTAGATTCAGTCTCTTCAAAATGAGTCTGAATAGATTCATTTTGTATAGAATCTTGGAATTTAACATTCATTGATTCTTCCACAGTTTGAGTCTTCTTGTTGTAGACTCTGTACGATTTGCTTGTGGTTGAATATCCAAAGAAGATGCCTTCATCTGACTTTTCTTCAAACTTTCCAACTCGATCATTTCCATTTTTCAATATGAAACATTTGCATTCAAATACATGAAAATATGAAACAATGGGTTTCTTTTCTTTGAATAATTCATAGGGATTTTTTTCTTGAATAGGCCTTAGAAAAACTCTATTGATGATATAACATGATGTTGAAACTGCTTCAGCCCAAAACCGTAAAGAAATATTATTTTCAATTAAGAGAGTTTTGGCCATTTCTTGAAGAGATCTATTCTTCCTTTCCACAACTCCATTTTGCTTTGGAGTATATGGAGAAGAGAACAAATGTTGTAAACCAGATTCGTCACAAAATTTAGCAAAATCATGATTTTCAAATTCACCTCCATGGTCTGTTTTCATGCTTGAAATAACATGCCCCTTTTCATTTTGAACCTTCTTAGCAAATTTTTCAAAGTAAGAGAAAGTTTCAGACTTACTTGCCAAGAAATAGACCCAAGTAAATCGCGAGTAGTCATCCACAATTACTAGACAATATTTCTCACCTCCAATGCTCTGCGTTCTTGTTGGTCCGAAGAGATCCATATGCAAGAGCTGCAGTACACGGTTAGTGGAAACTTGATTTATTGGTTTAAAGGAATTTCTTACCTATTTTCCCAATATACATGGTGTACATAGATCAAACTTTTGGTATGATAAATTGGGTAGACCACGAACAAGCTTCTTTGCTGAGATTTTGGCTATCTGCTTCATGTTGATATGCCCAAGCTTTTTGTGCCATAAGTTCGCTTTGTCTTGGATTGAGATTAGACATTGTGATTCATCTGGTTTCACGTCTAAGAGGTAGATATTTCCCTGTCTTCAACCCATGAAAGACTAAGTAGAGTCTTTACTGGTTCCTGAACAAATACCCTCTTGAAAGTTGATTTTGAAACCGGCATCACAAAGCTGACTGATACTAAGCATATTGTAATTGAGCCCTTCAACTAAAGAAACATTACTTATTGTGAGGTTCACAATCTTTACAGTTCCAAATCCCACTATTTTTCCTTTGCTGTTTCCTCCAAATGAGACTTTTCCACCATTCACTTGAACAATCTTTATGAAGCAATTTGAATCTCCTGTCATGTGTCTCAAGCATCCACTATCTAGATGCCATTTCACCTTTTTCTTGACAGTGACCGGCATTTAAAAAGAAACTCAAATTTTCTTTGGTACCCATATTTTCTTGGGTCCTTTTGAGTTAGTCTGATATATGGTTTTTTCCCAGACTTTATTGGCAGGTCTCCAAGCCATAGGACATTCTTTCTCAAAATGATCTGCACTATTGCATTTTGAACATCTAAGAGCATTGCGACCTACTAGTTTGACAAAGGTCCTTTCAAAATGGTTTTTGTAAGCATTCCTTGTTGGTCTTTGTTTAATTCTTTCTTTTACTTTAGGAAAATCGATTAAAGGAATGGTTTCAGCAGTCATTCCTAAACCAGATTTATTGAAATAAGGTCTTTGAACAGAAAGTATTTTCTCCAGTTTTTCAGATCCTAGAGAAAATCTTTTGGAAACATTTGAAATATCATTTTTCAGAAATGCATTTTCTTTCAAAAGATTATCTTCACTTTCTTTGAGAGAAAAAACATCCCAGTCTAAGCATTTCACTTTTTCTTTTAAAACGTTCTCTTGTTGTTTCAATACAGAATTTTCCTTTTTGAGTTCAGAAATTCTTTTAAGAGAAGTCTTAAGACTAAAACATAATTCATCGATGTATTTTGAAACTTTAATAGGGATTTTGAAATTACTCACCTCGAATTCACTTTCTGAGTCTGAATCAGTCTCAAAGTTTGATTCTGAGTCTAATTGTGCCATTAGACATATGTTGGCATAATCATCATCACTATCTTCACACTCCGTATCACTCCAGGTTTCAGCTTTAAGAGCCTTTCGATACCTTTCAGTTTTTCCTTTCTTCTTCCTCAGAAGAGGACAGTTGGGTCTGATGTGTCCCTTTTTCTTGCATTCAAAGCAGACTACATCTTTGTTTGATTCATCATCTTCAGCAGACTTGGTCTGTTGCTTTTGAAAACTTTGTTTCCTTGAATTGAATTTTCTTCATTTTCTATTCAGCTTTCTGAATCTTCTTATCATGAGAGCAAGTTCTTCATCATCCATGTCGTCTTCAGAATCTATTACATCAGAATCATCATTAGATTTTAATGCAATAGATTTCTTACCTTTAGGATCTTCGTCTTCATTGATTCGTTCTACTTCATAAGACTGAAGGGTCCCAACCAGCTCATCGACAAACAGTGGCATGATTCTTTGAGTCTCTCTAATTGAGATCTTAATGTGATTCCAATCCTTGGAGAGTCCACGCAGTAGCTTGTTTACTTTCATGGGATCAGAAATTAGTTGATCTTGATTTTCAAGACCGTTCACGATTTCTGTAAAATGACTAAACATGTCAGTTATAGATTCTCCTGGTTTCATTCTGAAGGCTTCGTATTGACCGAGAAGAATGTTGATTCTTGTTTCTTTCACTCGATCGGTTCCTTCAAAGGTAATGTGTAATCTATTCCAGAATTCTTTGGTTGTATCACAAGAAGATATTCTGTTATATTCAGTAGGTGATAAAGCACAATATAAAGAGTAAATTGCTTTTGCATCAAGAGCTTGTCTCTTGATTATCTCTTCCTAACTCATTTCGCTGGACTCAATAGTGTCCTTCCCTCTTTCTAAGACAGATGCAGATTTAGGAATGATTCATTTTTCTACAACGTCCCATTCAAGAGGATCCTTTGATCTTAAGAACGCCTTCATCTTGTTCTTCCATATGTTGTAGTCATTTCTATTAAAGTAAGGCGGTCTGGTGTTGCTTTGCCCTTCTACCAGTCCTGGAGCCAACATACTAGCCATGGATCTTTTACTCTGAAGTAAAACACTTTAAACAAAGTGAGTACACGAGCTCTGATACCAATTGAGATAGCTAGAATAAGCACTTAGAGGGGGGTGAATAGGTGCACAAACAATTTATCGAGATACGGAAGCGATTCTAAGCAGCCGATAGAAAGGAGTTCACAAAATGATTTACGATCAAAGTAAAGATAGTAAGGAGAGAAGATTGAACACGGGGTTTATAGTGGTTTGGCTTAATCCAAGCCTACATCCACTCTTCCGCACTGACAGCCCACCGGCTGGATTTCACTATGAATAAAAAAGAAGTTACAGCTCAGCTTTTCCTTGATTCCACAGTGTAGATGTTCTATCACACCTCCTCAAGGTTTCTCACAAATATAGACTCGCTTTTGTATACAAGTATTCGCTCAAAGGAATTGTCTAAACAACAAGGAGCTTTAGACTTTGAAATTCTTCTATCGCGCACACCTCAACAACTTAGAACGTCTTCCTTATATACTCATTTATGCCATCACACCCGTTGGCACTTACCAAAGGAATTCCTCCAATCTACCCGTTGGATGGAATCAATTAGGAAGATCATTCGGCTATTAAAGGAACGTGTTGATAGCCCATCAATCCTGTTCGCCCATATAATTAGGATCTCAGTTTTCATAAGTAGAACCTTCCAAGAATGTTTAGGCAATCATCGATTCCTTAATCTTGGAGTCAATCTCGATCAATCAAATAATTCTGTTGTGTCTATTCCAGCCACGAGATCTTCTCCAGTTGATAAGGTCAAGCCCTTAACAAAACATCCAATTCTGGATAAACTTTCTTCAACGGACTAGAAATTATCAATGATGATAGACTTTGAGTCTTGAGTCTGGCTGTCCGGAGATCTTCGGACTTTAGATGGCAGAGTCTGGAAACCTTCAGACTAGACTGATGGAAACGTTTTGTTAGCTTCAAAATACTTCAAGAGGATTTCTCCAACACAAATCAAAACAAACATTTTATAAACAAACAAGTCTATTTACAATACTAGGCTATTTACAAAAATATCAGCTCAACAAAAAGGGAACGGCCCTATGACCCATAATTTAGACACGTTCACCAATTGTTTGATCTCCACCTTCCCAGATTTTAGGGCTTCCAGTCCTCGACGACCGACATCTATAAAGCTGAAAATGTTATCCCACAATGGGGTGAGACGACGTCTCAACGATTTCTACCCCCTAAGACTTGACTAGGAAGAAAATATGCCCCAAAGGCTGCCTAAGTACAAACACAATATAGAGGGCTTACCTTTGCATCAATTCCTTATTGCAAGTCAATTTAATTCAATTACTGACAAATCATATCATCTAATCAAATCAGATTGAACTATCGATCAATCGACTTAATCGAGTACGTGTCATCACGACCTTCCTCTAGTCAGCCCAAATCAATACTATATAATAAGTCCAATCATGTCAGGACTATTCACCTTAAGCTGATAGTATATAGTATAGCTTGCGCTAAGTTGATAAATAGTATATTGCTCACTACCTAAGTTGACATATCAAGCCCGCTGGCGGATATAATATACTAATTCACCATTTTTATCATACCCGAAAAATAGTTGTGTGTGAATACACAGTCAGCCTTAACCAAAATACAACATTTTCACTTTTGAACTTTCCACCAGTTTCAATAATCCAAAAATAAATATTTGGCACTATAGACCGACGCCCAGTAATTTTCTAATTAATTACCAAAATTATCAATTTTTGGGATAATTACCCACAATCACCATTTGTCCTCAATGTGTACAAAATAATAGTCAAATAAATAAATAGATCATACAACCGCAATTAGCATGAAATTTCAGTCACCGGCTATCCCAATCTAATTTTTGAAAAATAATTAAATAGTTAAATTATTATAGGAAATAATAAATAAATGCCAAAATAGCGAAAATGCAAACTTAGGCCCATAAAGCCTAACTAAAAGCTAAGATGGGCTAAGAAAATTTCCAAACCACTCTAGATAAATACTAGAGCTTGTCTAGGCAAAAGGGGACGACCTTTCAGGGTTCGGAAATGGGCCAAAACGGCTGAACTGGGGTCTAAAGACCCACTGATTTCCGATTCTCAACTGGTGGTGATCATAGTTACTTCAGTGGCTAGTTGAGGTTGAAATAGCCAAGGAAGATGAGCGGAGGCTGTAGCAAGCTTCACAGCGACAGGCGGGCGGTCCAACGACTCTAATGAAGGCAAGGCTATTAGGATTCCTGGGCACACGGTGGAGATGGGACAATGGCGTGGAACGGTAGAGACGCGAGTGGGGCTAGGCAAACGCACGACAACAGCGACAATGTGCGATGGCGACTCGGCGACCTAGCAAGGCTGCAGCTCGACGGTTCTAGTTTGCTGGGAAGTTTAAGTAGCTGGAAATGGAGGAGAAGGGGTCTTCGATGGGTGCAAGGAGGGAGAAGGGGATTGGTTCAGCTGGTGGGACCAATTTGGTCCCCTTGACTAGTTTGTCCTCATCTCTTTGGTCTACTAATTGGTCCCCACCATCGGTTGGTGTCCACACAAGTTTTTCAGGCCAAGAATACCCCTTCTAGAAGGCTTTAGGTCGTCCAAATGTTGTAGGCAAGGGTCACACGAATTTGCAAGGGAATTGGCACAAATTGGACTTCAATTCTTATTGAATCAATTCAATTCGGCTTCTGAAAAAATTAACCAACATAATAACAATCAAATTGGCATTTTTCCTTGCCAATTGAACCCACTTGCATCATAATTTCACAATAAAAAATGGTCTTTGGAATTTTCTAGACAAAAACGACCCTACCTCGACTTTTTCCCAAAAAGTCTTGGTTTGCAGAAAAATCTTCAAAGACTGAGTCGACGTTATTAAAATGATTTCTAACATGAAAGAACTTTCAATTTCTGAAATCGGATTCAAATTCACGGTTAATTTCACTCTGGCACGTTTTTAGCGTAACCTAAGCTACCGGGTAACTTCCAGAAATTTTTAGTGCAAATGACCCGTAGTTGATTTTTTTCGAGACACAATGAACCTCTTCAACAGATTGGCGACTTTCGATTTTTGTGAAAATCTCAAGGTACCAAAACAATAGAAAAATCAGTCTCGTGCTGGTCGATGAGAATTTTATAATTTAGTGGAATCACCTATGTTTAGCCACGCATCTCAGTCAAACCGACCTATCTCTGATCTCTAAGCGGTTTTAATTGTCGTAATGATCTCTGCAGATGAGCATGGTTGAGTAGTTGATTCCTAGTTGAATCCTTAAGTCTAATGCATTAAAATCCCTTAATGGCTTCCCTAGATAGTCTAGTTATCTCACGAGTGATCAGCTCTAAGAATAATACTATAGGCGTGTCTATGAAAAGCCCGATTAATTTAATTGAAAGCAAAAGTAAAAATCCAGGATGTCACATTACATCAATCTAGTTTTCTATTTTACAATAGCATATCTAATAACCATATAGTAATTAGGAAATTATCTAATTTTGATTTGCATATAATAAGAATTATTTCCTAGTTAAAATTAGGTAATCACATATTTTAGGTAATTTCCTATCTTTGTTTAAAAGAACATCATGAAAAGCAAAACATACATACATCATATAGAATTAGTTAAATCATTGACATGTCATCACATCACCACGTCATCACATTGCCATGTCATCAATTTCCTGTCATTATAATTCCATGTGGCACCCCTCGACGGCCCCTGATCCATTAGGGTCACCACAGGTACTTGTCACTCATCCTACTACATACCAGTAAGGTAATTTTATTTTATTTTTATTTAAAGTGAAACCATAGTTCATAGGGGTTGATCAATAGAATATTTTTCCATTTTTTTTTTGTAAAGGTCCCAGAACAGTTCATCAACGAAAGCATAAACGTATCTCGCCAATCCTCACTTCAATAACAATAATGCAATGCACACCACCTATGCTCCAAATGAAAAGACAAAGCCGAGTAACTTTTATTTATATTTTGAAGATGGATATTTCGGGTTGGTACAACAAAAGGCCAAGATTTTTAACTATACTTGGCTATAACTCAAAAGAGAACTCGACCCTACATTAACATGTACACCCCTCCATCAACAAGCGTCGGCTATCCCCAAAAAGTGTCAACTCCCACTAGCTATACGTGCCATCAAACCCAACTTGGTGCATCAGGCGGCGGCGGCGGCAACATCCCTAGCATCACCCCATCACGCCGGACATGAACAGACAAAATCTCCTAGATAACTGGGCCATCAGCAAGACCCACATCATACATCACTAAGACACGGACTTGGACATACACTAGACCAGGCAAACTAACACAGGAATGCTCTGTGCTCTCCACCTCAACATCAGATGGCAATCCGTAATAGGTACCACGTGCAACTGGTAGCAAAGGCAACTTTCTAATCTGAAATGTTAATTCCCAAAAAATGGTGAGTACAATCACTCAGTAGTAAAGATTCACCAAATTACACAATGCGTCAAACAGAACAATCAAGGTATCAAGAATAAAACACATATCATTCATGCATTCAAGGATACATCACCTTACAGCCATGCATATATCACCATACACTTGTACTTATATCATTGAGTAGCCATGCATATCATCATGCAACGTGCATATACCACCATGCACTTATACATGTATCATCAAGCAGCCAAACATATATCGCCAAGATTCATATCATCCATGCTATCAAGCATACATCCATGCACATGATTCAATTCTCGATCTTTATCTTTCAATTAAATCACATCATTTTTCTTTCCAGTGACCAATGTTTGCATCCCACAATTTATTACTCACATCCAACCTAGCATCGCAAGGACCTTCCAGCACACACCTCTGAGCATCCGGCACACACACTTCGGGTATCTCGTACCCCATCTAGCATCACGAGGTATTCCCCCGGCACACACCTCCGAGGCTTCCGACCCACACTTTCAGGCATCTTGAAACTCCCGAGGACATCCAGCACACACACTCCAAGCATCTCGAAACTCCCGAGGCATCATCGGCTCACACCTCCTACGGTCTTGTTATTATCTCAATTTATATTTATACATGGATTTCAATTTCAACATAGCATTTGATGCAACAATATCAAGGTTCTCAATCAGCTTTTGATGTCATATAATATGCCATATGTCACCATATATGCAGCATAATCAATCACTCAAAACATTATATCACATGGTACAATTTCATTTATTTTTGAAAATACAACAATTTCGGATAAAAACAGATTGCACTCCTTTGGTCATAATTCTTGAAAATTTAGTAAAAAACCTTAATAAATTCTAAAAATTTGACATGTTATATACAAGATCTAGAGGAAAATATTCTGTGAAGGACACCATATCAAAACAACATCATACAATTCGGTATAATCCACACATCATAGTCTTTATAATTTCGAAATATTGCCATACACAATTTTATTCACAAATTTAGTGAACATCTTAAATCAATTCCAAAAATTCTGAAATTTTTATATGTTATAGAAGAAATCCATAAGTAAATGTTTCATGCAGAACTTGAAACCAGATTCGTGATAGATTAAAATCTATAAAAACCATAACCGTTTATAACTCTCGGCACCGAATTACAGTTCTAACCGTTTTGAATAAAGATTGTTTCACCAACCTAAACTCATCCATTTCCTCTAAAGTATGTTACTCCTTAACATGTCATCTTCAACTTTCATTCAGAACACGAGATCAAATTTCAACGAAAGTATTTTATAAAATTCACAGAATCACACTAGGTCAGCATTAAGATTTCCAGATCTAACTTCTTCGAAGAAAAATAGTTTCACCGGTCTATACTTGTTCATTTCTTTTGAAATTTTGATATGTTACTCTCCAAGAAGTTCTCTACAACTTTTATCAAGAAGTCAAAGTGAGATTCCAACTAAAAAAAATCGTATGCAGCTCAAGAATTCATCAAAGGTTGAACTATCTTTCTAGAATACAGAATGCAAGGCTACCACATTTTCCCTAGAGCTTTGAATTTCTTCACTTCTACCACAACCAAAGTTTATCATCCCTTACAATACATATCATAGCAAGAAAAGGGTAGGTTTTAGGATACTACTTGCCTTTAATCCAAGCATAAAACAGTGAGCAAAGACGGTGGGGCAAGGCAGGACTCGGTGGCTCAACGGCGACGACAAACAGCAGCGATCGGCCTCCCTCTTCCCTTTCTTCTCTCGCTCACTCGCTCTCTCCCTTTCTCTCTTCTCTCTTTCTCTCGGACAGTCACTCTCTCTCTCTTTTCTCTTTTCTCTTCATGCGACACCCCCCCTTGCTTAATCCACCCCTTCTTCCTTCTTCCCCCTCATGATTAGCATGTACTCATTGGTTTACATGCAAGATGACACTTGTTTAGTCCCTTTAGCCACTTGTTGATTTGCCATTCAAGAGGATGGGCCTCTATTGGGCCGGCTCCTCCCTCCAAACCCTCCTTGGTCGACGGCCCAATGGGGCTTCATGGGCCGGTCGGACGGCAGCCCTTTCCTTTGGGCTTCGCGGGCCAAGCCAAAAGGGCCAAATGGTGGGGCTGATCTTGGGCCAATAAAATTCAACCCACTCTTCTAATTTTCCCTTTAATCATCACCTAATTACCCATCATATAATTACCTAATTACAATTATTCACTTGGCCATAAAGCTTGCAACATAAATTAATAAATTCTAGCCTATAAACCACATAACCAAGAATAGAATTTTCTTTCCTATCAAATAATTATCCATTAAAAGCTTGGCCATAAATCTTATTGCAAATTATGGATTAAATGGCTACAATACAACTTGATGCCACGTTCCATATCAAAATATTCATGTCATTGCATGTCATAGTATATTAATTCTCAATTCCTTTGACAGTCATTTGAATTAGGTCACTTGTGGATTGCATTTAAGTTTATGTCGCATGCCATTAGTTAAATAAGAATCACGCAGACATAACTTAGATTAAAATTACATCTCATGCATTGCATATAGTTTAATTTTTTTAGGAAAAGAAGAAAAATACAAATATAATTGATTGTGATTACATTAGAAATCATGTTAAGACTGTGTATGCATTCTTTAGTCAACATCTTGCAGATATTGGGGCACAATCATAGTGAATTTATGATTAGCGTAATGCATTGACGTTTGTCCTATTTTTAGCAATTTATTTATTACTTTGATTTATTGAGGGTTACATTATTGATTACGTACTACATCATCCATCACATGTTAGAAATTTATACCTACAATTAACCAAGAAAACATGCAAAATGTTTTTAAAATAAGAAAAAAAAAGTACCAAAATAATGCTAGATTTATCTAGCGTAAATCTAGGGTAACAAAGTCCTCGTATTCATGATATTTTTGGATTTATCTATCTCTAATGACCTTTAAAGGACACTAGGTTTTTATCTGTCTGTGAAACTATGTGACTATAGGATAAACTTTTGATTAAGCCAGAGTTAAGAGAACCCCACCTTAGTACGCAAGACTGTGACTAGTTTGATCATCTTATTGGCTCCATTTGCTAAGCCTTTTAGTTTAGACGTCAAACCTCATCAGTTCAAACACATGTCTATGAGTTATTATGCTGCCACTAACTTATCCATTCATGATGCTTATTTCCACGATTTAATTGTTTTCTTTTGCTTATGCATTCTAGCTCTTAACATTTAAACTACGGAAGTGGACCCATTTTCTCTGAACAAAAAAAAAAAAAAAAAAGTGGACCCATTTTCCAAAGCCCATTGTGACAAGTATTCTAAAATGCGTTGGATCTAATCGCTGAGTGCGAGCACATTTTAAAATTGCCTTGGGTCTCGACTTGTCATTTACCAAAATTTCCTATAATGCATAATCCTTATTTTTCACAATGAATTTTAAAAGTGCTTTTGGCCTGTCTATGATTTGCTTCTCTTTTGAAAATATCCATTAGGCCTTTTCACGCAAAGCTCTTGAAATTGCATCCCACTTGATGTAAAATCCATGTTTTGGTAAAATTTGAAAATAGTGTCTGCATGTACTCAAAACAAGTCTAGCATACTTTTTGGAATTAGATTGATCCTTCATATTGCAATAGGCTTTTTCAGGAAGACTAATTTATAAAATCTTTTTCAAAGTTACATGGGGCCTTTACGCATCTCACCAATGAGTGAGGGTCACAATTTATCCCAATTGGGTACGCTTGGGCGGTCATATCATTTCGTATTATCATTAGCCTCCCATGATGATTTTTTATCTGCTGCAACCTTATCAAATAGTGTACGACCAAAAAAAAAAATCCTTAGCATATAGTGAATCAAGGTCCTACGTCCTTGATGTGTGTTAAAAAGAAGAGATATGTTCATGAAAAACTCTAAAAATTATTACGAAAGTGCAATTGACTCATAAGCCTTAGCATTATGCTAAAACATTAGCATTATGTATCATGTTTTAACCACACCATCACCACGTTAGAGAGAGACAATATTTTTAAAAGCCAAGTCAGCATTTTCCATTTACCAAATTTGACGGAGTTAACGAAATGACTTGATTACACCAATCCCATGAGTTTTAGGACTTTGATCGCACCCTTTGCAATATTTAGGACTCAACTGCACCAATCGGATAACTTTTAGGACTTTGATTTCACCTTTTGCAATGTTTAGGACTCAGTTGCATTGTTGTGATAAAATTTTGCTTTTATTACACGTATCTCTTAATGGAAGCAATGTATGCATGAAAGCGATGTAACAAAGATTCTGGGGCAAACGAAACTCTATTGTCCTGATTTCTATATAAAATATAACCTTAAGGAAGGTTCCTTTTGTTATTTGATCATTTTCATATTCAATGGAAGGAATCCTGATATCATGAAGTAGTGAGATTAACAATTTTCACCGGTCACGGATTTGATGATCATCTAAGATCGGGGAAAGCCAAATAATTGGTAGTGCAATGTAGGGCAAAACCACCTTGTATATATGATCCTCCAAGGTGTATATTAATGGCACAGTATTGAGAATACACCTTCTGATAAGGCTAGTAAGAACATCTAGAGGGAGTGAACAGGTGTTAAAAGAAATTTTCGCAAAACTTAACAAATTAACTTGACTTTAGAGGATAATAGACTAAAAATGTAAATGACTATAAGCAATTATATAAAGCTACAAATTAAGATAAGGAGTTAAGGGAAAGAGAATAGAAACACAATGTTTATAGTGGTTCAACTTAGATCAAGCCTACATCCACTCTCCCGCACTAACAGCCCACTGACTGG